>BLBF01000005.1:65716043-65759421 GCA_015471245.1 Laticauda colubrina | reverse complement strand
TGAGTTTGTTGGTATGTGTGTCTGTCTTGAAGGTGGTCTGTGTTTCACCTCTCCAGACAGCGAGTTGTTTGGATTTGTCCCAAAGTAAGGGGTGAATCTTGTTGCTTAGTCTGAAGTGAAGTGTGAGGAGTTCTTTGTTGATTTGGTCTAGGAGCTTGTGTTCTGGCTCTGTCACCTTCAAAACAGACACACATACCAACAAACTCAGAAAACTACAACAACACCAGAAACAAACTCTCCCCATGCTGCCGCGTCATTTAGAGCAATGCCACGGCATTTGGTACAGCCGTGCGTGGCCAGCTAGGGCTCCTCCCTGCAACCGGAGCCCAGTGGAGACACTCGACTTCAGGTGTTCCTGTCACCGCCTTCCCTTCGCCTTCGAAGGCAAACCCAATTCTTTTTAAAATGATGCCCTACTACTGGTACAATAAAGCCTCCCCTGCCTGAGAGGGCAGCCCAACCCTATGTGGGGAGGTAAATTTCCTGGGGCCACAGCGCAGGATTGACCCACCCAGGGAGAAGCGCCCAGCTGCCATCCCTGCCTGGCACTGGGCAGAGGGCGAAGAACTTCAGCTGGGGTGCCCAGTGCAGCTGACAGGAGGGCTCTCCTACCCAGTGGTGGAGCTCTCACCAAGGCAGCAAGCATCTCCCTCTAGTTCCTCCGCTCATCCCACCAGGGCTGCGCCAGAGCCATGTGGGCTGGGCAGAGCCAGGAAAGCAAGCCACAGGTGTGCACCCACCTGCCAAGTGAAAGAGCCAGGTCTCCCCGAGTTTGGCTTCCTTCCCAAGTCCCTCCAGCCCAAACCCCAACTCTGCCAGGCTCCGGTTGCAGGGAGGAGCCCTGGCTGGCCGTGCGTGGCTGTGCAAAATTCCGCAGCATTTCTCTAAACGTTGCAGCAGCATGGGGAAAAGGGAAAGCAGTGGTGGCAGAAGGTCTCCCGATACGAAGTTCCCCACCAATGCCGAGGTCAACTTCCAAACCGTCGCCGCCTGCCTACCTGAGGATGCAAGGGGGGGGAATTAAGTCACCCCCGAAAAGATGGCCTAGCCCTTTTTGGTGAGGTAAAAAAAAAATAAGGCCCGGCCTTATTTTGTGAGAAACACGTTATATATATATATATATATATATATATATATATATATATATATATATAAAATTTTTCAATTGCTTGCAAGATAATAGGTATAAGTAAAAACATAATTATGAATGCATGGATATGTACAAGAAAAATATAAAAAATATAAAAGAAACAATAGGATAGGGAAGGGAGGCATGTTGGTGGGCTTATGCATGTTATGTTATGTTATGATATGTTATGTTATGGCATGTTATGGCATGTTAGTTTTTTTCCTCCCTGATGTTCTGGTTCTATGCTTAGAAGCATTGCATTTAAGGAGATTCCTATAAATCTTGAAGAGCTTTAGTAGGTTCAGTCATCAGTTTCATTTAAATGTACAATTTCAGCTAGTCTTCAAACTGGATTACATTAAAGGCTGCAATCCTATGCACACTGAATGGATTTAAGAGTAGGTAAAAGGTGTATTATAATATAAGATTAAGAATGACATTATAATGTACAATATATCCTTACTGATTATTCTGAGAGTCAAGAAAAAATACTATTATATTCTTCATGCTTGACTACAAAAAATATAGGATAGGAAAAAGTGACATTTCATTTTTTTCTTCTTGGATGTTTAAATTGTTACCCTGCATTTATTTAGAAGTGTGACAACTTCCTTTAATGTTTGGTTTTTGGAGATTGACTTCTATTAGTTTTGTTTTGGAGAAGGGAGAGATGAAGGATGTCAATGAAGTGATGAGGGGAGGAAGAAAGGATTAACATGGTCTTCATAAACAATAAAAACCTGAATCTTGATGGCATAACATGCCAGCTAATGCAAGCAAATTGTAAGCAGAATGGAGAGATAATTTGAAATGTAAATGTGACATTCTACTCCATAGAAAATTAACAAGACATGACTGCAGGCTCTCCTTGTCACTGCTGTCACATTCAAAAAATCACTTGTGTTATTCCCTCATCTAAGTCTATGACAGGAGACAATCAAAAGGAGCTTCTTACTATAAACAGCAAATCAACCTTTTATATAGAGCCTTTTTATATAGAGCAAAGCCATATATACTGAATTATATTTTATTCATGCACCACCAAATCAAGTTTGTCAGTCTACACATGGCAATAGATTACAGGGTGATGTAATAGCAATATGGTTGGCTTTCCTATAACTGAATGATCCGTGCTGTCTTTCCCAGACTTTTTCTCATAACTTAATAAAACAATATCCAATTCAAATCAGGATGCAATGCTTTTATTTTATTAAACAAATTCACATTATAGAAAATCATTTATCTTTTTCTTTTATCAGCTTTGATTGGAAGAGGCATTCTCTATTGAACCAAAGGTGCTTTTTCAAGAGGCAACTGGATTTTCTGGTTTCACTTCTCAACAAGCTTCTTCAGCTCTGAATGGATGGTGGGGAATGGAAGCATTTACACTCTTTGCAGACAGCTGGTATTTGCATTTTCATAACAACTCTTTTAGCAAGTAGTTAAGACCACCTGGAAGTTTATCTATGTCATCAAGGTCACCTGAATAGTGCAAATGGGTGTGTAGCCTTCTTGGAACTGTTGAAAGGACTGGGTTGTAGACTGGAGATAGATGATGTTGTATCTTTTCCCCTCTGATGAGAGACATATGTTCAATTTTGACATAGATATCCTCTTTGTCTACTCTTTCAAACCAGCAAAACCTCTCACACCAAAAGTTGACTTTTCTGTCTTCAGAAGATTGGCCTTTGATTTTTAAATGCAGATGGACTACTGAATCTAGTCCTGATGGATTTTGTTTTCCTATGAGAAAGCACATCAGAGACATCTATGACCTGGATGACTGAGAATCTCCATATACATTCTCTATTGAAGTTCATGCTGTGCTCATAAAGTACTTACAAGTGTTTCATTTGTTTAAAATTTCCTTTTTTTTTTTCCAAACACAGGCCTTGATTTTGTACCTCAATCTTATAATTTATTCAAATTAAGCAATTATGTTATCCCTGCTGCAGTAAAAAGACACTTTTTTTTTCTTTACAAAAAAGGCTGATATGCTTTAAGGTGCATATATTGCAAAGGTAAAAACAACAATTAGATTTATTTCTAGGCTGGGAAATGCTTCACCAATTCAGAAAAACTTCATCTGGAACACTCACAATATGGAAGAAACTCCTTCACAGTGATGAAGATTATGCAAGCATATGAGCTACAGCCCTTTTTTTGTTTTCTGTCAAATTTGCTTTCATGATTGCTACCCACTAACACTTTAGAATCTTATCAATATAAATCAGTGTGTGTGTGAGTGAGGGGGATTGAAACAGTTAAAACATCCCCCAAAATTCATTTTGATTTACTCTTCACCCTAATTGGCAACAGTAATAGAAAACAGCTTGATTAACTGCTCTCAGCCAATTCCATAATTATAGAAAGCTGAAAGGTTATGTTATTATCAAAAAAAAAAAAAGAATGTGTGTTTCTGCTGATGCTCCTTGTCTTTTTCTTTTTGAGATGTTTAAAATGACATTTCATTTGATGACATGGCAGAGGATGAAGTTTTGTACTCATAAGGAAAACAGATTTCAGAAAACATTCTAAGAATCATTTAAGAATTACTTGATTGAAAGAGTATCATTTTGGATTCATAGCATACATTTGCTCTGTTCCAGAAAAAGACAAGATGAGATTAGGTGTTTACCTGAGCTCTGAGTTTCACCTGAGTTCAAGTTTCACCTGATACTAGGTGAAACATGGCTTAATGCCTGTAACTATGAGAGGGAACTTGGAGTCCTAGTGGACAATCACTTAAATATAAGCCAAACAGTGTTTGGCAGTAGCCAAAAAAGCTAATGCAATCCTAGATTTCATTAATAGAGGGATAGAATCAAGATCACATTAAATTCTAATGTTGCTTTACAAAGCCTTACTAAGACCATACTTGGAATACTGTTATCCAGTTCTGGTCACCACAATATAAAAAAGATGTTGAGACTTTGGAAAGGGTGCACAGAAGAGCAACAAAATGATTAGGGGACTGGAGGCTAAAACATGAAGAACCATTACAGGAATTGGGTATCCCTAGTCTAACGAAAAGAAGGGCTAGGAATAACATGATAGCAGTGTTCCAATATTTGAGGGGCTGCTACAAAGATAAGGAGGGGTGTGTGTCAAACTATTTTCCAAAACACCAAAGACAAGACAATGGATGAAAATTTAATCAAGGTCACAAGCAACCTAGAATTAAGGGGAAATATTTTTATG
Source organism: Laticauda colubrina (assembly GCA_015471245.1). NCBI lineage: Eukaryota > Metazoa > Chordata > Lepidosauria > Squamata > Elapidae > Laticauda > Laticauda colubrina. The sequence goes on along the minus strand of BLBF01000005.1, from coordinate 65,755,091 downwards.
GTTAGAGCAATCAACCTATGGAATTGGGTGCTTTCAGACATTGTGGGTACTCCATCCTTGGAGGCTTTCAAAAAGAGACTGGAAACCACTTGTCTAAAATGACATAGAGTCTCCTGCTTGAGCAGGGACTTGGACAAGAAGACTTCCAAGGTCCCTTCCAACTCTATTATTCGATGCTCTTTTAATATGTTTGTATGTTATCTGATGAGCACATATAAGATTATTACCAAAGATCTTGTCCACTCTGCCTCTTTCTTCTCCCCTGTTCCTTTAAAACAGTTTGAAGCTAATCATCTTCACTTCTGCTGATTCTAAAATGCTGAAAACAGCCAGAGAATGCTGTGAGCAATTTGTATTGCATTCAGTCAATCAAGTGGAGAGTGTAAAGAATATAATTTGTCTCTGAAAATTTAAGCCCATGTCACACTGCACCAACGGATGGAAAGAGGATGTAAAACGGAGAGAAACACTTGCCATCTGTTGGTTAACGCGATGCTTCCATTCTGTATTCACTGCGTCCGTTTTTGTTCCTCTCTATCCATCCAGCATCCGTCGACTGAGGATCCATCCGCTCAAAAAGTTTTGAGATGCTCAAAACTTTTTGAGCGGAAAATTTATCCAACGCGTCCATTCTGCATCTGCTAGGCATACAGGGAACATCCGTTCTGCATCCGTCGTTATCCGTCACACGTCCGCTACATCCGCTAGGCATCCGCTGCACATCCGCGAAACTCAAATCCGCTCCAGTGGTAAATAGACACAGGGAGGAAGCAGAACGGATGCGGAACGGCCGCACAGCGTTAGTAGCACAGAAGGAGAAAGGATGAAAGCAGATGCAGCTCACAAAGAAAGCATTTAAAACAGAAAAAACGTTTGCAGAAGGGACCTATATTGGATATTAAGGATGTCTAGAGGATGCCTAGAGGATGCAAAAGGACACATAGGGGAAAACCTACATTGTCTATAAAAAGGGGGAGCAACTCACCTGGATCTCACTTTCAGTCGAGCAGCCTTGCTGTGCAGACCTCTACAGCCTTCATCTGCCTCTTGCTCTTCCACAGCATCCAGTCATGTCCACCATGGATCGTAACACAGTCCTTTTGGTAGCCACCATCATTCTGCAACAGTGCAAAGCCATCTACAGGCTCTTTCAACTCTACTACGGGAAGAAAAGGAGGTGGCCAAGAAGCGTCTGAGTACGAAGATGGATCAGGAGAAGAGCAGAGTATGGAATGTACAACAAGCTGATGGTGGAGCTGAGGAACGAAGACCCTCGTGCATTCTAGAACTTCATGAGGATGCCTCCAGCCATGTTTGACGAAGTTGTGGAGTGGCTGACACCCAGGTTGACCAAGCAAAGCAACAACTTCCGCCCCAGCCTGGACCCTGGGCTCAAGGTGGCACTGACTCTACGCCACCTGGCCTCAGGGACCACCTACAGGAGCATGCAGTATGGCTGGAGGGTGCCACACAACACCATCAGCATTGTGGTCAGAGAAGTGGTGCAGGCCATCATTGAATAATACCTGGAGGAGCTCCTCCAGTGCCCCTCCATTAAAGAAGGCTAGAAGAAAGTTGCAGAGCAGTGGTATCAGAAGTGGAACTTCCCCCACAATGTTGGAGCCACAGATGGCAAGCACGTGGCCTGCAAAGCGCCAGCCAAGTCAGGGTCCACTTATTTCAACCACAAGGGCTTCTTCAGCATCATCCTCTTCGCCATGGTCGATACTGACTACAAGTTCATGAAAATCGATGCTTCAGGCAACGGCTCATCTTCAGATGCCCAGGTATACAATGCCAGTCACCTCAAGGAGGAGCTGGAACACAACCTCATCATGGGCTTCCCAGATCCAGACCTCCTGCCCAATGACATGTTAGATGTGCCCTACTTCATCATGGGGGATGACGCCTTCTCCCTCAGAACCTACCTCATGAAGCCCGACACTTCCAGATGCCTCACCCGTGAGGAGGATCGTGGAAGCTTGTTTTATCCTGCACAATCTCATGCGCAGCCGCTACCCAGTGTTGCAGAACAGGCTCGTGGACCTCCAACAAGGCAATGGGGACATGGAGTCTGGGGAATGGAGGCAAGGGCGAAACCTGATAGACACTGAGGATGTGCAAGGCCCCAACAGAGCTTCACGTGAAGGGAAGAAGCAACGCAACGTCCTGAAACACTGGTGCAACTCCCCAGCTGGAGCAGTGGAGTGGCAAGACAGGATGATAGATGATTAATGTATGCTTCCTTCAGCCTGTCTCATCACACTTATGAGATTGGGCCATGTATGTTGGGTGGGCCTACAATGAACAGGACATTTAATAAAGAGTTGTGTTTATGTTGACATGTGTGGATGAATGCTTACATTATTATTGATAATAAAGGGCCATATGTGTGGCACCTGGGATGGTGGACCATACAGTCCCACTATGCTTGCAATGGAGGTTTATCTATCCCACAGTTATCTTAACCCATCCCAAAGGTATCCCTGCTGATCCCACTGCTATCCTTACACATCCCACAAGCATGCAAATGCTTAAACCATTTCTAAAAGTTTCCACCAAGACTTTATTTAAAAAAATAAATGAAGTAAGTGTATGAAGCAAAGATAATCTTTATTAGTAACAAGCTGTAAAAGAAAAATGACCCAAGTCAAGTGTCCAAATAAAGTCTATAGGTAGCCACCCAGTTTCTGGCACTCTTCTCTGTCACTAAGAGGTGTGCCCAGTCTCAGGGGTGAAGGGTCCAGGTGCTGTGGAGGTGGGTGCTGGTCTGAAGCGCCACTGGGGTGCCTGGCCCCAAGAGGACAACAGGGGATGGTGTGTTGAGGAAGCTCTCAGACAGCTGGCTCAGCCCCATGATGTTGAGAGCTCCTTCCTCCATGCCATGGGCTGTCAGCCCCAGTACCAACAACAGATGTACTGAGGCCAGGCTTGGCTGTGGGGTGGAGGAAGGATTAGTGTAGTGGGGCTGTCTGGACTGCAGCTGTGTGAGGACTGGCATGGGTGGCATTGGTGGCGTCAGTGGCATCAGTGGCATGGGTGGCATCGGCATCAGTGGCGTGGGTGGCATCGGTGGCATCAGTGGAACCATTGGCAACGGTGCCATCCGATGAACCTGTGCCTGGACTGGGAAGGGCTGCTGCCTGTGCTGCTGGACCTCCTGGTAGCTGTAGCCCTGGTAGGTGAGGGCCTGTGGAAAGCCTTGGAATGGGAGGGACATCACCTGGGGTGGAGGAGCAGACCTGGACTGGGTGGGAGCAGATTCCTCTGGATCTGGAGGGTTGTGAAGCAGATCGGTGATCCTGTCCTTCACCACCTGGTACTGGGGTTCCACCATGTCTGTGAGGGTCTGGTTGACATAGGTGAGAAAGGGCTTGCGGTTGGAGGATGAGGAGTCGGTGTGGACCACCTGAGAGAGGATATCTATGCTACTCCTGATGGTGTCTTTTATCTCCAGCAGGACAGTGTGGCTATGTCCCTCCTGTCTGGCTCTCTGCCTTTCTGTGGAGGTGGAGCTGGGGGTGGATGCCCCCAGCTGAGGCTTACTCTTCTTCTCCATGGTTGTGGGGTTGCTGGCTGGCAGGCAGGCTTGCAGGCAGGCTGGCAGGCAAGCAGGCAGATAGCAAGGCTGGCAGGCATGCTGGCAGGAAGGCTGGCAGGGAGGCTGGCAGGCAAGCAGGCAGCAAGGCTTGCAGGCAGCAAGGCTGGCAGCAAGGGTGGCAGGCAGGTAGGCAGGCTGGCAGGAAGGCTGGTAGGGAGGCTGGCATGGAGGCTGGCAGGCAGGCAAGCAGCAAGGCTGGCAGGCAGCAAGGCTGGCAGGCATGCAGGCAGGCTGGCAAGGCAGGCTGGCAAGGCAGTCAATGTGTCTGGCAGCAGGTCTTTCCTCTGAATGGTGACCTGCTTGGGAGCTGCTTCACTTTATATCGGCGGGGCTGACGCAATGCATCCTCCCCGCATGCGCAGTGAATGCTAGGCATTCGCTAGGCATCCGCTAGGCATCCGCTTCATCCGCTAGGCTTCAGCTCTGCATCCGCTTCATCTGCTAGGCTTCCGCTGTGCATCCGCTTCATCCGCTCGGTGTCCTCTCTGCATCCGCTGTATCCGTTCCGCGTCTGCTTTGCTGCAGTCCCCCAGAAGCCTTGCAGATGTGCCATCTGCTCTCATCTGCTTCCATCCGCTGGGCTTCCGTGGAGCATCCGCTTTCCATCTGCCCTGCATCCTCCCCCCGTCCGTTCCTTTTCATGTTGTCCGCTCTGGTTATGCAAATTTTTGCCCCTTTTGAGAGCAGATAACAACGGATGGAACATTTTTCTTGTCTGCTGTGTCCTTTTTACAAACGTTTTGCATCCGTTGGCCAGTGTGACAGGGCCCTTAGCTGTTCAGAGAAAAGTAATAAAGTTGCTAGCATCATTCTCTCATCTTTTTAATTTTTGTGATGTGAATTGTTCTCGTTGTTTGACAAAACAAACAGCCCATCACCGAACTGTGAATGGTGGCTATAATGGGAACCTTTAAAGGTTTACAGGTGGCAAAATTACTCATTAATACTAATGCAAAAATACAGCCGAAATAGAAAATACTCCTGAGAAGTGAATTGGAAGAAGGATCATGGATCTTTCACCCTTACAACACCTCTTTGCTATTAATTAAAGCAACCTATTCCCCCCCTCCCCAGATTTTGACATAAGCCTGCAGAAAAGCTATTTTAAGTGGTTTTAATAACCTGAAGCAATGGCATCATTCTTCAGGGTTTCCCACAAGCTGAAAAAAAAAACTACCTTCTTTAATAAATAGTAGAGAGAGGCTATAGTTGTGTAAAGCATAAAACATTCCTTCTGAATCATTCTTAAAGCATGTGTAACCTCAGTAAAACTACTCAGTGATGTGCCATACCAGCAATTTTGTTTTCAAAATCCAACTAAAAAGATTTAAGTAAGAAGAATATTTTAATATTAATTATCTTTATTTAGTAGCATCCTATACGTGAGAAAATTTTTCAGGCATTGGTGTTTTAACTGATGATGTTGCACCAAACCTAAAATACTTAATTGAACAAACAGAAAATCATATGGAGTAAAGAGCATTCTCACAGATGCTTTTGAAGCATGGGAACTTAGTAAAGCCCATGTCACACTGGCCAACGGATGCAAAACGGACACAATGGACGAGCAAAATGTTCCATCCGTTGTTATCCGCTCTCAAAAGGGGCAAAAATTTGCATAACCTGAGCGGATAACACGGACGCGGGGAGGACGCAGGGCGGATGCAAAGAGGATGCGGAACGGAAGCCCAGCAGATGGAAGCGGATGGGAGTGGGTGGCACATCCGCAGGGCTTCCGGGGGGCCTCAGCGAAGCGGATGCAGAATGGATACAGTGGATGCAGAGTGGACGCCGAACGGATAAAGCGGATGCAGAGCGGAAGCCTAGCGGATGCACAGCAGAAGCCTAACGGATGCCTGGAGTTCACTGTACATGCGGGGAGGATTCATTGCGTCAGCCCCGCGGATATAACGGAAGCAGCTAAGAAGCAGGTCACCATTCAGAGGAAAGACCTGCTGCCGGACGGATTGGCAGCCTTGCCAGCCCTGCCTGCATGTCTGCCTGCAAGCCTTGCTGCTAGCCTTGGTGCCAGCCTCCCTGCCAGCCTCCCTGCCAGCCTTGCTGCCAGCCTGCCTGCAAGCCTTGCTGCCAGCCGGTCTGCTTGACAGCCTTGGTGCCTGCCTGCCTGCCAGCCTTGCTGCCAGCCTTGGTTCCTGCCAGCCTCCCTGCAAGCCAGCAACCCCACAACCATGTGGAAGCACAGCAAGCCTCAGCCATCTGCTGCAGGCCCTGGCAAGAGGGACAGGGCTACCATCCCGCCCCCTGGCCCTCACTCTGGTTCTGCTGGGGCTTCTGCAGCACAGGCTCGCTCTTCTGGGGCTGGCGCTTCTGCTGCTTCTGCTTCTGGAGGAGGAGCTAATGACAAGCACTCCAGCACCAGCCACCTCCACAGCACCTGGACCCTTCGCCCCTGAGACTGAGTGACCAAGAGGAGTGCCAGAGACTCTTTTTTGTCTTATAGCTTGTTGTTAGTAAAGTCTATTTTTGATTCACACATTTGCTTCATTTCTTTTTTTTAATAAAGTCTTGCTGGAAATTTTTAGAAATGGTTTAAGCCTTTGCATGCTTGTGGGATGGGTTAAGATAGCTTTGGGATGGGCAGGGATACCTTTGCGATGGGTAATAGCTGTGGGATAGATAAACCTCCAGTGCAAGCATAGTGGGACTGTATGGTCCACCCTCCCAGGTGCCACACCTACGGCCCTTTATTATCAATAATAAGGTAATAATTATCCACACATGTCAACATAAACACAACTCTTTATTAAAGGCCTTGTTCATTGTAGGCCAACCAAACATACAAGGCCCAATCTCATCCGTGTGATGAGACAGGCTGAAGGAAGCATCCATTAAGCATCGATCATCCTGTCTTGCCACTCCACTGCTCCACTGCTGGGGAGTTGCACCAGTGTCTCAGGAGGTTGCGCTGCTTCTTCCCTTCACATGAGGCTCTGTTGGGGCCTTGCACATCCTCAGTGTCTATTAGGTTTTGCCCTTGTCTCCATTCCCCAGGCTCCATGTCCCCATTGCCTTGCTAGAGGTCCATGAGCCTGTTCTGCAAGACTGGGTAGCGGGTGCGCATGAGATTGTGCAGGATGCAGCAAGCCTCCACGATCCTCCTCACGGTCTCTGGGCAATGCTGCATGGTGGTGAGAAGTACCTGGAATCTGTTGGCCAGGATGCCAAAGGTGTTCTCCACCACCCGCCTTGCCCTGGACATCCTGTAGTTGAAGATCCTCTCTTCACGGGTGAGGAGTCTGGAGGTGTAGGGCTTCATGAGGTAGGCTGTGAGGGAGAAGGCATCATCCCCCACGATGAAGTTGGGCACATCTTGTGTGTCGTTAGGCAGGGGGTCTGGATCTGGGAAGCCCACGATGAGGTTACGTTTCAGCCCCTCCTTGAGGTGACAAGCGTTGTATACCTGGGCATCCGAAGATGAGCCGTTGCCTGAAGCATCGATGTACATGAACTTGTAGTCAGCATCGACCATGGCAAAGAGGATGATGCTGAAGAAGCCCTTGTAGTTGAAATAAGTGGACACCGACTTGGCTGGAGATTTGCAGGCCATGTGCTTGCCATCGATGGCTCCAACGGTGTGTGGGAAGTTCCACCTCTGATACCACTGCTCTGCAACTTTCTTCCATCCTTCTTCAGTGGAGGGGCACTGGAGGAGCTCCTCCTTGTATTCTTCGATGATGGCCTGCACCACTTCTCTGACCACAATACTGATGGTGTTGGATGACACCCTCCAGCCGTACTGCATGCTCCTGTAGGAGGTCCCTGAGGCCAGGTGGCGCAGAGTGAGTACCACTTTGAGCCCAGGTTCCAGGCTGGGCCGGAAGGTGGTGTTTGCCTTCGTCAACCTGGGTGTCAGGTGCTGCACAACTTAGTCAAACATGGCTGGCGGCATCCTCATGAAGTTCTGGAACGCCCGAGTGTCTTCGCTCCTGAGCTCCACCATCAGCTTGTTGTACAGTCCGTCCTCCGCTCTACTGGCGAACCATCTTCGGACCCAGACTCTTTTTGGGTGGCTCCTTTTCTTCTCGCAGTAGTGTTCACAGAGCCTGCAGATGGCTTCGCACTGTTGCAGAACGATGGTGGCTGCCGAAAGGACTTTGTTACAATCCACGGTGGACATGACTGGATGCTGTGGAAGAGGCAGAGGCAGATGAAGGCTGCAGAGGTCTGCACCGCTGGGCTGCTGTTCTGAAAGTGCGATTTAGGCGAGTTGCTCCCCCTTTTTATAGGCAGTATTGGTGTCCCTTTGTATCCTCTAGACATCCTCTAGGCATCCTCTAGACATCCTTAATATCCGAGATAGGTCCCCTCTGCGAACGTTTTTTCCGCTTTAAACACTTTGTTTCGGTTCTGCATCCACTAGGCATCCGTTCTGCATCTGTTCTGCATCCGTTCCACTTCCTCCCTGCGTCCGGGCAGATGCGCGTCGGCGGATGCATCGCGAATGCCTAGCGGATATAGCGGATGCGTAATGGATGCGTAGCGGATGCGTAGCGGATGCAGAATGGACAAACTGGATACATTTTCTGCGCAAAAGTTTTAGGCAGCCCAGAACTTTTGGAGTGGATGAAACGTCCATAAACAGATGCTGGACAGATAGAGAGGAAGCAAAACGGAGGCAGTGAGTACAGAACGGATACATTGCGTTAACCAATGGATGGCAAGCTTTTTTGTCCGTTTTACATCCTCTTTGCATCCGTTGGTTCAGTGTGACATGGGCTTAAAGAGAATCTGGAAGGATTTTAAAATTTGATAGGTATTTCATCTTTGGTGCATTCCCTGTAGTTGGTTTGCTACTCTGTTTACTCATCACACTTCTAGAGAGTAGGTTTTTTTCCTCTTTCAATAAACAAAGGCCAGCTCAGTTTGACTTGGGGAGAATGAGTAGCCCTCGAGGGAGGGAGATATATAATCTAAACCAATATTATTAAGAATAACGTTGCTCCATAGTTAATGAGAAAAGAAATTTAATACATATTGAAGTGTAGTACCACACAGAGGATGTATTTTCATTATGACAGCAAAAGAAGAATGATTTACTCCCAGGACAGCTATTACAGCTATTCTGTCTATGCTTCTTCAGTGGAAACAGCATTCCAGCTGAGGTCTGGCTAATCAAATATTAGCTAATTCCATTTGTAAAATTGCTTCATAGTGTGACTAATGAGTAGCAGGACTCTACAAAAAATAGTTTTTGGCTACAAAAATTAATGTGTAAGTAGGTTACTGTTTGGGTGACCTATTTTAAATTACAAAATACATGAAGCATATCATTTTGAAGGATAAAGGAAGTCCCTTTCAATAAAGTTAGAACATCTGGCTCATTCTGGATTAAATGCCTTTTGTTAAAAAATTTCACTACTTCATGCAATCTATCTGTAGAGAATAAAAAATTCAGCATGGGTCAGAGTAGTGAGGGGGCATGATGGCTCAGTGGTTAAAAACACTGAGCTTATCAGCTGGAGTGCTAACAACCCGGGTTTGAGACCCGAGTTTTGTGCAACGAGGTGAGCGCTTGTTCCTTACCTCAGCTCCTATCCACCTAGCAGTTTGAAAGCATGCAAATGCAAGTAGATTAATAAGTACCATTTTAGTGGGAAGTGTTTCATGCACCTTCAACATCTAATCTTCTGGTTATGTGACCATGGAAATTATTTTTGAACAACATGATTCTCAGCCAAGAAATGAAAATGAGCACCATGCTCTAGAATCAGACATGATTGGACAGGGAAACCTTTACCTTTACCAGAATGGTACCTGAAGCTGCTACTTAAAGGCCATGTCACACTGCCCAACGGATGCAAAAAGGACACAACGGACAAGCAAAATGTTCCATCCGTTGTTATCCACTCTCAAAAGGGGCAAAAATTTGCATAAGCAGAGCGGATAACATGGAAAGGAACGGACGTGGGGAGGACGCAGAGCGGATGTATAGAGGATGCAGAGCGGATGTATAGAGGATGTGTAGAGGATGCGTAGAGGATGCGTAGAGGATGCAGAGCGGATGCGTAAAGGATGCAGAGCGGATACAGAGCAGATGTGTAGAGGATGCGTAGAGGATGCAGAGCAGATGCATAGAGGATGCAGAGTGGATGCAGAGTGGATGCAGAGCGGATGAGCTGCATCCACTTTCATCCTTTCTCCATCCGTGCTACTAACGCTGCGTGTCCGTTCTGCTTCCTCCCTGCATCCGTTTACCGCTGGAATGGATTTGAGTTGTGCGGATGCACAGCGGATGCCTAGCGGATATAGCAGATGCGTAATGGATGCAGAACGGATGTCCCCCGTATGCCTAGAGGATGCAGAATGGATGCATTGGATACATTTTCCGTTCAAAAGTTTTGGGCAGCTCAAAACTTTCTGAGTGGATGAAACGTCCATAAACGGATGCTGGACGGATAGAGAGGAAGCAAAACGGAGGCAGTGAGTACATCGCGTTAACCAACAGATGGCAAGCTTTTTTGTCCGTTTTACATCCTCTTTGCATCCGTTGGTGCAGTGTGACATGGGCTTTAGTTCCATATATTTGTCAGATTTCTGAATAGACCCTAGTTTATAGAAAATGTACAAATCTTATACAGAATGTACAAAATGTAAATATCTCTACATGGGTGGCAGGCCATACTCTCATTTTTCTACAATTGCTGAATTCATCTGATATTGTAAAAAAGTGATGTAGATAATCAAATAATACTCATTAGAAGAATGAAATATTTATGATTGAATTACTGCAGCACTTTTTGCTATGATAAAATCTTCAGACAATTTTAAAGAAGTTGAAATTAAAATGCAAGAAAAATAGTGAGCGGATCTGGCTGTGAAAATTAAATTATAATCTTTTAATAAGAAATTCATTGTTCCATATGGATTAGGATTATGGCTATTATAGGCTCAAAAATGATTAAAATTTTGATATTCCTTTATGTTGGATTTTATAAGTAAAAATGTCAAACTTTTAACATGACCTGCAAAACAGCACAATTAAAAGCTTTGCAGAAATGTGGTACTACGTTGAATCTTGCTTGTATTACTTGAACAGGAAAAGCTGCAGCTTTTCACTAATGGTGAAGATAGAAGCTCATTAATTTTGTTTAGCATAGTTTGACATTCATTATTTATTTAACATTTAAAGATGTGACATGCATCACATTTTATGATTTTCCTTCTAAAATAATTGTGTCTTAAACTTATTGCTGTGTTGTGTTTCATACAATTCCAACTTGATGTTCTATCTCAGAATATTGGAGATCAGTTTTCATTAATCCTTATAGGGCTTTAACACTGATATGATTATTTTAAAATTGCTTCATTATCACTGGTGCTGCTGCCCAAGGTTTGAAGACTAAGTGACAGAGGGATATAATCTAATTATGTCAATGGTAGTAATTTAATACATAAGAGTGCTGAAGTCTATATGAAATTTAATCATGCATATTAGAAAAGAAAAACAACTTTATTTAAAAGAAGTATGCTGATAAATGTAGCCAACATATTAAGATCCATACATTGTCTTTAATCCCTACCTGTAATATACAGGTAGTTCTGGACTTACAACCACAACTGACTCCAAAATTTCAATTGTTAAGCAAGACAGTTGTTAAGTTAATTTTGCCATATTTTACAACTTTGTTATGTTGTTAAGTGAACCTGGCTTCCCCACTGATTTTAAACAAAGTCAGAAGGTTGCAAAAGATGATCACATGACCTTGGGATACTGCAACTGTCATAAATATGAGCCAGTTGCCAAGTGTACAAATTTGTGAAAAGCAGTTTTAAGTCATTTTTTTCACTGCCATTTTAACTTTGAACAGTCACTAAATGAATACTTTTAAGTCAAGGACTACTTGTATTGAAACACAAGATCTATTTTTTTTCTTGGTCTGTCTTTCTCATCCTTATGATATTACCTAAAATGATTTTAAAGGGAAAGAGACACAGAGAGAAACGAAATTTCTTTTGTTACTTGTGACCTCACTCAAGCTGCTCTTTGGTGAGAGTTGTAAATCATCTACTCAAATAGAAAATATAATTTACTTTATCACTATAGAAAATAAATTTTAATCGTATGATTTTCTTGAAATAAATGGACATTAGCATATATATTTTCAGTGTAAATACATGCTACTAGGACTGTGTGGAAAACCTGGTTCTATGTCACACCACTTTTTTGAAAGTACATCATGAAAAAAACAGCAAACGTTTATATATTATTTTTATGCTTTGACTGCCACTGTTAAGCAAAAGTGCTTTGGGGACTTTCTGCTCCATGTGCTACTTTGACAACTGTGGATACTATCCATTTGATCTGGAGAAATAAGAGACATCATTAGCTGTCCTGTCTTGGCCTGCTACTGGTTACTTCTATTGCCTATCAAATGTAAGTTGCAAAATCTTTGACTACAACTGTAGCAAATAGTAATAAAAAGTTTTCCTGTATCTCTTTTCTGTCTTTTAGCAGACAGAAGGTCTTTCATCTGGATTTCAGAGATGCAGTTTTGACAAATCAAAAGAGAAAATATATGCTTTGGAAAATTATTTTTGCAGTTTGAAGTTTTAAATTATTTTTAATTTGATTTAGCCAAGTATAAGCATTGGCTGAACTTGTTTTCATGCATATTGGTATCCTAATTCTTCTTCTTTAGGAAAAAAAGTTTAATCTACTTCAGTAATGCGTTCTTTATTTTTAATAAAAAATAGATTTTTATGAATTTAGTAAATTTAAAAATGTCTGTGTTCAGAAGTTTCAGCTGGTGTAAAAGTGTTATAAAAGATATGAAAATGCATGCATTGGACTACACTACAACTATTCTTAAACACCTGTACTGATATTAGATTGCTTTTAGACAGACTTCCAAAATATTTAAGCCCTAAATGCTTTTGTTCCAGATTACTTTACGGATTACTTTGTGTATTACATTCTATTTTCCCTTCCTAACATTACGAAATTATATAATTGATATACATATGGCAAACATGGTTGATGATGACCAGTTATAGGGATTTCTCAGTGCTTTCATCATGAATGAGAAAGGCTTGATGATGTGGTCCTAAGAAGTATTGTTAACCCTTCTCTGGCTCTTCTCTTCTCTACCAATGTAGAAATGGTTGGAAAACTGTTGTGGTCTGTGGCACATTTGTTTATTATTTGTACAGTTCTTGTTCATAATCAGGTCTTTCATATTCAGCTAGGTTGCTCCAGAATGATGCAACAATATTGCCTTCATCTGGTATTCATTTTTATCACTTTCTTTCTCTCAATCAAAGCTATGGAAATAAAGAAAAATACTAAAGGGTATTTTAAGCCTAGAATCTGGTAATCATGTTGATGAAGCCTATGTCTTTGAGGATATTGCAGTTTCAATACATAAACTGGTACAGAAAGAATTGCTTAGAAGTATATTTAGCATTTATTAAGATACTATTTTTTAAAGATTAGTGTTGATTTTTAAGTTTAAGATTAGGATTCAAAAGTAAGAGCAAAAGAACAATGTATGATTTATCCAAAATGGAGCTTAAGCTAAAGAAAGACTTTTATATCAAATTAAGATTATTTCAAAATGATCAAAGATATATAACAAAGAACCAGTCTGATATAGTGGTTAAGACATATGTCCAGAAACTGAGAGACTGTGAGCTCTAGACCCACCTTGGACATGAAGGCAGCAGGATGACCTTGGTCCAGTCACTTTCTTTCAGCCTTGGAGAGAGGAAATGGAAAAACCTTCCCAAGAAAACTGGAAGTACTTTTCCAGGCAGTCCAAGAACAAGACATGACTTACAGGAAGAAAACAAATCAATTTATTTCCATTCCAATATTTGATGCAAGTATGTCAGCCATAGGATTATAAGGCACACTCTGTCAACTTGGACTCCATCCTCCTTATAGATGCCTATGTAGGGATGGGATTCTACCAGTTCGGACCGGTTCTATAGAACCGGTTGTTATGATTCTGCATAGTTCAGAGAACCAGCAAATTGTGCCCCTGGCTGGCCCCTCCCCTCTCTACCCAGTCAGTTCTTATCAAGCATGTGTGACACCACTGACTGCATTCTCCCCCGCCCAGTCACACTTTAAGGTATTTTTCCCCCTCCCGATGATCAGCTGTTCTGATGATCAGCTGTGCCAGGATCCCCCTCACTGTCTTACTGCTTTGCCCAGGAGGCTTCCCTGAGGTCCAGGAGGCAAAAAGGAACAAAGCAGGAGGGGGGTGCAGTGGGGTGCTGAGTCTCCCATTTCATTTTTTGCCTTCCTGGGTCCCAGGGAAGCCTTCTGGCAGCAAAATGCCCACCAGGAAGCTTCCCTGAGGCTCAGGAAGCCCAAAATCCAGGGGTGGGTGGTGCTGCCCCCCAAAAGCCATGCCCATCCAGTCACATGGCCATGCCTAACTAGACATCAGAACCAGTTGTTAAAAAAATTGAATCCCACCCGTTTATGGCCTTGGAGACTTGAACATGTACAAAATAATCTCCAATGCACTCTGATTACTGATTGCATCCAGAACACTGTGTGAAATGGATTCCTTCTTCAGTCCTGGAAGATTTTACCCACATTTGAAAGGCTTTCAACAAATATCTCTGTCTCAGCTGAAGAGACTAATTTTTCTGGAGTTAGTCTACAGGTTTGTTGGTCACCTAAAAAGGATCTTTAGACATTGCATTATTTAAAATCCTGGCTAAAGACTCTTTGTTCCTGTGACTTTAAATACTTGGAATTTAAAGATAATAAAGGATTCAGGTAGAAATATATCTCAATAATAAAAAGTGTACCTAACTGGTTATGTGTACTTGCACCTATCAATTTAAATGATGCAGTATGTAATGCTAAGAAACAACCATGGTGTACAAATTTCTCCTGAAGGCTCAGGGTATATTACAGTGGAAACATCACTCCTTTTGGAGGCTCCTGGATGAATGTTTCAGTGAAATCAAATGATGACATTACCTGCTTACTCCTCTTAACTGCTTTCATTCAGATTGTGTAGTCTTTGGCTGACATCTGAACAACTGCTATTAGTTAATATTGATTTCCTGGAGTTGTCACATATTTATAAGGAGATGTAAAAGAAATACATGGGGGGAAATCCGTACAGGTCAAACATCCACAAAGTTATCAGTGACTCGAGAATCACCCAATTTATTGTTCTTTATAATCAGTTACTGGTCACATCAAGATAAAAGCAAGGCTGATGAAGTTTCGAAGATACCTATTTAAAGCAAGGAGACTCTTTTTAGTGCTTAGAGCTGTATTATTGTTGCTTTTTAGAAATATTTTTGCAATAGCTGACAACAACATAGTTACCATAGTCAACATTTTGCCAGTTCCCTCATGTTGACATGAAAAATTTTATCTGATTTTTTTTCAGTAAAATTTAGAAGGAAACTGCTGGTTTTTATATTTTGTGCTAGAGTTTGAAAAAGCTACAAAAATTGACTTCACAGTATTGGATGTCTATGTTGATGTTTCCTTTTAAAACCTCAGTTTGTAGTAAGATAAATTTAGAGTTATTGCTTGGAATTTATTGCTCTTTTATCACTCCAGTATATTGCTTGAACCAAAAGATGAGTATATAAGATCAGTTATACCACCACTTGGTGGTCATGTGACTGGATGAGTGTGGTTTGGTGACTGGCAAACCAAGTACAAGTGGTCCTCACTTAATAGCTGGTTGATTCGCAAGTGTTCTAATTTATGACTGCCCTCCCCAGAGCTACTTGACCTGTTTTTGGAGTTTTGACAGCCATGCACACACATATACACATACTCCCTTCCAACCCTGCTGGAGCTGGTCATTGGACTAGAATCAGCAAAGCATCTCTGATTAGATTCTAGCAGTGAATAAAATCTAATCAGAGATTCTTTGCTGATTCTTGTTGATTTATTTTATTTGTATTTCTTTATTTTATGTTGCTGAATTGCATTGACATGTCTGTCCTTTCTTGTGCACAACCCAGAAGTTTTTGTGATTCTTTGCAGCAAAAATTACTGACCTCTGGCTTTGCTCTACTTTTCAAATGTGCCGGCACTGCTGTGTTCTAAGTGCCAGCCCCACAGGTCCACCCCATTGAGCCCGCTGCACTGTATGGACATGCCCAAACAAATCCAAGCGGAGTGGTGCACCAAATCAATGGGGTGAGCCTGGGAGAGGGAAAGAGAGAGAGAGAGAAAAGAGAGAAGGAAAAAAAAAGAAAGAGAAAAGGGAAAGAAAGAAAAAAGGGACAAAGAAAGTAGGGATGGAAAGGGGGTGGGGAGAGAGAGAGAGAGAGAGAGAGAGAGAGAGAGAGAGAGAGAGAGAGAGACCTGATGCATCAGATTGAAATGAGGCCTAGTTTAGAGGCCCTTTTTCACATTGAAACATCTTTGCCAGCATCTTTGCCAGCACAGTGAAACATCTTTGGCTTCTATTAATTAAAGGTTTTGTGGATGAAACATGGCCAAGACTATCAGGAAGCTCTCGCATTTTGTTGAGGCTTTAAATAGGATCCATTGGACCAGATCTCCACCCTAAAAAATTATTTTTCCCCAATGTATTACAGTGCCAATACTGAAGAAGGCAAAACCAAAATGTATTGGTAAATTACAAGGAGAACACACACACACACACACACACACACACACACACACACACACTCCTTTCTAAGCCTGCTGGAGCAGGTGATTGGACTAGAATAGATATCTCATTATCTTTCTCCTCCCTCCCTCCCTCCTTCTTTATTTCTTTTTCTTTCTGTCTCTTCCCTCCATCCCCCTTCTTTCTTTGTCCCTTTTTCTTTATTTCTTTTTCTTTCTGTCCCTTCCTTCCATTCCCCCCTCTTTCTTTGTCCTTTTTCTTTCTTCCCCTTTTCTCTTTCTCTTCTTCCTTCTCTCTTTCTCTCTCTTTCCTCTCTCTTTCCCTCTCTCAGGGTCACCCCATTGACTTCATGCACCACTCCGTTCAGACCTGCAAGTGCAAGGGGCTCAATGGAGTGGAACATGGCGGCGGGAGGATGTTTGAAAAGGAGAGCAAAGCCACTCTGGCTTTGATCTCCTTTCCCAACACTGTGTTTGGGGCTCTGCCCTGCTGCCCTGAACATGGCAGAGGAATGTTTGAAAAGGCTTTGCTCTCCTATTCCCAACGCTGCCCCAAACACAGCGGCTGTGGGATATTTGAAAAGAAGAGTGGTGGGATGTTTGAAAAGGCTTTGCTCTCCTTTCCCACATGCTGCATTCATGGGTGGATCTCCTTGCACCTGAGTTTGCAAGTCAATGGGATGATCCTGCAGGGCCTTGCCTCGAACACAATGGCGGCGGCATTTTTTCTCATCCCTGAATTGTGCCCTGCCTCTCACCTCCAGTGTCCCCCTGCTGCCTCTTAATGCCCCCTGCTAGCCCCCTTGCCTCTCAGCATCTCCCTAAGGCATCTCACCATCCCCAGGGGGTGGTACTGCCCACTTTGGGAACCACTGGCCTAGACTGAAGGAACATTACACAATTGGACAGGGATGGGAAAAATTGCCTGAGCTGCCTGGGACTGTGAACATAAATTACGAAACATGGAGTTTAATCTCATGAAGCATTGTTGACAAAGGAAATTGGAAGTTGTATTTTTTGTTGACACATTAAACATTATGAGTAACTACATATGCAGCTGTAGAAAGAAAAAATTGCTACCATCATTTATGCTTGGAGCAATTTACATAAGGCCATCATGTTGCGATGCACAAGACCTTGTCTTTAAAACTAATTTGGAAGCATCATATTATTCAGAATGCCAATAGATAGCATTATTCTTTCACATCTTTAATGGGTGCCATTGAGTTACCAAAGCCAATATACATACTGGTAAATACTTACAAAACTCAAAATGGTATGTGACCACATTGTTGTAAAGTTCAGTTGTCCAAGTTTCAAGATCAATCAGAACAGATTATCCACATTGTTACTGATAATATTACCTTTATTAGCAGCAGCCGACCAATAGCAACCTCTCCTCTGCTTATGTGATGGACACTTAAGAAGAACCAGTATCTGCTGTAATGCTTGAGTGCCAACTATCTACTCTGATCATTCATTACCAAAGAATAAGGTTCAGGAGGTAGAATAATGGAACAAATGCAATCCACAGCCAAATCCAAGTTCTTGATTGATGACTAAACAATTGCATATAGGATAGCAGTTACTCCAGAAAAAAAATTTTTTTTCCTGAGACTCAAACTCCTTAGGTTATACCAATATCTGCTTCTCATCCCCTTCTATCTCAAACAAGGTGTAGTCAGAGCAATCATGCCACCAGAAGCACTACAGATGATATTAGGGAGAGCCTAGGTTCTTCTCCCCTGCACTGAAATATGGGAACCCACAGTTCTTGTAATTTTACTTTGCTTAGCATAATTATAAATTGTGTATGTGTGTATTGGTATGTTCAGTTTCCTTTCCTCTCAGTATTTTTAAGCTACTTCCTTTATAATTCATCTCCTCTTTTCAACAGGTACTGATGGAGCTTTTATAGCTTTTGAGTTTCATTTCAAAGTCCAGTGTCTCAGTTCTTCACAATTCTCAAAGACTTCTGCCTCAAGGATATTAGTCATGGGTTCTTGGAAGTGTTGATTATATGTAATAAAATGAAGACATTAAATAGCTTCCAAAGTTTGGCAGTGTGTACTGTATAATACACTTCCTTGTTCACCAAGGTATTACAAATACATAAACATCTATTAACAAAATTAATGATGAACAATTGCAGTAATTGAACTATTGTGTAGAAAACACCTCCTGTAAATGATGTTGGGTTAATGGCAGCCTTCTGACTGGATTTATCTTGTAAACAAGACAATGAACAATGTATACAAATTCACTCTAGCCATAGAAGGAGTGTTCACGTCGTGACCCCCGTCAGGTATCTGTTTACCTGCGAATCCTTCTACCATGCTACACCAACCTGGGAAAAGTGTAGCGACACAAGAGAAGACTCTAGCAATGCCAAGACCTTAAATATAAATTGCAAAATGCAAATGAAGGAAAACCTGCAAACAAATATAATTAAAAGCTGCCATTGCAGTTCTCCAGTCCCAATGCTTGAAAAACCCCAAATAAGCCTTGCATTGGAAGAAGAGAAGATTAAAAGATACTAAGAAGTTCTTTTTGTTCAGTTTCTTGAGATGCTATTTACCATTTCAGCTCTCATGACTGCCTCTCCCCCACTGCAATTTTTCCAGCAATGGAAGCAACTGTTCTTTTATGCGGTAACATTCACACTGTTGGCAAAGCTTTTGATTGAACATTTTTTAAAAAATTGCCTCCATTTGTTTTGTTTGCTAATTTGATTTAGGAACAATTGTATGTGGGAGGGAGTTGGCAGAAATTAATTTTGGTTTTGTTTAGGGTTTGATTTTATTGGCTCTATATTTCATTCGGCTTTTTGTTTTCAAATCAGTTTACAGACTTCATGGGGAGGGGTACGCACTTTTATTTGCACATTTTTACAGCCAAACATTTGCTGATGTAATCTGCATATTTTTTCTTAAAAATGCATCATTTCCTTCTTTGCTAGCTGGGCTCATAAGAACTGAAAGCATAATGACCTTACATACCCTGCTTGCAATGAATAAAAATTAATGGAGAAATACTTATAGCTGTATATGGGATCTGAAAGCTTATGCAATGAAATTTTTTTTCAAAAAAATATCATTTCAAATACAAAATTTAAAGTTTCTTGCGATGAAACACATTCTGTATGTTAAGGGTTTTATAAAAAAGGAAGGAAAGGAGATTTCTTTCAAATAAATTTAAAGGCTGGGACAGAACATTTTTAGAAGAACCCTAAAATTCCAGCTATTGGAGAGTCATTATTTGCTCACCTCCTAATACTAAGATTGTGTTCCCCCATTTGTCATCCTTTTCTTAAGCCCATGTCACACTGAACCAACGAGTGCAAAGAGGATGTAAAACGGACATAAAAACTTGCCATCCGTTCGAAAACGCGATGTACTCACTTCCTCTGTTTGGCTTCCTCTCTATCCGTCCAGCATCCGTTTATGGACGTTTCATCCTCTCAGAAAATTTTGGGCTGCCTAAAACTTTTGCGCGGAAAATGTATCCAGTTCATCCGTTCTGTATCCGCTATACATCCGCTACGCATCCGCTATATCCGCTTGGCATCTGTTCTGCATCCGCATAACTCCATCTGCCCGGATGCAGGGAGGAAGCGGAACGGATGCAGAACGGATGCAGAAGGAATGCCTAGCGGATGCAGCACAGAAACAAAGTGTTTAAAACAGAAAAAATGCTCACAGAGGGGACCCATCTCGGATATTAAGGATGTCTAGAGGATGCCTAGCGGAAAACCTATACTGCCTATAAAAAGAGGGAGCAACTCGCCTGCATCTCACTTTCAGAACAGCAGCCCAGCGGTGCAGACCTCTGCAGCCTTCATCTGCCTCTTCCTCTTCCACAGCATCCAGTCATGTCCACCGTGGATTGTAACAAAGTCCTTTCGGCAGCCACCATCGTTCTGCAACAGTGCAAAGCCATCTGCAGGCTCTGTGAACTCTACTGCGAGAAGAAAAGGAGCCACCCAAAAAGAGTCTGGATCTGAAGATGGTTCGCCAGAAGAGCAGAGGACGGACTGTACAACAAGCTGATGGTGGAGCTCAGGAGTGAAGACACTCGGGCATTCCAGAACTTCATGAGGATGCCTCCAGCCATGTTTGACGAAGTTGTGCAGCGGCTGACACCCAGGTTGACCAAGGCAAACACCACCTTCTGGGCCAACCTGGAACCTGGGCTCAAGGTGGCACTCACTCTACGCCACCTGGCCTCAGGGACCTCCTACAGGAGCATGCAGTACGGCTGGAGGGTTCCATCCAACACCATCAGCATTGTGGTCAGAGAAGTGGTGCAGGCCATCATCGAAGAATACAAGGAGGAGCTCCTCCAGTGCCCCTCCACTGAAGAAGGATGGAAGAAAGTTGCAGAGCAGTGGTATCAGAGGTGGAACTTCTCCCACACCGTTGGAGCCATAGACAGCAAGTACGTGGCCTGCAAAGCACCACCCAAGTCAGGCTCCACTTATTTCAACTACAAGGGCTTCTTCAGCATCATCCTCTTCGCCATGGTCGATGCTGACTACAGGTTCATGTACATTGATGCTTCAGGCAACAGCTCATCTTCAGATGCCCAGGTATACAACGCCAGTCACCTCAAGGAGGAGCTGGAAGGCAACCTCATCGTGGGCTTCCCAGATCCAGAACCTCTGCCCAACGACACACAAGATGTGCCCTACTTCATCGTGGGGGATGACGACTTGTCCCTCACAACCTACCTCATGAAGTCCTACACTTCCAGACTCCTCACCCATGAAGAGAGGATGTTCAACTACATGCTGTCCAGGGCAAGACGGGTGGTGGAGAACGCCTTTGGCATCCTGGCCAACAGGTTGCAGGTACTTCTCACCACCATGCAGCATTGCCCACAGACCGTGAGGAGGATCGTGGAAGCTTGCTGCATCCTGCACAATCTCATGCGCAGCCGCTACCCAGTCTTGCAGAACAGGCTCGTGGACCTCCAGCAAGGCAATGGGGACATGGAGCCTGGTGAATGGAGGCAAAGGCGAAACCTGATCGACACTGAGGATGTGCAAAGTCCCAACAGAGCCTCACATGAAGCAAAGAAGCAGTGCAACCTCCTGAGACAATGGTGCAACTCCCCAGCTGGAGCAGTGGAGTGGCAAGACAGGATGGTAGATGCTTAATGGATGCTTCCTTCAGCCTGTCTCATCCCACTGATGAGATTAGGCCATGTATGTTTGGTTGGCCTACAATGAACAGGGCGTTTAATAAAGAGTTGTGTTTATGTTGACATGTGTGGATAATTATTACATTATTATTGATAATAAAGGGCCGTAGGTGTGGCACCTGGGAGGGTTGACCATACAGTCCCACTATGCTTGCACTGGAGGTTTATCTATCCCACAGCTATTACCCATTCCACAGGAATCCCTGCCCATCCCACTGCTATCTCAACCCATCCCACTGCTATCTCAACCCATCCCACAGCTATCTTTCCCCATCCCACAAGCATGCAAAGGCTTAAACCATTTCTAAAAGTTTCCAGCAAGACTTTATTAAAAAAAATAAATGAAGCAAGTGTGTGAATCATAAATAGACTTTATTAACAATAAGCTATACAACAAAAAAGAGTCTCTGGCACTCCTCTTGGTCACTTGGTTGAAGGGTGCAGGTGCTGTGGAGGTGGCTGGTGCTGGAGTGGTTGTCATCAGCTCCTCCAGAAGCAGAAGCAGCAGAAGCCCCAGCCCCAGAAGAGTGAGCCCGTGCTGCAGAAGCCCCAGGAGAACCAGAGTGAGGACCAGCGGGCGGGATGCTAGCCCTGTCCCTCTTGCTAGGGCTGGCAGCAGATGGCTGAGGCTTGCTGTGCTTCCGCATGGTTGTGGGGTTGTTGGCTGGCAGGGAGGCTGGCAGGAACCAAGGCTGGCAGGAAGGCTGGCAGGGAGGCAGGCACCAAGGCTGGCAGGCAGGCAGGCACCAAGGCTTGCAGGAAGGCAGGCAGCAAGGCTGGCAGGCAGACAGGCTGGCAGCAAGGCTGGCAGACAGGCTGGCAGGCAGACATGCAGGCAGGGCAGGCAAGGCAGTCAATGTGTCTGGCAGCAGGTCTTTCCTCTGAATGGCAACCTGCTTCCGAGCTGCTTCCGTTATATCCGTGGGGCTGACACAATGCATCCTCCCCGCATGCTCAATTAACACCAGGCATCCATTAGGCTTCTGCTGTGCATCTGCTGTGCATGCGCTGTGCATGCGCTGTGCATGCGCTGTGCATCCGCTTCATCCGCTCGGCGTCTACTCTGCATCCGCTGTACCCATTCCATGTACGCTTTGCTAAGGTCCTCCGGAAGCCCTGCGGTTGCGCCATCCACTCCCATCCGCTCCCATCCGCTAGGCTTCTGTTCCGCATCCGCTTTGCATCCGCCCTGTGTCCTCCCCGTGTCCTTGTTATCCGCTCCGGTTATGCAAATGTTTGCCCCTTTTGAGAGTGGATAACAACGGATGGAACATTTTGCTCGTCCGCTGTGTCCTTTTTGCATCCGTTGGGCAGTGTGACATGGGCTTTAGATGATGTTCTTCCTCCAATTTCTCATTCAATGAGTTTCAGTGGAGGAAAATTAAGTACAATGTTATATTCTTCAGAAATGAGAAGCTGCAGATCTTAACCCATGTTTCATCTTTGTCATTAACATATTTGGAACAACAATGTCAGCCCTATTTTCACCTACAATGAACTTTTAAGGGCAGACAGTTCTCTGTATGTAAGAGAGATATGTTGGATTCTGTGGCATTCTTAACAAAGCCTTTATTGATACAAGTAGTTTTTAAATAATTCCATTCAATTTAATATAACTATGATCTAATAGACAACGATCTCTCATCCCTTGATTGGCAATCTCTATTCACTGGATGCAATACTGTTGAAAACCTTTACAACATGTTCTTACTAGAAATCAAAAGAGCCATCAAACTACATGTACCAATAACAACTCCCAAAACAAAACAAAACAAAAAGATTACCCATAACAATAAGGAAACTTCAATCCAAAAAGAGATCACTCTGGCAGAAAAACAAATTTGGTCACATTGCCAACTTCAAAAGCTGATATAAAAATTTATGCCACCAGATAAAGACTGAATGCACCAATTATCACATTAAACAAGAGGAAAACCTTCTACACACCAATTCCACCTGCGCTTTTTACAATTTTGTAAACAACAAACTAAAAGACTCAAGATCCATCCCACGTCTGATTGGACCTAATAGTAAAGACTGCAATGATGACACAATTAAAGCCAACATCTTTAACACATTATTTGGCTCAGTATTTGTAAACAGCAATGGATCATGCCCAGTATTTCCTAGCCAAACCACAGAAAACTACAATGATCTAAAATATATTGATTTTACAGAAGACAATGTTGAAAAAGCACTACACAGTCTAAAACCATCTCTATTTATTGGATCGGCAGAATATGTGCCTACTTCTTTAAAAAGCTATCCACTGCCATAGCAGAAACTCTAAGCACAATCTCCGAAAAATCTTTCAGGACCAGCTCCTTGCCTAACCTATGGTCACAAGCCATGGTCATCCCCATCTTCAAAAAGGGAGACCCCAGCCTAGTTGAAAATTACAGACCAATCTCCTTATGCTGTGTCACCTGGAAAGTCATGGAATCAATTATTAACCAATCCATTATCCTCCACTTAGAGACAAACAACCTACTCTCTCATAAACAATTTGGTTTCAGGAAAAAAACTATCCTGTAATCTGCAACTCTTACACTGCAAAAACACATGGACTACACAACTCGATCAGGGCAAAACAATAGACGCAATCAACATAGACTTCTGTAAAGCCTTTGATTCAGTGGTACACAACAAACTACTTCTAAAACTAAAATCTTTTGGTATCTCTGGACAACTGCATAACTGGATAGAAGCATTCCTGTCAAACAGACAACAAATGGTCAAAATTGGGAGTGTCCTGTCAAATTATGTACCTGTCAATAGTGGTGTCCCCCAAAGGAAGTGTTCTAGGACCAACTCTCTTCATACTCTACATAAATGACCTCTGTGATCATATTAAGAGCAACTGCGTTCTCTTCGCTGATGATGTAAAGCTGTTCAATACCACAGACAATACTTCAAAAAGATCTTGACTATGTATCAGAATGGTCAAACAAATGGCAACTTCAAATCTCAACAAATAAATGCCCTTTCTTGCATATTGGCAAAAAAATTCCGAAAATAAAATACAAGCTGAACAGTCAAGACCTTACTGATGATCCAAGCTCTGTAAAGGACCTTGGAATACTCATCACTAATGATCTAAGTACTGGAGCCCACATAGCCAAAAAGGCATTAAGAGTTGTTAACCTAATCTTACGTAGCTTTTTCTCTGGTAATATTACACTAATAACTAGAGCATACAAACCATTTGCTGGACCAATACTCGAATCAGTCTGCAACCCATATTACGTATCTGATATTAGCACGATTGAGAAAGTCCAGGAATATTTCACAAGAAGAGTTCTCCACTCCTCTACTTATTGTAGAATACCTTTTGCCACCAGACTTGAAATTCTAGACCAAGAAAACCTTGATTATGCCATCTTCAGTCTGATCTAAGTATGGTTTTTAAATCATACATTGCAATGACATTCAATGACATTCAATGTCAATGAATACTTCAGCTTCAACCATAAAAACACAGGGGGGCATGCATAAGTGCGCCAACGTGCCTACCATCCCTGTCCTATTGTTTCTTTTATTTTTCTTATATGTACCCATTTTATGTATTCATAACTATGTATATACTTATACCTATTATCTTGTAAGCAATTGACAAATCAAAATAAATAAATAAATAAAATTAAAAAAACTATGATTATTGCTATGTCACCAAGCCTGGCATTCCAGAGAAACAGAGGTATGTATAGATAACTCACATTTGTGACAAAATTCTTCTTAATGTCCAATCCTTTGCATATCCATCTTGTCATGTAGAAATATAAAAAAGTCTCAATCCCATGATGATTGAAGCATGGTATGAAATGGTGGCTTCAGGCAAGAGTGAGGAAGCCTCCCCCAACCCAACAAAGGTCAATATAGTGAGCAATCAGGATTACAGATGTAGTCACGTGACATGGGCTACATTTCCTGGGATACCTTTAACTATATTTACCATGATGCATTCCCTTAAGGGCACAGCTCATAATTCCTAAGTAACTATCCCAAATCCCATTAACTCTAAACTGTCTGGACAGCACACTCCCCGCCTGGAATTGTAAATTCCACTATTAAGAGAAGAAAAAAAATAAATATAAACTAAGATAAGCAGTAAACAGTAATACTAACTGAATAGCCAATAACTATATAACTAAGATAAACATTTAGCTATACAACTACAAGAAACAGTAAACATTAATAATGCATCAAACAGATCAATGCATGCAAACTTGAGGTTCAATCTTCAAGTTCAGCCTCTTGGTGCAAGTCTGCTAGTCGCCTCTGGTGGCCTTTTAGGGTGTACAGGTACTCTTGGTGGCAAAGATGAAAGTCTGGTGGTCGTTTCTGGCGGCCTTTTAGGATTGACAGGTATTCTTGGTGCCAATGGTGAAAGTCTGGTGGTCGTTTCTCATGGCCTTTTAGGGTTAGAATGGTACTCTTGCTTCCATAGTGTCAAAGGGCATCAGGAATCTTGGCTTCAGGATCTATTGTGGGAAATAGATGAGCCATATGCTTCAGGTGAGGTATGCTGCTAGCTACCTCTGGTGTTGCAGTGTAGCTGCAGTCATCTGGTATCCCATTCCATTCCAGCTCAGGCGGCAGTAGAAACTGGGAATTTCCATCTAAAGACTCTATACAGAGTCCAGGAGATTATCTCCCCACTATGCATATTGGTGTGGTGCACATTGATATCGTGAAGTGCACTTCTTCCTTCTGAACATCAAAGTGGTTGAAGAATGTGGACTTGGCTCGTGAGCGATCACTCTAAGAGTTCAGTATTATGTACATCTTCACTGCTTCTTCTGGGTGTCCATCTGGGTAGACTTTGGCTAAGCAGATCTGACGACACATGCGAGGGGCCATTGCACATCGCTGTGCAATTGACACTCATCACTGATCCTGGGTGTGCTTCTGTAGCACATTGAGGCTCCTTGTTCAAAGGAGGGCTATGAGATGTCTGCAGTGGTAGATCAGCATCTGGATAAAGTGCGGTTGGGTGCTGGTCACTATTGCATAAGTAGCATTGCACCTTGGCTGTGCAATACTTTGACAGGTGTTTGGATTTGCAACACTTGTAGCAGTATTGGTACTCCCTTATCAATTCTTTTCATTGGGTCAGTGATTTCACTGCAAACCCAGTGCACCTGTTCAGCGAGTGATGAATGTGGTGCATTGGATAAAACTGTATTCTCCTTATATTTGGAGATCTAAATTGGGTTGTATCTGATGCGTTCTTTCCCCAACTGTGTGTGGATGAGGAGTCGAACTTGGTTTTATGGACAGCCATGAAGGATCTTTCCCTTGTAGGGTGCATAGGGCCTTTGGACGAGGTATGGTTGATGTTGTATCTTTTTTCCTTGGGAGGGCTAACAGCTCTGAGTCCACGGGCCTGGGAGGAGTTGCACACCGCTGCCTGGTGAGCCACAAATTCTTCAAGAATGGTAAAGGGTATAAAGTTGTGGTGACCCTTGGTCATGAAGGCATCAGACAACTGGAGCCACTGTTCAATTAGTACCTGTGGGAGTTTTTGAACAATTTTGTTTTGCATGTCATCAAGCAAGTCCCAGTAACTTGGGATCCTGCTGTGCCACTTTCAGTTGTATTAGTATATGAGAGAGTTCCGTGATCAGGTGAGGCTTGCTGATTTTTGGAAATCCGTGGAGGCTATCCAGGAGCGTTGATTGTACATCTGAGGTACACTGTACAGATCGTTGAGTCTTTGCCATGACAACCATAGAGCAGCATCTGGTCATCTAAGTGGGAGGCTTAAAGTGCCTTTATAGCCTGGCAGACTGTGGGCCTAGCCATGCCATCAGGTGTATGAGAACATCATCATTTTCAGACTGAATAGGGTGAAGGAAAACTTTCTTGTTTTCCTGCATTGAGATATGCACTGCCTGGCTCGTCAGATAATTTGTATACACCATTAGCGGCTAAATCTAGCTTTCGTCTGCTTACTGCCAACTCTCTCTAGGAGTCTGCATCATCTGTAGAGTTGGGGAAAGGCATTGACATAGAGGGGTCTTCCCTTGGATTCTCGTAGAGTAGGCTTGAGTTGTATATCAACAATGTGTTGTAGCCTTCTTCCCAGTGCTTCTGCCATTCCAGAGACGATGGTGGAACTTCACACTGCTATATAGGCTGGCTGAAGTTATCTTGTTGTGCCTGTGAGCTCAGGTAGTGTGGAGGTTGCGGCTGGAATGGTACCGTCTGTGGATTGAGCATGGCAGGTGTCGTTGGTTGCATGTCTACTTGTCAAGGAGTCATCATGATAACTGGTGGGCTAATTTGCTCACCTGGCAGGCCATGAGACATTGGAGTAGGGTTGCTGATTCTGTGAAGAGAATTTCGGACCTTAGTATTTACAACATCACTTGGGGAAGGTTTGCTGTTGGTGGGAAGTGAATCTCGTATTTAAAGCCCATGTCACACCGCCCAACGGATGCAAAAAGGACACAGCGGATGAACAAAATGATCCATCCGTTGTTATCCGCTCTCAAAAGGGACAAAAATTTGCATAAAATAAAAGCGGATAACACGGATGCGGGGAGGACGCAGGGCGGATGCAAAGTGGATGCGGAACGGAAGCCTAGCGGATGGAAGTGGATGGGAGCAGATGGCACATCTGCAGGGCTTCCGGGGGGCCTCAGCGAAGTGGACGCAGAACGGATACAGCGGATGCAGAACGGACGCCGAGCGGATGAAGCGGATGCACAGCGGATGCACAGTGGAAGCCTAGCGGATGCCTGGCATTAATTGCGCATGCGGGGAGGATGCATTGCATCAGCCCTGTGGATATAACGGAAGCAGCTTGGAAGCAGGTCGCCATTCAGAGGAAAGACGTGCTGCCGGACAGATTGGCTGCCTTGCCTGCCCTGCCTGCATGTCTACCTGCAAGCCTTGCTGCCAGCCTTGCTGCCAGCCTCCCTGCCAGCCTTGCTGCCAGCCTTGCTGCTAGCCTTGCTGCCAGCCTTGGTGCCAGCCTCGCTGCCAGACTTGCTGCCAGCCTCCCTGCCAGCTTTGGTGCCAGCCTGCCTGCCAGCCTTCCTGCCAGGCTTCCTGCCAGGCTTCCTGCCAGCCTTGCTGTCTGCCTGCCTTCCTACCAGCCTCCCTGCCAGCCAGCAACCCCACAACCATGAGGAAGCACAGCAAGCCTCAGCCATCTGCTGCCAGCCCTGGCAAGAGGGACAGGGCTACCATCCCGCCCCCTGGCCCTCACTCTGGTTCTGCTGGGGCTTCTGCAGCATGGGCTCACTCTTCTGGGGCTGGGGCTTCTGCTGCTTCTGCTTCTGGAGGAGCTGATGACAACCACTCCAGCACCAGCCACCTCCACAGCACCTGCACCCTTCACCCCTGAGACTGAGCAACCAAGAGGAGTGCCAGAGACTCTTTTTTGTTTTATAGCTTGTTGTTAATAAAGTCTATTTATGATTCACACACTTGCTTCATTTCTTTTTTCTAATAAAGTCTTGCTGGAAACTTTTAGAAATCCATGCTTGTGGGATGGGTAAGGATAGCTTTGGGATGGGTTAGGATAGCAGTGGGATAGATAAACCTGCAGTGCAAGCATAGTCAGACTGTATGGTCCACCCTCTCAGGTGCCACACCTACGGCCCTTTATTATCAATAATAATGTAATAATTATCCACACATGTCAACATAAACACAACTCTTTATTAAGCGCCCTGTTCATTGTAGGCCAACCAAACATACATGGCCCAATCTCATCCGTGTGATGAGACAGGCTGAAGGAAGCATCCATTAAGCATCTACCATCCTGTCTTGCCACTCCACTGCTCCAGCTGGGGAGTTGCACCATTGTCTCAGGAGGTTGCGCTGCTTCTTCCCTTCACGTGAAGCTCTGTTGGGGCCTTGCACATCCACAGTGTCGATCAGGTTTCGCCCTTGCCTCCATTCCCCAGGCTCCATATCCCCATTTCCTTGTTGGAGGTCCATGAGCCTGTTCTACAACACTGGGTAGCGGGTGCGCATGAGATTGTGCAGGATTCAGAAAGCTTCCACGATCCTCCTCATGGTCTCTGGGCGATGCTGCATGGTGGTGAGAAATACCTGGAACCTGTTGGCCAGGATGTCAAAGGCGTTCTCCACCACCCGCCTTGCCCTGGACAGCCTGTAGTTGAAGATCCTCTCTTCATGGGTGAGGAGTCTGGAAGTGTAGGGCTTCATGAGGTAGGTTGTGAGGGAGAAGGCGTCATCCCCCATGATGAAGTAGGGCACATCTTGTGTGTCGTTGGGCAGGGGGTCTGGATCTGGGAAGCCCATGATGAGGTTGTGTTCCAGCTCCTCCTTGAGGTGACTGGCATTGTATACCTGGGCATCTGAAGATGAGCCGTTGCCTGAAGCATCGATGTACAAGAACTTGCAGTCAGCATCGACCATGGCGAAGAGGATGATGCTGAAGAAGCCCTTGTAGTTGAAATAAGTGGAGCCTGACTTGGGTGGTGCTTTTCAGGCCACGTACTTGCTGTCTATGGCTCCAACGGTGTGGGGGAAGTTCCACCTCTGATACCACTGCTCTGCAACTTTCTTCCATCCTTCTTCAGTGGAGGGGTACTGGAGGAGCTCCTCCTTGTATTCTTCGATGATGGCCTGCACCACTTCTCTCACCACAATGCTGATGGTGTTGGATGGCACCCTCCAGCCATACTGATTGCTCCTTTAGGAGGTCCCTGAGGCCAGGTGGTGCAGAGTGAGTGCTACCTTGAGCCCAGGTTCCAGGCTGGGACGGAAGCTGGTGTTTGCCTTGGTCAACCTGGGTGTCAGCCACTGCACAACTTCATCAAACATGGCTGGAGGCATCCTCATGAAGTTCTGGAACGCCCGAGTGTCTTCACTCCTGAGCTCCACCATCAGATTGTTGTCCAGTCCGTCCTCTGCTCTTCTGGCGAACCATCTTCAGATCCAGATTCTTTTTTGGGTGGCTCCTTTTCTTCTCACAGTAGAGTTCACAGAGCCTGCAGATGGCTTTGCACTGTTGCAGAACGATGGTGGCTACCGAAAGGACTTTGTTGCAATTCACGGTGGACATGACTGGATGCTGTGGAAGAGGAAGAGCCAGATGAAGGCTGCAGAGGTCTGCACCACTGGGCTGCTGTTCTGAAAGTGAGATGCAGGTGAGTTGCTCCCCCTTTTTATAGGCAGTATAGGTTTTCCGCTAGGCATCCTCTAGACATCCTTAATATCCGAGATAGGTCCCCTCTGCAAATGTTTTTTCCATTTTAAATGCTTTGTTTCCATTCTGCATCTGCTAGGCATCCGTTCTGCATCCATTCCGCTTCCTCCCTGCATCTGGGTGGATAGAGTTCCACGGATGCGTAGCGGACGCCTAGCGGAGAAAAAGCAGATGCGTAACGGATGCGTAACGGATGCGTAATGGATGCGTTGTGGATGCGAAGCGGATGCAGAATGGACGAACTGGATACATTTTCCGCGCAAAAGTTTTGGGCAGCCCAAAACTTTTGGAGCGGATGAAACGTCAATAAATGGATGCTGGACAGATAGAGAGGAAGCCAAACGGAGGCAGTGAGTACATCGTGTTTTCGAACGGATGGCAAGATTTTTTGTCCATTTTACATCCTCTTTGTATCCGTTGGTTCAGTGTGACATGGGCTTTAGGTCGTACATCAGTTGTGTAACTGACGTTTAGAGTCTGTGGTTGAGATTCATCCCTGTACTTCCTTGATGGTGGGAGACTTCTAGTTATCTGAGGTGGTTCCACCTGCTTGTTTTGAAGGGAGTGCTGCTCATCCACAGAGGCTTTGACCCATGTATCTGGGCTCTCTTCTCCCATCTCTTTGAGGTTGAATTGGAGGGAGGTTTTGTAAGCCATCTTTCACCATGCTGTGATTCGTGCCATCTTTGTTGTGATGTCTCTTTGCCATTTGGCCAACTCCAATTGGGCCTGAACTTTGGCCAATTCTGCCTGTTGGTTGGCCTGGGCTTTGGCCATTTCTGCTTGTTGTTCGGCCTTGGCCATTTCTGCTGCTTTAGCTGCTATTTCTGCCTGTGGAGCCACTACTGCTGTGCTACTTCCTCTGTGGCATGTAGATCTGCATCTGCTATAGCAGGTTCTACTTCAGCTTCTGCAGCCCGTTCAGCATAACTTGTGGCTTTGGAAGCCTTGGATGCACTGCTTCGACAGGAGGATGCTCTGGAACGATGGTAGCAGAGAATTGGCACGAGACACTAGAACCTGCTTGTGGTCTAGCTGGTTTGGGTTAGAGGGAGGAGGCTTTCTTTGAGTGATGGGAAGAAGACTCATGTGATCAAGCAGTTATGTCAGATGTGGCCTGCTCCCTTGATGCTACTTCTTGCTGAAGTGTGTTGTGGAGCACTGCCAGAGTGCTGTTTTGCTTTCCTCGACACAGTTTTCATGTTCCTTGTGAATCTTCTTGAAGCATTGGATGTGTTTTAGGAGTTTGAGGTCACCCAGTCTTGACTGGATGGACTTGAGGTTGTCTTTGCTGCATCTCCACCATGTGAGAAGGGCATCTAGATCAACTAGCAATATGTGGAGTTTCTGTGCAGGGGGAAGTTTGTGTTTTGGGGTATCACAGATCTTCTCAAGCCCCGACCATGACTCTATGTAGCGGCAATATTGCCACTCCCAATCGGTCCTCAAGTGTTCTTCCATGGGTTTGGTAATCTTCTTACTCTTTCTGAGGTCGTAGGCTTTCGCAGGTATTGCCGCTTCCACAGAGACTTGGACATCTGAAACTGGGTTTCAGGAACCAGGCTCCATGCTTACATCAAGGGTGAGTGGAGGGTTCAAGTCCTCTGGTACTTCAGGGACATCTATCAAGGCTGAAGCAGTTGCCATGTTTCAAATTGGCAAAGGGTGACTTTTGGAAAATTTAGTGGTTCTCCATGCAATTCCCTTTTTTTGTACTAGGGTGCACTGCAAGCAGGTAGCAGAAAGTATAATTGCTGCTGGATTTAATACTTGAGCATTTGGTGGTACTGCAGAATCTGGGCGATGCTAGCACAGTACACAGTATGGCTGTTTCTAGGGTGCTTTGTGTGATTGCTCCGCAAGGGGGCACTAGAGGTTGTGTAGCAAAGTTTGAAGACTTGAGGGCTAAACACAGAAATATGCATAGCAAAGTCTGAAGACTTGGAGGCTAAATGCAGAAATATGACTGTTAGTGTTGCTTGCTCCACAAGGTGGCAGTAGAGGTTGCATAGTGAAGTCTGAAGACACTGTTGCTATGCCTATGTTAGGTTGCAGTTAATCTTGGAACCTTTAATTAACTTGATTAAATTGGCTGCAATAGTTGCAAAAAGGGGTTAGCATTGGATAAATACTCTGGTTAAATTTGAGAAACTTTGTATAATTTTTGTGAAACTGTGTAAAAAATGTCATATAAGAATTTGCAAACACATATTGGAAAACTCTGGGAAATTTTTCCTTGAGCACCAGATGTTGCTGTGGACTGCTTTAAGGCTCAGAAAATCTTACAGAGTCCTGCTGAAATTCCTTTTCTGGAGAGTAAGCATTAACAATTCAGAACTCAAGAAAGGTAGCAGGAAAGGTCCCTCTCTGCTTAAGGGGAGAAAGGAAGTCACTGTAGGTTTTTTAAGCCAGAGGAAACACTCGCTCGGATTGTGTGTGTCTTGGGAAGGAGGAACTATCTGCTTGTGTGAAGAGCATTTGAGACAAAGGGGGCTACCTCGTGGCAGGCTGTTTCTATGGTGATGAGGTATTTTTATGGCTGGCATCCAGTCGTAGCAACTGTTAGTTGGAATGGCCAGTAAAAATGCAGAGTGTCTCTCAAAAGGAAGAAGAGAGAAAGAGAAAAAAGGGAAGCCAAACTTTCTTTAGCTGCAGTAAATACATACACTCAGTTTTTAGCTTTTAGCCTGCAAAGGGAGATTGCATTTTATCTGCATTTGAAAAGGAGTTGGAATTCAGAGACAAATGAACTGCTTGGCCCCTTCCCCTGCTTGTGGATGAGCTCCTTTTTAGATAACAGAGATGTAAAATGAGACAGAGCACGTCTTTCACTGAAGAGAGAAGGGGGGGGATTTACTCCTTTCTGCCTTGATACAAAGACAAAAGAATCCAGCGTCAGTAAAGGGAGAGAAAATAAAAGGAATGATGCACAGAGCTTAACATTCCACGTTCACTCCTGGCTTCAACATATCTTTGTCTTTCCTACAGAGATTCAAATTTTTACTTTAGGGAGTCTCAAAATCAAACAATGTCATTTTGCTGTGACTCGAGCTGTTTTTTTCCTACTTCTTCCAGGAATCAAGACTAATTTATATTTCTACTGTTCTGCATATTATTCTCTGGATGGTATACAGCAGACAGAGTAACTACACAAAACATCCATAACAAAGTCTTTTTTATTGGCACATCAGGTAGCCTCGTAACTCACATTGGTGACAAAATTCTTCTTAATGTCCAATCCTTTGCATATCCATCTTGTAGTGTAGAAATATAAAAAAGTCTCAATCCCATGATGATTGAAGCACGGTATGAAATGGTGGCTTCAGGCAAGAGTGAGGAAGCCTCCCCTAACCCAACAAGGGTCAATATAGTGACCAATCAGGATTACAGATGTAGTCACGTGACATGGGCTACATTTCCTGGGATACCTTTAACTATATTTACCATGATGCATTCCCTTAAGGGCACAGCTCATAATTCCTAAGTAACTATCCCAAATCCCATTAACTCTAAACTGTCTGGACAGAGCAGTCCTGGTTTTAATACAAAGAGAAAGCAATAGATCAATGGGTGCTTCTATTTTGTCTGAACAATATATAAAAAAAATAAAATTCATTTCTGGTATAGATTTGAATCAGTATAAGCTTGAGTAAATTTCCTTTAAATAGGTATATAAAGTTAGCTTTTATAACACTGAGCTAGCCAATTAAAATAATGTTGCTTAATAGAAGATAAGCTGATTTTACTATTTTATTGTCTGTTGAAATGATGATGGCTTAAACTTCCAGAAGTACTATAACAGTTGAAGGAAACTATTTTTTTTTGTCCCAGTAATTCACTACAGTTTAACAATTTGAGTTAAAAAATATCTGTGATTCTCCAAAATAGTATATAAAATCTAGATGATTCATTTGTTTTGTTTTTTCACTCAATTTTGAAAGGTCATTTTTTATGATCTTTATAATTCATAGATCATTTGAATCAGGTAGTGATAGAACCATGTCTCATTGCCTGATACTTTTTTTTTTGGAACAAGTAAGCCACCATACAAAGCTAATTTTGTTAAGCATTAGATAGATCCATATAATAAGAACATAGAACACCACTTTCAAAAGATTTCATTGTATATTGACTGAAAAAAATAGTTGGCAAGTCATATGCATAAGCAATCTCTACAGATTTTAGCATTTCTTAAAAAAACAGACAACATAGGTATGAGTAAACAGATTTACATTGTTTCAACTGAAAAAGGTATTACAATCTTGTGCCAAACAACTCAGCTGATTTTACAGAAATAAACAAGGGGAGGAGGGAACAGATACCAACAACAAAAGCAACTTTGCAGAAGGAAAGAAATTAATTTCAAAAGTAATACAATGCCATTCAAGGCCTGGCACTTACAACGAACCATCAACTTAATTGAATTCCATAAACTCCATTGCTACAACTAAATGTTTAAATGAATTCATTCTTTCATTATGCTGCTTAGGGGCACCATGGAGTGATGAGAAATTACTGAGATGACTTCCATGTATCAAAATCCTTTCAGTTTCACTTCATTTTCCATCCTGACATAGAATTAATCAACTACATTTACATGCAAAAACACTATATTTAATTGTAAAAGTGATGTTGTTAAATTACCTTCCAATGGGTTTATTGTAGATGGTTCATTAAAAAAATTGAAATCACACAGTGCACAATTACTTCTCTGTACTGTCTTACATGAACCATGGTTAGCTTGGAGATGGGAGCTATTTGAGAGGATAGTTTATTTATTCATCACACTTCACTTTTTAAGAAGCCACTAGTTTCCTTTTATTCAGAGATAATTTGAAAAAGGTTTGCACACATTTTCTTGTACAAGGCAGGAAATGTGAACTAAAGCAAATAAAGAAAATAGGGACTGCAGAGCGAAATAGGTTAATAATAATGGTAAAACAGTCAACAGCAAAAATATATTAAGCTCCAAACAATAGAGTTAATCTAACTAAATAAAATGCATTGTTGGCTGGAGGACTTTTATGCAGAGAGCCAGTTATTTATGGTTATTTACCAAAAATCATGGATGGTAGTAATTTTTCTGAGGTTTTTTCCCCCAATCTTTTATCCAGAAAAGGTACTACCAGACTTTTGATTTTGAACTGGAAAGAATAATGTGCATCTTTTTCTATCAGTATAAATAACTTTTTGCTAGTTCAAAATACAGAGAAAGAACAAATTGTGATACATTCTGAACTAATTCCTTTTGGCAGGAATACATTGATCTATAATTATAACAAAGGGATGTCAATCCTTCCAATTTCTAACACAGTGAATTCACATAAGCTTCATAAACAAATGTCTTCATCCTCCCCACTGATTTATGCTTATCCTAAAATAATTGCTGCCCCTATTTGTATTGACTATGAGACAGCAAAAACTGTCCTGAATTTATGATTGTGGCAATCCTGGACTTATCTTGAAGAACTGTGGTGGCACAGTGGTTGAATGCAATCCTGCAGGCTAACTCAGTATTCACTGTCAGGAGTTTGATTCTGAGTGGCTCTTGGTTGACTCAGCTTCCATCCTTCTGAGGTCAGTAAAATGAGAAGCCAGATTGTTAATATTTTGGCAAATATTAAAAAGGCAGGATAGAATATTTCCCCTAAAGGAGAAATATAAAAAAATTAGGGAGGCAAAAACCAACACCAGTCTCCCTGCTCCCAAGCAGAAACTGAGGAGGCCAGCATTTAGAAATGCAGACTTGGTAATCAGTTCAAGAAAGGATATTTCAAAACTCCTTGGCAAAATGTTAGGATTAGAAAGCAGCCCCTCACCCAAGATCCAATGCAGGATGAAAGCCATTAGCCACAATAGGAATTCTCCAACACCTCTTCAGAACACAAGCCCCTTCATTGCACCACCCCCAGAGCAGTCCAAAGTTCAAAGTCACAGAAACATGGGAGCTCAGATAAACAATAAGTCAGAGGTTGACCAGATTAGCTCAGACAAACATTTAGGATTTGCATTTTGCCTATAGAGTCAACTATGACTCCTACATGACCCCATAGGAATCTGACAACCTGACAACACCTAATAGAATATTAAAGGATATGTTCTTGCACAGGAACAGAAAGCTCAAATACAAAGCCCAAAGAAGGTATAAAAACCCAACCCACTCCCAACTCCATTTTGTCAGCTGCATCAGAACCACAAACCCTGGTAATTCTGCTTCATCAATAAACTTTACTTTCCAGTCAGCCTCCATGTTGTTTCCAATGCTTTTCTCCCAGCTTGGAATGGAGCCAGATGGATTTTCTTTCCAACAGGCCTATTAAATTCAGTGGATTTTCTCCTGGTGTTAGCAATTACACCGCATCTCTAGGATCATAGCATTTATGTATTTAAATAATTTATATAACAACCCCCTCAAATGACCCTAGGGTGACATGTAGATAAAATAACTAATAAAAGATAATTACTATAAAATGCAATAAAATTATCCAACAATCATATCAGATAGGAACCCAAGTCCTCCTCACTCATAGCCTTATGGAAAAGTCTGGTCCTTAAGGCCTCACAAAAGAAAGATGAGTTTGGACTACCTGGATCATGGAGGAAACAGTATTCCATAGGGCAGGGGCAATGACAGAGAAGACACATTGTTTAAGATGGCAATTAAAAAAAAAAACTATTCTCAGAAAAGATATTAACTGCAAGGGATGGATAATT
This sequence comes from Laticauda colubrina, assembly GCA_015471245.1. Taxonomy (NCBI): domain Eukaryota; kingdom Metazoa; phylum Chordata; class Lepidosauria; order Squamata; family Elapidae; genus Laticauda; species Laticauda colubrina. Next base: position 65,717,798 of record BLBF01000005.1, on the reverse strand, counting down.
CCTGACATTATAGAGTTAAATGCTCACTATAGCATGATTGAAATAAACCAAACAGAGGTCATTAAGTCATTTTTGTGACCTAAAAAAGAACTATAATTTTTTGAGCTTCAGGCAAAAATCTCCACTATATTACTCATAAATATAAAATGGACCACTTCTACAATGCTTGTATATGTGTGTATGTGTACACGTTAGTAGTTTTGCCATTCTTCAAGTTTAAGTTCCTAGTCAGATGTTGTTGGTACTGTGGCTTGTTTCCAGCATAGTGAAACATTTATCCAGCAGCTGTAAGCAAAATAATTTGAGATTTTATCTTATTTTCATTGATGTGCTTTGGAATTATGCCTAATAAAAATATGTGTCATTTTAGGTTTGAAAGATGGCATTATTTAAATACTTGGACCCAGAGCAGTCTAACTCTGTTGGATTTTATCAGACAGGCAGAGCTGATTGGTGACAGGAATTCTTGCAAATAAGCCAGCCCTGAAAATCCACAGAGAATCTTATATTCTGGGGTAAAGATTCAGGGCAGCAGCAAAGAAAGGGGAGAATATCAGCCTTGCTTTAATCCTTTGCCAATTTGGATCCAGTCTGTTTCACCATACTGAGGACAACTGAATGTTCTGGGATACCCATTCTTCTCAGCACATCCCATAGTTTCACATGCTTGAGACAATCAAAGGCCTTTAAACTTGATTGAGCACATAGTGTCTACTTTAGATATTCTTTTGCTTTCTCATTATGCAGCACACATTAAGCCCCTGTCACACAGCACCAATGGATGGAAAGAGGATGTAAAATGGAGAGAAACACTTGCCATCCATTGGTTAATGCAATGCTTCCGTTCTGTACTCACTGTGTCCGTTTTTCATCATCTCTATCCGTCCAGCATCCGTCGACTGAGATTCCATCCGCTCAAAAAGTTTTGAGCTGCTTAAAACTTTTTGAGCGGAAAATGTATCCAACACATCTGTTTTGCATCCGCAACACACACGGGGAACATCCGTTCTACATCCGTCATCATCCATTACGCATCTGCTATATCCGCTAGGCATCCGCTGCGCATCCGCGCAACTCGCATCCGCTCCAGCGGAAAACGGACACAGGGAGGAAGCGAAATGGACACGGAATGGACACAAAGCATTAATAGCATGGATGGAGAAAGGATGAAAGCGGATGCAGATCCGGATATATCAGATATTTAGGATATCCGGATATCTTGGATATATAGGATGTCTGCAGGATGTCTAGAGGATGCAAAAGGACACCGAGCAGAAAACCTATATTTCCTATAAAAAGGGGGAGGAACTCACCTGGATGAGTTCACAACAGCCCTGTGGTGCAGACCTCTTCAGCCCTGCTCTTGCTCTTGCTCTTCCACAGCATCCAGTCATCTCCACCATGGATCATCACAAACTCCTTTGGGTAGCCACCATCGTTCTACAACAGTGCAAAGCCATGTACAGGCTCTTTCACCTGTTCTACGCGAAGAAAAGGAGGCGGCCAAGAAGTGTCTGGGTCCGAAGATGGATCGCCAGAAGAGCAGAGTATGGACTGTATAACAAGCTGATGGTGGAGCTGAGGAACGAAGACCCTCGTGCATTCCAGAACTTCATGAGGATGCCGCCAGCCATGTTTGATGAAGTTGTGGAGCGGCTGAGACCCAGGTTGACCAAGCAGAGCACCAACTTCCGGCCCAGCCTGGACTCTGGGCTCAAGATGGCACTGACTCTGCGCCACCTGGCCTCAGGGACC
>BLBF01000005.1:65677503-65716033 GCA_015471245.1 Laticauda colubrina | reverse complement strand
CATGTATATCGATGCTTCAGGCAATGGGTCAGCTTCAGATGCCCAGGTATACAGCGCCAGTCACCTCAAGGAGGGGCTGGAATGCAACCTCATCATGGCCTTCCCAGATCCAGACCCCCTGCCCAACGACACACAAGATGTGCCCTACTTCATCATGGGGGATGACACCTTCTCCCTCAGAACCTACCTCATGAGGCCCTACACCTCCATTTGCCTCACCCGTGAAGAGAGGATCTTCAACTACAGGCTGTCCAGGGCAAGACGGGTGGTGGAGAACGCCTTTGGCATCATGGCCAACAGGTTGCAGGTACTTCTCACCACCATGCAGCATCGCCCTCAGAACGTGAGGAGGATCATGGAAGCTTTCTGCATCCTGCACAATCTCATGTGCACCCGCTACCCAGTGTTGCAGAACAGGATCGTGGACCTCCAACAAGGCAATGGGGACATGGAGCCTTGCGAATGGAGGCAAGGGCAAAACCTGATAGACACTGAGGATGTGCAAGCCCCAACAGAGCCTCACGTGAAGGGAAGAAGCAGCGCAACCTCCTGAGACACTGGTGCAACTCCCCAGCTGGAGCAGTGGAGTGGCAAGACAGGATGATAGATGATTAATGGATGCTTCCTTCAGCCTGTCTCATCACACTGATGAGATTGGGCCATGTATGTTGAGTGGCCCTACAATGAACAGGGCATTTAATAGAGTTGTGTTTATGTTGAAATGTGTGGCTCAATGATTACATTGTTATTGATAAGAAAGGGCCATAGGTGTGGTACCTGGGAGGGTGGACCATACACTGGAGGTTTATCTATCCCACAGCTATTACCCATTCCACATGTATCCTAACCCATCCCACAGAAATTACCCATCCCAAAGGTATCCCTACCCATCCCACAGAAATTACCATTCCCAAAGGTATCCCTGCCCATCCCACAGCTATTACCCATCCCAAAGGTATCCCTGCCCATCCCACAGGTATCCCTGCCCATTCCACAGCTATCTTAACCCATCCCACAAGCATGCAAAGGCTTAAACCATTTCTAAAAGTTTCCACCAAGACTTTATTTACTAAAATAAATGAAGCAAGTGTGTGAAGCAAAGATAATCTTTATTAATAACAAGCTGTAAAAGAAAAATGACCCAAGTGTCTTAACTAAAGATAAAGTCAACAGGTAGCCACCCAGTCTCTGGCACTCTTCTTGGTCACTCTGAGGCGTGCCCAGTCTCAGGGGTGAAGAGTCCAGGTGCTGTGGAGGTGGCTGCTGCTGGAGTGCTGGTCTGAGGCATCATTGGGGTGCCTGGCCCCGAGAGGACAACAGGGGACGGTGTGTGGAGGAAGCTCTCAGAGATCTGGCTCAGTCCTGTGATGTTGAGAGCCCCCTCCTCCAGGACATGGGGTGTCAGCCCCAATACCGATGACAGATGTTCTGAGGCCAGGCTTGGCTGTGGGGATGTGTAGTGGGGATGTCTGGTCTGCAGATGAGCGAGGTGAGGCGTGGGTGGCATCTGTGGCATGGGTGGCATCTGTGACATGGGTGGCATCTGTGGCATGGGTGGCATTGGTGGCATTGGTGGCACTGGTGTCATCCGATGTACCTGTGCCTGGACTGGGAAGGGCTGCCTGTGCTGCTGGAGCTCCTGGTAGCTGTAGCCTTGGTAGGTGAGGGCCTGTGGAAAGCCTTGGAAGGGCAGTGACATCACTTGGGGTGGAGGAGCAGGCCTGGACTGGGTGGGAGCAGGTTCAACTGGGTCTGGAGGGTTGTGAAGAAGACCGGTGATCCTGTCCTTTATCACCCGGTACTGTGATTCTGACATGTTCATGAGGGTCTGGTTGACGTAGGTGAGGAAGGGCTTGCAGTTGGAGGATGGGATGTTGGTGTGTACCAGCTGAGAGAGGAGATCTACGCTGCTTCTGATGTTGTCCCTGATCTCCAGCAGGACAGTGTGGCTCTGCTCCTCTGGTCTGCCTCTCTGCCTGCTTTCTGTGGAGTTGGAGCTGGGGGTGGATGTGGGTTGGTCTCTGCTGGAAGTGCCCTTTCCTTGCTCAGGGGGTCCTCCACACACTCTGCCATGGGTAGTGCAGCTGTCGGGGGGTTCTCCATCGTGGCACGCTCCACAGATACCTGCCTGGACACAGGAGCTGACTCTTGGCCAGAAGATGACTGGCTCTCTGCAGGTTGCCTGAGAGAGAGGGTTGTGAGAGGGGCTGCCCCTCAGTGGCGGATCTCACCCTCCAAGAAGCTGCTCTTGGCCATCATGTAGGTCTCTCTGCCCGTCAGCTTGACCATGGCCTGGCCAGATTTCTTGAGTTGCAGCTTCCCGTACCAGATGTGCATGTGCTTCCACCAGCCGAGGAGCACCTCCGAAGTGTAGCCCAGGCTCTCCGCCTTCTCTATCCAAGCAGCCTGCTTCCTTCTGGTGTCTCGATGGAGCCTGTGTTCCTTCTACCATAGGTACTCGTTCTCCCTCAGCCATTCAAACACCTCATCCTCATGTTCCTCTTCGATGGAGTATTGCCTCCTCTCCCGTTCTCACATATGCCTCTTCCTCCCTCTGGCAGGGCCATCTGGGCCTTCATCAGAGGGGCTTCGAGGTTATAGGGGCTCCTCCTCCACACCACCATCACCACCAGCAGCAACAACAACAGTAGCAGCAAAAGCAGGACCAGCACGACCAGCACGACCAGCACGACCAGCACGACCAGCAGCACCAGCAGCACCAGGATCATCAGCAGCAGAGTAAGCACCAGCAGAACCAGCAGAACCAGGAGCAGCACCAGCAGAGTAAGCACCAGCAGGACCAGGAGCACCAGCAGCACCAGGAACACCAGCAGGACCAGCAGGACCAGGAACACCAGCAGCACCAGGATCAGCGCCAGCAGTGTAATCCCCAGCAGAAGCACCAGCACCAGGAGCAGCACCAGCAGAGTAAGCACCAGCAGAAGCACCAGCACCAGGAGCAGTGCCAGCAGAAGCTCCAGCACCAGAAGAGTCAGCCCGAGCAGCAGAAGCCCCAGCAGAAGCAGAGTCAGGGCCAGGGGGTGGTATAGTGGCCCTGTCCCTCTTGCCAGGGCTGGCAGCAGATGGCAGAGGCTTTCTCTTCTTCCCCATGGTTGTTGGGTTGTTGGCTTGCTGGCTTGCTGGCTGGCTGGTGGCTGACTGGAGATATGTCTGGCAGCAGGTCTTTCCTCTGAATGGTGACCTGCTTGCGAGCTGCTTCCCTTTATATCCGTGGGGCTGATGCAATGCATCCTCCCCGCATGCGCTGTGAATGCTGTGCATCCGCTAGGTATCCCCTAGGCTTCTGCTCTGCTTCCGCTTCATCCGCTCGGCATCTGCTCTGCATCCGTTCCTTCCATTGCGCGTCCGCTTTGCTGTGCTCCCCCGGAAGCCCTGTGGATGTGCCATCCGCTTCCATCCGCTAGGCTTTTGTGGAGCATCTGCTTTCCATCTGCCCTACGTCCTCTCTCCATCTGTTCCTTTCCGTGTTGTCCGCTCTGGTTATGCAAATTCGGGGCACTTTTGAGAGTGGATAACAATGGATGGAACATTTTCTCATCCGCTGTGTCCTTTTTACAAACGTTTTGCATCCTTCGGCCAATGTGACAGGCCATTAAGATGCATGTTGATACCGATTTCAGAACCAAAAGACTATAGTCAGCAGATGATGGTGATGATGAAGACAAATTGAACCTGTATGCCATCTGACTCTGAATAATTCTGGACATCTCACAATGATCATAGAAAAGTGCATTAATGCTTACATCTCATGAGATTTTGTACTTTTTTCATTCAATCTCACTGCATAATGATGAAATATTTTGTAATTTGCTAAACTTATTTCATCGAAGTGGTCATTTTACCATTTACACACATATACATGCATATATGTGTGTGTGTGTGTGTGTGTGTACACACACATGTACATGTACATATACATACACATATACATACATATATATATATACACATACATATATGAGACCCTTTGCAGTGCTTCTCGAAAGTTTTGACATGGGTGGGGGCAGCAGAGATCCCCCAAATAGCAGGCTGATCCTCTCCCTGTCCAAGCCCCACCGAGTCTGGATCCTAACTCTTTTAAGTTGGCCCCTGTCCCACAACTGCTTAGTCACCTTTCTTATGTGGCTATTATTTATCTTTTCCAGTGGCACTCTTTGGCTCTTTAAGCCCATGTCACACTGCCCAATGGATGCAAAAAGGACACAGCGGATGAGCAAAATGTTCCATCCATTGTTATCCGGTCTCAAAAGGGCAAAAATTTGCATAACTGGAGCAGATAACACGGACGCAGGGAGGACGCAGGGCGGATGGAAAGTGGATGCGGAACAGAAGCCCAGCGGATAGAAGGGGATGAGAGCAGATGGCACATCTGCTAGGCTTCCGGGGGGCCTCAGCAAAGCAGACATGGAACGGATACAGCGGATGCACAGCGGATGCACAGCGGATGAAGCGGATTCGCAGAGGATGCACAGCGGAAGCGTTATGGATGCCTGGCATTCATTGTGCATGCGGGGAGGATGCAATGCGTCAGCCCCATGGATATAATGGAAGCAGCTCGAAAGCAGGTCGCCATTCAGAGGAAAGACTTGCTGCTGGATGGATTGGCTGCCTTGCCTGCCCTGCCTGCATGTCTGCCTTCCAGCCTTGCTGCCAGCTTTGCTGCCAGCCTCCCTGCCAGCCTTGCTGCCAGCCTCCCTGTCAGCCTTGCTGCCAGCCTCCCTGCAAGCCTTGCTGCCACCCTCCCTGCCAGCCTTGCTGCCAGCCTGCCTGCAAGCCTTGCTGCCAGCCAGTCTGCCTGCTAGCCTTGCTGCCTGCCTTCCTGCCAGCCTTGGTTCATGTCTGCCTGCCAGCCTTGGTGCCTGCCTGCCTGCCAGCCTTCCTGCCAGCCTTGGTGCCTGTCTCCCTGCCAGCCTTGGTGTCTGCCTTGGTGCCAGCCTTCCTGCCAGCCTTGGTGCCTGCCTGCAAGCCTTCCTGCCAGCCTTGGTGCCTGCCTCCCTGTCATCCTTCTGGCCAGCCTTGGTGCCTGCCTGCCTGCCAGCCTTCCTGCCTGCCTTGGTGCCAGCCTCCCTGCTAGCCTTCCTGCCAGCCTTGGTTCCTGCCAGCCTCCCTGCCAGCCAGCAACCACACAACCATGCGGAAGCACAGCAAGCCTCAGCCATCTGCTGCCAACCCTGGCAAGAGGGACAGGGCTACCATCCCGCCCCCTGGCCCTCACTCTGGTTCTGCTGGGGCTTCTGCAGCACGGGCTCGCTCTTCTGGGGCTGGGGCTTCTGCTGTGTCTGCTTCTGGAGGAGCTGATGACAAGCACTCCAGCACCAGCCACCTCCATAGCACCTGCACCCTTCACCCCTGAGACTGAGCGACCAAGAGGAGTGCCAGAGACTCATTTTTGTCTTATAGCTTGTTGTTAATAAAGTCTATTTTTGATTCACACACTTGCTTCATTTCTTCTTTTTTTAATAAAGTTGTTAGGGATAACATTGTTTACCCTAACTGGTTTAGGTGAAATAATAACTATGAATCATAGTTAGTGTATGTTAGAGTGTATGCAGCTTTAACTGTGAAATAGCAATTAAAGGAGGGGTTATGAAAACAATTTAAAAGTAGCAAGTCTACAGCTTGCTCACTCTCTCTGGCTTTGATGATCCCTGATTACTGCTTGGAATCAAGACTGCATTGCTCGAACGGGAGAGACAACAAAGGACTGATTTTGTAAGTGAACTGACATAGGATATTCTTCATGGACTTTGCTAACTGAATACCCCTGAATGGACTGACTACATGGTAAATGAATATTGGACTGTTATTTGACTATGCCATAAACTTATACTGGAATAAAATATATTCTTGATAGCACAAGCGTATCTGTTATTTTTACTGTATGTTAATAAACATACAAGCTTAGCTCACTCATTTATCTGTGTGCCTATCTGACTAACGCTGCACATTCTGTTTAGCTTGTCTACCTAACCCTGGTTGGGGAACCCAGGCTTAACAAAGTTCACCATGGAAACGGAAATAAACAAACAACTACCATTCCTAGATGTACTAATCTACAAAAGAACAGATGGCATACTGGGACACACCGTATACCAGAAGAAAACACACACCAACCGCTACCTCAACGCCCAATCCCACCACCACCCAGCACAGATAGATTCCGTGGCCAAAACACTAATTACCAGAACCAAACGTCTGGCAGACAAGACACATATAAAGACTGAACTATGCACCCTGACTAAAGTATTGACAGCCAACGGCTTCCACAAAAACAAAATCACCAGCTTGATCCACAAAAACACACCAAGACATAACAGAGACTGAGAAGATCAACAGACCTATTGAACAGCTGTCCTGCCCTACATAAAAGGTACTACAGACAAAATCAGTAAGATACTACACAGGCATCACATCAAGACTGCCTTCAAAACAGACAAAATAATAGCAGCCATCCTTAAAAACCCCAAAGACAAAATTGACCTGGAAAACAAAGGCATATATGAAGTTCCCTGTGCATCATGCCCGGCCACATACATTGGACAGACCAATAGAAGAATAAGTACCCACCTGGATGAGAACAAAAATGCAGTAAAAAAGCTGGAACACACCTCCTCACTAGTCCAACACATGAAAGCCACAGGTCACAGCATCAACTTCAGTGGCACTAAAACCCTATCCACTATAGAAAACCCCAGCCACAGAATCATCAGAGAAGCCGTAGAGATTGAAAAAAGACCTGAAAGCATGAATAGAAGAGATGATTCCACCAGACTGTCAATCATTTGGAAGCCTGCACTCTCAAATAGAAAGATCTCCACAGCACAAGCCAGGCAAACACCTGGGCACAAACAGACTCCCTCTGATACCTCCAGCTCAAACACCCCCCCACCAGACACCCAGATGAAACCTGGCTTCCTAATAGATAATAGCCGTCCTTTCACACGAAGCCAAGCTGCACTGAAAGCCTCCAGTGCAGGAGCAGAGTGTTGCCAGCCAATCAAAGTCACAAAACAGACAGAAGAAACCAGAAACACCAATCAAACAAACTCAAAGTCCAATAAACACAGACCAAGACTCCCAACCAATCAGGATGTAGAAAAAAACATCCTGCCACAATAACAGGCTAGCCTCAAATTTAAAACCAATGGCTGTGAGACCCTGACCCACATACAAACTCTGTACAGAAGTATGATGATGGCAGATGAGATTCTGCTGAAACGTTGCTACAACTTTAAAAGCACTACAATGACGTGGGATAATACCCAAAGGAAGCTGAACAGAACACATGTAAGTAACCACGAAAACTTAAACACACATACACACGCACTGCAGTGGAATAAAAAGACAGGGTGATGGGTGGCTCAAGAGTAGCTATTTTTATTCTCATAGCTACAGCAAAGTTATAGGATCCCTCATACAACAGAATACATTTCCTCCTACAGATAGTGGTCAACTTACTGTTCTTAGAGGCTGTTTGAAGTTACAACTTAAAAAAGTGACTTATGACCATTTTTAACATGACCATAGCATCCCCATGCAGCACCCCCATAAGCATGTGATCAAAATTCAGACACTTGGTAACTGACATGTATTTATGATGGCTGCAGTGTTCTCAGGGTCACATGATCCCTTTTTGCAACCTTCTGACAAGCGAAGTCAATGGAGAATTCAGTTTCACTTAACAACTGTGTTACAAACATAACTACAGTTAATTATGTCAAGAAAGGTATTAAAATGGGGCAAAACTCATTAAACAATTGTCTTGCTAAACCCTATGTCACACTGAACCAACAGATGCAAAGAGGATGTAAAACGGACAAAAAACCTTGCCATCCATTCGAAAACGTGATGTACTCACTGCCTCCGTTTTGCTTCCTCTCTATCCGTCCAGCATCCGTTTATTGACGTTTCATCCACTCCGAAAGTTTTGGGCTGCCCAAAACTTTTGCGCGGAAAATGTATCCAGTTCGTCCGTTCTGCATCCGCTACACATCCGCTACGCATCCGTTCTGCATCCGTTCCTCATCCACTATATCCGCTAGGCATCCACTGCTCATCCGCGCAACTCGCATCTGCCCGGACGCAGGGAGGAAGCAGAACAGATGTGGAACAGATGCAGAATGGATGCAGCATGGAAACAAAACTTTTAAAGCGGAAAAAACGTTCGCAGAGGGGACCTATCTCGGATATTAAGGATGTCTAGAGGATGCCTAGAGGATGCCTAGAGGATGCAAAGGGACACCTATACTGTCTATAAAAAGGGGGAGCAACTCGTCTGCATCTCACTTTCAGATCAGCAACCTACCTGTGCAGACCTCTGCAGCCTTCATCTGACTCTTCCTCTTCCACATCATCCAGTCATGTCCACCGTGGATCATACCACAGTCCTTTTGGCAGCCACCATCCTTCTGCAACAGTACGAAGCCATCTACAGGCTCTGTGAACTCTACTACAGGAAGAAAAAGAGGCGGCCAAGAAGCGTCTGGGTCTGAAAATGGATCAGGAGAAGACCAGAGTACGGACTGTACTACAAGCTGATGGTGGAGCTCAGGAATGAAGACACTCGGGCGTTCCAGAACTTCATGAGGATGCCTCCAGCCATGTTTGACAAAGTTGTGCAGTGCCTAACACCTAGGTTGACCAAGCAGAGCACCAGCTTCTGCCTCAGCCTGGAACCTGGGCTCAAGGTGGCACTCACTCTGCGCCACCTGGCCTCAGGGACCACCTACAAAAGCATGCAGTATGGCTGGAGGGTGCCACACAACACCATCAGCATTGTGGTCAGAGAAGTGGTGCAGGCCATCATCGAAGAATAAAAGGAGGAGTTCCTCCAGTGCCTCTCCACTGAAGAAGGATGGAAGAAAGTTGCAGAGCAGTGGTATCAGAGGTGGAACTTCCCACACACCGTTAAAGCCATTGATGCCAAGCATGTGGCCTGCAAAGCTCCAGCCAAGTCAGGGTCCACTTATTTCAACTGCAAGGGCTTCTTCAGCATCGTCCTCTTCGCCATGGTCGATGCTGACTGCAAGTTCTTGTACATCGATGCTTCACGCTACGGCTCATCTTCAGATGCCCAGGTATACAACGCCAGTTACCTCAAGGGTAGGCTGGAAGGCAACCTCATCGTGGGCTTCCCAGATCCAGACCCCCTGCCCAATGCCACGCAAGATGTGCCCTACTTCATCGTGGGGGATGATGCCTTCTCCCTCAGAACCTACCTCATTAAGCCATATACTTCCAGACTCCTGACCCGTGAAGAGAGGATCTTCAACTACAGACTGTCCAGGGCAAGGCGGGTGGTGGAGAACGCCTTTGGCATCCTGGCCAACAGGTTCCAGGTACTTCTCACCACCATGCAGCATCGCCCAGAGACCATGAGGAGGATTGTGAAAGCTTGCTGCATCCTGCACAATCTAATGCGCACCCGCTACCCAGTCTTGCAGAACAGGCTCGTGGACCGCCAACAAGGCAATGGGGACATGGAGCTTGGGGAATGGAGGCAAGGGCGAAACCTGATCGACACTCAGGATGTGCAAGGCCACAACAGAGCCTCACGGGAGGGAAAAAAGCAGTGCAACCTCCTGAAACACTGGTGCAACTCCCCAGCTGGAGCGCTGGAGTGGCAAGACAGGATGGTAGATGCTTAATGGATGCTTCCTTCAGCCTGTCTCATCACACGGATGAGATTGGGCCATGTATGTTGGATGGGCCTACAATGAACAGGGTATTTAATAAAGAGTTGTGTTTGTGATCAAATGTGTGGATCAATGCTTACATTGTTATTGATAAAAAAGGGCCCTAGGTGTGGCACCTGGGAGGGTAGACCATGCAGTCCCACTGTGCTTGCACTGGAGATTTATCTATCCCACAGCTATTAGCCATCCCAAAGGTATCCCTGCTCATTCCACAGGTATCCCTGCCCACCCCACTGCTATCTTAACCCATCCCACAAGCATTCAAAGGCTTAAGCCAATTCTAAAAGTTTCCACCAAGAGTTTAAAAAAAACAAAAAATGAAGCAAGTGTGTGAATCAAAGATAAACTTTATTGAACAACAAGCTGTAAAAAAAAAAAATGACCCAAGTCAAGTGTCCTAATAATGTCCACAGTTGGCCAGCTACCCAATCTCTGGCACTCTTCTTGGTCACTCGGAGGTGTGCCCAGTCTCAGGGATGAAGGGTCCAGGTGCTGTGGTGGTGGGCGGTGCTGGAGTGCCTGGCCCCGAGAGGACAACAAGTGATGGTGTGTTGAGAAAGCTTTCGGACAGCTGGCTCAGCCCCGTGATGCTGAGAGGTCCTTCCTCCTTGCCATGGGGTGTCAGCCCCAGTACTGATGACAGATGTACTGAGGCTGGGCTTGGCTATGGGGTGGAGGAAGGAGTAGTGTAGTGGGGCTGTCTGGTCTTCAGCTGGGTGAGGACGGGCGTGGGTGGCATCATTGTTGTGGGTGGCATCGCTGTCGTCGGTGGCATCATTGGCGTGGGCGGCATCGCTGTCATCGGTGGCATCATTGTCATGGGTGGCATCGGTGGCATCAGTGGAACAGGTGGCAACAGTGTCGCCCGATGACTCTGTGCCTGGATTGGGAAGGGCTGCTGCCTGCGCTGCTGAACCTTCTGGTAGCCATAGCCCTGGTAGGTGAGTGCCTGTGGGAAGCCTTGGAATGGGAGGGACATCACCTGGGTGGAAGAGCAGGCCTGGACTGGGTGGGAGCAGGTTCCTCTGGGTCTGTAAGGTTGTGAAGCAGCTCGGTGATCCGGTCCTTCACCACCTGGTACTGTGGATCCGTCATTTTCTTGAGGGTCTGGTTGACATAGGTGAGGAAGGGCTTGCGGTTGGAGGATGAGGAGTCGGTGTGGACCAGCTGAGAGAGGAGATCTATGCTGGTGCAGATGGTGTCCCTGATCTCCAGTAGGACAGTGTGGCTCTGCCCCTCCTGCTGTCCGTCTCTCTTCCTGTCTGCAGAGGCGGAGCTGGGGGGGGTGGATGCGGCTAGGACTGTGGTGGACTCGATGTCTCCTTTCTCCCACCACACCAGGGAGTCCTCTACACACTTCACCATGCTTACCACACCTGTCCACGGGTTCTCCTCAATATAGTATTGCCTCCTCTCCTGTTGTTGCATACATCTCTTCCTCCCTTTGGAAGGACCAGATGGGCCCTCATCAGAGGGGCTCCCAGGTAGTAGGGGCTGCTCCTCCACACCAACAGCAGCAGCAGCACCAGCAGAATCATCATCATCATCATCATCCTCACCAGCAGAATCATAATCATCATCATCATCAGCAGCAGCAGCAGGATCATCATCATCAGCAGCAGCAGAAGCAGCAGCAGGATCAGCAGCAGCAGCAGCAGCAGAAGCAGCAGCAGGATCAGCAACAGCAGGACCAGCAGGACCAGGATCAGCAGCAGAAGAGTAAGCACCAGCACGGCCAGCAAGTCCAGGAGCACAAGCTGGACCAGGATCACGAGCAGGACGAGCAAGACCAGGATCATGAGCAGGATGAGCAGGACGAGCAAGACCAGGAGCACGAGCAGGACGAGCAGGACAAGCAAGACCAGGAGCACGAGCAGGACGAGCAAGACCAGGAGCATGAGCAGGTCGAGCAGGACCAGCAGGACCAGGAGCAGCTTCAACAGAATAAGCACCAGCAGAAGCACCATCGCCAGGAGCAGCTTCAGCAGAAGCCCCAGCAGAAGCAGAGTCAGGGGCAGGGGGCTGGAGGTTGGCCCTGTCCCTCTTGCCAGGGATGGCGGCAGGTTGCTGAGGCTTTCGCTTCCTCCCCATGGTTGTGGGGTTGCTGGCAGGCAGGCACGAAGGCTGGCAGGCAGACACCAAGGTTGGCAGGAAGCCTGGCAGGTAGGCTGGCAGGTAGGCTGGCAGGAAGCCTGGCAGGAAGCCTGGCAGGAAGGCTGGCAGAAAGCCTGGCAGGAAGGCAGGCAGGCAGGCACCAAGGCTGGCTGGAAGGCAGGCTGGCAGGAAGGCTGTCAGGCAGGCATGCAGGCAGGGCAGGCAAGGAACTCGAAGTGTCCAGCAGCAGGTCTTTCCTTGGAATGCTGGCCACGTGCGAGCTGCTTCCCTTTATATCCGGGGGGCTTACGTAATGCTTCCCCCCCATATGCGCAATTAACGCTCGGCATCCATTCCGCTTCCGCTGTGCATCCGTTAGGCTTCTGCTGTGCATCCGCTTTATCCGCTGTGCATCCGCTGTGCATCCGCTGTATCCGTTCGGCGTCCGTTCTACATCCACTGTATCCGTTCCGCATCCGCTTCACTGAGGACCCCCGGAAGCCTTGCAGTTTCGCCATCTGCTCTCATCCACTTCCATCCGCTGGGCTTCCGTTCCGCATCTGCTTTCCATCTGCCCTGCGTCCTCCCCACGTCCGTGTTATCCGCTCCGGTTATGCTAATTTTTGTCCCTTTTAAGAGCGGATAACAACGGATGGAACATTTTGCTCGTGCACTGTGTCCTTTTTGCATCCGTTAGCCAGTTTGACATCAGCTTTAGCAGTGGAAACTTGGGCTCAATAGTGGTCATAAATCAAAAACTACCTGTAGTTGGCATCCATCAAGTTTTTTCAAAATGACATCCTTTGTATCTAGATTTGATTTCAACGCATGTACAAAAGAGGTGGGATTTCAAGGTTTTTTTTTTTGAAGCCTTGTTATATACATGAATAGCATGTTGGATATTAACTGTGACTAATTTCCCAGAATTATCACATTTTTTTGTTCCAAATGTATTTGATGTAGATCCACACATTTTGTGTGGGCAAAGGTGATTAAAGCTTTTTTTTTCTTTTTTCTTCTTTTTTTTCATTTTGTTCCCATCCAATGTTGTTATTTCTGCCATCTTTATTCTTTTTTAAAAGGTTTTTTCAATTTGTAAACCATCCAATGTTGCTGGAAGTTGAGTGGCATATAAATTTAATAAATTATTAAATTATTATTACCTTGAAGTATCTATGAAAGGCAAAAGCAACCTTGGGCATTTGCGATTTGGACAGTGGCTCCCTTTTGGCTGTTTTATCAGATCTTAAAAATTAATAAGAAATATTGAAAGTGGTGGAAAGATTGCCAAATCTCATGAGCTTATTAGTGTTCTCATTTGAAATGTTGTGAGATTTCAATTCTCACCAGGGTCAGATTGACTCAGCCTTTCATCCTTCTTAGATAGTTTAAAAAGTTTGTTGGGGGCAATATTCTGACACTATAAGCTGCTTAGAGAGGGCTGTAAAGCACTGGGAAGTGGTATATAAGTCTAAGTGCTATTGCTAAAACAGTGGGTTAATTTTCATTCCATGAAGCTGAAATGCGATCCAGAATAATAAAATATACCATTTGTAAAGTTAGTAGAATAAATTATGTTTCAACTCTTCCCAAAATGTACTCTTATCCTAATGGAACTTCAATTCATATTTTTTTATCCTAGTGTAAAATGCAAGAATATTGAATGAGCCTATATTATGGTTAGAGTCAAAAAGAAGTTAATTACCCCAAATTTTGCAAGAACTCAATTTTATCACCAACAAGTCAAGTGCATCAATCAGATATGACTTTTCAAAATATGGATCTTGATCCCAGTTATCTGTCTTGCAATTATCCCTATTGCAATTATGCACTGAAAAAATTACAATCTGTATGAGTGGGTAATGGGAACATGACAGGAAAGTGAAATTATCTTTGTTTACTCCATTACTCTGATTTAGCTCACATACACCTTGCTTTAGCATGCCCAGTGTATGTTAAAGGACATGCCATAATTTATTGAACAACAGGCTCGCTTGTCAAGAGGATGTTTGTGCAACAAAAATATAGTGAACTACAGCTTGCAGGTTCATTATGTAATTATTAAGTACAGATAAGTACATTAATAAAATACAAATTAAGAGAAAACAGAAAGATGAATACAAGTTATTCAAAACTTGCTAATAGTCTGATGTTCAAGAGCTGTTTAGTAATGTCAGCAATTATATTTGGAAAGTGTGTCCAGCACCACCACTTACTCTTCCCCTTCCTGCTTCACATTTTTGTCCTTTTATCTAATAGCTGTTAACCAAGGTAGACTACATAATAACATTCTTTTTCCAGCACTGTTAGTTTCTGTTTCCCAAACTTCCTTTTTAACTTCCCCATGAGCAAATATGCTAGCTTCCATTTACATTTTTTGTTGCATCCTTTAATCATCTTAAAATTGGAGGAGGAGGAGGAGGAGGAAGAGGAGGAGGATGAAGAGGATGAAGGAAGATGATGATTATGATTTGCTATCAATTAGATATTAGCAACCACATAGGTTGACCCTTTCCAGTTAATCTGGAATTTCCAGTTAATCCATTACCACTGTAACTGACCCTATCCATCTTGTTGCTAGTCTTTTTCCTCTTCCCTTTACTTCAATCTTTTTTGCTATAATTGTCTCAAAATAGTTAGATCTTTACATAATATAATAACCACTCTTTGTTCTGCACATAGTAATGGATAATTTGAGACTTCTATGCTTTTTTTTTGGGGGGGGGAGGGGGGGGGAGGGACAGATATTCTTTTTTGATGACAAGTTCCCAAAAAATCAATATGCTTATTGCCAATCAAACTTCCAAGTAACAAAGTATAGTTATAATTAAAATTTTGGCATAACTGATAAAATACATTGATAAATATGAATCAAATATTATTCCAACTATAGTGCAATTTTATTTCTCCATAGCTGACAAGTCTTATTCAGCTTACGCTTTTTCACAATTTCACCTACAGATGTGGTAAATAGCAACACTGTCATTCAATGTTTCGTACTTTTCCTTTTATTTTATATTTCTTAAATCTCGTAGTGCCGAAATTATTCTGAAATATTTTTATGTAAACAAAAAATGTTTGGAAAATTCATAGTGCAAAGTATGTGAAGTAATTCAAAGTGGAATTGCTATGTTGGATATGGTTGGCTTCATAAATAGAATAGAATTCTTTATTGGCCAAGTGTAATTGGATACATAAGGAATTTGTCTTTGGTGCATATGCTCTCAGTGTACATAAAGGAAAAAATACATTCATCAAGAATCATAAGATACAACAATTATTGATAGTCATAGGTTACTAATAAGTAATTAAATCATACTAGGAAACAAAACAATATAAATTGTAAAGATATAAGCACTGAACCCTATGTGCACTAACCTTCAAGCAATCAGATACACAATTGCAGAATATCTACCACTTAGTCTTCAGGCCACCACAGCCAGCTCTAAGAGGCAAACACTCCATTTTGGTAAGAAATATATAAACACACAAAAATGATAATACAATTTCAAAAGCACCATGAAAACAACCTGCCATATTACAATCACCACCTGTAAATTCAGTCCCAAAAGATATTGAAGGTAAGGCCTATCTGCAGCACACTTCTCTTTGTCTTATAATTGTATAGATTTAGAATTGACAGTCATTATCCAGTGACTTGTCTCAAAGTATGAATTTAATCGCTGTTTCCAACACTGAGAGCAAAGTGCAGATATTGCCATTTTGAAAAGGAAGCTTGATATGGATTTGAAAGTAATAAGGATTCCTATATTCCTAAGATAGCATTCCAGAGACTTTAGAATTAGTCATATTCCTCTGGCTGAGGTCAAGGATAGGAGCAGGTGTTTCATCTCAGAGAAGAAATTACAGTGTCAGAGTTCTTCTGCCACTTCTCCAGCAGCCTTCAAAGCTATCTCTTTATATATAAAAAAACACCCAATAAGATGGTTAATAAAGGGTCCAACATGCTGAATGACTGTTTAGGCCTTCTCTTGCTGGAATCAGTCCTATCGCAAGAGAAGGGTAGTTGTAAGTCAGCATTATAGGAGGACTATTTGAAATTATAGTTCTGAAATAAGATGCTTTGTAAACTCCAAAGTCAACTGTGGATCCTTGAGCATCCCATTCAGTTCTTCGCTGGCAGTGTAGAATGGGCTTCCCAAATGCAGAATGTGTGTGATAGGCAATCCATTCCACATTCCATATTTCTGCCCTGAACCATGATAAAGAAGTCAGTGATATCATGAAATCTTATTCTTAGTATGAGGATTCATTGGACAATATAGATGAGGATTTGATAATATTGCAAAAGATGGTTCTTGAAGTTGTTAGTATGTGTTAGCCGATCCAAAAGTAAGGATCCATGAATGGATTAAGCGTGTTATGTAGGATTCATAGTCTTTCAACTCTAAAACAAGTCCTGTTAAGAAATATAAGTCCATAACATACTTCAAATAAACATGAAAGGGTTTCTGAGCACACATTATACCTCTAGCATTGACACATACACATATGGAGATCTCATCACAGTTGAATTTAATTTAACAACTGAATCTTCTAAATTATAAATAAAGCAAAGTTATATTTTAAAAAAAGTTTAAAGAAAAGTGTTGAATGTTAGGGCTTAGCAAATACTATATGTTTTCCCAGTGTGGTAAATGACTTTCAGAGTTGTTTGTTTGCTAATAAATTCTTATGGGAATTCAAGAAGGTGACCTCCATGGAACAAAAAAAAAGTGTCCTGATTTAAAAATAACTGAATTGAGGAAAAAATTAGGCTTTTCAATTTGAATATATAAATATTAACTCTTTATGATGCTAGTAATCCAGCTTGGATCCCATTTTCAGATTAAGGATATTTAACATACACATTAAGTCACTGAGTTTCAAGGCCTTTTTTGCAGCCTTTAAAACAATAAAGAAAGTTAGCATTGGCCTATTATGCCTTTGAATTTAGCGATGTTTATCAACCATGACCTGTCATAACCATCATGTTTACGCAAAAGCTAGACACATTATTTTATTCAGTAGGCAAAGTTATTCATGGCTCACTGATTGTCAGCCTTCAAGATCTTCTACTATCGCTTTGCATCTTTCGACTGTCATAAGAAATGGGGGGGAGGGGAGGATGGGATGAGTCTGGGAAGTGAGCTGGAGGTGTTACATTTTTCTGTTGTGTAAATGAGGGGGGGAAGCATACATCAGAGTTAGGTTTCTATTTCTCGCTTAACTTTCTTTTCTCTGCGCAACTGCAACCCATTATCAAAGTATGCCAAGGTCAACGGACAGAGGCCTCATCATCACCTGAAGATGCCCACATGATCATATTCACAATTCCTAATTGGAAGTTTCATCTGAACTATTGGGGGTGGGACCACTTCCATCACTTTGTATATGTGATTTACACGCCTAATTTCTCAGATTCAGAATTCTTTGGTTGCTACCACTTCACTTTCAGTAAAAGATAACTTTTCTCTAAATTAAAGAGTCTAAATATTTCTTTCTTGGATTTTGAATGGAGCTCCGTCTGACACTGATACTGAAAATGCTTTCCCTATGGGCCAGTCTCAAACAAAGGTAGATTGTAGAAATGAAATGTTCACCAGCTAATAATTGTTGGTTTCTCACATGTGGTTTTGTCTGTACTGTACTCAAATGTTTTTTTCTCATTACAGGATAAAATCTGTGTCCTTGTGTGATACTGTAAAATATTTTTAAAATGTCCTGTCTGCATGCCTTCCAACACAGATTGAAGGAGTCATAATAGCAGAATATATGAATTGCACGTGACACATTTTGACCAATAAATTTTGAGCAAAATATTTTAAGTAATGTAAATAAACTTAATATTTGGTGAAACTTTTTGTTCCCAAAGCTCATGAGAAAGTTAAACACAGGTCTGTACAGTATAGCAATCAGGCAGCCATGCTATTTCAGCTTCTTAGCAGAAGAGGTTAATCACTATGGGGAGAAAAGGGTGGAGTATAATGTGATTTGAATCAACAAGAAATGTATAGCACTCATAGTTCAGTTGAAATGGATTTATTAGGGTATTTCCATATCATCACCTTTTTAACCCCTCAAATTATCAGAAACAGTTTGAAGACAATCCATCTTGCGTTCACCATAAAAATTGAAAATACTGAGATTAATCCAAAATCACTTTTTTCACTTAGGTCTCCATGGTCTCTCGTCAGAAACAAAGGCAACTCATATTGGAAGGAAGGAAAGGAAGAAGGGAGGAAGGGAGGGAGGGAGGAAGGAAGGAATGAAGGGCTTTGATACAGTTTAAAGGCCCTGTCACACTGGCCAACTGATGCAAAATGTTTGTGAAAAGGACACAGCGGATGAGAAAAATGTTCCATCTGTTGTTATCCACTTTCAAAAGTGCCCCGAATTTGCACAACCAGAGCGGACAACACGGAAAGGAACGGACGGGGGGAGGATGCAGGGCGGATGGAAAACGGATGCTCCACAGAAGCCTAGCAGATGGAAGTGGATGGGAGCAGATGGCACATCTGCAAGGCTTCCAGGGGACCACAGCAAAGCAGACGCGGAATGGAAAGAGCGAATGCAGAGCGGACGCCGAGCGGATGAAGCGGATGCACAGTGGATGCCGAGCGGATGAAGCGGACGCAGAGCGGGAGCCTAGCGGATGCCTAGTGGAAGCCAGCGGATGCCAAGTGGAAGCCTAGTGGATGCCTAGCGGATGCCTAGCGGATGCCTAGCATTCACTGTGCATGAGGGGAGGATGCATTGTGTCAGCCCCGTGGATATAAAGGGAAGCAGCTCCCAAGCAGGTCAGCATTCAGAGGAAAGACCTGCTTCCAGACACATTGCCTGCCTGCCTGCCTGCCAGCCTGCCTGCCTGCCTGCCTGCCTGCCTGCCTGCCTGCCAGCCAGCAACCCCAGAACCATGGGGAAGAAGAGAAAGACTCAGCCATCTGCTGCCAGCCCTGGCAAGAGGGACGGGGCCACCCTCCCACCTCCTGGCCCTGACTCTGCTTCTGCTGGGGCTTCTACTGCACGGGCTCGCTCTTCTGGGGCTGGGGCTTCTGCTGCTTCTGCCTCTGGAGGAGCTGATGCTGCTGCTTTGGTGGTGGTGCTTCTGCTGGTGCTTACTCTGCTGATGCTGCTTCTGGCGGTGGTGCTTCTGCTGCTGCTTACTCTGCTGAAGCTGCTTCTGGCGGTGGTGCTTCTGCTGGTGCTTACTCTGCTGATGCTGCTTCTGGCGGTGGTGCTTCTATTGGTGCTTACTCTGCTGATGCTGCTTCTGGCGGTGCTTCTGCAGGTGCTTACTCTGCTGGCGCTGCTCCTCGTCCTGCTGGTCCTGCTCATGGTCCTGGTCCTGCTCGTGCTCCTGATCCTGCTCATCCTGCTCGTCCTGCTCGTCCTGCTCGTGCTGCTGGTGCTGCTGGTGCTGCTGGTGATGCTGGTGATGCTGGTGCTTACTCTCCTGCTGCTGATCCTGGTCCTGCTGGTCCTGCTGGTCCTGCTGGTGCTGCTGCTGCTGCTGGTGGTGTGGAGGAGCAGCCTCTACAACCTGGAAGCCCCTCTGATGAGGGCCCATGTGGTCCTGCCAAAGGGAGGAAGAGGAAGACATGAGAATGGGAGAGGAGGCAATACAACATCAAGGAGGAACATGAGGATGAGGTGCTGGAGTGGCTGAGAGAGAGTGAGTATCTATGGTGGAAGGGACAAAGGCTCTATAAGGACACCAAAAGGAAGCAGGCTGCTTGGAGAGAGAAGGCGGAGAGCCTGGGCTACACTTCGGAGGTGCTTCTCGGCTGGTGGAAGCACATGCACACCTGGTACGGGAAGCTGCACCTCAAGAAATCTGGCCAGACCGCGGTCAAGGTGACGGACAGAGAGACCTACATCATGGCCTTCCTGGAGGGTGAGATCCGCCACTGAGGAGCAGCCCCTCTCACAACCCTCTCTCTCCGGCAGCCTGCTGAGAGCCAGTCCTCTTCAAGCCGAGAGTCATCTCCTGTCTCCAGGCAGGTTTCTGTGGAGCGTGCCATGACGGAGAACCCCCCGACAGCTGTACTAACTGTGGCGTAGCACGTGGAGGACCCCCTGATGCAGTGGGAGAAAGGAGACGGCACTTCCACCACAGTCCAACCCGCATCCACCCCCAGCTCCACCTCCACAGAAAGGCAGAGAGTCAGACAGGAGAGACAGAGCCACACTGTCCTGCTGGAGATAAGAGACACCATCGGGAGCAGCGTAGATCTCCTCTCTCAGCTGGTCCACACCGACTCCTCATCCTCCAACTGCAAGCCCTTCCTCACCTATGTGAACCAGACCCTCATGGACATGGCGGAACCCCAGTACTAGGTGGTGAAGGACAGGATCACCAATATGCTTTACAACCCTCCAGATCCAGATGAACCTGCTCCCACCCAGTCCAGGTCTGCTCCTCTACCCCAGGTGATGTCTCTCCCATTCCAAGGCTTCCCACAGGCCCTCACCTATCAGGGCTATGGCTACCAGGAGGTCCAGCAGCACAGGCAGCAGCCCTTCCCAGTCCAGGCACAGAGTCATCGGGTGACACCATTGCCACCGGTTCCACTGATGCCACCGATGCCACCCACGCCACCGATGCCACCCACGCCACCGATGCCACCCACACCACCGATGCCACAGATGCCACCGATGCCACCCACGCCAGTCCTCACCCAGCTGCAGACCAGACAGCCCCATTACACTTCTCCTTCCTCCACCCCACAGCCAAGCCCGGCCTCAGTACATCTGTCATCGGTACTGTGGCTGACACCCCATGGCATGGAGGAAGGAGCTCTCAACATCACGGGGCTGAGCCAGCTGTCTGAGAGCTTCCTTAACACACCGTCCCCTGTTGTCCTCTTGGGGCCAGGCACCCCAGTGATGCTTCAGACCAGCACTCCAGCAGCAGCCACCTCCACAGCACCTTCACCCCTGAGACTGGGCACACCTCCGAGTGACCAAGAGGAGTGCCAGAGACTGGGTGGCTACCTGTTGACTTTATTTGGACACTTGACTTGGATCATTTTTCTTTTACAGCTTGTTATTAACAAAGATTATCTTTGCTTCACACATTTGCTTCATTTATTTTAGTAAATAAAGTCTTGGTGGAAACTTTTAGAAATGGTTTAAGCCTTTGCATGCTTGTAGGATGGGTTAAGATAGCTGTGGGATGGGCAGAGATACCTTTGGGATGGGTAATAGCTGTGGGATGGGCAGGGATACCTTTGGGATGGGTAATAGCTATGGGATGGGCAGGGATACCTGTGGGATGGGTTAAGATAGTTGTGGGATAGATAAACCTCCAGTGCAAGCATAGTGGGACTGTATGGTCCCCCCTCCCAGGTGCCACACCTTTGGCCCTTCATGATCAATAACAATGTAAGCATTCATCCACACATGTCAACATAAACACAACTTTTTATTAAATGCCCTGTTCATTGTAGGCCTACCCAACACACATGGCCCAATCTCATCAGTGTGTTGAGACAGGCTGAAGGAAGCATCCATTAATCATCTATCATCCTGTCTTGCCACTCCATTGTTCCAGCTGGGGAGTTGCACCAGTGTCTCAGGAGGTTGCGCTGCTTCTTCCCTTCACATGAGGCTCTGTTGGGGCCTTGCACATCCTCAGTGTCTATCAAGTTTCGCCCTTGCCTCCATTCCCCAGGCTCCATGTCCCCATTGCCTTGTTGGAGGTCCACGAGCCTGTTCTGCAAGACTGGGTAGCAGGTGCGCATGAGATTGTGCAGGATGCAGCAAGCTTCCACGATCCTCCTCACGGTCTCTGGGCGATGCTGCATGGTGGTGAGAAGTACCTGGAACCTGTTGGCCAGGATGCCAAAGGCGTTGTCCACCACCCGCCTTGCCCTGGACAGCCTGTAGTTGAAGATCCTCTCTTCACGGGTGAGGAGTCTGGAGGTGTAGGGCTTCATGAGGTAGGTTCTGAGGGAGAAGGCGTCATCCCCCATGATGAAGTAGGGCACATCTTGCGTGTCGTTGGGCAGGGGGTCTGGATCTGGGAAGCCCATGATGAGGTTGCATTCCAGCCCCTCCTTGAGATCACTGGCATTGTATACCTAGGCATCTGAAGCTGACCCGTTGCCTGAAGCATCGATGTACATGAACTTGTAGTCAGCATCGACCATGGTGAAGAGGATGATGCTGAAGAAGCCCTTGTAGTTGAAATAAGTGGACCCCGACTTGGCTGGAGCTTTGCAGGCTACGTGCTTGCCATCTATGGCTCCAACGGTGTGGGGAAAGTTCCACTTCTGATACCACTGCTCTGCAACTTTCTTCTAGCCATCATCGGTGGAGGGGCACTGGAGGAGCTCCTCCGGGTATTCTTCAATGATGGCCTGCACCACTTCTCTGACCACAATGCTGATGGTGTTGTGTGGCACCCTCCAGCCGTACTGCATGCTCCTGTAGGTGGTCCCTGAGGCCAGGTGGCGCAGAGTGAGTGCCACCTTCAGCCCAGGGTCCAGACTGGGACAGAAGTTGGTGCTCTGCTTGGTCAACCTGGGTGTGAGCCGCTCCACAACTTCATCAAATATGGCTGGAGGCATCCTCATAAATTCTGGAATGCACAAGGGTCTTCGTTCCTCAGCTCCACCATCAGCTTGTTGTACAATCTGTACTCTGCTCTTCTCTTGATCCATCTTTGGACCCAGACGCTTCTGGGACACCTCCTTTTCTTCACGTAGAACAGGTAAAAGAGCCTGTCGATGGCTTCGCACTGTTGCAGAACGATGGTGGCTACCAAAAGGACTGTGTTACGATCCATGGTGGAGATGACTGGATGCTGTGGAAGAGCAAGAGCCAGATGAAGGCTGCAGAGGCCTGCACAGCAGGGGTGCTGGACTGAAAGTGAGATCCAGGTGAGTTGCTCCCCCTTTTTATAGGCAGTGTAGGTTTTCCACTGTGTCCTTTTGCATCCTTTAGGCATCCTCTAGACATCCTTAATGTACGAGATAGGTCCCCTCTGTGAACGTTTTTCCCATTTTAAATGCTTTGTATGCGAGCTGCATCCGCTTTCATCCTTTCTACGTCCGTGCTACTAATGCTTCGTGTTCATTCCATGTCCGTTGTGCTTCCTCCCTGTGTCTGCTTTCTGCTGGAGCGGATTTGAGTTGTGCGGATGTGCAGCGGATGCCTAGCAGATGTAGCGGACGCGTAACGGATGCCGACTGATGCATAACGGATGTTCCCCGTATGCGTAGCGGATGCAGAATGGACTCGTTGGATACATTTTCCACTCAAAAAGTTTTGAGCAGCTCAAAACTTTTTGAGCAGATGGAACCTCAGTCGACGGATGCTGGACGGATAGAGAGGAAGAAAAATGGATGCAGTGAGTACAGAACGGATGTATTGCGTTAACCAATGGATGGCAAGTGTTTCTCTCCATTTTACATCCTCTTTCAATACCTTGGTGCAGTGTGACATGGGCTTTACCATACCAAAATGAGAAAAAAATCAGCTCTGTTTCCAACACTGCTGACATAATGTAAATTCAGCATTACAGAGCAGCATTCCATAAATGATACAAAACCATTGCTACGAATGCCCCTTCTATTCAATTTTAATTGAAATAAAATAGCTACACAATTAATATTCTTAGTGAAATAATGAACAAGCCAGAACACAAGCTATAGTGATAGGGGCATTATATCAATGAAGGTCTCGAGTTTCTCATTAATGGAAAGAACAAAGCTCCCCCTCATCCCAGCCTTCAGAAGTAGCATTGCCATCTCCTTCTGAAAAACAATTATATTAGTTTGTTGATCTACTGCGGGGGTGTCAGACTCACATCATCACAGTGTTGCCATGTGATTTATCAGGGCTTTTCCCCCCCTTCGCTAAACTGATCAGGCGCCGGGCCAGCAGGTGATGCATCCAGCCCATGGGCCATGATTTTGACATCTCTGCTCTAGCTGTCTTCTGGCAGCTCCATAACTGGTTGGGGCTTTAGTGAGTATGCAGTGGAATGGAAGAAGAATTAGAGTGGTACAGTAGGATTGAAGACTGATCATCCTTAAAAAATGCAAATATTCACAATAGTTGCCTATTTAGTGTTTCATATGGCTTCTTGAAAGCCATAGGTTTATTAAAATTATATTGATCTCAACATACAGTATATAGCAAGGGCTACTTTGAGCTTGGAATTCTACAACAGAATAGGGGACATAATAGAACAGGGGACTTTAATCAGTTATGAACAAATAGTTACTAGCTTGTAATATAAAGCTAAGTGTAAATAGTGTAAAATGAAGGATACATTTATGTGGCTTGCCCCTAGAGCAGGGGTGTCAAACTTGATTTCACTGAGGGCCACATCAGGGTTGTGTTTGACCTTGGGGGCCAGGGTGGGTGTGGCCAGGGTGGGCATGGCCAACTTGACATCACTCCTGTCAGGAACGCCTGTGGTCTGAGCACTATGCCAAAGACAATGGGCTTTAAGCTTATGGCTAAGAAAGCCTCCTGCAACCTTCTGCCAGAAAAAAATGGAGCTCGGGAGGGCCATGTTTTTGCTGGCAGAGGCACTGTGGACTGATCCTTCACTATTTCCGGGATGGCCCCATGGGCCAGAACTAAACAACCTGTGAGCCAGATCTGGCCCCAAGGCCTTGAGCTTGACACCCCTGCCTTAGAGAGTTATGAAAACAAATGATTACTGATTTTCAACGAAGTGTTCCTGAACTTTTCAATCTATCCAAGCACCATCCACCACTCAGAAATATTTGATAAATGGGACGACTGGTATGAACTATGATCAAATTGCAAAGATGGATGATTTCTTTTGTCATTCTGAAGAACTAGCTCTGTGATGAGCATGTGAGTGGTGGAAAACTCACAGACCATGTCCAAACAACACATTTACCTTAGTTATTTCCAAACTTAATCAGATCTCCATAGAAAAGGTTTTGGTACTACACAGTTTTGCTAATTATTTTAATGAAACTATTTAAGAAACTATTTTATGGATTCAGAGTCTCTAACAACTTTCTTCCAGGAAGTACTAATAGCCAGAGGGCCCTACCAGTAAAGTTCATTATATCACTAGTTTTCTGGATGTTTCTTTCCATTTGAGACATTGTAATTGCTAAAGAAGAATAACCCACAGGATGTCAATGGCTTGTCTGGCCCCTGAAGCCAGTCAGGAAGTCATGTTCAGCAGCTATCACATCTCTGATAGTTAATTTTAAAGTAGAGAATTGGGATTTTTTTTTAGTTGTTGTCTTGCTGTAAAAGTTTGGGGGTACTGACAAGCAGGATGGGCAGTTGCCCGCCTTTGACAAGGCTATAGTATTCACAAACATGCCCCAAACAAAACACTAATTGGCTGGGTTTAGATCTTTTTATCATATTCTGCTCACAACCTTGTTAAGTGTGACATGCAAATGTTGTTACAGTTAATATGACTGAACACAATAGGAAGTATGTGAAGAAGTAGCTTCTCCACCATTATTATATCAGTATAATGTCAACCAGCAAAATAATTCTGAATAATGAAAGACCTACTAAATGTAAATTTGAAGAAAGAACACTCTGTCATCTCGTTGTGATCAATTTATTCTGCATAATGATTAAAATTACCACTTCTGTAAGTATATGATACATTTGTAATAGAATCAGAAAAGGCTATCATTGGCATCTCCTCCTACTGCTATAGGTACTGTATGTTTTAGCTTGTGAAACCTGAACTTGTGTATCTTATTCTTTGAAGGTCGAATTAGGCCGTGTAGTCCCTTATCCCCTGGGCTGGAAATCTGAATTGCAATAAATTATAATTTATACTGCCTTATTGTTGATATTGTAGTAAATCTGTTACTGTATGTAACTGTTATAATAATCAGTGTGCTATTGTTGTTATTATAACAAACCCCTTTTGATATTGAATGATGGTACCACTCATTGCTTCTGCTTGTTTCTTCACATGATTAAACACACATGATTAAGACCCCACAATATATACATTATCCCAGGCACTCAAGCATAAACAATATGTCAATGGTCTGACAAGTGAACCCAAGAAAAGTAAACACTCTCAGGAACTTTGAAATCCCAAAAGCAAAACTTTATTGGATACACCATTTTGGCACTGAAGAATCAAAACCAATTCTGGTTTTCCTGCACAATGCTTGTATTGTTAAACAATAGATTTTCCCCACCCCAGTTTGGTCACATTGTCCAATTATGAATTGCCCATTTGCTTTGAGAACACTTCACTTCTCTGTTGGACACCTGCATCAGTGTCCTTAGCGGGATCTGGTACATCTTAGTACGTCCATCTCTGGAGCATCTGCATTCTTTCATCCTTCCCTCCCCTCCCCAATTCTTTGGCAAGTTGAATAGCAATAAGAACTAAATGTTTCAAAAGCAGTTCAACCTTGACAAATAATCAAGATTGGGGTGGGGGAGCAGTACCCATTAGCAATAGAGGAGCTCATCTAACCACTTAATCTAAACACCTGGGGAGACAGCCAGGATTTTCAATGCCTTAACAAATAAAAAGCTAACAAGGTTGGGACCATTTGAATTGGGGGGAAGGGAAAATGCTATATTTAAGAAGCAGTGGCTTGGTTCTTCCTGAAAAAGCAAAATACATACATCACCCTCTATCTATAATGTTTACATCAGTCCTGAAATCCAGGTGGTGGAGATGCTGATAGTTTGGATCCATTTCATTTCAGATTGACTTCAATCCCAATTTCATGGAAAAAAAAGCTTTGGCAAATATTCAATATTATCAACTATGGTATTCTTTAAAATTGCTTTAGCGAAGTTTTGGAAAGTTTTTTAAATTGATGTGTCAGTGTCAGCTTAATGTTATTAAGGGATTTCTGTTTCATGATCTTTTATCTATGAAGAACATTGTATTCTTTATTTAAAAAAACCTTCCAGACTGTTTAATATTTATGTAAAACTATTGGGGTGGGTCCTCTGGAAATCTAGGTTGCATGATAGTATTCAGATATTATATTAATCTATCTTTCTTTTTCTTCCCTTAAGGCCCTGTCCCACTGCAGTTATGAATGCAAAGAGGATGTAAAAAGTTTAAAAAGTTTGCCATCCGTTGGAAAACACGATGCATCCATTGTGTAATCACTGCGTACGTGTTTCATATGCTCTTTCCGTCAAGCATCCATCCACTGAGATTTCATCTGCACAAGAAGTTTTGAGCTGCACAAAACTTTGTGAATGGATGAAGTTTCTGCCGCGTACGATGTACATCTGCGACATATACGGGCAACAAATGTTCTATGTCCGTTATCATCCGTTAAACATCCGCTGTATCCTCTCTGCATCCTCTGGCCATCCCCTCAACTCACATCCACTGCAGCTGAAAATGGAAAGAGGGAGGAAACAAAAGGTACACAGAACGTCTACACAGCGTTGGTAGAACGGAAATAGATGGACAAAATGTTTCTATCTGGGATGTATCTCATATATTTAGGATGTCTGCAGTATGTCTAGAGTATGTAGAAGGACACCTAGTGGACAACCAATATTTTCAACAAAAAGGGGGAAAAAATCATCTGGATCGCTGGGATGGTGGACCATACAGTCCCACTATGGTTGCACTGGATGTTTATCTATCCCACAACTATCCTTATCTATCCCACAAGCACACAAAGGCTTAACCATTTTTTCAAAGTTTTCACCAACACTTCATTAAGTAAAACAAATGAACCAAGTAAACTAAGTATCTTAAGCAAAGACAACCTTTATTAACTTTCTTAGGTAAACTTTATGACTTTATTAAAGAAGCAAAATGAACCTAGTAAACTGTATTAAGTGTCTTAAGCAAAGATAACCTTTATTCACTTTCATAGGTAAAATGTATGACTTTATAAAATAAGCAAAATGAACCAAGTAAAGTGGCTTAAGCAAAGATAAACTTAACAAGTAAACAATTCAGTCTCTGACACTATTCTCAGTCACTCTGAGTCATATCTCAGGTCTCAGATGTTCAGGTCTCAGCTGTTAAGTGGGCAGGGACTGTGGAGGTGGCTGTGGCTTGAGTGCTGGTCTGAGGCACCATTGGGGTGCTTGGCCCCGAGGGTACAACAGATGGTGGTGTGTTCAGGAAGTTATCCGAGAGCTGACTCAGTCCTGTGAGGTTGAGAGGCCCTTCATTAAGGACTTGAGATGTCAGGCCCAACACTGATGACAGATTGTCCATTGACGGGCTTGGCTGTGGGGTGGAGGAAGGGTTGGGAGGAGTTTAGTGGGGCTGTCTGGTCTGCAGCTGGGTGAGGACTAGCATCTGTGGTGTCCGATGAACCTGGGCCTGGACTGGGAAGTTCTGCTTCTGCTGTGGGAAGTCCTGGTAGTCATAGCCTTGGTAGGTGAGGGGCTGTTGAAAGCCGTGGAAGGGTTGTGACATCATCTGGGGTGGAGGAGCAGACCTGGACTGGGTAGGAGCAGCTTCAGCTGGGCCTTGAGGGTTGTGCAGAAGTGCTGTGATCTTCTGCTTCATCACCTGGTACTGGGCCTCGGGCAGGTCCCTCAGGGTCTGGCTCAGGTAGGTGATGAAGGTGTTCCGGCCCGAGGATGCTCTGTCCAAGTGGACCAGCTGAGAGAGAAGTTCTGTGCTGGTCTTCATTGTGTCCCTGATCTCCAACAGCACACTGTGGTCCTGGCCCTCCAGTCCGCCTCTCTGCCTGCATCTTCTGGAGCTGAGGGTGGGGGTGGATTGGCCTCTGGTGGCTGCTGCTTCTTGATCCATTTGTGACAGCAGGGCGTCATCCTCAACGGGATCCTCCAAGTCCACCGGCATGGGGAGTGCAGCTGTCGGGGGGGGGTCTTTGCTGTGGGGCCCTCTGAAGACACCTGCCTGGACAGGGTAGCTAGCTCCTGGCTGGAAGAGGACTAGCTGTCTGTGGGCTGTCTGAGGGAGAGGGGTCTCAGAGGGGCTGCTCCTCGGTGGTGGATTTCACCCTCCAGGAAATTACACTTGGCCATGACGTACATCTCCTGATCAGTGAGCTTGACACCGGCCTGCCCGGATTTCTTGAGGTGTAGCTTGCCATACCAGGTGTGCATGTGCTTCCACCATCCAAGGACTACTTCTGCAGTGTACCCCAGGCTCTCTGCCTTTTCTCTCCAAGCTGCCTGCTTCTTCTTGGTGTCCCAATACAGTCTGTGGCCCTTTCTCCAGAGGTACTCGTTCTCCTTCATCCATTCCAGCACCTCATCCTCATGCTCCTTGGAAACAGTGTACTGTTTCCTCTCTCCCTTCTCCTTCCCTTGCCTCTTCCTCCCTCTGGCAGGGGCTTGAGCAGCAGGGCCTTCAGGGGCTTGAGCAGCAGGGCCTTCAGGGGCTTGAGCAGCAGAGCCTTCAGCAGCAGGGCTTTGAGGGCCTTGGGGCTAGTCCACCACAACAGCAGCAGCAGCAGCTTCAGAGTCAGTGCCAGGGGGTGGGATGCTGGTTCTGGCCTTCTTCACTTTGCCAGGGTTTGAACAAGTAGGCATGGGCTTCCTTTTCTTGCCTGACTGATGAACCATGGTGTTCCTGCAAGATATATGTGGCAGCACATCTTTCCCCTGTATGCTGACTGTGTGTGTGTTGCATCCTTTTATATCCATGGAGCTGATGCAATTCATACTCCCCGCATGTGCAGTGAACGTTTTGCATCCGATATACATCCGCGCGACATCCCCATTGTTTCCTATAGATGTCCGTGGTGCATCCGCTTCATCCGCTATGCGTCCACCCCTTCCGCTATGCATCCACTTTGAAATTCTCCCCTGGAACCCCTTCGGAGGTGTTATCCACTTCCATCTGCTTTCAGCCACTAGGCTTCCTATGAACATCCGTTTAACATCCCCGCTACATACTACCCACGTCCGTTCTTTTCCATTCTGTTTATGCAAATTTTCACTACTTTTTGGAGTGGATGACAACAGATGGAACCACCCCCGAAATTTTGCTCGGCCACTGTGTCCTTTATGCATACGTTTTGCGTCCGTCGGCCAGTGGAACCGGGCCTTTAAGAATGCATTCAAAAGATGAAGAAACTTCAAAATGGAGGCTAGGAGATGGCTTTCTGATGGTTAATAAAGCAATTCTTTTAATCCAAGCAAACCAACATTTAAAAAAAATGGTAGTCTGGATATGGGTTTAATCTGGCATTGAACAAGATTCCATTTTTTTCCTAAAGAACCAAGAGCAAAGTCCTCCTGATTTCAGTGGTAACAAGAGAAGTACAATTGCTAAGTAATATGGATGACTTTTGAAATAGGTCATCAAAAAGCCATCGTCATTTAAATACTTGAAAATAAATGAATAAATAATTTATCAACGTTAGCAAAATAGAATAGCTCTCCGGAATGCACTGATTAAATCCAGCCATGCTGTTATAGTTCTTTCTGTGTGAGTTGCTCTTGAAGACAGCTAAAATTTCAAATGTAGCAATCTGGATCTTATAAAAATTATATTTAAAGATTACAAAAGTTGTAACAACTGCATAATTATTAATGCATTTCTAGGGACATGATTCAAAGTGCTTATTAAAATCCTAAATGATTGGTAGTCTGAGTTAGCTTAAGCATCCTTATATCTATATGTTCATGACTTCAAATAAGTATCAGAGAGTGAACATATTTCATCTGCCACCTTGATCAATAACCACCTTGATCCTAGAAATAAGAACTTCCTTGAGATAACTGCTAATTTGTGCTGTTCTTTCCCATAAGGCCAACAATTGCTCCATAAGTAGCTTCTTTTTGATATGATATCCTTGGCTTTTAACTGAATGCTATAATATTGAATATAATAGCTCTTATTTGAAATTACTTGTGTTTAATAAGATTTTTAAAAAGGTTTTACTTTTCAGGCTACCTAAGGAAAGAGACTTTATAACTGGACTGAAGAAAATCATAAGAAAAATGAAAAAAAGTATGAGAGCATTTTCAAACAAATCAAATGTCTTGTTGATGGCTAGCATTTATTTGCCACATCTTTTCATTCGGGGTAAAGATATATGTCATTGTCAGAGTTATCTAAGTGAAATTTTTAATTTTCACTCATTTAAACTATATGTTTAAAAGAAATCAGTCTGAGCATACTACAAAATCTAAGTGATACCAATGATACTTAAAGAAGAGATAGGGAAAAGTTCCACCATTCTGCAGAAAAATAAAATTCAGTGCTTAATCTATTGCAAACGTAATTACTTTTAGTTAAACAAAAGCAAGAACAGGCATCAAAGTTGACATTTGGGGCATTAAAGATTTTTTGGTGAAGTGAACAATTATATTTTCATCACAGAATAAATAACATCTGTCTTCCTTCTATTCAGGCTAGGAAGTTTTCTCTTCGCTTTGAAAAAATAAATCTGAGCTTCATCTGCCTCAGATTTTCAATGCAAGCATTTTGCCTCACTTTCAGGCTTTGACTCAATATTGTTTGCATCTTGGGATGGTTTCAGCTTTTTGGGATAGTGTTCCAGTACAACACCAAGTTTAGTGCTTGTACTTGAGAGAATTGGGGTTGAAGTTCCATTTTGCAATTTTCTAGTACTGTCTATTCCTTCTTTTCCCAGTACTATTATAAAATGGTACTGTGGAACTACCTCTGGGAATTATATTGTGAATGTCAGTCTTCTGTCCTATGAACCTGAAAAGTGTGGATATCAGTCTTTTCCAATGTTATCTGACATCTTCTTTCTTCCAGGAAACTAATGATTTATAAGATTTATAAGAACATTGTCATTATTTATAAAATAATGATCATTTTCGGTATATATCTCCTTTTCTGGAACTCAGAATTCAACATCTTTCTGGAACTCAGAATTCAACATCTTTCAACAAAGAGATTGGATGTTGGTGAACATGCTGAACCACAACAAAAAGAAGATGGTCTTATCACAGATTCTAGGGATTGGACTTCGGGATTCAGGAGAAATGAATTTTGTGGCTGGGATTACACGCTTCCTTAAAGATCAGGTGTGCTCTTTGGGTTCTCATGAAACCAGAAAACTGGGGCAGCTATGTAACAGGCATGCAAAGAGGATTTTTTAATGAGTTTCAGATGAAATACTGTTCCTATCAGAAGGAGAAAGTTCTGGGAAAAAACATTTGAGCTCAGAACTTCAAGGTACCATTTACTTACTTACTTACTTATTAAATTTATATGGCACCCATCAAAATTATCCAAGGTTTAATGGGCTCTCCATGATAGCCATTGAGGATGGCCCATAAGAGAGAACAGTGCTTTTTAAGTCCCATATCACTCCTTATTGACTTAACTTCATTGGTTCCAGTTACATTCTTTCATCTGAGTAGTCTCCCAATTGTGTAAAAAGACTTACAAGCAGAGGTGGTATTCAGCAGGTTCTGATCAGTTCTGGAGAACCAGTAGTGGAAAGTTTGAGTAGTTCGGAGAACCTGCAAATACCACCTCTGACTGGAGATTTTACAGTATCCTTCCCCTTCCAAGCCCACCAAGCCACGCCCACAAAACTGGTAGTTTAAAAAATATTGAATCCTACCATTGTTTATGTGGTTTATCATTATGCCTTTATAGAATTGCTTAGTCATATGAATGTAATGGGTCCTTTTTACCCATCTCACCACAGAAATATTTGGTATCTATATTTAGTTTTGCTTTTTTTCCATGACAGGGCATGTATTAATGAACAAAACTCTGAAGTTGAAGCAAGTCACCACCACACCACCACCTATATCACAATTTAGGAAGAGGCTCAGGATATACTTATTTACTCAGTTCTTTTGTGGGTTGCAACAGTTTTAATATTTTAATTGTTTTAAAATACCCCTTTTATTATCTTGTTTTAATAGTATTTCTATTGTTTTTATAGAGTTTCTCTAAGTTGTCCTATGTTGTTCAGGGAGTGAATGGCATACAAATACTCCAAATAAAATAAATAAATTAAATGCAAATTGCTATTTAAGCTTCTGGCACAATTGTTGTTATTGTCACTTACAGTGGGGAAAAAGGGTATTAGAAAATAAAACAGTTGTACCTCTTCCATTATGTTCCTACATTTTGGAAATTTCATTAAATAGCCCTTCATGAAATAAAGTGAAGAATTTTAAGATTTATTTTTTGCTTTGTTTTATATTTATCATTTAGAGAAGGAAGTGGAAGTTGGAAGAGAACTGCCATTAAAAAAATTGGAAGTTGGAAAAGAACTGCAGATTGGAAATAAGTACAGCATCATTCCTAATGACCTCACTGTCTATGATAGATATATACAAATTGGCGCTGCACCATGCGAGGTCTCCACTCTGTGGTGGTACTATATAGGATATAGTCAGCCATGGCAGGCACAAAATTAAACAATGCTATTATCTGCTTGCATTGTGACTTTTGTGACACAATTGTTCATAGACAAGAACTTAAATTTGTATGAGTTTTGTCACATCTTCCCATGCCAGCACCATTATTCCTGAAAATCTCTCTAACACGCTGTGATTGGCATAATACATATGGTAATATCTGTGTGCTTTGTTTCACTTAACTTGAAACAAAGCACACAATCTTTACCATATTTAAACTTAACTTACAAAAAAGAGATTTCTGAATTTCTTTGCAGGGTCTTTGTGCAATGGCACTTTTAAAGTTAGCTGTCCGCCTTAATCCCAACTGAGACAATTAGCCCCATTATTCACTTATAGAATTTTTGAATCCATTAAGTATCATCAACTGGCAAAGAAAGTGCATAAGAACTGCACCTATAATCCAACAACTAACTGTGTATAATCCATTTATTCATACTAAACTAAGATGAATTTTGCATAAGAAGGGAAAAGAGAACATTATATGGATGTGGAAGGGACAGCTATTCTTTTGCTGATGAGGTCTTCACAAAAGAGCCAAGACTGCATATGAGATGTTGCCACTGTGTCATTCCATTTGGTTTACATTTCAGGGGTGACACCCAGGTATAGTTAATGCAACTACTGGTCAAATTAGTGAATCCATACAAACAGTAGTTCTGTTCCACATTACCATCAATTTCTGACAATCTTGCTGACATCCACTTGTCAAATATTGATAGAGATGTGAAAAAGTGAGCCTTGTTTTTTATTTGGAGTAAAAGAACCCACTTAATAAACAACATACACAGCAGATAAATCTTGCCCTATGTTAGGGTTCTAAGTTTCTTGCCCCAAACGATAGACAATGAATAAAGATAGCTTAACCAGCTATTTCCTTCTTGGTGACTTCCAAATGTTGAATGTCAATTCCACAATCTTTAGCAGACATAGCATATTGAAGATCATCTGAACAATAGGTTGAAGAATGCTGAAGGACATAATTTCAATGATTAGTTTTGGCGGGGAACTGAGTTTGCAGGGGTCAAATAAAAAATCGATTAATATACAATTAGGTCAGTTATTAACTCCCTTTAAAGTCTTTTCATTTACATCTGAAGAATAATGTGCACAGTATTTACTGGCCTGTGGCGGACATAAAGTTCTCTTTCTTTCCAGAGGAAATTAAAAAGCAACACAAAATCTACTTAGTTATGTACAGGGGTGGGATTCAAATTTTTAACAACCAGTTCTGTGGGTGTGGCTTAGGTGGTGAGCATGGCTTGGTGGTCATGTGACTGGGTGGACATGGGTTAGTGGTCATGTTATTGGTTGGGCGTGGCCAACTCAATATCACTCACATCAAGGCACGCATCTCCTCACCTGGCCTCTCATGACTGTGGGGATTCTGCAATAGTCGTAAGTGTGAAAAATGGTCATAAGTCCCTTTTTTCAATGCCATTGTAACTTTGAATGGTCACTCCACACAAGCAAAGTACCAGCAAAGGAGGGCAAAAAAAAACTCAAGAGAAGTTCCTGAGACAGGAAGTCTAGTCCTGCCAAGAATGTAATAAGAGTTAATGCAGAGGCAGTTTCTGTAAGCAACACCAGAATGTTTCCTTCCTGCCTTCCTTACAGGATTAGACCAGTAATTTCTTCTTACTGCTCGAATCCAGTAAGATTAGTTTGGAGAACAGCGTTAACAATGTTAACAACCATTTCTAGTGAATAGGTGCAAATTGGTAGAATCCCACCCCTGGTTATGAAGGAAACTACTTGATTGTGCTTTTTAAAAGACAAAGCTTTCCTGAAGGGACTAAAAGAAAAGAAAACAAAACTATTGCCTCTTGCATGCTTCAGCTACAGCATATACACTGTCAATAAATCACTTCAAATCTTCTACACAGCTCACTTCATAGAAACATAGTGACCTGGAGTGTTTTCAGGATCATTCATAATATTCCTCTGGAAGTGCCTTTATTGAAGCAAGGATTGTTTGATATTTTCCTCAGGTAGAGAAAGCTGGAGCTTTCTTTGAGATAAACATGGTGGTATTTCTGACTCTCAATAATTTCTGCTAATTTTGTTTACAAGGTTCATAAACCAGAAATTAGACACTTGTTAAGTCCATTGATTCAAAAGGTTAAAGGGATCTAAGCGGATGTTTTCATAAATATTATTTCGGCTCTGTATAATTATTTTGGTTGCACAGTTCCACCATCTCTATTTTTTCCACTTGCTTTAAGTATTTTTTTTAGGAAACTGAGTATATTTCTAATAAAATAGTAAAAAAATAACTGAAATTTGAATAAGCTGTATTTAAAAAAAAAATTATTCAGATTATTTTACACTACATGCTGAATGTGTTCGTATTTTTTAAGTAGCACAAGAAAAACTGTTTCTTTTCCTCCAAACATATTATTCAAGCTCTTTCTTATCTCAAGAAAACAAACATGCAAGTCTAAAATCAGCCAAATTATAAGACAAAAGTTTATAAAGATTCTCGACAGAGGACTGGCCGAATATCAGTCTAATATCTGTCTGGTATCACGGAAAGCATTGCAACTCTTCTGGTTCCAGGCCTATGAGATCAGTTATATCTTGAAGGATTTATGAAAGTTCAGTATGATTGAAATAGGTTTTAGATATTATTATCACATTTTGTATATGTGTGTTTTAATCCTAATATACAAACTTCCCAGAATTTCCTTTGGGATTGAGGGATAACATAAATGTATTAAATAAATTAGAATGGAATGGAATGGATCCTATATTTCATTGCAGAATGTCAGTCCAATATATTTTACTGCCTGAGGGGGGAGGGGGCAAATATCCTTTCCTATTTAATGTTCAGAAGCTAATCAATTTAATTTTTATTTCAAGATTATTAACTAGGAGATCTTTTATGAGTAGATGAGAAATAGAGAGTTTTCATAGTACATACAACTCCGTTCTTCAATACTCCTCCATTGTTGCTTTCTTGCTATTGTTTCCATTCAGTCAAATGTGCAATGGTTTCACGGCATCTATGTGCCCTGCATGAGTTGAATACATTTAGTATCTGCCAAACTGCTTGACACAATATGAAATGCATGAAATGGGCAAATTGCCTATAAACAAACTCAAAAGTTGATTTGTAAGCTAAAGCCCATGTCACACTGAACCAACGGATGCAAAGAGGATATAAAACGGACAAAAAACCTTGCCATCTGTTCGAAAACGTGATGTACTCACTGCCTCCATTTGGCTTCCTCTCTATCCGTCCAGCATCCATTTATGGATGTTTCATTCGCTCAGAAAGTTTTGGGCTGCCCAAAACTTTTGCACAGAAAATGTATCCAGTTCGTCCGTTCTGCATCCGCTACGCATCCGCTACGTATCCACTACGCATCCGTTATGCATCCGTTACGCATCCACTATATCCGCGAGGCATCTGCTGCACATCCGCACAACTCGCATCCGCTCGGACGCAGGGAAGAAGCGGAACGGACGCAGAACGGATGCAGAACGGATGCCTAGCGGAAACAAACTGTTTAAAATGGAAAAAATGTTCGCAGAGGGGACCTATCTCAGATATTAAGGATGTCTAGAGGATGCCTAGAGGATGCCAAGAGGATGCCTAGCGGAAAACCTATACTGCCTATAAAAAGGGGGAGCAACTCGCCTGCATCTCACTTTCAGAACAGCAGCCCAGCGGTGCAGACCTCTGCAGCCTTCATCTGACTCTTGCTCTTCCACAGCATCCAGTCATGTCCACCGTGGATTGTAACAAAGTCCTTTTGGCAGCCACCATCGTTCTGCAACAGTTCGAAGCCATCTGTAGGCTCTGTGAACTCTACTGCGAGAAGAAAAGGAGCCACCCAAAAAGAGTCTGGATCCGAAGATGGTTCACCAGAAGAGCAGAGGACGGACTGTACAACAAGCTGATGGTGGAGCTCAGGAACGAAGACACTCGTGCATTCCAAAACTTCATGAGGATGCCTCCAGCCATGTTTGACGAAGTTGTGCAGCGGTTGACACCCAGGTTGACCAAGGCAAACACCAGCTTCCGGCCCAGCCTGGACCCTGGGCTCAAGGTGGCACTCACTCTGCGCCACCTGGCCTCAGGGACCTCCTTCAGGAGCATGCAGTACGGCTGGAGGGTGCCATCCAACACCATCAGCATTGTGGTCAGAGAAGTGGTACAGGCCATCATCGAAGAATACAAGGAGGAGCTCCTCCAATACCTCTCCACTGAAGAAGGATGGAAGAAAGTTGCAGAGCAGTGATAACAGAAGTGGAACTTACCACACACCGTTGGAGCCATAGATGGCAAGGACGTGGCCTGCAAATCTCCAGCCAAGTCGGGCTCCACTTATTTCAACTCCAAGAGCTTCTTCAGCATCATCCTCTTCGCCATGGTCGATGCTGACTATAAGTTCATGTACATCGATACTTCAGGCAACAGCTCATCTTCAGATGCCCAGGTATACAACGCCAGTCACCTCAAGGAGGAGCTGGAAGGCAACCTCATCGTGGGCTTCCCAGATCCAGAACCCCTGCCCAATGACACGCAAGATGTGCCCTACTTCATCGTGGGGGATGACGCCTTCTCCCTCACAACCTACCTCATGAAGCCCTACACTTCCAGACTCCTCACCCGTGAAGAGAGGATCTTCAACTACAGGCTGTCCAGGGCAAGGCGGGTGGTGGAGAACGCCTTTTTGCATCCTGGCCAAGAGGTTCCAGGTACTTCTCACCACCATGCAGTGTTGCCCAGAGACCGTGAGGAGGATCATGGAAGCTTGCTATCCTGCACAATCTCATGCGCACCTGCTACCCAGTGTTGCAGAAACCTGGGGAATGGAGGCAAGGGCGAAATCTGATCAACACTCAGGATGTGCAAGGCCCCAACAGAGCCTCACATGAAGCGAAGAAACAGCGCAACCTCCTGAGACACTGGTGCAACTCCCCAGCTGGAGCAGTGGAGTGGCAAGACAGGATGGTAGATGCTTAATGGATGCTTCCTTCATCCTGTCTCATCACACAGATGAGATTGGGCCATGTATGTTTGGTTGGCCTACAATGAACAGGGCATTTAATAAAGAGTTGTGTTTGTGTTGACATGTGTGGATAATTTTTACATTATTATTGATAATAAAGGGCCGTAGGTGTGGCACCTGGGAAGGTGGACCATACAGTCCCACTATGCTTGCACTGGAGGTTTATCTATCCCACAGCTATTGCCCATCCCACAGGTATCCCTGCCCGTTCCACAGCTATCTCAACCCATCCCACAGCTATCTTAACCCATCCCACAAGCATGCAAAGGCTTAAACCATTTCTAAAAGTTTCCAGCAAGACTTTTGTTAAGCCTGGGTTCCCCAACCAGGGTTAGGGAGACAAGCTAAACAGAATGTGCAGCGTTAGTCAGATAGGCACACAGA
>BLBF01000005.1:65602040-65666868 GCA_015471245.1 Laticauda colubrina | reverse complement strand
TCTATATC
Organism: Laticauda colubrina; assembly: GCA_015471245.1. Taxonomy (NCBI): domain Eukaryota; kingdom Metazoa; phylum Chordata; class Lepidosauria; order Squamata; family Elapidae; genus Laticauda; species Laticauda colubrina. The sequence continues at coordinate 65,666,860 of BLBF01000005.1, read as the reverse complement.
TATATCTATATCTATATCTATATCTATATCTATATCTATCTATCTATCTATCTATCTATCTATCTATCTATCTATCCCAAATCCAACTATATTTAAATATTATAAATAAATATGTGTATTTATGTAAAAATAAATATGTAATTTAAATGTATTTAAATATTCTTAAACACAAACAGTATTACATTCATCCCCAAGTGGATTAATTGTGATCACACAATAAATTATAATATTAATACATAAAATCCTATACTTATTAATTAAATAATGCTGAATGTTCTTGCTATTTTCCCAATATATCTAATCAAAGTATAACTATCACTATTATTAATAAATCAATTAAATCAATTAATTCAATTATTTAACAATCAGTTACAACAAACAATTTTCCTTTCCCCAGTATGCATATTTATAGTCATTATCAAGAGAGAATAAAGAAGGAGAGATAGTTCATCATAGTGCCAGATGGTGAAGGAAAAAGAAGAAAAAAAATTGAGCAAATGTATACAGAAAAAAGAGAGTAAAAAAAGGGGAAAAAAGAATTTTAAAATAAGTTTTTAGTTTTCCATCTCTAAGTTTGAGAGCTTTCACTCCAAATGCACCCGAAGTGGGGAGGTAAAAAATGCTAAGTAGTGGCTGCAATTACATGGTATCTGCACACTTTCGGAAGCTTCCACTTTTACTTTTTGTCTTAGCATTCCTAAGTTGAATTTTCCTGATTTTCTTCAGATAGAACCACCTCCTCAATTAGATCAGTATGCTCCCTAAAGGGCTGTTAAGTGGTTTATATCAGTTATATTGTTACTATAGCTTCAGGGTTTCTAAGTATCGCCTGTGGCACCACACTGTCTCTGTTCCGTCAGCTCCGATCTTCTTCCTGTCTCCATTTTAATAAAGTCTTTCAGAATAAAAATCAAATGAGATAGTCCAAATCCTTCACAACTTCCAGACACCTTCCAGCCGCTAGTCTCCCAACCTCATAAACTTCCCTTTTTACTCATTATTGTCCTCTCTCTCTCTTCTGTCTGCCAAGCCCTTTCATTTTCACTTGCCTCGCATCTGCTTTTTGGCCAATTTCTTTCAGGGCTCTGGACAGACGCTTGTAACAGCCTTATAAAAGTCTATGGCACTCCAATCCTCCTCTCCGCCACTATTTTTTTCTGCCACACACTTCCTCAATGATATCACAAACTCTCTTCTTTCACTCACTCGCTTCTTCACATCGGTGGCAGTCTGGACTTCAGACCCACCATTGATAGGAGGCTGTTTCTTGCTCATTGGGCTCTGGAGGACTCCTCTTCACTGCAGGGGGGTTGCCTTCCCCACACTGCAACCTGAGTCTCCCCCATGCCAGCACGAATCTCTAAGGGACTCGTGCACCCTCAAAGGATCATGCCAACTGCAAAAAGAGATTAACTGAAACCACAGATGGGCTTCTGAACCTCTGTTCGTTCTTGCCTTGCCACCGGAAGTCATTCGGAGTCCTCCTCTCTTGAAGAATCATAAAGAAAACAGATGAAAAATACCTGGAATGTCTGAAATTAGGGATGCTGTTTACTGCACCAGCAGACATGGGGAAAAAGAAAGGGATTGCACTATATGCTAAAGAGCATTTGAAAGCAGATTTAACATGGTCGGATTCTGAGGGAAGAACTCTGGTTTTGCAGATCTGGATTAATGCCATCCCAATTCTCTTCATGGTAATCTATGCCCTGAATGGAGATCAAAAAGAGTTTTTTAAGCATCTTTATGGAAAAATAGCAGGATTGGAAAAAAGAAATATTTGTATCATAGGAGACTTTAATTCTATTGCTGATTATCAAAAAGACCACAGTAATGGGGGGAAGTACAAAGGGGGGAAAAGAGAGCTTTCCAAGATATGTATGGAAATGATAAAGTAGTTAAATTTGATTGATATATGGAGAAGATTACATCCGGAGGCAAAAAAAAATTACATTCTATTCAAATCCTCATCAAATATGGACAGGAATTGATATGGCATGGATGAATGGGGAAATAGCAAATGAGATAAAAGGGATTTAAATTTTACCTAATGAATGGGCAGATCACAATACAATTCAGATAATATGGAAAGGTAGGAAAAAACCCAAGAAAATATGAATGTTGAATACTCAGTTAATAAGAGAAAAAGAATACACCAACAAACTCAAGGAGGAATCAAATTATTTCTTAAAGGAAAATGATATTGGAGCAATTATGAAACAAAACATTTGGGATAAAATGAAAGCAGTAACAAGAGGTATAACAATCTCTGATAACGCCAAGAGGAATAAGGAAAAATACGCCCAGCAAAACAAATTGCAAAAAAAAATTAAGAAATTAGAAACTCAATTACAGAGTACCCCAAAGGATTCAAAATTGCAAAATGAGATAATAATAACTAAACATAAATTGAATTTAATTGAACAAGAGAGAATGATAATAAGTTTGAATACAACAAGACAAACTTATTTTGAGCATGCTAATAAGCCAGGGAGATGGCTATCATATAGACTAAAAAAAAAGGAAAGAGAAGAGATTGATATAACAGCTAATAGATGGAAAGGGAGATATACAACAGAATAAAGAAATTGCCCAAAAGTATTTTGAAGAGTTATATAAAAAGGAAGAAGTTAACGAAGATACAATAAGAAACTATTTGGATGAAGTGAAGGATAAAGCAATTGAAGAAATGGAAGAATTATTAAACAAAGATATTACTTGGTTTGAATTGAAATCAGCAATAGAGAACAGAAAACAATAAATCCTCGGGACCAGATGGGATTCCAGGGTAGCTGTACAAGGCAAGAGCAGAACAAATAGAACCTCTTATGGTGGAAGTTTTTAATGACGTCTCATTGGCAGCCAGGATGTCGGACTCATAGAGGGGGGCATTGATTTCGCTGATCCCGAAGGAGGATTCGGATCCCCGATATACACATAATTATAAGCCGATTTCAGTGTTAAATACTGATTACAAAATATTCACTTCTATTATAGCAAGGAGACTAAAAAGAATGTTAAATGAGCATATATATGAAGATCAAAATGGATTTCTCCCGACCAGACAAATCAGGAACAACTTAAGAATAGTACTAGATGTCTTAGAATTTGACAAAGGCCACCCTGAAAAACAAATTGCACTTATGTTTTTAGATGCAGAGAAGGCCTTTGATAATTTAAATTGGCAATTTTCAATCCAAAAAAATTATAATATGAATTTAGGCACCAATTTTGAAAATATAAGAACCATTTATGATACACAACAGGCTAATATTATAATAAATGGGGAATATATCCGCCCAATAAAAATAGAAAAAGGAATCAGACAGGGCTGCCCACTCTCACCCCTGCTCTTCATATTATCATTAGAAGCATTACTAATGTGAATTAGACAGAACCCAGACATTAATGGATTAAAGGTTAAGAAAGAAGAATATAAGTTGCAAGCGTTTGAGGATGATATGATTTTTTTCATTGAGGAACCAATAGAAAGAGGACAAAAATTAATGAATGAATTAGAACAATTTGGAGCAGTAGCAGGACTTAAAATTAATAGGTAGAAAAGAAAATTAATGACTAAAATTTAACAGAAAAACAGAAAATAGAACTAGAAGAAATTATGGGAATACAAGTGATAAAGAAAGTTAAATACTTAGGAATATGGTTGATAGCATATTGTAAGACACTTAAGGAAAATAATTATGATAAATTGATGCAACAGGTAAAGAAGGATTTAGAAACATGGGGCAAGCTGCAACTTTCATTATTAGGCAGGATTGCTGCTATTAAAATGAATATTCTTCCAAAATTCCTATATATATTTCAGACGATCCCAATCAAAGTACACAAATATTCTTTTTTTAAAAAGAACTTAATAAAATAACTGTAAAATTTATCTGGCAAGGGAAAAAACCTAGAATAAATTTAAAGGCAATGCAGGATATGAAGAGCAGGGGAGGGCTGGCACTTCCAAATTGGGAGTTTTATTATAGTGCACCTCTTTGGTATGATTGAAGGAATGGGTGAATTTAACCAGTAAGAGAATATTATTCTTAGAAGGCCATGACTTGCAGAGGGAGTGGTATGCTTTTTTAAGGGATGTCAGGAAAACTAGCCAGAAATATTTTCACAGACACCTAATCAGAACCTCATTATGAACAAAAACACTATTTAAAAATACTAATTTGGATTTCAACAATGGAGGCAATGATTCACCCAAATAATCTGGATATCACTAAAATGATTAAATATAAGGACCTATTGGATCCACAAGGAAATTTGAAATCACGGCAAGAACTTCAAGATCGGGGACTAAAAATTGATCAGTGGGCATATCTTCAAATTCAAAGTAGATATAAACAGGACAAAAAAGAATTTGGAATTAACAATAAATTCCAGCAATTAGATAAAATTTTATTAGGATCAGGCAAAAAAAAAAAAACAAAATTTTATAATTATTGATTACAAGTAGAATTAGAAGAAGAAACTGTAAAAGGGAACATGATAGCCTGGAGAAGGAATATTGGACGTAGCATCACCATAACAGAATGGGAAAAGGTCTGGGGTCGAAATAATAAAATTACAAAATCGGTAGCATACGTAGAAAATGCCTATAAAATGTTTTATAGATGGCACCTTCCTCCTTCAAGATTAGTGAAGATGCACCACAATGTTAGACTGAATTGCTGGTAATGCAAAAAAAAAAAGAGGGAACATTTTTCCATATGTGGTGGTCCTGTACAGAAGCTCAAAAATATTGGCAGAAAATTAGAAATTGTCTGGAAGTAATGACAAGAGAACAGATCAAATTCAAACCAGAGTCCTTTCTGTTAGGGATCTTTGATAAACAAATGTCAAAAAAAGTGAAATATATAATGATGCACATTTTGACAGCGGCCAGATTGGCTTTTGCACAATGTTGGAAGCAGCCTCATGTTCCATCAGAGGAGATGATCATTCAAAAAATTTCAAGTTGTGCAGAAATGGACAAATTAACTTTGGCATTAAAAAATAAAGACATTTCAATATATAACAGCTGGAACTGTTGGTACAAATGGAGAGCAAAGATAGACTTCACACTAAAAGGCAAAAGAGGATAGGATAAACCCATAGTAGTGATACACAGATATATGTAAAGATTAGGTGTGTGTATGTGGCATAAAATAAGGATTAAAAAGAGGTTTTACAAACTGTTGAAGATGAGAATGTTTTTAATTGTTTTCTATTTTTTTCTTTCTATTTTTTTCTTCCTTTCTTCTTTTACTCTCTTTCATTTATGTATGTGTTGTTGGTTTGTTTTAATTATAAAATCAATAAAATTTATTTTTTTAAAAAGTAGTATTTTTTAAAATTTGCTTCACCTGGTTAGCTTAATTTCATTCTATGCAAATAACTCTACTCTGATTGATTGCTGTGTATTGTGACAGAAATGCCTCCTCCCCACTGGTCACTAGTCTTTGCTGTGCATCCCCCTAAAAAAAAGTTAAATAATGAAAGAGTGAAATGGTGGCTTTTTTTTCTCTTTTTTAAAAAGTGCAAGTGCAATTGACAAGCATTTTCCACTTTATCCTTCTAGCCCAAGTAATAGGAAGGAAAAGGTTTCCTCCTAAGGAAAAAGATTTTTTTTAAAGTTGCCTTCATTTCCAGTAACTTCAAGCAAAGTAGACCATTGTAAGACTGAGATGTGGAAAAACTCACTCAAAGAAACCAACCTGCATGAAGAGATGCTGCTGCCACTGGCAGATATCTAATTAAAGTCACCTAATTGGTTTTTACATTGCCTCAAGAACTGGATAATGTCAGAAGGTCTATACATCACAAATGGTTCTGCTTCTCCTCCCTTTCTATCCTCTGCTGAAATGGCTCCCATTTGGAGATAAACCTTCCTTCTCCTTCCCACTCTGCTGTTACCCTTTGCCAGAAGTGATGCTAATGGGAGGCTATGCAAGGTTTTGATGATCAACACTAACTAGTTTTGGAATTATAATCAAAGTGCCTGATCATTAAAAGATAATGCTTATACATATCCCACATACAACTGATACTGTTTCTTCTAAGGCAGGGATGTCTAACTTGTGTTGTCATGGCAGCATCACATGACATAATTTGACTTTTTTCCCCTTCGCTAAACCAGGTGTGGGTGTGGCCAGCACATGACACATCCAGCCCATGGGCCAGTAGTTTGACAGTCCTGGTCTGAGGGATTCTGTACCTCCAAGATACCCTTCCAACTCTCTTATTCTTTTTTTTTAAATGTCAGACTGAACTATGGTTGGGTAGAACAAAAATGTATTAGCTAAGGAAGGGGCAATTGGTTTGCAGAAATAAGGGATGGCTAAATTATGGATTGGACAGTCAACATGATTAGAACTGTGACTAATAATTGTCCTTGTAAATGAAATTCTGGGGATCAGTTTGACATTTTTCACCAGAATGTATATGAATTTAAAGCCCCCCCCCAAAAAAAAAAACCCCACACTGGTTGCCTTTCAAAATGTAAAGCATTACACAATGCTATTCTCTAGTATTAGATTCTAGCAGTGCAACAGATTACAATAATAAAATGACAAAGAAAAATACGCTTTCCATTTTGCAAGCACAAAAGAGGCATCAATCAAATATAATACTGAGAGTAGAAAGAAGCAGGGCCTTTTAAAAAAAAAACCATAAAGACTGGCTGAAAATATTTAAAATGCTTTACTCATAACATACACATGAAAAACATATGCACCAGGGAGGCATTTTAAATACATATTCAATAGATAGGGACAAAACAATATAATTCTTTATTAAGGATGACTTCTTACTTTTCAGCATGGATTAAATGAATGTTAAGAAATAATCCACACGGTAAACTTGTATTGTTCAAATCTCAAAAATGTCTCTGTTTGAGTGATCAATACACTGAGTGATCAAGTATAGCTCTACAAGAAGAGAAATAGCTGATTTACACATTTTTATTACTCTGTTGACAGTGAAAAATGAAGATAGAATAATGCAGAAGGCTGCTTTACATCAAATCTGATTCAAAGTGTTCCATGGTACAACTGGCAAGAAATTTCAGAGACCTGTGTCTAGAAGCGGCTTTCTCCAGATGTACCAGGAATGCCATCCCTAGAATTTCCCTTGTCCTTGCTATTCCAACACATCTAGAATGCTGGAAAGGCTGCTTGGATGTGCCATGCAGTATTTCCTCCAGTTTGGCTATTTTGAATTATTTAAGAATGAAATGAGAACCTGCAATGGCTTAGATGTTATGTTGATCATATCAACTGGACTAGATATTGGTCACATTGACTGAAAGATGGAGTTCAGGAGCATCAGAAGGCAATCCCTTGTCCACTTTTTGCTTTAAATTTGTGGTGCCATATAGATTGAACCAAAATGTGATGCATCCAAAGCATAACATCAAGCACAATGTGATATTAACTGCCATAACACTTCTGACTGATTTAGACTGCTTTCATTAGAGGGAAAGGGTTAAACATGGATCATTTTGCATTCAAAATTTCAGCTAATTCTTCTGACTGCAGACTGCAGTGAGACTCAGACTGTTTACTGCCAGCAGTTTGGCAGTTCGAGTCTCACTGGCTCCAGGTTGACTCATCCTTCCATCTTTCCGAGGTCAGTAAAATGAGGAATCAGGTTGTTAGGGGCATTATGCTGGCTCTTTAAACTGCTTAGAGAAGGCTGTAAAGAGCTGTGAAGTGGTATATTAATCTGCGCTATTGCTATCATAGCCATATATTGTTTTCTGAATGTTCCAATCTAGTTGTAATTTAATAAGTGTTGATTTGATGTTAATATTTTCTACAATAAGTTAAAAACATCTACCTATTTAAACTAACACTGTGCATTTGTTTTGTATCTCTACCACAAATACATGGAGATTTGTGTATGTGCCTTTGAGTCAATTTTAACTCCTGGTGACTGCCTTGACATGTCCTTGCAGTTTTCTTGATAACGTTTTGTGGAAGTGGTGAGTCATTGCCCCTTTCCTAGGGCTGAGAGAGATGGACTGCAGGAAGATCACCAAATGGTTTTGTGCACAAGGTGGTATAGGACTAATTGTCCCAGTTTTAGTCTGGTACCTTAACTGCAATACCAAATTGTCTCCCACCATTAAGAAGATAGTCATCAGTAACTCAAGTCCCACTCTGGTTTTTATCAATGATTATCATCCATTTTGTAACTGCAAGTTTTTTTTATGGTACTTCTTGCATTTCCAAGGAGCTTGCCTTCCATAATACCAAGTGCCATGCACAAAAACATGGTCTGTAGTCAAATTCTTAACTGTCAATACTTTTAGTGAAATCTGACGTGGTAGAGAATTCAGGTGGCTGTTCCTTAGCAACATAGAATCTGAAGAATTGGCAGCAATAAAAGCCAGCGTTGTCAATATACTGTAAATGATATGACTTGGATGAAATACAAGCAGTAGAGGTGCACAATAACAAAATGACAAAGTTCCATTTCAAGTGTACATATATTTAATTCCAAGATAATATTAGAATCATTAAGAGATACAGGATCAATCATTATTACAATAAAAGATATGACCCAGAAAAAAGGCACTGTATATCAACACAATAAGAATCCTTCTTGAGAATAAAAAAAATAAGGATATGCACATGACTTTTATAAATGGCTTAAGCAAATATAGAATAATTATTAATGAAAAGCTAGAGAACTACAGAAGAGAGATTCTTAATCTGGAGTCCAGATTAAGTCTGTTTTTCAAATGCTCTACCCGCTTATTTAAAATTAATAGTGTATGAATTTAATTATAACTTAAAGAACTCACAAATTCATGATCTTAATGCACATATAAGGCATTCTCTTTGCCCTTTTCCTGGTGTTGTTTCTTCCTTTTATTGAGGATGTAAAGTCATTTATAGCTTTGTCAAGAAAGCATACCTTAAATCTGTTTGAATTGTTCAGTGGAATTTACATTTTTTCTCCTTTCAACTTATCTAATTTCAGATTTGTTTGCATTTGGACAAACTCCTTAAACTCAAACAAGAACTTCATGATTTAAAATATATTTTCTGACATTACACTATATAGCAAAGCAGACAACGGAACACAAGTAGTATTCTCCTTTTATAAACTAGTCAGAGAATTAATAGAATGTCATGATCTATCACAATTCCTATTCCCCTTGACTTTCTCAGTTAGATGACAGTTGACTTTTTGATTTTACTTTGAAAAAATTCTCACAAGGGGGGCAGAGCTGGCGTCATGATGATACAGCATGTGATCTTGGAGGTTTGAGATCGCTGCCGATATCTTTGCTCTTGGATGGTCCAATTGGATCTAAACTGTCCCTAAGAGATGGTGAAAGTAAAGAGCACATCCTGTCGATCCCAGGGATACTGCAAAGTCCCTAATAGATCCAGGAGAAGCTCTTCTTGCCAATGGCAAAGAGGCAGCCATTAAAGCTGCTGAAGTTGGGACAGCTCCGAAATGGAAGAGAACAGAAAGAGAGAGTGTCGATTTGGTGAGAACTTTTTCTTTATTCTAAGATCTGAAAGAACACCCTAAGGAAAAGAAAGAATCTGTAAAAGTTTTGACAGAAGTGATTAAGCGGTGATTTTAAACAGGAATGTCAAAGTAATGTTTTTTTTTTCTCATTGCTGGATTTTCTATACATGAACTTATATTTTGAAACTGGACTAGTTTTTTTTTTCATCTATTTTTTTTCTCCTTGATTTTATAACATTCTAGGTTAGACACTCCCTTTTAATTATTTCTTTTTTAAAATATATTTTCCTTTTTTTAATTAAACCTTGTCATATTTTGCTTGGAAAAGGAGGGGGAAAGTGAAAGCAAAGAAACTTTGTAACACTGCAAACTAGAGGCTTCAAAATATTCTATTTGTCTTGTGACCAGACAAAGCTGAGAAAGAAAGAACTGAGATTTTTTTTTTCCCAAGGACATTGCTATTTGAAAAGGTAGAGGGAAGAGCATGGGAGATTATTATTGCAGGTGATCTTCTGGGATCTTCCAGCTCAAAAGCTGGAGTCTGGTGTTGAAGTTTATAGGAAAAGAAAAGGTGACAAGTTTCTGAAGAAGAGTGTTATAACAAGAGCCTTGGCTAACTAAACAAAGTGCAGTGCATTCTTTTGATTTTTCCTAAGCTGTGCTACCCCTCCTCAACAGTTTACTTTCTGAAATAGCTATTTGGATTTTTAGCTCTTTGGAACTTGTCTTTGTTTTTGTTTTGTTTGTCTTTGGAAGTTAAATTTTTATGCTTGCTTTTTATTTTAAAAGAAAAGTTTTAGTATTAATGATTCCCTTCCTTTTCTTTTTAAGGGAGTAGCCTTTTCTTCCTTTTCTCTTTCGGCCTTCCTGGTATTTTTGTCTTTCCATCTACCTCCAATACTGGTTTTTTCTTTTTTTTAATCTTCTTGGCATTTTTTTCTTCTTCTCTTATGCAGCCTTTTATATTTGAGACCTCTTAATTGGATTAAGGTGTTGAAGAACCTGAAGATTTTTTCCTTTTTTTTTTTTTAGCTTTTTAGTCCTCACTTTTCCGTCTTCTTCAGGATTTTACAACTTTTTCTCTTTTGTGCATGTTTATGGTCTTTTCCTTGATTTTTGAATTTCACTGTTTTCTAACCAATCGATTGGATTAAGGTATACAGGAACCTGAAGAATTTATTGTTGTTGTTGTTGTTGTTGTTTGGAATTGCAATTGGTTTTTTCACAATTGGATTAAGGTCTCAAAGAACCTGAAGATTTTGAATTGTTTGAAATGAGTAAAAAACTAACAGCTCTTGGTTCTTCAACTTCCACTTCCTCCTCTCCACCATCTGGAGGACAACGTTCAATACAGACAATTTTAAGGCAAGAGAAAGAATAAGAAAAAGTGACCCTGCAGATGATTATGCAAGGAATTCAAAACATTCAAACAAGATCAGAGAATACTGAAAAGAGAATAGAGAACATTGAACAAAGAACAGAGGACACTGAACAAAGAACAGGGATAACCGATGAAAAAGTTGGGAACATCCAACAAATGATGATGAAGTATGATGAGAGACTACTAAAAATTGAAGAAGGTAAACAAAGAAATAAGAAAATTGGAGACATTAACTGTGTTTGAACAAGATAAAAGTGATATGCTGAGATGGGAGGAAGAAAACAAAATCAAGAAGACAAGGAAGAAGACAAAATCTAGCTGAGATAATGATAGAAATATTGGCCGAAGCTTTGGAAATAACTGAAGTGAAGATGATGGATGGAATAGATGAGATCTATTGAGTCTTCACAAGATACGCAATGAGAAATAGCCTACCAAGAGAAGTTCACATCAGATTTACAAAGAAGGCATTACCAGGGAGGAAGGTCCTGGGGAGGAAGGTCCTGGGGAGGAAGGCATTGCCAGAGAGGAAGGTCCTGGGGAGGAAGGCATTCCCAGTTCCTCCTCCTCATCTTCCAGGTCCTCTTCCTCTGACAGCATAGGCTCAGGAATCGGGGCCACAGTACCCTGGCATGAAATTTGTTGTTCACATTGTCATCTACACTGTTTCTATTATAGACTTTCTGCACACTAAATATTATGAGAGATGGTTAACAAAGAGATATGAAGATTAGTGTATGTTTAGCTTAACCTGTCGACTCTCTTTTCTTCTTTTATATATCCAGGTCAATTTGAGTGTCCAATTGGTCACTGTTGTTCACAGAATTATTGAGAAAAATAATATTTATTAAATGATCTTATATAATAAATGTTTGAGTGCCAATGAACAATCAGAAACTTCATGAAAGGATCAATCAGCTGAAGACTTTGGGGACACATGTTTTAAAGGAGAGGATTCTCCTTTTTCTGATGCTGTCCAAAGGCAGCCACAAGGTATATACAAACCATGATGGTTTGCCAATCATTAAAAAGGACAGGAAGTCAAGTGACCAGAATGATGTGAACAGAGAGCTGCTTTCTGAATAATTCAGGCTACTGCCAGATGTCTCTTTCCCACTGATGCCCACTTTGCCTTCTCTACCAGATTTCTGCTGTTCCTTCCCGAAGAAAGCTCCTACTCCAGATATCATATGTATTTCATTGTTCAACTAATAATTGAATTGCACTATTGTTCTGTATTGATAATGGATACTTCCCCTACCATCTGGTGTCATGCTGAAAAGGGAGGGAAATAAAATTGAAGGATTCATTCAATCACTTGTCACTCCATATAGCCATACATAATCTGGACAGTACCATCCAGTGGTGACAATAGAAAAAGAGTAGATGACAATGTGGACAACAAATTTCATACCAGAATATGAATAAAAAATGAGCTGAATGACCATGATTTAATTTTCCTTTACCCTGATGTCTGTAGGCTGCTGAGAGATACATTGTAAAACCATTAACTCTGTCTCTGAAAATGCCAATCAGACCAGCTGGTGAAACATCAGGACAATAGAAGATGAAACACTCATCAATGTTTCATTGATGGCAGCCAAGAAAGCCTACATCAGTGTAATCCATGCCAAAATAGTTCCCTGCTGCTAATCAAGAAATAACTTTTTATTTTTTAAAAAAATATTATTTATCCTTTCATCATGAGAAACAAAATACAAAACAAACAAAAGAAAAGTATACATTCAGCCCTAAGGACAACAACAAAGAAAAAAATAATGTACAAAAAAAAAGGAAAAAGTGATCAATTAAATCCACCACTGTAGATAAAACCTGCTTTAAAACAATACAGCTAGGAATGAATGAAGCCTAACTCACGCATTGGCTGTGGCAAGATAACCTCATGGGCACAAAGCCAATTATTGTCCGTGTCTTGATTAGGTTCAAGAGGGGAAAACTCTCCATAAGTACTGTGAAGATTTTGAAATATGCAATTTCCCATGTTTTAGTTGTTATGTTCAGAGATGAGCTTTCAGTCCAAGATCCATAATGAGTTGGCATGATAGTAATGTTCAATGTGTGGAAGAAGCTGATCAAAGATTTCATCAAATTCTGGTATCAGAATGATGGATTGTAAAGGAATTGGCAGTTAATCAAATCTAGACAGCCTTGAGCTTCATGTTTCAAACAAAACTTTGCATGTCGCCCCATAGGCCTAATAGTAAAGCCCCAGTCCCACTGCACTTACAGATGCAAAGAAGATGTAAAACATTAAAAAAAAGCTTGCCATCCATTGGAAAACGCTATGCATCTGTTGTGTACTCACTGTATATGTGTTTCATACGCTCTGTCCCTCGAGAATCCATCCACTGAGATTTCACCTGCACAAGAAGTTTTGAGCTGCACAAAACTTTGTGAACAGATGAACTTTCCGCCGCGTATGATGTACATCCGCGACATATATGGGCAATAAATGTTCTATGTCCGTTATCATCCATTAAACATCCGCTGTATCCTCTCTGCACCCTCTGGCTATCCCCTCAGCTCACATCCGCTACAGCTGAAAATGGAAAGAGGGAGGAAACAAAAGGTACATGGAACATCTACACAGCATTAGTAGCATGGAAATAGAAAGGATGTAAGCGCATGCATCTCGTATATAAAGGATTAAAACGGACAAAACGTTTGTATCTGGGATGTATCTCATATATTTAGGATGTCTGGAGTATGTCTAGAGTATGTCGAAGGACACCTAGAGGACTACCGATATTTCCTATAAAAAGGGGGAGGAAATCATCTGGATCTCAGTATGAGTCCAGCAGCCGTGGTGTACAGACCTCTTCACCCTTGGTCTTTGTCTTCCACATCATCAATTGTTCTCCACCATGGATCATGACACAGTCCGTATGATAGCGACACTCATTCATCACCAGAACCAAAACCTGTTCATGCTGTTTCACCTTTTATACAGAAGGAGAAGAAGGAGACATCCAAGAGCTGTGTGGGTCCAAGGATGGATCATGGGAAGAATGGAGTTTGGACTGCATGACCAGTTGATGGTGGAGCTGAGGAATGAAGACCCTCGTGCATTCCATCACTTCATGAGGATGCCACCAGCCATGTTTGATGAAATTGTAGAGCATCTGAGACCCAGGTTGACCAAGCCTAGCACCGACTTCCGTCCCAACCTGGACCCTGGACTGAAGGTGGCTCTGACTCTGCGGCACCTGGCCTCTGGAACAACATACAGAAACATGCAGTATCCGTGGAGGGTGCCACACAACAGCATCAGAAAAGTGGTCAGAGAAGTGGTGCAGGCCATCATTGAAGAATACATGGAGGACCTCCTCAAGTGCCCCACCATTGAACAAGGCTGGAGAAAACTTGCAGAAGAGTGGTATCAGAGGTGGAACTTTCCCCACATCATTGGAGCCATAGATGGGAAACACGTGGCCTGCAAAGCTCCACCCAACTCAGGGTCCACTTATGACAACTACAAGGGCTTCTTCAGTATCATCCTCTTTGCCATGGTTGATGCTGACTACAAGTTCATCTATATCGATGCTTCAGGCAACAGGTCTGCTTCAGATGGCCAGGTATACAACGCCAGTGACCTCAAGGATGGGCTGGAATGCAACCTCATCATGGGTTTCCAGATCCAGACCCCCTACCCAATGACACACAACATGTGCCCTACTTCATCATTGGTGATGACGCATTCTTCCTCAGAACCTACCTCATGAAGCCGTACACTTCAAGATACCTCATCCGTGAAGAGAGGATCTTCAACTACAGGCTGTCCAGGGCAAGGCGGGTGGTGGAGAACGCCTTTGGAATCCTGGCCAACAGGTTCCAGATACTTCTCACCACCATGCAGCACGACCCAGAGACTGTGAGGAGCATCGTGGAAGCTTGCTGCATCCTGCACAATCTCATGCGCACCCGCTACACAGCGTTGCAGAACAGACTTGTGGACCGTCAACAAGGGAATGGGGACATGGAGTCTGGTGAATGAAGGCAAGGATGAAACCTGAGAGACACTGTGGATGTACAAGGCCCCAACAGAGCATCACGTGAAGGGAAGAAGCAGCGCAACCTACTGAGACACTGGTGCAACTCCCCAGCTACAGCAGTGGAGTGGCAAGACAGGATGATAGATGATTAATGGATACTTCCTTGAGGCTGATGAGATTGTGCCATGTATGTTGAGTGGTCCTACAACGAATAGGGCATTAATAAAGAGCTTTGTTTATTTTAAAATGTGTTGATCAATGAATAAATTGTTATTGATAATAAAGGTCCACATGTGTGGCAGCTGGGATGGTGGACCATACAGTCCCACTGTTCTTGCACTGGAGGTTTATCTATCCCACAACTATCCTTATCTATCCCACAAGCATGCAAAGGCTTAAACATTTTTAAAAAGTTTTCACCAACACTTTATTAAGGTAAAAAAATGAACCAATCAAAGATAACCTTTGTTAACTTTCTTAGGTAAACTGTATGACTTTATTAAAAAAGCAAAATGAACCAAGTAAAGTGTCTTGAGCAAAGATAAACTTAACAAGTAAACAACTCAGTCTCTGACACTATTCTCAGTCACTCTGAGTCATGTCCATGGTCCAAGCTGTTAAGCGGGCAGGGGCTGTGGAGGTGACTGTGGCTTGAGTGCTGGTTTGAGGCACCATTGGGGTGATTGGCCCCAAGGGTACAACAGGGGATGGTGTGTTCAGGAAGCTATCCGAGAGCTGACTCAATCCCGTGAGGTTGAGAGGCCCTTCATGAAGGACTTGAGATGTCTGGCCCAATACTGATGACAGATTATCCGTTGATGGGCTTGGCTGTGGGGTGGAGGAAGGAGGAGTGTAGTGGGGCTGTCTGGTCTGCAGCTGGGGGAGGAGTGGCATCTGTGGCATGTGATGAACCTGGGCCTGGACTGGGAAGGTCTGTTTTTGCTGTGGGAAGTCCTGGTAGCCATAGCCTTGGTAGGTGAGGGGCTGTTGAAAGCCATGGAAGGGCTGTGACATCGCCTGGGGTGGAGGAGCAGACCTGGACTGGGCAGGAGCAGTTTCAGCTGGGCCTTGAGGGTTGTGCAGAAGTGCTGTGATCTTTTGCTTCATCACCTGGTACTGGCCTCGGGCAGGTCCCTCAGGGTCTGGCTCACGTAGGTGATGAAGGTGTTCTGGCCTGAGGATGCTCTGTCCAAGTGGACCAGCTGACAGAGAAGTTCTGTGCTGGTCTTCATTGTATCCCTGATCTCCAACAGCACACTGAGGTTCTGGCCCTCCAGTCTACCTCTCTGCCTGCATCCTCTGAAGCTGGGGGAGGGAGTGGGTTGGCCTCTGGTGGCTGCTGCTTCTTCCTCCATTTGTGACAGCAGGGCGTCACCCTCCACGGGATCCTCCAAGTCTGCCAGCATAGGGAGTGCAGCTGTCAGGGGGTCTCTGCTGTGGGGCCCTCTGAAGACATCTGCCTGGAAGAGTAGCTGGCTCCTGACTGGAAGAGGACTGGCTGTCTGTC
The DNA here is from genome assembly GCA_015471245.1 of Laticauda colubrina. Taxonomy (NCBI): domain Eukaryota; kingdom Metazoa; phylum Chordata; class Lepidosauria; order Squamata; family Elapidae; genus Laticauda; species Laticauda colubrina. The sequence goes on along the minus strand of BLBF01000005.1, from coordinate 65,650,476 downwards.
AGCTGTCTGAGGGAGAGGGGTGTCAAAGGGGCTGCTCCTCGGTGGTGGATCTCACCGTCCAGGAAACTGCACTTGGCCATGACGTCCATCTCCCTGTCAGTGAGCTTGACTGTGGCCTGCCCGGATTTCTTGAGGTGTAGCTTGCCATACCAGGTGTGCGTGTGCTTCCATCACCCCAGGAGTACTTCTGCAGTGTACCCCAGGCTCTCTTTCTTGTCTCTCCAAGCTGCCTGCTTCTTGTTGGTGTCACAATACAGTCTGTGGCCCTTTCTCCAGAGGTACTCATTTTCCCTCAGCCATTCCAACACCTCATCCTCATGCTTCTCGGAAATGTTGTACTGTTTCCTCTCTCCCTTCTCCTTCCCTTGCCTCTTCCTCCCTCTGGCAGGGGCTTGAGCAGCAGGGCCTTCAGGGGCTTGAGCAGCCGGGCCTTCAGGGCCTTGAGCAGCAGAGCCTTGAGCAGGAGGGCTTTGAGGGCCTTGGGGCTGGTCTGCCACAGCAGCAGCAGCAGCAGCAGCAGGTTCATAGTCAGTGCCAGGGGGTGGGATGCTGGTTCTGTCCTTCTTACCAGGGCTGGAACGAGTAGGCATGGGCTTCCTCTTCTTGCCTGACTGACGAATCATGGTGTTTCTGCTAGATGTATGTGGCAGCACGTCTTTCCCCTGTATGATGACTGTGTGCGTGCTGCATCCTTTTATGTCTGCGGAGCTGACACAATTCATACTCCCCGCATGCGCAGTGAACGCTTGCATCCGATATACATCCACGCGGCATCCTTTTTGTTTCCAATAGGTATCCGTGGTGCATCCGCTTCATCCGCTATGCGTCCACTTTGAAATTCTCCCCCGGATCCCCTTTGGATGCGTCATCCACTTTCATCCGCTGTCATCCGCTAGGCTTCCTATGAACATCCGTCTAACATCCCCGCTACATACTACCCACGTCCATTCTTTTCTGTTCTATTCCATTCTGTATATGCAAATTTTCACCACTTTTTGGAGCAGATGACAATGGATGGTGCCACCCCCAAAATTTTGCTCGTCCACTGTGTCCTTTATATATCCGTTTTGCATCCGTTGGCCAGTGGGACCTAGCCTTTAGATAGTGTCATTGACACAATGAATGTGAATTTGGGAGACAGTGGAAGACAGAAGAGCCTGGTGTGCAATGATCCATAAGGTAGCAAAGAGTTGGACACAACTTAGTGAATGTACAACAACATAGGCCTGAAGAAAACCTTTAATGCTTTCTTGTGGAACAAGGAACATAAGGGAATTATGGTAGCAGATGAATCAAAATGATATGAGAACATGTTAAATAATTAAATGAAAAGTTACAAAATAAGTCACTGGTTGAGAAGGCCAGCTATACAGAAATAGTATATAAATAGTATATAAATATCTGGCACTTAAAGTTAATTTAATTTACATGTATGCACTTTTTTCCCAGAAGAAATAACAATAAGCTGCTGTATTCTGCCACTAAGCCTTTTATTAAGAAGATATTTTACACTGTCAAACTGCTTGAAGGGAGGGATATAATGAGAAATTGTCAGAAGAGAAATGAAGCTTTATATTTACAGACCTGTGGCTCAAGAGGGAAAGAATTAATATGGATGATATATTCTTACCAAATAGAAGTCATGGGAAGAAGAACCACTGGACTTTTACTAGATAAACAAAGTTAGAGAGTCAGAAGGTAGACTGGATATCACAAGGGCAACACCAGTCAATCAAGCACATGTGAAGAGCAGGAAAAGGTCAACTTCAACCACTTGGCATCTGTCCAAAGAAATAGTTTGCAGTTGCCAGAAAGTTAATATATGAAGACAAAAGCAGGTGTTCAGCATATCTTCTCCAAATATTCTGTTTTAAAACTCTTTAAGGCCTTGTCACACTGCCCAACGGATGCAAAACGTTAGTAAAAAGGACACAACGGACGAGCAAAATATTCCATCCGTTGTTATCCACTCTCAAAAGGGGCAAAAATTTGCATAACCGGAGCGGATAATACGGAAAGGAACGGACGCGGGGAGGACTCAGGGCGGATGGAAAGCGGATGCGGAATAGAAGCCCAGTGGATGGAAGTGGATGGGAGCGGATGGCACATCCGCTAGGCTTCCGGGGGACCTTAGCAAAGCGGACACGGAACAGATACAGCGGATGCACAGTGGAGGAACAGCGAATGAAGCGGATGCAGAGCGGAAGCCTAGCGGATGCGAAGCAGAAGCCGAACGGATGCCCAATGTTAATTGCGCATGTGGGGGGCGGATGCATTGCGTAAGCCACGCAGATATAAAGGGAAGCAGCTTGCACGTGCCCAGCATTCGGAGGAAAGACCTGCTGCCAGATACATCGAGTCCTTGCCTGCCCTGCCTGCATGCCTGCCTGCAAGCCTTGCTGCCAGCCTTCCTGCCAGCCTGCCTCCAAGCCTCCTGGCCAGCCTCCCTGCCAGCCTTGCTCTCTGCCTGCCTGCCAGCCTTGCTGCCAGCCTGCCTTCCAGCCTCCCTGCCAGCCAATCTGCCTGCCAGCCTTGGGGCCTGCCTGCCTGCCTGCCTTCCTGCCAGGCTTCCTGCCAGGCTTCCTGCCAGGCTTCCTGCCAGGCTTCCTGCCAGCCTTGGTGCCTGCCTGCATGCCAGGCTTCCTGCCAGCCTTGGTGCCTGCCTGCCTGCCAGCCTTGGTGCCAGCCTTAGTGCCAGCCTTGCTGCCTACCAGCCTCCCTGCCAGCCTCCCTGCCAGCCAACAACCCCACAACCATGGGGAAGAAGCGAAAGCCTCAGCAACCTGCCGCCATCCCTGGCAAGAGGGACAGGGCCACCCTCCTGCCCCCTGTCCCTGACTCTGCTTCTGCTGGGGCTTCTGCTGCTCGGGCTTGCTCTTCTGGTGCTGGAGCTTCTGCTGAAGCTGTTCCTGGCGGTCGTGCTTCTGCTGGTGCTTACTCTGCTGAAGCTGCTCCTGGCGGTGGTGCTTCTGCTGGTGCTTACTCTGCTGAAGCTACTCCTGGTCCTGCTGGTCCTGCTGGTCCTGCTGGTCCTGCTGGTCCTGCTCATCCTGCTGGTCCTGCTAATCCTGCTCGTGCTCCTGGACTTGCTCGTCCTGCTCGTCCTGCTTTTGCTCCTGCTCTTGCTCGTCCTGCTGGTCCTGCTCGTGCTCCTGATCTTGCTGGCGCTTCTGGTGCTTACTCTGCTTCTGCTGATCCTGGTCCTGCTGCTGCTGGTGGTGCTGCTGCTGATGATGATGATGATCTTGCTTGTGCTGCTGCTGCTGCTGCTGATGATGATGATGATCCTGCTGCTGCTGATGATGATGATCCTGCTGCTGCTGCTGCTGATGATGATGATGATGAAGATGATTATGATGATCCTGCTGGTGCTGCTGCTGATGATGGTGTGGAGGAGCACCCCTACTACCTGGGAGCCCCTCTGATGAGGGCCCTGCCAAAGGGAGGAAGAGGCATATGCTACAACGGGAGAGGAGGCAATACTTCATTGAGGAGGAACACGAGGATGAGGTGCTGGAGTGGCTCAGAGAGAATGACTATCTGTGGCGGAAGGGACACCGGCTGTACAGGGACACCAAAAGGAAGCATGCTGCTTGGAGAGAGAGGGCGGAGAGTATGGGTTACACTTCGGAGGTGCTCCTCGGCTGGTGGAAGCACATGCACAGCTGGTACGGGAAGCTGCACCTGAATCTGACCAGGCCACGGTTAAGCTGACGGACAGAGAGACATACGTCATAGCCAGGTGCAGCTTCCTGGAGGGTGAGATCTGCCACCGAGGAGGACCAGGAGCCCCTCTCATGACTCTCTCTCTCCGGCAGCCTGCTGAGAGCCAGTCCTCTTCCGGCCAAGAGTCAGTCCCTGTCTCCAGGCAGGTTTCTGTGGAGCGTGCCATGGCGGAGAACCCACGGACAGCTTTTGTAATCATGGTGGAGTGCGTGGAGGACTCCCTGGTGCGGTGGGAGAAAGGAGACGGCGCATCCACCACAGCCGTACCCGCATCCACCCCCCCCAGCTCCACCTCCACAGAAAGGGAGAGAGCCAAACAGCAGGAGGGGCAGAGCCACACTGTCCTGCTGGAGATAAGGGACACCATCCGCACCAGCATAGATCTCCTCTCTCAGCTGGTCAAAACCGAATCCTCATCCTCCAACCACAAGCCCTTCCTCACCTATGTCAACCAGACCCTCAGGGACATAGCGGAACCCCAGTACCTGGTGGTGAAGGACCGGATCACCAATCTGCTTCACAACCCTCCAGACCCAGAGGAACCTGCTCCCACCCAGTCCAGGCCTGCTCCTCCACCCCAGGTGATGTCCCTCCCATTCCAAGGCTTCCCACAGGCCCTCACCTACCAGGGCTACGGCTACCAGGAGGTCCAGCAGCACAGTCCAGGCACAGAGTCATCGGGCGACACCATTGCCACCGGTTCCACTGATGCCACCAGTGCCACCCACGCCACTGATGCCACCGACGACAGCGATGCCACCTATGACACCGATGCTACCCATGCCAGTCCTCACCCAGCTGCAGACCAGACAGCCCCACGACACTACTCCTTCCTCCACCCCACAGCCAAGCCCGGCCTCAGTACATCTGTCATCAGTACTGGGGCTGACACCCCATTGCATGGAGGAAGGACCTCTCAGCATCACGTGTCTGAGCCAGCTGTTCGAGAGCTTTCTCAACACAACGTCACCTGTTGTCCTATCAGGGCCAGCCACCCCAGTGGGGCTTCAGACCAGCACTGCAGCAGCATCCACCTCCACAGCACCTGGACCCTTCATCCCTGAGACTGGGCACACCTCCGAGTGACCAAGAGGAGTGCCAGAGACTGGCTGGCTGGCTACCTGTGGACTTTATTTGGACACTTGACTTGGGTCATTTTTCTTTTACAGCTTGTTGTTCAATAAAGTTTATCTTTGATTCACACACTTGCTTCATTTATTTTTTTAATAAAGTCTTTTTGGAAATTTTAGAATTGGTTTAAGCCTTTGCATGCTTGTGGGATGGGTTAAGATAGCAGTGGGGTGGGCAGGGATACCTGTGGGATGGGTAATAGCTGTGGGGATAGATAAACCTCCAGTGTAAGCATAGTGGGACTGTATGGTCCACCCTCCCAGGTGCCACACCTATGGCCCTTTATTATCAATAATAATGTAATCATTCATCCACAGATGCCAACATAAACACAACTCTTTATTAAATGCCCCGTTCATTGTTGGCCCACCCAACATACATGGCCCAATCTCATCAGTGTGATGAGACAGGCTGAAGGAAGCATCCATTAATCATCTATCATCCTGTCTTGCCACTCCACTGCTCCAGCTGGGGAGTTTCACCAGTGTTTCAGGAGGTTGCGCTGCTTCTTCCCTTCACGTGAGGCTCTGTTGGGGCCTTGCACATCCTCAGTGTCTATCAGGTTTTGCCCTTGCCTCCATTTCCCAGGCTCCATGTCCTCATTGCCTTGTTGACGGTCCACGAGCCTGTTCTGCAAGACTGGGTAGCGGGTGCGCATGAGATTGTGCAGGATGCAGCAAGCTTCCATGATCCTCCTCACAGTCTCTGGGCGATGCTGCATGTTGGTGAGAAGTACCTGGAACCTGTTGGCCAGGATGCCAAAGGCGTTCTCCACCACCCGCCTTGCCCTGGACAGCCTGTAGTTGAAGATCCTCTCTTCACGGGTGAGGAGTCTGGAAGTGTAAGGCTTCATGAGGTAGGTTCTGAGGGAGAAGGGGTCATCCCCCACGATGAAGTAGGGCACATCTTGTATGTCATTGGGCAGGGGGTCGGGATCTGGAAAGCCCACGATGAGGTTGCGTTCCAGCCCCTCCTTGAGGTCACTGGCATTGTATACCTGGGCATCTGAAGCTGACCCGTTGCCTAAAGCATCGATGTACATGAACTTGTAGTCAGGATCGACCATGGCAAAGAGGATGATGCTGAAGAAGCCCTTGTAGTTGTGATAAGTGGACCCCAACTTGGCTGGAGATTTGCAGGCCACGTGCTTGCCATCTATGGCTCCAATGTTGTGTGGGAAGTTCCACCTCTGATACCACTGCTCTGCAACTTTCTTCCATCCTTCTTCAGTGGAGGGGCACTGGAGGAGCTCTTCCAGGTATTCTTCGATGATGGCCTGTACCACTTCTCTGACCACAATGCTGATGGTGTTGTGTGGCACCATCCAGCCATACTGCATGCTCCTGTAGGTGGTCCCTGAGGCCAGGTGGCGCAGAATGAGTTCCTCCTTGAGCCCAGGTTCCAGGCTGTGCTGGAAGTTGCTGTTTGCCTTGGTCAACCTGGGTGTCAGCCGCTGCACAACTTTGTCAAACATGGCTGGAGGCATCCTCATGACGTTCTGGAATGCCTGAGTGTCTTTGTTCCTGAGCTCCACCATCAGCTTGTTGTGCAGTCCATACTCTGCTCTTCTCCCGATCCATCTTCGGACCCTGATGCTTCTTGGCCGCCTCCTTTTCTTCCCGTAGTAGAGTTCACAGAGCCTGTAGATGGCTTTGCACTGTTGCAGAAGGATGGTGGCTGCCAAAAGGATTGTGGTACGATCCACGGTTTGACATGACTGGATGCTGTGGAAGAGGAAGAGTCAGATGAAGGCTTCAGAGGTCTGCACAGCTGGGCTGCTGGTCTGAAAGTGAGATGCAGGTGAGTTCCTCCCCCTTCTTATAGGCAGCATAGGTGTCCCTTTGCATCCTCTAGACATTCTTAATATCCGAGATAGGTCCCCTCTGCGAATGTTTTTTCCGTTTTAAATGGTTTGTTTCCATTCTGCATCCGGTAGGCATCCGTTCTGCATCCGTTCTGTGTCCGTTCCGCTTCCTCCCTGCGTCCGAGTGGATGTGAGTTGCGCGGATGCGGAACGGATGCCTAGCGGATATAGCGGATGCGTAATGGATGCAGAACGGATGCCTAGCGGATGCCTAGCGGATGCAGAACGGACAAATTGGATACATTTTCCGCGCAAAAGTTTTGAGCAGCTCAAAAATTTCTGAGCGGATGAAACTTCCTTAAACAGATGTTGGACGGATAGAGAGGAAGCAAAACGGAGGCAGTGAGTACAGAATGGATACATCGCATTAACCAACGGATGGCAAGCCTTTTTGTCCATTTTACATCCTCTTTGCATCCGTTGGTGCAATGTGACAGGGGCTTGTATAAGTTGTATAAATCTCAAAGATGTATCCAGTATATGCATTCAAACATAAGCATATCACACACACACACACACACACACACATACACATTCAGAACCATCCCTGAATTTCCAAGGCATATCAATGGTAGAAGAATAGACTGTTAGGCGGAGCTCCATTCAAAATCCAAGAAACAAATACTGAGACTCTTTAAATTAGAGAAAAGATATCTTTTACTGAAAGTGAAGTGGTAGCAACCAGAGAATTCTGAATCTGGGAAATTAGGCGCGCAATTCACATATACAAAGTGATGGAAGTGTTCCCAACCCCAATAGTTCAGATGAAACTTCCAATTAGAAGTTGTGAATATGATCATGTGGCATCTTTAGGTGATGATGTGGTCTCTGTCCATTGACCTTGGCATACTTTGATAATGGGTTGCAGTTGCGCAGAGAAAAGAAAGTTAAGCGAGAAATAGAAACTTAACTCTATTGTATGCTCCCCCCCCTCATTTACACAACAGAAGAATGTAACACCTCCAGCTCACTTCCCAGACTTATCCCTACCTCCCCTCCCCCCCGTTTCTTATGACAGCTGAAAGATGCAAAGCGATAGTAGAAGATCTTGAAGGCTGACATTCAGCCCTTTTCGAAAAAGGAAAACCATCAGTCCTAGAAGAGAGAGAGGAGAAAATATAAAGACAATTATTAATCATTAAACAATTACAAAACAATACACTCCTAAGGCTTATCAGCATACTTGGAATGAAATGCCTTGATCAACTTAGGGGCTTTAACGTTGGTTTCATTAACCCATTCAGCTTGTGAAGAAGGGAAATGTTTCCAGGCTACAAGATACTGGAGCCGGCCCCTCCATTTGCGAGAGTCTAGAATTTCTTTAACTTCAAAATGTTGTTCACCTTCAATCAGTATTGGTATGGGAGGGTCAGCCTGGATGGGTCTTAAATCAGAAGTACGTTCAGGTTTTAGCAAACTAACATGGAACACCGGATGAATTCGTCGAAGAGTTTTCAGTAAGTTCAGCTGGACTGTTACAGGATTTATAATCTGTTCAATTGTGAAAGGACCAACATATTTAGGACCAAGCTTCTTTGACTTTTGAGTGGTTTTCAGGTATCTGGTGGATAGGAAAACTTTGTCACCCACTTTATATAATTTCTGTGGAGATCTTTTCTTGTCTGCAAACTTCTTATGAACTTGATGGGCCTCATCTAATGCTTTTCATGTCACTGGCCAGTTAAGTTGGAGTTGAGTTATCCATTCATCCAACGAATGTATGTTAGGCTTTTCATGAGGAAGTTCAGGTATGGGTACAAAATCTTGTCCCAAAGCTACTTTAAATGGAGTAAATCCAGTACTACTGTGTACGGAGTTGTTATATGCCACTTCAGCAAATGGTAGTAAGTTGGACCAGTTATCTTGTTGATAATTTATGTAACATCTAAGATGCTGTTCTAACACTGCGTTAGTTCTCTCACAGGCCCCATTGGTTTGAGGGTGGTGGGCAGATCTTAAGCCCTGGGTGGAGCCTATCAACTTCAGGAACTCTTTCCAAAAAATTGAGGTAAATTGGACCCCTCTGTCAGAGATTATGCATTCCGGAATGCCATGTAACCTATAGATATGTGAAATAAACAGTTTAGCCAGCGTCTTTGCAGACAGAATCTTGGAACAAGGTATGCAATGTACTTGTTTGGAAAACAAATCGGTTACCATCCAAATAACCATGTTTCCACTGCTTTCAGGTAATTCTACTATAAAGTCCATAGAGATTTCCTTCCAGGGGGCTGTTGGTCTAGCTACATTTTGTAACAACCCTACTGGCTTACCAGGAGGTCTCTGCTGAAGCACAAATTGGACAGCTAGCTACATAAGCTTCAAAGTCCTTCTTTAAAGTAGGCCACCAGAATTGCCGCTTAACCAGGTGTTAGGTTTTTACAAATCCAAATTGACCAGCTGCTTTAGAATCATGAGCTTGTTGTAGTATTTGGCCCCTCAGCACCTGTGGCACATACAACTTGGTCGCCACCCAAGCCAAACCATCTCTAAATGTATAGTCATTTGAATAAGCTGGGAACCACTCATCCAGTTTAAAAGCTTCTTTTAGTTGTTCGGTTAGGTCATTTGATAAATCCATTTCTTGTTTCTTCTTTTGGCCTCTGGTGATCACTGGGGCAGCTAGATGTTTGGTTGAGACAATTGGACTTATCACCTCCTGGCGCATACTATTATATTGGGGTAGTCTTGAGAGAGCATCCACCATGAAGTTCTTCTCTCCTGGAATGTACTCCAGTGAAAAATTGAACTTCTTGAAATATTGGGCCCAGCGAACTTGTTTAGGGGACAGCTTCCGAGGCGTTTTTAAGGCTTCCAAATTTTTATGATCAGTCCATACCTCAAATGGATGTTTTGCTCCTTCCAGGAAATGGCTCCAGGTCAGTAAGGCCCAACAAACTGCAAAAGCTTCTTTTTCCCAGATGGCCAACCTTCTCTCGGTTTCAGACAGCTTATGGGAGGTATACGCACAAGGCTGTAAGGTCCATTTCTCGTTGATTTGAAGTTAACACCACTCCAACAGCCACATCACTTGCATCAGCTTGAATCACGAAAGGAGCTTCCATATCCAGGTGCTTTAGCACTGGTTCTGCAGCAAACAGTCATTTTAGCTTTTCAAAAGCTGCTTGGCACTCCATGGACCACTCCAACGGCTTGCCCGGCTTTGGCTTCACCTCCCCTTTTGTTTTTAAGAGATTTGTGATGGGCATTGCTATCTTAGCAAATGTCAGGATAAATTGCCGGTAAAAATTTGCAAATTCCAAGAAGTTTTGAAGTTGTTTTCTGGTACGTGGTGGAGCCCATTCCAATACAGCACGCACTTTCTCTGGATCCATTTCTATGCCTTCAGATGAAATGCGATATCCCAAATAGTCAATTTTCTCTTGATGGAATTCGCACTTGGACAGTTTAGCATACAACTTAGTGGCACACAGTTTCTGTAGAACCAACCGCACCAGTTTCACATGTTCATCCAGAGTTTCCGTGTCGATAAGCATATCATCAAGATAAACCAGAACCCCCCTGTATAAATGTTCATGTAACACTTGATTGATCATCTGCATAAAGACAGCTGGGGCCCCTTGTAAACCAAAAGGAAGAATGTTGAATTGGAAGCAACCCATCGAGCAGTTAAAAATGGTCTTCCACTCATCCCCTTCATTAATTCGAATTCGGTAGTATGCTTCTCTCAAATCCAACTTCATGAAAATCTTCCCCTTCGCTAGGTGGGCCAACATGTCCTTCAGCAAAGGAAGGGGGTACACGTTTTCCACAGAAATAGCATTCAAATTTCTGTAGTCCACCACCAAGCATTTGGAACCATCTTTCTTTTCACGGAACAACACTGGGGCCGCTACCTGGGCCCTAGCAGGTTGAATGAAACCACGTTCCAGATTTTTATCTATAAACAATCTTAGCTCCTCCAATTCATGTGGTGTCATTAAGTACAACTTCGGTTTCGGGAGCTTCACCCCAGGCAAAATCTCAATAGCACAGTCTGTTGGCCGATGAGGCGGAAGCTCATCAGAGGCCTTCTCACTGAACACTTCTTTTAAATCCCAATACTCTTTGGGAATTTTCTCCTCCCCTTTCACGGGTTCAGTACCTGTGGAAGCTATTTCAATCAGAGTCTGAAGCTTCGGCTGAGATCTGCTCTCTTTTCCCGGTCGCTGCTTGGTGCGTATGCGCAACAACCCCTTTCTCCAGTTAGCCTGGGGTTTCATTTCCGGAGCCAGGGCAATCCCAGTATTAATGGTTGCTCCATCCCAGGGACCACAATAAAACACAGAGTCTCATCATGCTCTCTCATGATCATTTCTAAAGGTTCCATGATAAAACGTGCAGGGCAACCACCAGCCACTGATCCATCTAATTGGCAAAATGAAATGGGCATCTTCAAAGGTTTTAGTTTTAAGCCCATTTTCTCCACTACTTCCGTGTTGATTATACAACTTGTGCACCCAGAATCTAACAGGGCTAGCATTTTCCCTTTGACCCCTGAATTGGGTACCCTCAACTTCACCGGAATGGTCATAGGGCCCACACTTGGACTTACCAGGAAGTCGTCTTCCGAGTTGAAATCATCCTCCTCAGGGGTAACTGGGGTTTCTGATTCCTCTCCTGCGGGAGGGGCGACCTCTGCTGTCTCTTTCGATTTTAGTGCTGCTTCGCGAGGCTTCGCTGGGGACTTTTCATATTTCTTCCCTTCTTTTGGTGCTCCCTTTGGTTCCAGCTTGACTTTGCAGTTCACAGCCCAGTGACCTTCCTTCCTGCATCGAAAGCAGGCTGAGGGGTTGGGTCTTGCCACCACTCCTCCCCTCTGAGGTTTGGGGACCTCTTGAGGATGTGGGGGGGGGGAAGGCTCGCTCCACCCAGAACCTCCCCGCCATCTGCTTCAGGTTAAATCAATTTCCACTTCTTCTGCCAGCAAGTACCACATCTGCAAGTCATTTGGGTCTCTTCTAGCAATGCATTTCTGGTACACATCTTCATTTAAACCATCTTTAAATGCTTCTATCAGGGCTTCCTGGGACCAGCCTCGGATATGACCAGTTAACTATCTAAATTCTCGGGTGTAGTAAGCCACTGACCTCTGCCCCTGATTTATGGTCTTTATCTTCATCCGGGCCTTGCGCTCTGCCAGTGGGTCCTCAAACCTAGCCCGCAGTGCAGTCATGAACAGGTTATAGTTCATCAACTGGGAAGCATTATCATTATGCAAGGTCACCATCCACTCTGTAGCTGTTCCCTCCGGAGCCCTGGTAACACATCTCACTTTGGCTGCTTCTGAGGGAAAATCCTCCCCGTATTCTTCCATATAGCTCCAAACTTGGGCTAGGAAAAATCCCAAGGTTTTGGGCTTTCCCTCGTATTTTACTTCTAATGGAGGCAGTCTAGGAGCTCTATGCCTTCTAGGAATTACACCCCCCGCTGAGGGCCCCGGGGCTGCTGCTGGATCAGATTGATTTATGGGAGAGGGGGCTGCTCTGCTTCTTCTAGCTGGGGCTACTTCCCCTTCCCCTTCATACCTTTGTGCAGCTTGGAGTTGTTCAAAGGCTTCATCAAGGAGTCTCCTGGCTTGATTCAGTGAGAGTTTTCTCTTTTCCTTCTCTTGCCATGGCTCCTCTTTTCCATGCTGGTGGGTAGTTGTGATCCCGGGGGGGAGGGGTTCCTTCTCCAGATCTTTCCAGCCAACCCCCACTGACCATCTGGGCTTCACAGCTGGATCCTCTTCCAGATTGAGCTCTGCTAGCGATTGGGCTTCCTGTACCAGCAAAGAATCTTGCCCTCCAATGGCTCCCAGGTCTTCCTGATCACTAGTTGAAGATGACATGATGTCCAGGCCCCCTCGGAAGAAAATTGGGTGTTTTCTCAGGGTGGGTTGGTAGAGTGAGATTCAGAATAATGTCATGGGAGCTCCATTAAAAATCCAAGAAAGAAATACTGAGACTTTTTAAATTAGAGAAAAGATATCTTTTACTGAAAGTGAAGTGGTAGCAACCAAAGAATTCTGAATCTGAGAAATTCAGCGCGCAATTCACATAAAGAAAGTGATGGAAGTGTTCCCAACCCCAATAGTTCAGATGAAACTTCCAATTAGAAGTTGTGAATATGATCATGTGGGCATCTTCAGGTGATGATGAGGCCTCTGTCCGTTGACCTTGGCATACTTTGATAACTCTATTGTATGCTCCCCCCCCTCATTTACACAACAGAAGAATGTTACACCTCCCGCTCACTTCCCAGACTTATCCTTCCCTCCCCTCCCCCCCATTTCTTATGACAGCCAAAAGATGCAAAGCGATAGTAGAAGATCTTGAAGGCTGACATAGACAGCAATACACAGATAGATAAATGGGTATAGCTAGGATGTCACATAGACATACAACATTTTGTTTATTTATTTATTTTGCATATCACAAAGATCAGGGTCCGTACCTGAAGGGGCACTGAGCAATTGTTTGGTTGACTGAGAATCCACAGACAAAGGTCAGCCATGACTGTTGAAAGCTATATTTTAAAGAATGAATGGGACATTCTTGCACAGCTATGACACCAACATGTGCAGGGAAATCCAATAATCTTGCAAACTCCCTTATTTTAGTGTGCTTTTTAAAAACAAGCATTATCTCTATAAATGCACAAAGGAAAAACAATAATAGGCATCTGTCAGTTCCCAGAGATGCTAATATCCTTGTATTAAAATAAGCAATCTTATTGCTTCACAAACATTCCGCAGTAAAAGCGAATAAGGTTTGAATAAATGTTGTTTTCCTATATTTCTTTTCTGGAAATGTCACCACTTTTAGATAATCATACTAAAAATGAGTAAAAATGTTAACTTACCATACTAAATAAGACACAGTAACATACAAACATGCATAAGATGTCAGCAGCAATCAAAAGCTTTGACGTCTTACATTTAAGAGAAATGGAATCATAGAACAATTACTTCCCATGCCTGGTTTCTACTTTTGAGCTTTTTTGTTAAGTCTTCCATTTTCTGCTCAGCAGAAATTCAGATTGTTCATTATTAAGAGCTTATTTTAGATCACAACCTGAATGTCAGTAGATTAGAACACAGGGGAAGATTATCTTCCACTGTAGTGATGGAAATAAGTTCTTTAACTTATCATTAGTATGGACTTTCATGGCTTTTTATTGCAATTATTAATTCTGCCAGCAGACTTTTCTACAAGGATTAAAATGCAGATAGTTTCATTTAAATAACATAATGAAGCTGAAAGTAGAGTTTAGTGATGGGCAAATCCTATTTTATTTTAGTTAATTTGCTTTTTGGGGCTTTGAAAATACTATTTTGTTTCTTCTTTGAAGCAAACAAAAACTTGACTCTCAAAGGGAAATGAAAAAAAATGTATAATTCTCCATCTCGTTGTACCTTGATTTGTGAAAACAAAACATAACATTCTGCAAAGAATCTATCAGCTCTGTGGCACATGCTACTAAGTAAATATGCATGGAATCAAAACAAATATAATGGTACAGTAGTTTGCTATTAGTAGAAACCAAGCATATGGGGAAGGATTTCTAGTTGAATTCTAATTAATTGCACTTATTTGGTTCTCTCTTTTATTTTCTATTTTTCCTGAGCTTTATCCTCTTCTTGATTTTCAGTAGATTTCTGTATTTGAAAATAAAACCAGGTCTTGAAGCTTGACACATTAAAAATCCCAAATTAAATGAAATAATTTATTTTGGCTCTTCTCTCTCTTTGTAATTAATTGTGCATCATTTGTGATTTATACTGCTTTCAGAACAAATGCTTCTAGATATTGTTACAGATAAGAGATGAAAGCTCAAGATCCATAGGAGGTAAACATTTGACTTTGCACTCAGGAAACAGGAACAACAGTTGAAAACAAAATATGTTCTCAAATACATGGATAGATTGGCAGAAAGATAGGCAGATGGTAGTCTGACAGTTTTTTTTAATGTATTTGTTTTTTGTCGATATCTAAGATTTGGAAAGTCCTTCTAAAGTCAAGAATTTTCTGTTGTGTGAAATACTACCGCATATACTCACATATAAGCCGATCTCGCATATAAGCCGGCCCTTCAAAAACTGTCCCAAAATGAGGAATTTTGCAAAAACTCGCATATAAGCTGACCCCCAAATACCATGGTGTTCAACCCCTGATAAAGGAAAATCTGGAGACCCATGAAAAAAAATCTGGAGATGGCGTAATTACGATGGCATAATTACCGACATTTCCCCAAGAGCTGGGAACAGGTAAATTATAACTATTTTCGAGTAGAGCCCAGCACAGAAACACCCCTCCCCCAATTAATTTGATCTGTCAGGCTATCCCGTTCTGAGCAACACAGTGGCGATCAACCACTGAGCTCAACGCCCTGCGAAGATGGGCCAAGACCAAGGCTCACCATTAGAAAGATTCTGGGAGGACAGGGCTTTGGGCGCAACTTCCCTGAACAGCAGAAGTGAAGCCCAGAGGGAAAAGGTGGCGGGGCAAAAGTTGCAGGTCATCATCCACCCAGGGAGAAAAATGGCACCCGACTTCACACGCATTTTACTTGAGGCGAGGACTGCTAAGGGCCAGCTGACAGGGAGTGCGAGAGCCAAGACTCTCATCGCGGGAAGCCACCTCACTAAGTCGCTGCTTCGGCACAAATCGAGGCACGGCCACCGAGAGGGAGAAGGTGGGGATTTTCCTTCCAAGCGGTCATTGAACCCACCGGACTGAAATAACTGCTGGCTGAACCAGGGGATTCCGGGCCCTCCTCACCATCATATAATGGTGGTTATAAAAAAAAAATCAGATTTATGCACGTATAAGCCGACCCCCAAATTTGAAAAAAAAAAAAAAGCGTTCTAAAGTCGGCTTATATGTGAGTTTATACGGTACATAAATTCTAGAAAAAAGTATGGATTACCCTAAACATATTTCTTCCAAATTCCTCAGACAAATCTCATTCTTAAAGGTAGGAAGGAAAGTAATTTTTCAGTTTTAAGAAGTTTACAGTATTGAACTGCTGGATTGGACGTCTCTTCATTCAAATAGATATCTTTTATTTTTCAGATTTCCAGTCTATTTCTGAGAAAGACTGATCCAAAATTACACAGCTGTCTTCTGCACCTAAGTGAGGTCTAGAACATACATATTACTTCTCCTAGTTTAAAAATTTGACTATGACACACATTGATTGTCAAATCTGTATCATCTATCATCTGTATCTATACTTCTATAGTGCATACATAGTGTAAAGTCATTTGTGTAGGGAGCAGTCATGCCTTTGGGATTCATTCCCAATCACAGACATTTGAATTTTATGGGTGTTTGGCTTTAGAATATTATCTGGAGAATAGATAATAGCTCTATTCAAAAATCACCTTCTCTATGGAAATTTAAAAAAAAAGATTCTTCCTTCCTCACATCTTCGTTTCAGTTTGTATTAGGCTTTTTTTGCAGCTAGAATGGTCTTCCTTTCTTTCCCTCTCATTTTTCAACCATGCCAGTGGCATTCTTTAAACATCCCAACTCTTATGACAATTTAGTACAGCTCTGAAGAGGTGGTAATGCAATATATTTCACTGTAAAGCTGGGAACCTTTTTGTAATACTGAACTATTTGTTTTTCATCTTGCTTTATGCCTGCAGCTATTACACAAGAAATAATTGAAGAACTACTACTTAGTAAATCTTGCATTTGTTGCCAGGAGGTGCTTTAAATTTCTTCAGTCCCTGTATAAGAAATAATGGAAGAGCAAGAAGCTAAAAACAGAACTCTTTTTTTTAAACAGAAGAACTTCTTACTGATCTATTCAAATGATGGTATATGGAGAAAGAAATGATTTTGTTTGTATGTTTAGGTTATAGCTGAATTTATGGAATTCAATAAAAATGAACAAAAAAGTCTTTTATACAGATGGCATAATAGCTTCCAACTTAGAAAAGAAGAAGAATGAAGAGAATGAAGTAGATACATTTAGGTAAAATTAAAGCTGTGAATGGCATTACAATGACGGTACCATCCATCCAGAATTAAAAGCTGCTTCCCTTTGAAATCCAATTGCTGGGAACCAAGAGTAGCAAAGAACTGTTGCTGAAATATCCCCCTTTCTGATTAGTTATCATCAAAGTGGTGGCTATTGGGTCTGACCCAGCTTGGTTCTTACATTGCACATAGGATTATTGTTCTCTCATAAAGTGTACATGATGCTTTGATTGAGTTGCTGTAGCTTGTCTATCTTTTAGGTATGTTATTTTCAATACACTATGTAAGCTACCTATTAATCTGTTTGAAAGATTCTTTTGGGAGTAAGAGTGCTATGAAGACAAAATAATTATGACACCTTAGAATAGAATCCCTAGCTCTGAACTGTGTACAATCATCACAAAATGAGCAAAAGTAACAAAGATTGCATGAATAACATATATGCATTTTGGCAATAATGTAGATAATCAGAATAAGATTACCAGCACACAATAGAAACAGGTCATGTTCTAAGAATCAACACTCCATATTTGAAAGAGAAGTTAATGTAGTGTATATGATATTAGAGTTAGAGTTAGGGGCAAATTTAAATGATTTTACATTTGACTTTATCTTGGTTCTACATCTTCATTTGGTGTCCAACAAATCCTGTCCAAAATTCAGAAAAAAACATATAACTTCCCAGCATCATTGCTTAACTTTTCTGTACAGGAAGCTAACCCTCTAGACTGAGCTTCATCCCCCTTCAAGCAGAGGTGCTATTCAACTGGTTTGCACCTATTTGGGTGAACCGGTAGCAATTATTTGGCATGGGTCACTGAAACGGTGGCAATCCCTGGCTGGCCATGCCCCCAACCCGGTCGCCTGGTCGCTCACTTGCAATCACTCTCCTAGCTTTCCGTTCCCCACATTTTTTTCTCCCCGGCAAAAGGAAGAAAGGCATGGACACTCAAGTATCACTTTCCCCATGTGAATTAAAATATCTGCAGTGAGAAAGAGTGCAATCTGACAGAGCGGGTGGGGGTGAATCGAACCTTGGAGCACTTTTGCAACATAAAAGAAATGCATTTGGAAGCAGCAGGTTCTTTAAAAACTTCTCCAAGGATTCCTTATGGCCACTGCAAGCATCGCTTTCCCCTTGTGAGTTAAAGTGCTAGAGTGAGAAGGAGTTGAGGTAATTCCCCGTTAGGAGAATGAATGCATACAGGGAGATATAGTGAGAGAAGTGTTTGAATAATATCATTTGCCTCACCAATCATCCTAATTGCACAATCCTGTGTATTTCACATTGTGTCATGTTACAATTGTTACTGGATATTTATTATACTAACGATTTTGAATGAATTTTGAAGAAGAAACTGATATATCACATATAGTAGACTGTAAATATTTCTTGCCCGAAGAATTAAACACCTATATGTATACTGCCTTACAGTGCCAACATGGCCGATTTAACTCTGTTTTAAGTTTGTTACAAATCAACGCTTGCAGTTTACCCCAAAATTATGATAATGTAATCACCTTGTTATCATCTCTTAATTTTAATTTCTCATTTATTGGTGTAAGTGAAACTTGGTTGAATGATAAATCTCCACCAATATTCAATATTGACAGCTACTCTTTCATTCGCTCTGATTGAGCAAACCATCGTCGAGGCGGCGTAGCACTGTATGTTGTGAATACATACTCATTTACTGTATGGCATAATTTGTTTTGTGTAAACTCTAATGCTGAGATTTTATCTGTTGAAATTGAAATTCCAAATGGAAAGAATATAATTGTTGTAGTTATTTACCGACTGCCAGATGCAAGCATGGATTCATTTTTTGATGATTTTGAAATTATATTATCTAAAATTAGTACTAGTAATAAGACAGTATGTGTAATGGGTGATTTTAATATTGATTTATTATCTGAAAATAATAACTCACAAAGATTTTGCACAATACTTCATTCTAATTTTTTTCACTGTTATTGATAAACCGACAAGGATTAGTGCGCAATCATTATCTTTAATTGATAATACATTTATAAATAAAAATGTAGCGTGAAATCAATCAGGTATTCTTTATAGTGATATCTCAGATCATCTCCCCATTTTTTGTATCTTATTTGAAGTACAGACATTCTAAGAAAATAAATAAGGGAAAATTATGTAGGGTTACAACGGAAAATATCAACTGCCTGAATGATGCTCTATCATCAGTAACTTGGGATGACATACTTGCTTGTGATGATGTGGATAAAGCATATGAATTATTTTGGAATAAATTTTATTATTATTTTGATAAGAACATCCCATTGCGAAACAAACAAGCAGGAAGTAAAAGAATAAAAAATCCATGGATTACAAGAGGTATTTTACAATTGATATTAAAGAGAAATGAATTATATAAGTTGCAATTAAACGATCATTCTGATGGAAATGTATATGAATATAAATGGTATAGAAATAAATTGACAACAATAAAACAAACGTCGCGTAGATTGCATTACAAAAATCAATCTGAGAATGCACAAGGAAAAATGTCTTCCACATGGAAAATTGTGAAAGAAATATTAGGGAATCATAAGCAGAAAATCATTCCTAAAATACTGAATGTTAATGAACATTGTGTTAAATCTTTACAAAACATAGTTAATGCCTTTAATGAGTTTTTTGGAAAAATTGGCCCTAATCAGGTGAAGAAAGTCGATAGTCATGGAACAAATTTTCGTCAATATCTTACTAATTCATTCACTGTTCTTAAAGCCTACTGATCATATAGAAATTATGCATATAACATAATCTTTGAAATCAACACATTCTACTGGATATGAAGAAATCAGCACTGTTTTGCTGAAACAGATCATTGAATCAATTATTATCCCTCTTTCTCATATTTTTAATCTTTCTTTATTATCTGGAGTATTTCCTACTCCATTCGAGATAGCAAAAGTTATTCCTGTGTATAAAAAGGATGATTCTTCAAGTATTAGTAATTACCAACCCATTCCTTTGTTACCCACATTTTCTAAAGGCCCTGTCACACTGGGCAACGGATGCAATACAGACACAATGGACGAGCAAAATGTTCCATCCGTTATTATCTGCTCTCTAAAAGGGCAAAAATTTGTATAAACGGAGCGGATAACACGAACGCGGGGAGGACGCGGAAAGGATGGAAAGCGGATGTGGAACGGAAGCCCAGCGGATGGAAGCGGATGGGAGCGGGTGGCACATCCGCTGGGCTTCCGGGGGGCCTCAGCAAAGTGGACGCAGAATGGAAAGAGCGGATGCAGAGCAGATGCCGAGCGGATGAAGCGCATGCACAGCGGATGCACAGCGGATGAAGTGGATGCAGAGCGGAAGCCTAACAGATGTCGAGCATTAATTGGACATGCGGGGGGGATGCATTGCGTAAGCCATACAGATATAAAGGGAAGCAGCTCGCATGTGCCCAGCATTCGGAGGAAAGACCTGCTGCCGGATACATCGAGTCCTTGCCTCCCCTGCCTGCATGCCTGCTGCAAGCCTTGCTGCCAGCCTTCCTGCCAGCCTGCCTCCAAGCCTCCTGGCCAGCCTCCCTGCCAGCCTTGCTCTCTGCCTGCCTTGCTGCCAGCCTTGCTGCCAGCCTGCCTTCCAGCCTCCCTGCCAGCCAGTCTGCCTGACAGCCTTGGTGCATGCCTGCCTGCCAGCCTTGGTGCCTGCCTGCCTGCATGCCTTCCTGCCAGGCTTCCTGCCAGGTTTCCTGACAGGCTTTCTGCAAGCCTTGGTGCCAGGCGTCCTGCAAGCCTTGCTGCGAGGCTTCCTGCCAGCCTCCCTGCCAGCCAGCAACCCCACAACCATGAGGAAGAAGCGAAAGTCTCAGCAACCTGCCGCCATCCCTGGCAAGAGGGGCAGGGCCACCCTCCCACCCCCTGTCCCTGACTCTTCTTCTGCTGGGGCTTCTGCTGCTCGGGCTCGCTCTTCTGGTGCTGGAGCTTCTGCTGAAGCTGCTCCTGGCGGTGGTGCTTCTGCTGCTGCGTACTCTGCTGAAGCTGCTCCTGGCGGTGGTGCTTCTGCAGCTGCATACTCTGCTTCTGCTGCTCCTGGTCCTGCTGGTGCTGCTGGTGCTGCTGGTCCTGCTGGTGCTGCTGGTGCTGCTGGTGCTGCTGGTGCTGCTGGTGCTGCTGGTGCTGCTGGTGCTGCTGGTGCTGCTGGGGCTGCTGGTGCTGCTGGGGCTCCTGGGGCTCCTGGTGCTTACTCTGTTGCTGCTGATCCTGGTCCTGCTGATCCTGCTGCTGCTGCTGCCGCTGCTGCTGATGATTATGATCCTGATGATGATGATGATGATGATCCTGCTGGTGCTGCTGCTGCTGGTGGTGTGGAGGAGCAGCCCCTACCACCTGGGAGCCCCTCTGATGAGGGCCCATCTGGTCCTGCCAAAGGGAGGAAGAGGCGTATGCAGGGACGGGAGATGAGGCAATACTTCATTGAGGAGGAACACGAGGATGAGGTGCTGGAGTGGCTGAGAGATAATGACTATCTGTGGCGGAAGGGACACCGGCTGTACAGGGACACCAAAAGGAAGCATGCTGCTTGGAGAGAGAGGGCGGAGAGTATGGGTTACACTTCGGAGGTGCTCCTCGGCTGGTGGAAGCACATGCACACCTGGTACGGGAAGCTGCACCTGAAGAAATCTGGCCAGGCCACGGTTAAGATGACAGACCTACATCATGGCCAGGTGCAGCTTCCTGGAGGGTAAGATCTGCCACTGAGGAGCACCAGCAGCCCCTCTCACAACCCTCTCTCTCTGGCAGCCTGCTGAGATCCAGTCCTCTTCTGGCCGAGAGTCAGTCCCTGTCTCCAGGCAGGTTTCTGTGGAGCGTGCCAGGGCGGAGAACCCGCGGACAGCTGTTGTAACCATGGTGGAGAGCGTGGAGGACTCCCTGGTGCGGTGGGAGAAAGGAGACATCGAGTCCACCACAGTCGTACCCGCATCCACCACCACCCCAGCTCCACCTCCACAGAAAGGCAGAGAGCCAGACAGCAGGAGGGGCAGAGCCACACTGTCCTGCTGGAGATCAGGGACACCATCCGCACCAGCATAGATCTCCTCTCTCAGCTGGTCAACACTGACTCCTCATCCTCCAACCTATGTCAACCAGACCCTCAAGAACATGGAGGAACCCCAGTACCAGGTGATGAAGGACCGGATCACCGAGCTGCGTCACAACCCTCCAGATCCAGAGGAACCTGCTCCCACCCAGTCCAGGTCTGCTCCTCCACCTCCACCACAGGTGATGTCCCTCCCATTCCAAGGCTTCCCACAGCCCCTCACCTACCAGGGCTACGGCTACCAGGAGGTCCAGCAGCACAGGAAGCAGCCCTTCCCAGTCCAGACACAGAGTCATCGGACGACACCATTGCCACCGGTTCCACTGATGTCACCGATGCCACCCACGACAATGATGCCACCGACAACAGCGATGCCACCCATGCCAGTCCTCACCCAGCTGCAGACCAGACAGCCCCACTACAGTACTCCTTCCTCCACCCCACCGCCAAGCCCGGCCTCAGTACATCTGTCATCAGTACTGGGGCTGAAACCCCATGGCATGGAGGAAGGACCTCTCAGCATCACAGGTCTGAGCCAGCTGTCTGAGAGCTTCCTCAACACCGTCCCCTGTTGTCCTCTCGGGGCCAGGCACCCCAATGATGATACAGACCAGCAGTCCAGCACCACCCACCTCCACAACACCTGGACCCTTCACCCCTGAGACTGGGCACACCTCCGTGTGACCAATAACACACCTCCGTGTGCCAGAGACTGGGTAGCTGGCTACCTGTGGACTTTATTTGGACACTTGACTTGGGTCATTTTTTTTTTACAGCTTGTTGTTCAATAAAGTTTATCTTTGATTCACACACTTGCTTCATTTCTTTTTTTGTCATAAAGTCTTGGTGAAAATTTTAGAATTGGTTTAAGCCTTTGCATGCTTGTGGGATGGGTTAAGATAGCAGTGGGATGGGCAGGGATACCTTTGGAATGGGTAATAGCTGTGGGATAGATAAACTTCCAGTGCAAGTATAGTGGGACTGTATGGTCCACCCTCCCAGGTGCCACACCTATCGCCCTTTATTATCAATAATAATGTAATAATCATCCACACATGTCAACACAAACACAACTCTTTATTAAATGCCCTGTTCATTGTAGGCCCACCCAACATACATGGCCCAATCTCATCCGTGTGATGAGACAGGCTGAAGGAAGCATCCATTAATCATCTACCATCCTGTCTTGCCACTCCACTGCTCCAGCTGGGGAGTTGCACCAGTGTCTCAGGAGGCTGCGCTGCTTCTTCCCTTCACGTGAGGCTCTGTTGGGGCCTTGCACATCCTGAGTGTCTATCAGGTTTCGCCCTTGCCTCCATTCCCCAGGCTCCATGTCCCCATTGCCTTGCTGGAGGTCCACGAGCCTGTTCTGCAAGACTGGGTAGCGGGTGCGCATGAGATTGTGCAGGATGCAGCAAGCTTCCACGATCCTCCTCACGGTCTCTGGGCGATGCTGCATGGTGGTGAGAAGTACCTGGAACCTGTTGGCCAGGATGCCAAAGGCGTTCTCCACCACCCGCCTTGCCCTGGACAGTCTGTAGTTGAAGATCCTCTCTTCACGGGTGAGGAGTCTGAAAGTGTAGGGCTTCATGAGGTAGGTTCTGAGGGAGAAGGTGTCATCCCACACGATGAAGTAGGGCATATCTTGTGTGTCATTGGGCAGGGGGTCTGGATCTGGGAAGCCCATGATGAGGTTGCATTCCAGCCCCTCCTTGAAGTCACTGGCATTGTATACCTGGGCATCTGAACATGAGCCGCTGCCTGAAGCATCGATGTACATGAACTTGTAGTCAGCATCGACCATGGCGAAGAGGACGATGCTGAAGAAGCCCTTGTAGTTGAAATAATTGGAGCCCGACTTGGGTGGTGCTTTGCAGGCCACGTGCTTGCCATCTATGGCTCCAATGGTGTGTGGGAAGTTCCACCTCTGATACCACTGCTCTGCAACTTTCTTCCATCCTTCATCAGTGGAGGGGCACTGGAGGAGCTCCTGGAGGTATTCTTCGATGATGGCCTGCACCACTTCTCTGACCACAATGCTGATGGTGTTGGGTGGCACCCTCCAGCCATACTGCATGCTCCTGTAGGTGGTCCCTGAGGCCAGGTGGTGCAGAGTGAGTGCCACCTTGAGCCCAGGTTCCAGGCTGGGCTGGAAGTTGGTGTTTGCCTTGGTCAACCTGGGTGTCAGCCGCCACACAACTTCTTCAAACATGGCTGGTGGCATCCTCATGAAGTTCTGGAATGTCCGAGTGTCTTCGTTCCTGAGCTCCACCATCAGCTTGTTGTACAGTCCGTACTCTGCTCTTCTCCTGATCCATCTTTGGACCCAGACTTTTTTTGGGTGCCTCCTTTTCTTCCTGTATTAGAGTTCACAGAGCCTGTAGATGGCTTCGCACTGTTGCAGAAGGATGGTGGCTGCCAAAAGGACTGTGTTACGATCGATGGTGGACATGACTGGATGCTGTGGAAGAGGAAGAGTCAGATAAATGCTGCAGAGGTCTGCACAGCTGGTCTGCTGGTCTGAAAGTGAGATGCAGATGAGTTGCTCTCCCTTTTTATAGGCAGTATAGGTGTCCCTTTGCATCCTCTAGGCATCCTCTAGGCATCCTCTAGACATCCTTAATATCCAAGACAGGTCCCCTCTGCAAACGTTTTTTCCGTTTTAAATGCTTTGTTTCCATGCTGCATCCATTCTGCATCCATTCTGCATCCGTTCCACGTCCGTTCCGCTTCCTCTCTGTGTCTGAGCGGATGCGAGTTGCGCGGATGCGTAGCGGATGCCTAGTGGATATAGCGGATGCATAACGGATGCCTAGCGGATGCGTAGCAGATGCAGAACGGACGAATTGGATACATTTTCCCCACAAAAGTTTTGAGCAGCTCAAAACTTTCTGAGTGGATGAAACGTCCATAAACGGATGCTGGACGGATAGAGAGGAAGCAAAACGAGGCAGTGAGTACATCGCGTTAACCAACGGATGGCAAGCTTTTTTGTCCATTTTACATCCTCTTTGCATCAGTTGGTGCAGTGTGACAGGGGCTTAAAATACTGGAAAGAATTATATGTAATAGACTAGACAGTTTTTTACTTCTAGAAACTTTGAAGCCAAGTTCAAACAAGCAGTCCAAAGTTATTCACAGATTTGTCAGTCAGTTTTCAGTCCAGCAATAATCCAATAACAAAGTCCAGTGTTAAAAACAGTTCAGTATCAGACTCACATCAAATCTATGAATATCAGCCAATTAAGAAAAATGGAGGAACGGCAATACTTTCCAACAGAAGGAAAAAGAGACTCACTGAGACTTCTTCTGAGACTAAGACTAAACAACCCAGGTTTCTGGCTCCATCTTATGGCCGTTTGAGAAACCACACCCAATTACACTTTTAGGATTATCTTAAAGAGACAGTATTAAAATGTCTATCCTGGTTTATATATTGCTAACCCTGTTCTGTATGGAACTTGATAGGTTCCAAGTTCTTCATTCTGGTTGGCCAAAAAGGCTACTTACAGACTGGTTCATTAGGAACCAATCCAGGAAGCTGCCAAATGGTGGAAAGAGTTAAATAACTGTCATTGGCCAAAGCCAGCAGGCTAGCTGCTATATAAAGGGCTGCCGCGATTGGGCTATGTTCCGTTTCTTTCCCTAGCGGTTTTAAATAAAGAGTTTTTGTTTGGAACCCAGTCTCCCGGGCTTCTTTCCGGATGGAACAAACCCAAATACCTGTTAAGTGACTTACATTCCTGACAGGAGTGTGGTCTGACAAAGGGGGTCAGGGAATCCATTCAAGCCTTGGAGAAATTTAAAGGAGCTGCTTCCAAAATGCTTGTCTGTTAAGTGATCTCTCTCTCTCTCTCTCTCTCTCTCTCTCTCTCTCTCTCTCTGTGTGTGTGTGTGTGTGTGTGTGTGTGTGTGTAAGAGACAGAAAGAAAGAAAGAAAGAAAGAAAGAAAGAAAGAAAGAAAGAAAGAAAGAAGGTAGAGAAAGAAAGAAACAAATAGGAAAAGAGAGAGAGAGATAAAACTCTGTGCTATTATTTTTAATTGTTCCATTACTTATCATGTGTTAATATTTTACACTGTCCCTACACCTAGAGTGATTTTTCTGCTTTTCTTTTGCCCAGGGCTACTACATATTTTTCAGGGTTTACATGCATTCAATATCAATAGTCCAGAGCATAAAATACACATGTATTTAACAAGAGTTGAAAAGGGACCTTGGAGGTCTTCTAGTCCAACCCCCAGCTAAGGCAATAAAACTGAGGATGCCAAACTCTGAGTAGAAATCCTGGGAAAGGAATCAGAATAATACTTAGAAGGGACCTTGGGGTGAATCCTATACCATTTCAGAAAAATGGCTGTTCAGTCTTTTCTTGAAAACTTCCAGTGGTTGAGCACCCAGAACTTCTGGAGACAGGCAGTTCCACTGGTTAATTGTTCTCACTGTCAGGAAGTGTCTCCTGAGTTTTAGGTTGCTTCTCTGTGTTCTATTTCCATCCATTGCTTCTTGTTTGCATTCTGCTTCTTTGAAAAATACATTGTCCCCCTTTCTTTCTGGCAGCCCCTTAAAAGTTTGTTGCTAATCACACTCTTGAGCAAAGCATGTGAGCCATTTCCTCCTTTCAATGGTCCATGAAAGTACATCTATAGTATGCAGATAATAAAGTCAAAAAAAGTGAACAACATTTTTACAGATAAGTTGAGACTGGGTGACAAGGAATGGCTGGGAGGGGAGGGGCCAGGTGAGGCACCTCTTGATGTGAGTGACATTGAGTTGGCCATGCCCATCCAGTCACATGACCACCAAGCACACCCACAAGGTCACATGACCACTAAGCCACACCCACCCAGTCACATGACCACAAACCACGCCCACCAACTAAGCCATGCCTACAGAACTGGTAATAAAACATTTTGAATTCCACCACTGCCTTCAAGCATAGAAATATACTATGGCTGAAGCTCTATTTGAACCATATGTGGCCCATTTGTGAGTCTCTGTTCCAGCTTTATAGTTCTCCTTGCAACTGAACATATATTTGGACATGCATTGCTGGATGGACCTTACTATCATTTAAAATTGAAGAAAAAAAAAAACATTTGTGATCATTCCACAGAGGCAGCACAAATAACTTTACAATAACATATTTATGAGAACTAGTTTGGTGTAATGGTGAAGGCATCAGAGTAGAAACTGGGAAACTGGGAATTCTATTTCTTCCTTGGCCACAAAGCCAGGTAGGTAGTCAATTTCTCCCATGCCTAGGAAGGAGGAAATGGCAAATCACTTCTGAAAATCAAGCTAGACATAATTGAATGGAAGAAATTCAACCAGCATCTTTTTCAGAAAATCTTGGGCTCTGCCTCATATGTGAATCTCACAATACAAATTCTTGGGCTAGTAATATGACTTTCACTCTTACATTTATTTTGGACAGTATTGAAAAGAATTATAACTGAAAATTTAGAAAAAGTTGAACTTAATATATTGAGTAGACATGCATATATAGCAATAATATTTAGACATATACCACTTCATAGTGCTTTATAGCCCTAATTAGTTTACAGAACGAGCATATTTCCCCCAACAATCTGGCTCCTTCATTTTACTAACCTCAGAAGGATGAAAGGCTGAGACAACCTTTCTGAGACACTCAGAACTGAACTCCTGGATTGAGCAGTGAGTTATCCTGCAGTATTATTCATTTATTTAACATCAATTACAATTTAATGAACAAACACATTTGATGATGTAACTAGAAGGACTGGAAATGTAGTCCATTTCCAAGGGAGAGAATCAGATGCAATGATAAAGAGTAAATATAATGAAAGTTATAAATTAGACCAAGGTAAAATATAGTGAGTCTACTGTATTTGATAGAATCAAATTTGTCATGTATATGAAATAGGCTCCCGATAAATTTACAATATAAATAAAATTTACTAAACAAACTGGATAGCTTGTAGAAATTGACTCTAACAAATCAGTCTTTCTGTAGCTTTGTGGGTGCCTGTTACCCGGTCCCACTGCACTTACGGATGCAAAGAGGATGTAAAACGTAAAAAAAAGCTTGCCATCAATTGGAAAACGCTATGCATCTGTTGTGTACTCACTTCATACATGTTTCATACGCTCTATCCCTCAAGCATCCGTCCACTGAGATTTCATCCACGCAAAATGTTTGCAGTTGCACAAAACTTTTTGAACAGATGAACTTTCCACCGTGTACGATATACATCCGCGACATATACAGGCAACAAACGTTCTATGTCCGTTATCATCCTTTAAGCGTCCGCTGTATCCTCTCTGCATCCTCTGGCCATCCCCTCAACTCACATCCGCTGCAGCTGAAAACAGAAAGAGGGAGGAAACAAAAGGTACATGGAATGTCTACACAGCATGGAAATAGAAAGGATGTAAGCGTATGCATCTCGTATATAAAGGATTAAAAACTGCCAAAACGTTTGTATCTGGGATGTATCTTGTATATTTAGGATGTCTGGAGTATGTCTAGAGTATGTAGAAGGACACCTAGTGGACAACCAATATTTTCTATAAAAAGAGGGAGGAAATCATCTGGATCGCTGGGATAGTGGACAATACAGTCCCACTATGGTTGCACTGGAGATTTATCTATCCCACAACTATCCTTATCTATCCCACAAGCATGCAAAGGCTTAACCATTTTTTCAAAGTTTTCACCAACACTTTATTAAGTGAACAAAATGAACCAAGTGTCTTAAGCAAAGATAAACTTTATTAACTTTCTTAGGTAAATTTTATGACTTTATTAAATAAGCCAAATGAGCCAAGTAAACTGTATTAACTGTCTTAAGTAAAGATAAACTTTATTAAACAAGTAAACAACTCAGTCTCTGAGACTATTCTGAGTCACTCTGAGTCATGTCCTTGACCTCAGCTGTGAAGCGGGCAGTGACTATGGCTGTGGCTTGAGTGCTGGTCTGAGGCGCCATTGGGGCGCTTGGCCCTGAGACTACAACAGGTGGTGGTGTGTTCAGGAAGCTATCCGAAAGCTGACTCAGTCTCGTGAGGTTGAGAGGCCCTTCATCAAGGACTTGAGATGTCAGGCCCAATACTGATGACAGATTGTCCATTGACGGGCTTGGCTGTGGGGTGGAGGAAGGGTTGGGAGGAGTGTGGTGGGGCTGTCTGGTCTGCAGCTGGGTGAGGACTGGCATCTGTGGAGTCCGATGAACCTGGCCCTGGACTGGGAAGTTCTGCTTCTGCTGTGGGAAGTCCTGGTAGTCGTAGCCTTGGTAGGTGAGGGGCTGTTAAAAGCCGTAGAAGGGCTGTGACATCGGCTGGGGTGGAGGAGCATACTTGGACTGGAGCAGTTTCAGCTGGGCCTTGAGGGTTGTGCAGAAGTGCTGTGATCTTCTGCTTCATCACCTGGTACTTGGCCTCGGGCAGGTCCCTCAGGGTCTGGCTCACGTAGGTGATGAAGGTCTTCCGGCCTGAGGATGCTCTGTCCAAGTGGACCAGCTGAGAGAGAGGTTCTGTGCTGGTCTTCATTGTATCCCTGATCTCCAACAGCACATTGCAGTCCTGGCCCTCCAGTCTGCCTCTCTGCCTGCATCCTCTGGAGCTGGGGGTGGGGGTGGGTTGGCCTCTGGTGGCTGCTACTTCTTCCTCCATTTATGACAACAGGGCATCATCCTCCACGGGATCCTCCAAGTCTGCCAGCATGGGGAGTGCAGCTGTCGGGGGGGTCTCTGCTGTGGGGCCCTCTGAAGACATCTGCCTGGACAGGGTAGCTGGCTCCTGGCTGGAAGAGGACTTGCTATCTGTGTCTGAGGGAGAGGGGTCTGAGGGAGAGGGGTCTCAGAGGGGCTGCTCCTCAATGGTGGATCTCACCCTCCAGGAAACTGCACTTGGCCATGATGTACATCTCCCAGTCAGTGAGCTTGACAGTGGCCTGCCCGGATTTCTTGAGGTGTAGCTTGCCATACCAGGTGTGCATGTGCTTCCACCATCCTAGGAGTACTTCTGCAGTGTACCCCGGGTTCTCTGACTTGTCTCTCCAAGCTGCCTGCTTCTTGGTGTCCCGATAGAGTCTGTGGCCCTTTCTCCAGTGGTACTCGTTCTTCCTCAGCCATTCCAGCACCTCATCCTCATGCTCCTTGGAAACGGTATACTGTTTCCTCTCTCCCTTCTCCTTCCCTTGCCTGTTCCTCCCTCTGGCAAGGGCTTCAGCATCAGGGCCTTCTGGATATTGTTCAGGGCCTTCAGGGGCTTGAGCAGCAAGGCCTTCAGCAGCAGGGCTTTGAGGAGCTTGAGGGCCTTGGGGCTGGTCCACCACAGCAGCAGCAGCAACAGCAGCACCAGGTTCAGAGTCAGTGCCAGGGGGTGGGATGCTGGTTCTGGCCTTCTTCACCTTGCCAGGGCTTGAACGAGTAGGCATGGACTTCTTCTTCTTGCCTGACTGACAAACCAGATACTAGATGTATCTGGCAGCATGTCTTTCCCCTGTATGCTGACTGCATGTGTGCTGCATCCTTTTATATCCACGGAGCGGACGTACCCCCCCCCCCGCATGCACAGTGAACACTTTGCATCCGATATACATCCACGCGGCATCCCCTTTGTTTCCTATAGGCGTACGTGATGCATCCGCTTCATCCGCTATGCATCCGCCCCTTCCACTATGCGTTCACTTTGAAATTCTCCCCCGGAACCCCTTCGGAGGTGTCATCTGCTTCCATCTGTTTTCATCCGCTAGGCTTCTGATGAACATCTGTTTAACATCCCCGCTATATACTACCCACATCCGTTCTGTTCCGTTCTGTTTATGCAAATTTTTGCCAATTTTTGGAGCGGATGAAAACGGATGGAGCCACCCCGAAATTTTGCTGGTCTGCTGTGTCCTTTATGCATACATTTTGCATCCATTGGCCAGTGGGGATGGGCTTTTACTAATCATGTGACACTGATATGGATAAGAATGTCTGAAGGGAGAAGAGCACAGAACATAAAACAAAGAGATAAGGGTAGCAGAAAAATAAATAATTGAAAAAAATGATAAGAGAATGTTAAAGGCAAGGAAAGATAGATCTTTTTAGGAATTAGCACAATTCATTGTAGTAAATAAATACTCTGTGTTTTAAGTTTTTGAATAATTTTTCTTCATTTCTAATGGCATAAATCTACTTTCTCCTGCTTGGAAAGATACGCAATTACTGGCATTCTACCCCATCCCACTCCATTCCTTCGGTTTGCAGAATTTAGAAGGCAATATCCTCACTATTGCAAGAGTACTAAAAAGCTAGTGAAATAATGGATCTAAGCCAGCTGAGACCACATTAAAATCATGAACATATCTCAAATGTAAACTCAGTGATTTATGCATAGATTCTTTCAGTCAGACCAGCTATCTGATTCTTCATAATTATAAAATGGAAAAAAAATCATTTTAAAGCAATGAAGAAAAAGAAAAGACAACAAATCTTACTAGATGCAATATTCTACTTAGAATCTACTTAATATCTACTGTGTTCTCTGTTTAATAACCTATCAGGTTCAATGTTAACAGCATGATTTTCCACTGAGCCCCAGTATCTTGTTTTCAACCATATAATTCCTCAAAATTAGCATCTACCATAGGCCAAGCAAAGTTGATTCTATCTACATCATTTTAATAGGCTCTAAGAGTGTATAAAGACATTTATTATGACACAGGAGAAACATTATAATAATATAGCTTAGCAAAAGATACATGTATATATTGAGAAGAATATCCCGAAAATATCAATGCAATGTACAATCTGCAAAGGAAAATTCTGTCACCACGACTGCTTTCTTCTTTTTCATACTGCCAGCTCAATAAAGAATGGGATGTGTTCATTTTTTCATTTGATAAAATGAGTATTATATCTAAGAAAAGATGTTCACCCAGGTCACCTTGGTATTAATTGTCGGAGAGCAAGAAAAATCTAAAATTACTTGGATCTCTTTGCTTGCTACAGCCTTCTTGCTACATTTTCTTACATGTCACTAATCCTTCTTCCACATCATTAATATAATTTTAGGAATCTGTCCATGTGATTTATTTTCCATAAAGAAATCTGGATATCGATTTTATGAGCTGTGGTGGCGCAATCGTTAGAATGCAGTACTGCAAATTACTTCTGCTGATTGGTTCAAGATTGACTCAGTCTTCCATTCTTATGAGGCAGATAAAATTTTGGGGGTAATATGCTGACTTTGTAAACCACTTAGAAAGGGCTGTAAATCATAGTGAAACAGTAAATAAGTCTAAGTGCTATTACTATTGCTCAAGAAAACTGACTGGAATTGGATGGCACCTAATGATATTTTCTGCCTTTTATCCTCAATCAATTTAGAGTATTGTTTCAGAATGTTAAAGCCCTAAACAACAGGATTTAATACTGGTCTCTAAACAGAATTGTAAAAATGATTTCATTCCATACAATCCTGTCCAATTTTTGAAAGTATAATCTCTGTCTTCTTATCTCCTTTGCTACCACAGACAAATTTTTCATCTCGGTTTGAATCTATAACCAATGGTAAAGAATTTTGGAAGGATAATTTCATTTTGGATAAGCATCATTTTAAAGAAATCTTGAATCTGTGATATAAGACAATGGAAACAGTCTTTGAACTTTTTTTCCCCTGTTCTTTCTTTTTTATCCTCACAAAGGAGTTCCAGATTGTTAGCAGGTAGCAAGAGCTGAGGTGAAAAAAAATATTTGTTAGATATGTGTCTGACTTATTCATTAGGAAGAAAATGTATAGCTTCTTCTATGGAAAAATAATTTAAAACTTGTTTGAAAAAATCCCTAAACCAGCAGTAATCTAGGTGATAACAATTACTTTAATTTCATTACTGACAGATCAGGGTCACAACAACAGCAATTACCTGTAATTTCCCATTCTGGCAATTATATTATTATGAAAATGATCACTTGCTAACTGCACTAAAGCTTCTTGGGATGCTAAAGTGAATTCTTTTTGCTTTAGCAATGTTGCTAATTGTGTCAGGTCTTTAGGGTAATGTGATTATTGCTGCTTTTGTTTCCCCCTCAGAGACAGAGAAGAAGAGAGAAAGAAGCACTAAGTAAAAGACTAATGTTGCTTTTCATGTGAATATTGTTTCACGGTAAATCCACAGGGAAAAATTCAGATATGTACCCCTTATAGGAACACTTAATATATTTTCATGTTGAACGGTGTACAGTTGCAATCAGTACAATGTAGCTAGAGAAATGACATCAAAAAAAGAAACAAGGAGAAAACTTTAAAATTATCAAAGCATTTATTCTTTTTAAGACATAAAACTTTGGGATATATGACCTCTCTATTGTTATTATTGTCCCTTGAAGCTTTCTTTAGAGGAATACTTCAGATCCAGATAAGATGATTGTGTCTAGATGAATATAGCTCAATACCCTCCAGATGTTTTTTTAGACTTAAGTCCCTAGTAGATCTGAGATAACCAATGATAAGGACCTGTGGGAATTATCTACAGATATTACTTATCTGAAGGTTGGTAAGCAAATCTCTCCCCTGCATTAAAGACATCTTGATGTAGACCAGCATTACAATTCAGAATAACCATCATATACAAACCCATAAAGTCCAACAAAACACACAATCAACCCAGAGATAAGAAGACGAAAAAGGAGTCATCTATGAAATAAAATGCAAAAAGTGTGAATCCCAAAGTTCATCTTTGGGATGACAAATACACAGACAATACACACAGTAATATCAACTAGTAGTCAGAAAATTAAATAAAACTTCACTAATGTCCCCCTGCATAGAAAACTTCAGTTAGAAAACAATGGAATTCTTAGAACAAAGAAACCAAGAAATGCATGAGAATTCTTAGAAAAATAACATTCCAACCAAATTTTGTATATACTTTGCATACAGGTGAAACTCAAAAAATTAGAATATCATGCAAAAGTTCATTTATTTCAGTAATGCAACTTAAAAGGTGAACCTAATATATGAGATAGACTCATTACATGTAAAGCAAGATAGTTCAAGCCGTGATGTGTCATAATTGAGTCATAATTGAGATGATTATGGCCTGCAGCTCAAGAAAACCCCAAATCCCCAATCTTAGAAAATTAGAATATTGTGAAAAGGTTCAATATTCTAGGCTCAAAGTGTATGGGCTCTAATCAGCTAATTAAGCCGTAACACCTGCAAAGGGTTCCTGAGCCTTTAAATAGTCTCTCAGTCTGGTTCAATAGGAATCACAATTGTGGGGAAGACTGCTGACCTGACAGCTGTGCAGAAAACCATCATTGACACCCTCCATAAGGAGGAAAGCCTCAAAAGGTAATTGCAAAAGAAGTTGGATGCTCCCAAAGTGCTGTATCAAAGCACATTAATAGAAAGTTATGTGGAAGGGAAAAGTGTGGAAAAAAAAGGTGCATAAGCAGCAGGGATGACCGCAGCCTGGAGAGAATTGTCAGGAAAAGGCCATTCAAAAGTGTTGGGGACTTTCACAAGGAGTGGACTGAGGCTGGAGTCAGTGCATCAAGAGCCACTACACACAGACGGATCCTGGACATGGGCTTCAAATGTTGCATTCCTCTTGTCAAGCTGCTCCTGAATAACAAACAACATCAGAAGCGTCTTACTTGGGCTAAAGAAAAACGGAACTGGTCTGTTGCTCAGTGATCCAAGGTCCTCTTTTATGATGAGAGCAACTTTTGCATCTCATTTGGAAACCGAGGACCCAAAGTTTGGGGGAAGAATGGGGAGACACACACTGCAAGATGCTTGAAGTCCAGTGTGAAGCTTCCACAGTCTGTGTTGATTTGGGGAGCCATGTCATCTGCTGGTGTTGGTCTACTGTGCTTCATTAAGTCCAGGGTCAATGCAGCCGCCTACCAGGTGATTTTGGAGCACTTCATGCTTCCTTTCAGAGACAAGCTTTATGGGGATGCTGACTTTTCCAGCAGGACTTGGCATCTGCCCACCCTGCCAAAAGCACCAAAACCTGGTTCAATGACCATGGGATTGCTGCGCTTGATTGGCCAGCAAACTTGCCTGACCTGAACCCCATAGAGAATCTATGGGGCATTTCCAAGAAAAAGATGAGAGACATGAGACCAAACAATGTGGAAGAGCTGAAGGCTGCTATTGAAGCATCCTGGTCTTCTATCACACTTCAGCAGTGCCACAGGCTGATAGCTTCCATGCCACGGCACATTGAGGCAGTAATTGCTGCAAAAGGGGCCCAAACAAGCACTGAGTACATATGCATGCTTATACTTTGGAAGAGGTCTGATATAGTTCTATGTACAATCCTTCTTTTATTGATTGCATGTAATATTCTAATTTTCTGAGATTGTGGATTTGGAGTTTTCATGAGCTGTAAGCCATAATCATCTTAATTATGACACATCACGGCTTGAACTATCTTGCTTTGCATGTAATGAGTCTATCCCATATATTAGTTTCAACTTTTAAGTTGCATTACTGAAATAAATGAACTTTTGCATGATATTCTAATTTTTCGAGTTTCACCTGTATATATATCAAAAGACACAATTACAACCAGAGCTACTTCATTACTTGATATATATATGGCAATATGCCTGAGAAGGACACAGGATAGTAGTGGTATGCCCGCTCCTAAAGGGGACATCACTCAACCAAATCAGTCTGGACAGCTTTTGTCTAGTCTCCAAGTTCCCTGTTTGGGGGAAGATTGTGGAGAAGGTAGTTGCATGGCAGTTGCAAAAGACTTTGCATGACTTTGATTATCTGGACCCTTTTCAGTCAGGTTTCAGACTAGATTACAGAATTTAGATAACATTGATTACACTTTTAGATGACTTCAGGTGGAAGAGAAATGGGAATAATGTGATCAGCCTTGCTCTTCTTGACCCTACTTTCTGAGGTACCCAAAGGCTCAGTGATCTCTCATCTCCTATTTAATATCTACATTAGACTACTATTTAATATCTACAGATTACTATGAGGTAATCTGATGGTCTGATAGCCTGGGATGAAATATCATCAATATCTTGATGCCACCCAATTTTATATTTCCATCCCAAACTTCCTAAATTATCTTGTGGATGTCACATGGTGACATACATTGCAAGCAGAAAGCCCTCAGAGTGTAACTTTTTGGAAACTTGTAAAATTGAATTGTAGGTATATAATCACTATTCTTAATAGGAAACCAATTGACTGACTGACCACTATTTATACCTATGACTTTTCAACCTCCATTCATAAAATACTACAACATTCATCACCTATAGCCATGCTGTATGAGACAATCTTAACAGACACCTAAATAATGGGTTTAAATTAGGTATTACTCCAGAACAATAGAGACCCAGTGAGTTTTAAAACAAAAGCAGAAAACAAATGATTTTGAGGAATAATTGATTATAAGACAGAGTTAAAAGAGATATCAAGCTTATTTTGCTTATATTTTTAGCTATCCTAAATAATGTAGAGACTGTATTAGATAGTCATACTTTTAGGTATATCTTGGGCTAAAAACATTTATTTATTTTCAGGTGGTCACCTCACCTGTGGCAGCTACTACCTAGTGATTTTTTTATTTAAAATGTATTTACTATTATGTGATTCAGCATACAAATCCAATTGTGATTCAGTTAATTGTTGTGGGACACTCAGCCACTAATCTTGCTTGTTTTTACAATACTGCATATGACATAATCTGCTAGTTATACTCCACTGGAGATCTGTTTAAAAGATAACTGGACACATATTTGACATCAGAAGTGGCAACATCATGAAATCAAAGGGGAACATTTCAGCTTTCCATGAGACATTATCTTTGACCTTGAGAAAAAGAAATTTAAAGATTGGATGGAAGAAATGACAGAATTGATTAATATTCATCAGAAGACCTAACTTCCTTTTCTCCTAGTTTGAACTTTGACCAAAAATTCTTGACATAACACAAATGTTAACTAGTCTTGTACTGCCAAAACATCAATTTCAATATTTATGACTGCTTCATCTTCAGTTTATTTCTGAACAGTGGCATCCACAACAATTTGCTGTTTTCATTAGCATGATATGATGCCACATAGCACATTTTGTTCCTTTTGGGTGTGATGCAGTGACAGAATGCATATTGAAAAGAGATGAATCATGATGCAGTGATAGTACTGACCGTCCTTGCCCTCCTGGTAATGCTGCTTTTTCTAAAGCTTTATTTTTCTTCCCCATTCCCACTTTTTGTCCTCTAAACTGCAACCATGAAAAATAAAAATATTTTCAAATTTACAGTGTTATATGAAGAGATGCTGGACATAGTGGAATGAAAGATTCATCACTGATTTTGATGTGCAGAACAAAAAAGGGCATATATTACTACTTTATTTATGACCACTACAAAATTTGTTTTGTTCTGTTACCTACTTTGGCATCACAAGCAGTCTTCTTATTCATCCCAACACATTGTTTGCTTTCTTTTCCTTTCCCACAACCCTTGTAACTGTAAGTACTCATAAAAACTCTCTCATAATAATTTATTCCATTATCTGATAAAGCTATTGCATGTTGACATGATATCATAAAATGGTTTAATCCTAAAAATGCCGCAATATCTCTCTCTTCATCCCTCCCTCCCTCCATCCCTCCACAGATGGATATTCAGTACAAAAGCAAAAACAACAAGGAAAAGAAAGACAAGCTGCATCTGCTCTTCAACTCTACCTTTGAGCTGTGAATTTTATTAAAACTGGAATGCAATACAAAATACATTCAAGTTCTTGAACACACTGTAATTTTCACCTCAGTTTCTCACAAGTATCTTCAGGGATGTCCAGAAAATATCAAACTCATGGAAAACAGCAGTATTCACAAAAATAATTTGCATGCCAAATGCTCTCAGTATTGGCCCCAGTACAACCAGTTAACACTTCATGTTTGGCTACCACTGTGTGTAAAAATAATCTCTGAATAGTCAAAAAGCCCGAATGATTCCCATGAAGAAGTAGAATTTCCAGAGCAGGAAATGGAAAAACATGGTGCAAATAATCTTTGAAAATAACAGTAGACTTCCATAAATCAATATTTTAATGTGGTTAAGAATCCTTTATTGTTAGCAGTGTAAACAGAGGAGAAGAATAGCAGAATAGATAACTATATAGATGTTTTATGTCAGGGCTCAGCCCATTCAGCCACACAGATGGAGTGTTGTGCAGTGGACTTAAGAGTGTTCTAAAGTTTAGTTTACAAATCATAGCCTTCAGGGAAGATGCTTTCACTCTCTCATGGATTTACTTAGGTTAGTAATATTCATACATATATAAAATGTATTCAAAATATTACTTTATTATTCAAAGACAGGAATTCAAGGTGACTTACATAAAGTTCCCAATTCATTTAATCTCCCCAATAAATATCCTATGATATTGAGGTGAGGACAATGACTAAGTCAAAGTCTTCTAACCATCCAATGAGCTTTCAGATCCTTCCTTCGTCTCTCCCTACCTCCTCCCTTCCCTTCCCTTCCCTTCCCTTCCCTTCCCCTCCCCTTCCATATCTAGGTGCAATATTACAAAGCTATTTCTCCATAGTTACACTTATAGAAAGCTTTGCAAAGGTACTGTAATTGTACCACTGCTACTATATCTTTCTGGCTATAGATCTGAGGTAAATCAGAAGTGTACCTCTAGTATTTATTTTCTTACATCCTGTCCTGGAAGTTTGTTTGTCTGTTTGTTTGTTTAGATGCATACGTACTACCTGCTGGTAGTTTTCAGAATCAGCCTCCCCTATTAATCTGGAGAAGACACCAGTTATTTGTCCTGTAGAGTCACTGGGAAAAATGAAAGGACCATACAAGGAAGATAATGGTTTGTTTTGATTTGCTGATTGGAATTATACTGGCATATATTTTTATATTATTATCACAGATTTAATAATGTATTAAAAATGTCTACCAGCCAGAGGCATTGTTGGAGGATGGACAATTCTATGAACTGTATAAACAAACAAACAAACAAACAAATAAATAATCAGGCACCATTTCTGACAGATGGGAGTCCAGTCTCTTCCTGAAAGTCTCAAGTGATTATGCTTCCACAACTTCCGAGGGCCTGCTGTTCCATTGGTTGATTGTTCTCACTGTCAGAAAATTTATCTTTATTTCCAGGTTAAATCTCTCCTTGTTTGGTTTCCATCCATTCATCCTTGTCTGGCCTTTGGGTACTTTAGAAAATAGTTTGTCCCCTTCCTTTCTGTAGCAGCCCCTCAGATGCACACAGTTTTTTTCATTACAGGTAATCCTCAATCCACAACATTTCATTTTGAGACCATTTGAACCTACAGCAGCACTGAAAAAAGTGATTTATGACCCTTTTTCACACTTTTGTCCATTGCAGCATCCCCATGGCCATGTGATCAAAATTCAAATGTATGGCAACTGTCTCAAATTATGGTGGGTCCAGTGTTCCAGGGTCACACGATCACCTTTTGCAACCTTCTGACAAGGGGAAGCCAGATTCATTTAAGTACCACGTCACTAACTTAACTCGATTTAACAATTTTGGCTGGAAAGCTTGTATTATGTAAAATGTGGCAAAATTCACTTAGCAAACATCTCATTTAGCAACAGAGATTTTGGGCTCAGTTGTGGTCAAAAATCAAGGATTACCTGTACTTTTACAAACCATCAAGGCTGTAGAATAAGCCAGCGCTCTATTCTGAAAAATAAGAAAGGGATGTACACAGGGACGGCAAGACCTTAACATATTTATAGCTAAGATCCTAGAATTTAGGATCCTTGAGGAAGATGGGCATCCTAGAAATATGAAATATAAAAATAAATAAATGAATTTAGTAAGATTGATTTTTCAATAAAGTTCCATATGATTGAAGTCTATATGCATCTGTACATATAGGACTGTTGCTGAATAAAAATGCCTAGGGTTGTGCTGTAAATTGCTCAAGTGGAAGAAATATAGCTTAGGTCCCCAACATAACCCTTAGGGAGACCAATCTGGCTACAGATGTTTCCTTGGCAGTCTTGTTTTCCTATCCTATTTCTAGTTTTGTACTCTTAATTAAAAGAAGAACCAGCCTCCAGCATAACATTTTCAAGGATACCTCTGAGCTTTAAATTAGTCCATAAACTTTCTTAGAAAATAAACAATTATAAGTGACTGTATCCCAGGGCTTTGTTTATATGTCTGTCCATCTAAATGTGGAAAGGATCTAATCTCTCCAAAAAAAAGCAAGAACAGAAGAGAAGGGGAACAGACAGTGAGCAATAGTATGAAAAAACAACAACAACCCAGTATTCTCTGGATATTGTTTTTATTACAGGCTCTGCTCCATTTCGTAGCCATTTTATGAATGGGCATTTGCTCTCCATCCATTTTGTGAGGAGGCTTACAACATCTTCCCCTAAATTCCATGTGTTCATTGGTTCCTCTAAATTTAAGGGCT
Organism: Laticauda colubrina; assembly: GCA_015471245.1. Classification (NCBI taxonomy): domain Eukaryota; kingdom Metazoa; phylum Chordata; class Lepidosauria; order Squamata; family Elapidae; genus Laticauda; species Laticauda colubrina. Next base: position 65,610,258 of record BLBF01000005.1, on the reverse strand, counting down.
CCTTGAACAGTTGTCCATTTATCCTTATTTGCAGGGAAAGCAGGATCCAGTGTTGCTCATTGACAATATATCCCCAGAGTATATTCAGGCAAGGGCATAATTCAGCTGATGGATTTTAAACAGGCAATCAGTTCAGCTTTCTGGACAGAAACATATGTTTCTGTAACAAAAAGATCACACAAGCTATGGGATATTTGATGTGTATTTCTTTCAGGGCAAAAAGATTATCTCTATATTCAGGAGAAAACAGCATATGCATGTATGGATATGGACTAAGGGTGAACAGATAGTTATTGACAGAACACTTTTCTTGATTCTTTTTTTGTGATGACACTATCAATAATCTGTCAGTAATCTGGTCCCTAGTTTGCTAAACTATGTTTTCTTGAATATGGGTAATTCTTGAGTTATGACTGTAATGGAGCCTGCTGACCACAATAATGATAGTCATAAAACAGGTTTGGTTATATGATTGCCTTGATTTTACAGTCATTTCTTCAGCAATTGTTAAGCAACCATATTGGTCATTAAGCGATTGCCAGAATCATTATTACTGTTGTGTATGGAACTTGGTAGGCTCCAAGTGCCTTAATCTGATTGGCCGAGAAGGCCGTTCTCGGATTGGCTATTAGGAACCAATCCGATTGGCCTGCCTGACAGCGGGAACACTCAAAGTACTGTCATTGGCCAAAAGCCGAGCAAGCCGCTGTAAGAAAGGCTGCTGCGGCTTGGGCTGTTGTTCCCTTACCATTGCCTTACTTGTTAAAATAAAAGAGTTGTTGTTGGAACCCAGTCTCGCGCAACTTATTTCCGAATGGAACACTGGCGATGAAGGTGAGATTGTTGTAGAAGAGCGAGACTGAAGCACGTGGCAATCAGAACCGAGCAAAAGAGATGGCCAGTAACAATGCGCCACCCGCACCATTCAACCCTGTTGAGGAGGATTGGGAGTCGTATATCGATCGCTCTCTAATGTTTTTAGAAAGCAATGAACTGCAGGAGATATCTGACCAAAGGAAGAGAGCTGTCTTCCTTACACACTGTGGACCAGCCATTTTTAAAATGGCAAAGGTGCTAGTCAAACCAAGAGACATTAAACAGATGACTTGGCCTGAGCTGAACAGAATGCTCCGAGCACATTACGCACCAATGGTCTCCAACTTGATAAAAAGATATGAGTTCTACAAAAGAGACCAAAAAGAAGATGAGACTGTTGGAGATTTTGTAGCAGCCCTGAGACACATTGGAGGAACTTGTAAGTTCCAGAGCATGGGCGAGGCCATGAGGGACCACATGGTCCTCGGGTTGAAGGACGCTACACTTCAGAGTAAGCTGCTAAATAGACTGAACATCACTGTGGCTGAGGCCATCGCAGAAGCCACTGCTGCTGAAGCATCAAAGAAATCTGCAGCCACTATGCACCAAATGAATTCAATTCCAGATCTGCCAAATCAAACCAGAGAAAAGAAGGCGGAGGGAAGCAAGAAACATCCCACAGTGACCACCCACTATGAAGATCTCGACTCCCCGAGCGACACTGATGACAACAATGAAGATGTCCATAGACTTCAATCAGACAAGAAATGGCGGGAAAAAAGAAGAAGCAGGCGGGAATTCCAATGTGCTGGAAGCAGAGGCAACCACCCGTGATCTGAATGCAGGTTCCTAGACGCAATCTGCAGAGCTTGTAATAAACGGGGGCACATCGAAAAGGTCTGCTGAAACAAAAAGAGCTGAAAGACGTGGCAGCACCCCCCCCCCCCCAGACATGAAGAGAGACAAGCTGGAAGCAGATGGAACCGAGATAGTAGAAGTAAAAGAACGAGCGACAGAGAGGAAACGCACCAGATGGTAACAATTGGAAATGCCAGGACAGCAAACATGAAAAAGGTCTGAATAGAGGTGAACATCGAAGGGAAGCCCTGTAAGATGGAAGTCGACTCCGGGTCTTTTCTATCTATGGTATCCTGGAATACCATCTGGTGCCTGATACTGAACATCAAACAAAAAGAACTAGAAAAACAAAAACTGATCTTAAAGGACAACCAGGGAAATCGAATCCCGGTAGTGGGCCTTGGATATTTCCTCATCGAATTTAAAAATCATGCCAAAATTTTACCTCTGACCATCATTGACCGTGATCACCCTAGCCTGCTAGGAATTGAATGGTTTGCACCCCTGGGAATTGGGATGACCGGGATCAACAGCATCCAACTGGGAAGAGAGCCTGTTACAAGAGTTCCGTATTTGACAGGACTGTAGGCAAGTACAAGGGGACCCCAATTTCGTTTAGCCTAGACCCGAAAATAGCCCCCATCATCTCCACTGTCTCCACCGTCTCCACTCTCCAACTCGAGACCTGGCTGAATCTGCCGCTAACCACAGCAGATGTCGCTAAAGCCACCGCGAAAGACCTGCTGACAGCTTGCATTCTGCATTGGGTAGGTAAAGGCTGGCCGGACGAAAACAACACTGAGACTTTTAAGCCATTTCCCACCCGACAGACTGAACTGCCTATCGAGAAAGGTTGTATTTTGTGGGGTGACAGGGTGGTAATCCCAAAAAAAAACTACAGGAAAATGTTTTGTGCATGTTGCACGAGGAGCACCCAGGCGTAGTTAAGATGAAAGCTCTGGCCAGGAGTTACGTCTGGTGGCCAGGGCTGGACAAAGACATTGAACGTTGGGTGGCTACATCCCATGACTGCCAAAAATCGAGGCCTACCCCCTCACAGGCACCAGTCAGGGAATGGGAAACTCCCCAGGGCCCATGGTCGAGACTGCATATTGACTTTGCTGGGCCAACAAAAGGCAACACCTTTTTGATAGTCGTGGACGCATACTCAAACTGGTTAGAAGTCATACTTATGGCTTCCACGATCACCGAGGCAGTGATGAAGCAGTTAGACAAACTTTTCACCACGCATGGACTGCCTGATGTATTGATGTTGGACAATGGGCCCCAGTTTACCACATTGGCATTCGAGCAGTATTTAGCTGCACAGGGCATCCAACATGCCTTAACGGCACTGGCCCATCTGGCTGCAAATGGCAGGGCTGAATGCATGGTTCGATACACTAAGGAGGGCCTAGAAAGAATGGACAAGGGGGACGTGCAAGAAAAGCTAAACCAATTATTAACCATGCAACATATTACCCCTAGCAGAACAACCAACAAGAGCCCAGCAGAAGTCTTAATGGGTAGGAAATTGCATTCCTACCTCAACAGACTGCACCCCACTTATACCTGGGATAAACCCCTTGACTCCTCCAGCAAATACCGCGCATTAGAGATAGGCGACCTGGTTTATGCAAAAAACCTTACCAGGGACCCGTTATGGCTCTCAGGCACAATCACCTAAATCACAGGCCCCCAGTCTTACCGATTAGCATTAGACGACGGAAGAGAATGGAAGCGACACATCGACCAGCTTCATTCTCACACCATAGAACGCAACACCACTCCAGCGCCAAAAATAATAAACGAACCAGCCGAGGGGGTGGTGGAAATACAAAATAATAAAAAAGGGAGAGACGAACCTCCAATAACACTACAACAAACATTACACAAAGACTCCCAAACAAATCAAAAAGAGCACTCACGATTAGATGAACCCCAAGAGAGAAGTCCGGGAGCAGGAGAACGAAGCGAAGCCTTCCTGGAAGGAGACAGCCAGGCCAGCTCGACCAACCCAGACGAACCAGGAGGGAGAGGCGGAGCCATCTCAACTGGCCTGAGAAACTCAGATGGGAGTGGCAAGGCTGACTCACCCTTCTAGGAGGTTCCATGGAGAAGGCACAGAGAGAAAGCGATCCTGTCCAAACCATTTGAAGACCACGCCGAGACTGAGCTGCGCAGGTCAACCAGGACTCGAAAAAGCCCCACCTACCTGCGTGACTATGTGATGCACGTTGAACGAAACCAAGGGGGGAGGGGTGTTGTGTATGGAACTTGGTAGGCTCCAAGTGCCTTAATCTGATTGGCCGAGAAGGCCATTCTCGGATTGGCTATTAGGGAACCAATCCGATTGGCCCGCCTAACAGCGGGAACACTCAAAGTACTGTCATTGGCCAAAAGCCGAGCAAGCCGCTATAAGAAAGGCTGCTGCGGCTTGGGCTGTTGTTCCCTTACCATTGCCTTACTTGTTAAAATAAAAGAGTTGTTGTTGGAAGCCGGTCTCACACAACTTATTTCCACACAGAACAATTACCACTATGGCTACTTTGTCAAAAACTAGAAGTAAATGTCAGGTTTTAATAAAACCATGTATGAAGTTATAACATGATCATAGGATGCTGCAAAAGAGCATAAATGCAGCCTGGTTGCCAAGTGCCTGAAGTGCGGTCATATGCTCACAGAAGAGGCAACCATTGGATCCTTGAATCCACATAAGTACCCCCAGGTAAGTCCATTTTAACTTCAAACAGTGCTAAGTACTCAGTCATAAATTGGCTGGGTTAATTCATTACGTTAATCCACAAACTATAATTTACAAGATATGTTGGGAAGGTTCACACAATAAGTTAAGCTTGAACCAAAAGAAATAGAGCACCTTATTGACTGTTTCCAGCCCCCATATACTAAGAGAGAAACATTCACTGACTTTTTTTAATAAGGCCTCAAGAAAACTATTTGATGACTCTATGATGGGAATTATTATTTACAACATCACTGCATTCTGTTTGTAACTTTAAGCAACACTAGATAGACAGGAAATCAAACCACTTACTGCTTACGGGGTAAACATAAGGATTTGGATCAAACCATAGCACTTAGTCCATTGCTTATCCAGATTGTCTCCCCTGAGCTATTTTCAGCATTTATCAGCATGAAAGTAATGTAAAAAGGCCTTAAACCATATGTTACAAAGTAATACTCACATCAAACACATTAAGAATGACTGTAGAGGGCTGCAGAAATACAATGTATAGTGTCTTGTCTGACTCTAACAAAACAGATCTAGACAACATAAACTGCAGAAATGAGCTGCTAAAATTACTGACAGAGAAAATAAAGGTATTTGATGAACTAAACTCTTCACTGTGACAAAGTACAAGAGTTCACTTGATATATCCCAAATGATGGAATCAGCCAAATGGATCTGACAGAGAATTACTGAGAAACAGAAAACTGTTTTAAAGAAGAAAATTAAAGTCAATATTAGTCTGAATGAACATAAAGGAGTGTGTTTTGTGTAGATTCCTGTACATACTCAAATGAAGACACAAAAAACTATTTCGAGTACTTTAAATCACAAGGAGCCAACTTTTGAATGCTTTTGTGACAGTTAAGGTGGAACCAATAATCCTTGAAACCTAGATTGGATTGCTCTTTTAATTAACGCCTGTCAGCTTTAAAATTCAGCTGCCAGTCACAGCACAAATACAGGGAACAAAGTGGTTTTGTAGTATTGTTATTGTTTCAGTCACTTGTTTAGAAATAAACTACTTGTAAATAAAGTGTCAGCAGGCATCATAGAACATTTATATTACATTAAGAACCTGGGAATATAAAGGAAATTGTTTTTTTTTAAATAAAGTTTTTTATTTTTAAACACAAACATGCACATACAAAAACATAAAAACATAAAATCCTCTTCCCTTTCATATACACATAGTGTGCCAGTTGGTTACATATCTTTTGTGCTATACTTTTGTAGTCATTTACTCACAATTTATATCAGTCTTCACATTGTCAAACTGACATATGTTGAAATATTTATCAGTTATTAATCATCCATGACTCAACTATTTATTCCATCGTTTTATATGAGATGTTCCAAGTTTTATCTTAAAAAATATATTATACTTTCAACCAGAAGTTATATATATCTATATTATGTTTTATATCAATCTATCAGTTTCTATCAGAAGATTATCTAGTCTATTATATTACCATGCCTTTTTATCCAACTATTGATAAAACAAATTCCATATCATATAAAATTGCTTATCTTCTTGTTCTCTAATTTCAAATGTTAGTTTAGTCATTTCAGCATAGTCCATAATCTTTTTGATAACTTCCTCCGGCATAGGTATTTTTTCATTTTTCCAGTTCTTCACAAATACAATTCTAGCCACTGTTAAAACATTTACAATCAACTATTTCAGTTCTTTATTGTATATGTCTGGTATGACTCTCAATAAAAAGATCTCTGGTTTAAAGTCTATATGTTGTTTTATCATTTTTTGCAATTATGTGTGGATTTTAATCCAATATTTCTTTGCGTCTGAACATGTCCACCACATATGGTAATATTAACCAGGTATCTGATGACATTTCCAGCATTTATCTGATGTATTCTTAAACATTCTCGCAAGTCTCACTAGGGATAGGTACCACATGTAGAAGATCCTATACAAATTTTCTGTTTATGCAGTTGACATTGTTATTTTATAATTTTGAGACCACAATTTCTGCCATTTTTCCAAATCAATCCCATATCCAAAAATTTTTCCCCAAGCAATCATTGTTTCTTTAACTTGCTCCTCCCCCAATTTAAATTCTAACAGATGTCCATAAAAAAATTTAATTACCTTTTCATCAATACCCATTAAAATTTTATCTAAATCAGTCAATTTATCATAAATACTTTCTGCCTTGGAGTCTTTATCAAACCTAGCTTGTATTTTCAAATAAGAAAACCAATTCATTTTTACACCTTGTTCTTGCAACGTTTGCATAGAATTAGGTTCACCCTTTTCATTCAATAACTCCTCATATCTAACTGTTTGTTCTTTTTTATATATTACTGGATAAGAAAAAGCTTCAATAGTTGATATCCAAGTTGGAATTTTAAGTCTTTTAATCTTCTCCCAACTCAAAAACAGTGTCTCACAAATATAATGACTTCTAAAAAAACCCTCTGCTTTAAGGCTAGGTCCCACTGGCCGACGGACGCAAAACGTATGCATAAAGGACACAGCAGATGAGCAAAATTTCGGGTGAATCCATCCGTTGTCATCCACTCCAAAAAGTGGTGAAAATTTGCAAAAACAGAACGGAATAGAACGCAAAAGAATGGACGGGGGTAGTATGTAGCGGGGATGTTAAAAAGATGTTCACAGGAAGCCTAGCAGATGACAGCAGATAGAAATGGATGACACATCCAAAGGGGATCCAGGGGAGAATTTCAAAGTGGACGCATAGCGGAAGGGACGGATGCATCACAGATGCCTATTGGAAACAAAAGGGGATGCCGCACGGATGTATATCAGATAAAAAGAATTCACTGCGCATGTGGGGAGTATGAATTGTGTCAGCTCCGTGGATATAAAAGGATGCAGCATGCATACAGTCGGCATACAGGGGAAAGACGTGCTGCCACATACATCTAGCATGGAACATCATGGTTCGTCAGTCAGGAAAGAAGAGGAAGCCCGTGCATACTCATTCCAGCCCTGGCAAGAAGGACAGAACCAGCATCCCACCCCCTGGCACTGACTCTGAAGCTGCTGCTGCTGCTGTGGTGGACCAGCCCCAAGGCCATCAAAGCCCTGCTGCTGAAGTCCCTATTGCTCAAGCCCGTGAAGGCCCTGCTGCTCAAGCCCCTGAAGGCCCTGCTGCTCAAGCCCCTGCCAGAGGGAGGAAGAGGCAAGGGAAGGAGAAGGGGGAGAGGGAACAGTACACCATTTCCGTGGAGCATGAGGATGAGGTGCTGGAATGGCTGAGGGAGAATGAGTACCTCTGGAGAAAGGGCCACAGACTGTATTGCGACACCAAGAAGAAGCAGGCAGCTTGGAGAGACAAGGCAGAGAGCCTGGGGTACACTGCAGAAGTCCTCCTTGTATGGTGGAAGCACATGCACACCTGGTATGGCAAGCTACACCTCAAGAAATCTGGGCAGGCCACTGTCAAGCTTACTGACCGGGAGATGTACGTCATGGCCAAGTGCAGTTTCCTGGAGGGTGAGATACGCCACTGAGGAGCAGCCCCTTTGACCCTCAGACAGCCCACAGACAGCAAGTCCTCTTCCAGCCAGGAACCAGCTACCCTGTCCAGGCAGGTGTCTTCAGAGGGCCCCACAGCAGAGACCTCCCCTGACAGCTGCACTCCCCATGCCGGCGGACTTAGAGGATCCCGAGGAGGATGACGCCCTGCTATCACAAATGGAGGAAGAAGCAGCAGCCACCAGAGACCAAACCACCCCCACTCACAGCCCCAGCTCCAGAGGATGCAGGCAGAGAGGCAGACTGGAGGGCCAGGACCACAGTGTGCT
>BLBF01000005.1:65572657-65597040 GCA_015471245.1 Laticauda colubrina | reverse complement strand
TGACTTTGCAGCCTCTGGGCCCATAACCAGTGTTAAGCCTGGGTTCCCCAACCAGGGTTAGGTAGACAAGCTAAACAGAATGTGCAGCGTTAGTCAGATAGGCACACAGATAAATGAGTGAGCTAAGTTTGTATATTTATTAACATACAGTAAAAATAACAGATACGCTTGTGCTATCAAGAATATATTTTATTCCAGTATAAGTTTATGGCATAGTCAAATAACAGTCCAATATTCATTTACCATGTAGTCAGTCCATTCAGGGGTATTCAGTTAGCAAAGTCCATGTAGAATATCCTATGTCAGTTCACTTACAAAATCAGTCCTTTGTTGTCTCTCCCGTTCGAGAAATGCAGTCTTGCTTCCAAGCAGTAATCAGGGATCATCAAAGCCAGAGAGAGAGAGAGCAAGATGTAGACTTGCTACTTTTAAATGGTTTTCATAACCACTCCCACAATTGCTATTTCACAGTTAAAGCTGTATACACTCTAACATACACTAACTATGATTCATAGTTATTATTTCACCTAAACCAGTTAGGGTAAACAATGTTATCCCTAACACCGTCAATGGACAATGTGTCTTCGGTCATGTGCCTGACATCCCAGGTACTTGATGAAGGGCCTCTCAACCTCACGGGACTGAGTCAGCTCTCTGAGAGCTTCCTGAACACACCATCCCCTGTTGTACTCTCAGGGCCAAGCACCCCAACGGCACCTCAGACCAGCACTCAAGCCATAGCCACCTCCACAGTCCCTGCCCGCTTAACAGCTGAGACCATGGACATGACTCAGAGTGACTGAGAATAGTGTCAGAGACTGAGTTGTTTACTTGTTAAGTTTATCTTTGCTTAAGACACTTTACTTGGTTCATTTTGCTTTTTTAATAAAGTCATACAGTTTACCTAAGAAAGTTAATACAGGTTATCTTTGCTTAAGACACTTGGTTCATTTTTTTACCTGAATAAGGTGTTGGTGAAAACTTTTGAAAAATGGTTTAAGCCTTTGCATGCTTGTGGAATAGATAAGGATAGTTATGGGATAGATAAACTTCCAGTGCAAACATAGTGGGACTGTATGGTCCACCATCCCAGCTGCCACATATATGGACCTTTGTTATCAATAACAATTTATTCATTGATCAACACATTTTAAAATAAACAAAGCTCTTTATTAATGCCCTGTTCATTGTAGGACCACTCAACCTACATGGCACAATCTCATCAGTGTTATATGACAGCCTCAAGGAAGCATCCATTAATCATCTATCAACCTGTCTTGCCACTTTACTGCTCCAGCTGGGGAGGTGCACCAGTGTCTCAGGTGGTTGCACTGCTTCTTCCCTTCATGTGAGCCTCTGTTGGGGCCTTTTACATCCACAGTGTCTATCAGGTTTCGTCCTTGCCTCCATTCACAAGGCTCCATGTCCCTATTCCCTTGTTGATGGTCAACAAGTCTGTTCTGCAACACTGGGTAGCGGGTGAACATAAGATTGTGCAGGATGTAGCAAGCTTCCATGATGCTCCTCACAATCTCTGGGTCATGCTGCATGGTGGTGAGAAGTATCTGGAACCTGTTGGCCAGGATTCCAAAGGCATTCTCCACCACCTGTCTTGCCCTGGACAGTCTGTAGTTGAAGATCCTCTCTTCAAGGGTGAGGTATCTTGAAGTGTATGGCTTCATGAGGTAGGTTCTGAGGGAGAACGCGTCATCACCCACGATGAAGTAGGGCACATGTTGTGTGTCATTGGGTAGGGGTCTGGATCTGGAAAACCTATGATGAGGTTGCGTTCCATCCCATCCTTGAGGTCACTTGCGTTGTATAACTGGCCATCTGAAGTTGACCTGTTGCCTGAAGAATCGATGTAGATGAACTTGTAGTCAGCATCAACCATGGCAAAGAGGATGATACTGAAGAAGCCCTTGTAGTTGAAATAAGTGGACCCTGATTTGACTGGAGCTTTGCACACCACGTGCTTCCCATCTATGGGTCCAACGGTGTGGGGAAAGTTCCACCTCTGATACCACTCTTCTGCAAGTTTTCTCCAGCCTTGTTCAGTGGTGGGGCACCTGAGGAGCTCCTCCACGTATTCTCCAATGATGGCCTGCACCACTTCTCTGACCACTTTGCTGATGCTGTTGTGTGACACCCTCCACACATACTGCATGTTTCTGTATGTGATTCTAGAGGCCTGGTGGTGCAGACTCAGTGCCACTTTCAGTCCAGGGTCCAGGTTGGGATGGAAGTTGGTGCTAGGCTTGGTCAACCTGGGTCTCAGATGCTCTACAAGTTCATCAAACATAACTGGTGGCATCCTCATGAAGTGATGGAATGTACGAGGGTCTTCATTCCTCAGCTCCACCATCAACAGTTCAAACTCCATTCTTCTCACAATCCATCCTTGGACCCACACAGCTCTTGGACGTCTCCTTCTTCTTCTGTATAAAAGGTGAAACAGTCTGAACAGGTTTGGGTTCTGGTGATGAATGAGTGCAGCTATCCTATAGACACAGACTGTGTCATCATCCATGGTGGAGAACAATTGATGATGTGGAAGACCAAGACCAAGGGTGAAGAGGTCTGTACACCATGGCTGCTGGACTCATACTGATATCCAGATGATTTCCTCCCCCTTTTTATAGGAAATATCGGTAGTCCTCTAGGTGTCCTTCAACATACTCTAGACATACTCCAGACATCCTAAATATATGAGATACATCCCAGATTCAAACGTTTTGTCCGTTTTAAGCCATTATATATGAGATGCATATGCTTGCATTCTTTCTATTTCCGTGCTACTAATGCTGTGTAGACGTTCCGTTTACATTTTGTTTCCTCCCTCTTTCCATTTTCAGCTGCAGCGGATGTGAGTTGAGGGGATGGCCAGAGGATGCAGAGAGGATACAGCGGATGTTTAATGGACGATAACGGACATAGAACGTTTGTTGCTCATATATGTCACGGATGTACATCGTACGCGGTGGAAAGTTCATCAATTCACAAAGTTTTGTGCAGGTCAAAACTTCTTGTGCGGATGAAATCTCAGTGGATGGATGCTTGAGGGATAGAGAATATGAAACACATATGCAATGAGTACACAACAGATGCATAGCGTTTTCCAATGGATGGCAAGCTTTTTTTAACCTTTTACATCCTCTTTGCATCCGTAAGTGCAGTGGGACCGGGGTTTTAGTTCCCTTATACCAGAGAAAGGAACTCCATCCCAGCAGCAATCATGGCCTTCTAATGTCAATCTACTGTTCCTTAGTGTTGTCCATTCCTTTGTTCACATCAAACTTGTCACCTGGTAATATAGCTCCCAATTTGGCAAGGCAAACCCCCCTCTTATTCTTGCATCTTGTAACAGTTTTAATTTTATTTTTGTTTTTTTACCCTGTCAAATATATTTCAACAAATTTTTATTTAAATCTTCAAAACCTCTTTCCCTAATCGAATAGGAATTGTCTGGAATAAATGTAAAACTCTAGGTAATATATTCATCTTAATTGTGGATATTGTCCCAATCAGTGATAGTTGCAATTTTTCCCATTTCATCAAGTCTGTCGCAATCTGCTGTTTGAGTTTAACATAGTTATCTTCCTTCAGGGTACTGCATCTTGGTGTAATATAAATCCCTAAGTATTTAACCTTGTTTGTGACCTGTATTTTTAAAGTTTCTTCCAACTTTTTCTTTTGTCTTGTTAACATATTCTTTGTTAATATCTTTGTTTTGTCGTTATTTATTCTCAAACCTGCTACTTTTTCATATTCTTCTATTTTTTTCTGTTAATTTGGGTGTTGTTTCCATTGGGTCTTCTAAAATAAATACCAGGTCATCTGCAAAAGCTTGCAATTTATACTCCTCCTTTTTAATTTTCATTCCTTTTATTTCTTTTTCTTCTCTGATATTCTTGTTCAACACTTCCAATATTAACACAAACAGCAGAGGCAATAATGGACAGCCTTTCCTTGTCTCTTTTCTTATATCTATGGATTCTTTTAATTCTCCATTCACCAACACCGTTGAAGTTTGTTTATGATATATTGTTTCAATGGCTTGGATAAATTTCTTACCAAAGCCCATTTGTATCAATTGCAGTAAAATAAATCACCAACTCACATTGTCAAAGTCTTTTTGAGCATCTAGAAATATCAAGGCCATTTGCTTCTCAGGGTGTTCTTCATAATATTCCAGAGTATCCAAAATGATTCTCACATCATCTTTGATTTGTCCCTTTGGCAGAAATCCATTTTGATTAGTATGAATAAAAATATTTAAGTATCTTTTTACTCTTTCTTCCAAAATGGAAGCAAAGATTTTATAGTCTGAGTTCAATAAAGATATAGATCTATAATTTTTAACTTGCTGCAGGTCTGTACCTTCCTTCTGTATAAGTGTAATGTACGCTTCTGACCATGTTTTTGGTATTCTTTTCTTTAACATAACTTAATTCATAACTTCTGGAAGATGAAAATTCAATATTTCCTGAAAGGTCTTATAGAATTCTGCTGGCAACCCATCTGGACCTGGAGCTTTCCCAGCATTCTGTTTTTTTAAGGCTTCTGTTAGTTCCATCATTGTTATACTTCCTTCTAACATTGTTTCAATATTTTTGGGTATCTGAGGTAAGTTCGCTTTCTGAAGATATTGCTTGATTTTTTTCTTCATGAATATTCTCTTGAAAGTATAGTTTTCCATAGTAATCTTGTATAATTTTTTTCTTCTCCTCATTTCCATAACAAACCTGTCCTTTATTTATCAATTGGCTCATTCTTTTTGCTTCTCTTTCCTTTCTCAATTTATAAGCTAACCATCTGCCTGGTTTATTTGCATCTTCAAAGTAATTCTGTTTCACACTTTTAATATTTGTGCTAATTCCTCTTTTTCCATTCATCCCATTTTATGTTTAATTATATCCATTTTAATGTCTTTTTTTGTAGGGACTTCTGTAAGTCTTTTTCCAGTTTTTTATAGTCATCCTCTAATGTTATAAATGTCTTTTTCTGATTTATGTTTCTTCTCCTGATATAATCTATTATTGAGCCTCTTGTGTAGGCCTTCATCATGTCCCATCGATTCTGTAAAGATGTATCCTCTTTTCTATTTTCTTTGAAGAAGAAAACAAGTTCTTTCTCTATTTTCTATTTAAAGTCTTTTTCTTTCAGAATCATATTATTTAGAGTCCATCAAGATCTCCTCTTTTATCTTTTCCAAATAACTGATACTGGATTATGATCTGCCCATGTGCTTGTTTCTATTTCAATCTGTCATACATTAGTCAATAATTCTGCTGACATCCATATCATATCTATTCTAGACCAGGTTGTGTTTCTATTTGAATAGAAAGTATATTGCTTACTTTCCGCATTTCTCTCCATGAATCTTTTAAATTAAATTCTTCTGTTGTTTGAAGGAAGGATTTTGGAAGTATCTTTCTAACTTTCTTTGTTGTTTTCTGTGTTTTATAGTCCAACTGGTCATTAATTATTTCATTAAAATCACCCAACATACAGATATTAACATAGTCCAAATCAATTATTTTTGTATGTAATTTTCTATAGAATTCTTCTTGTTTATCATTCAGGGCATAAATTGCAATTAAAAGTGTTTTCATGCTGTTATCCATTATCTTCACCATCAAAATCCTTCCATCATCATCTGCATAAATTAATTCTGCCAAAATTGTTTCTTTAATATATAATGCCACACCTCTTTTTTGATTGTGTCAGTGATGTAAATAATTGCCCTAATTTTCCTTGTTTTAGTATATATTCATGTTGTTTTTTAAATATGTATCTCTTGTAAGAAGATTATATCAAATTTTAATTAATTTGTGAAATGCTTTCCTTCTTTTAATAGCTGAATTAAGTCTATTTATGTTAATTGTAATCAGATTTATTTCATCCATATTAAGTTTTATAAGAGAGTTTTTATTGCTCTAGTAGATCTCAATTCTCATTGTTCTCTGGGTTCACCACTTACTGCACCTTCTTCTTTTTCAGTTACTGCAATACACTCCTCTTGGAATTCAATGTGACTCTTCCTTTCTTCTTCCTGTTTTTCTTTAAAGTATTCTAAGTAGAATAGCTCAGCTTTCCCAACTGTGTCAGTTCTGTGTCTTTGTTCCTGCCAAGTGAACAAAAGGTCTTCTTGCATCAACCATCTGTAGTTTACTCCTCTTTTAAGTAGCTCTTTAGTCAAGAATAAATATTCTCTTCTCACCTCTCTTACTGGTATCTGTTTCAGCACCACAATTTCTTTATTTTCATATTTTAGTGTTTTCTCTATCACCACCTGGAGTATCTGTTCTTAATAATCTTCTTAAATCTGATGTGAACTTCTCTTGGTAGTCTGTTCCTTGTTGCATATCTTATGTAGGCACGAAACACTTCATCCATCCCATCCATCATCTTTTCTTTATTTATTTCCAGTGCTTCTGCCAATATTTATGCAATTATTTCAGCAAGGTTTTCACCTTCCCCTTCTTCTATATTTTGAAATCTTAAGTAAAATTCTGATTTGTCTGTTTACCATCCTATTGATTCACCCCTGCCCTTCTCGATATTGCTTGAACAAATACCAATATTTCTAATTTTCTTATCTCTTTGTATATCTTCTTCTTCAATTTTTTTGAATCTGTCTTCATATTTCATCATCATCTGTTGAATATTTTCCACTTTTTCATCTGTTTTTTCAATTTTTTGCTCAATTTTCTGAATTCCTTGCATGATCATCTGTTACATCACTCCCTTCTCTTTCTCTTTCTCTTTCTCTTTCACTTTTTCCTGTTGTAATATTGTCTATGTATATTGTTGTCCTCCAGATGGTGAGGGGGTTGGTATCAAAGAAGCTGGGGCTGTTGTCTTTCTGCCCACCTTGTAATGCTTATCTGTAAAGAAAGAAAGAGAAAAAAGAAAAAAAGAGGAAAAAGAAAAAAGAAAAAAGAAAAAAAAGGAAGGCAAACAGTTGCCACTCCAAAGGAAAAAAGGAAAAAGAAACTCTTCAGGCATTTGTATACCTTAATCCAATTATTTGCAATGGTAGATGTAAAATATCAAAAAGGAAAAGAGAAAAAAGAAAAATATCCTATCTGTCCCTCTTAATAAACAAAAAGAAAACCAAAATAAAAGGTTTACATTCTAATTCCTGGTTTAAAAAGTTAAAATCCAATTAAAGAGAAAAAGAGAGCCTCACTAGTAGGGGGGTGGAAAGGGAGGCAAAAGGTAAAAAGCAATTCTAACATAAAACAAGCTTCTGCCGCCAAATATCCAAGGCTCTTTGATAAGTCAGCTCAGAGTTTTTCAAGGTCACTTCAATCTTTTTTCTTTTAATTTCAACTCCAAACTCCAGCTATCTGTTCAGAAATGAGCACCTGAATAAACAAACTGCCATGCTCATCTCCATCTTTTCCAATACACTTCAGAGTCCTTGATTATAATACAAACTGGTGAAAAGAAAAAGAAACAATGTATCCAAGCCCCTGGGTGACAGTGCTACTTACTTTCCTTCACTTTCACTTCCCCTCAATCTACAACCAGGATCTAAAAGAAAAAAAAAGTAAACTCTTCCCCCCCTTTTTTTTAAAGGGAGAAAAATAAATCTTAGGTCAAGCAGAAGAATCTTTATCAAAAAATAATTTTCTAAAGGATTGTTAAAAAAAGAGAAAGAAATACAAACAGAAATAAAAAAATTAAAAAGTACCAGTCCAGCTTAAAGTAAAATAGCTTTGCCAAGTTCAAAATTCCAATAAAAAAAAAAAAGGGGGGGGAGGACAAAACTTTTACTTTGACAATTAATCATGCCACTTAAACTCTTTCCTCTTCACTTTTATCCACTTTCATTTTTTCAGGGTGTTCTGTCCAAGAAATAATAAGTAAAAGTTCATCTCACCAAGCTGACACACTTTATTATAGTATCTTCCATTCTGGAGCTGTCCCAGCTTCAGCAGCTTGGAAGGCTGCCCCTCCACCACTGGTAAAAGGGCTTTCCCTTTGTGATGTCCCTGGGATCAACAGGATGTGCCCTTGTCAATCACCGTCTCTATGGGATGGTTTCGGTCCATGGGGACTGACCAGCAGCTGAAATATCAACAGTGATCTTGGAGAATCAAGATCTCCTGTACAACTGCAGGGATGCCAGCTCCACCCTCCAGGAAATTGGTTTTGATAGATTCTTCAGGTTCCTTTTCAGGATTTGTAAAATTTATAAACCCAGTACATCTGGAAGTCATGAAGCTCAGGGAATATGGAACAGAGATTTTTCAGCACACAAAGGTGTTTGTTACAGGATAGAATAGTTAGGAGGTGGTGGTGACTATAACATTGAAACCCCATTTCCGTTTCATGAGGGATGAACAATCTTGCAAACTCTTCATCTATATATACATCTCAGGATAACAATATATGCTAAAATAATGTAGTTGGTTTTTTTCTTCATATTATTTGGTTTTTGAAATAGACACAGAGATAAATAATGGGCATCTACAATAAATATTTTTTTGATGAATATTCTCCTTTTAGTGTTTGTAGAATGTTTGAAAATCATATCACTTCACACAATGTGTCTCAACTCTGAAAAATATGAAATGCTGTTTTGAACTAAGTTTATTCTCCTTTTAAAAATTAAAACTAGAAACATTTTCTCCACAAGCATGCTCATTTCACTGAGCCTTACATGGTGGAATATCCTTTTGTTATACGGAGGGAGAAATGGTACATGTCCAAGGTAATTCAGTGATTCACCATAGAAAACGAAGTCATGAATACAAGATTCAACTAAATGAATGATAATTATATCATTTATGACACATGGTTTCATCTAGCGTGTTATTGTCATCTGTGGGAGGAATCATCAGTTAAAGCAGAGATAATGAGAAGATTCAGTATTTCAGCTAAAGCTGAGTACCAAGAGATTAAAAATAAAAAATAGTGCATGAAAACACTTATGGATATACAGTTTCTACCTTAGATATGGGTATGTTTATGTCCAGTAAATAAACAGTAGTAATTAAAAATACAATAGGCTTTAATATTTAACAGATTTTTAATAGCAAATAGGTATCCCAAATTATTAACAAGGCCTTTAATATATGCTTCTCTCCAAAGGTCTGAAAATGAATTAAGTGAGATAAAGCATCATAGCAATTACATAGCCAGAAATAAGTGGTGGTAATATTCTTTCAAAAATGTTAATATACCTCTGTTTCAAATCATACTTGTGGGTAAAGAAGTATGGAAAAGCTATTTCTGTTTTCTGACGTAAAGTTATTTGGTATGGCCAGATTCAACAGAGAAAAGGACACATTCTTTTTCCTCTGCTAGGAAAAATAACTTCAACAATTTTTTCAGTGAGTAGCATCTGATGTATAAAATTCTAAGCATCCTTATAGTTTTTAACATAAGTAATGTGCAGAGTTTGGAAAGGGTGTTTTACTTTGGTGATGCTTTTACATTTGTGTTGCTTATATGTAAAAGCCTTTTTTAATCTTTCCCATGAATTGTTAGAATTTCTGGAAAAGGCATTTGGAGCTGAGCTGAATAGCATCATCTCACTAAGGAAAATTAGGATGGCTTTGTGAGGGTATATATCTGTGTAAGGCTATTGAATGATCATAATACAATTATCTTAGTATTCTGCGAAAAATAACTGATGATCATCATCTCCCTATGACACTTAAGACAGTGAAATTAACTGATCCTTGTTACCTGATCCTCACTTCTTTGACCTGTACAACTTCAGTTCAAATGTTTGTTTACATCACTGATGTAATCTGACCTTTTCCAGATTCCTAAATCTGAGCAGAAGGAAGTAGTTTCTCTGGAAAAGAACATACTACTCTCAGCACACATGTCAGCCCTGTTCGCCTTCCTGGCACAGGACTGCCATTCTGGGGGCCATGCATGATCACTATTTACCTGATGTGGCAGTTGGATCTGTGCTTTTGCAAACTAATAGCGATGGGACTTTGCATCCATGTACATATACATCCAGGAAACTGACAAACATTAAGCAGATATGGGCCATATGGGAGAAGGAAGCTTTTACAGTAAAGTAGGCTTTAATGACATGGCAGCATTTATTAGAAGGCAGTATGCAGCAGTTCAAAGTTTGGACAGACCACAAAAACCTAAAAGCTTTGCAAACTCCTTGCAAGCTGTGACCAAAACAGGTCAGATGGGCTTTATATTTTTGGAGGTTTAATTTTGTGTTCCTGGGGGAAATAATTTCTTAGCGGATGCTTTGTCTTGCAAACTCCAGTATGAAGGGGCATGGGAAAATGTTTTCCAAGGCATCCTTCCACTTGGCAGTGAGACACAAAATACATCATTAGACACATCCGGTTAAAGAGCTAACATACCATGAGGCATTGAAAAAGCATTACCAAATGATACATGGTTTCTGGAAAATCAATAAATTCTTACATTATGAATTGGACTGGTATAGAAGGGTTCTAAAATATATGTCCCTGAGGACTTCTGTATAGAAGTGTTGCAGAGATGTCCTGATGCTTGTTTGGCTGGCCATTTCAGGTTTATTAAAACTTTACATCTAACTACATTTTAACCTGGAAATAAGAAGATACTTTGTGACAGTGAGAACAATCAACCAATGGAACAGCTTGCCCTTGGAAGTTGTGGGAGCTTGAGACTTTCAAGAAGAGATTGGACTGCCATTTGTCAGAAATGGAGTAGGGGCTCCTGCTTGGGTGGGGGGTTGGAATAGATGACCTACAAGGTCCCTTCCAACTCTGATTATATGTTAAATCTGTTAATTAATCACCAATTTTTGTGGCCACATATGAAACAGGACTTGGAGCAGTATGTGCATAGTTACGTAGTACACATGACCATGAAGAGGATGCCAGGGAAGCCACACAGTTTGTTACAAGAGGTCACCTGCCTGACTAGACCATGGGAAGTGATAGCAATGGACTTTGTGGTGGATTTACCTGATAGTCAAGAAAACACAGTGATATGGACTGTGGTGGACCTATTTTCCAAACAAGCCCACTTCGTGGCTTGCTCTCATCTGCCTTCCACAAGAATCCTTGCCAACATATTCATTACCCACATGTACAGGCTACACAGGGTTTCCTGTAGAATTATATCGGATGGGGGGGGGGTTCAATTTATGGCCATATTTTGGTGTAGGTTTATGAAACAGATAGGATCATCCCAAGGTCTTAGTTCTGGATACCACCGTGCTCCTAATGTTGCTGTGGAAAGAATGAATGCTATGGTGGAGCAGTATTTGTGTTGCTATGTTAGACACCAACAGGACAACTGGGTGGACCTATTACCGCATGCCGAGGTTGCATACAATAATGCTGTCCATAGTAGCACCAGGTTCGCTCCATTTCATGTAGTAAACAGGATGGAGTTCACCCCCAGCTCCAGAATGTCCCACAGACATTCCAAAGGAGGGGGGGTTAAAGGAGTGGATTGCTAAGTTATAACAATCGTGTGGCCCAGTAAAAGAGGCATTATGTAAATCTGCAGATAATTATAAGGGGCCAGCAGATAAAAAAAGATGCCTTCAGTTGGCCAATCTGTATACTTATCTACAAAATACTTAAACCTCAGAATACCCAATAGAAAACTAGGACAAAAGATCATAGGGCTGTTCATCATTGAACAGGTCATCTATCCAGTGACAGTATGATTAAAGTTACCATGTTTATTTGGGAAGGTTTATCCAGTTTTTCATTGCAGTTCATTATGACCTGTGCGGACAGCACCTATTAGAGGTCCCCCTACTCCTGAGCCTCCTCCAAATATAATTGGTGGAAGGAAACATTGTGAAGTACAAAGGATCCTAGACTCAAGAATACATAGAAATAGGTTACAACATTTGGTATTATGGAATTCATATCCATTGTCAGAGACTTTGTGGGTGTATGAAGAGATTATGAATGTATCCCGCCTTATAGCTAAGTTCCACCGATTAAATCCTACCAAACCAGGTATAATCCATGTGCCTTGACATATTTTGACTGTGTCCTTTATTTTTTAGTTGCCCACCCTGTGGTAGAGGGGCCACATGTCAACCTTGTTTGCCTTCCTAGCTGGCATATAAAAATATCATCCCAGATATTCTTCAGCAAAGTCCTCATGGTACAAAGAGAGTGTTGCTCTTATTCTGGCATTCTTCCTTATGGGATTAAAGCCAGCAAAAGCACTGAGGAACTCTGTGCATAAGTATCAGTGACCACAAAAAATAGATGAAGATAGTAAGGTCACGAGAAAAAGCACAAGAATGTGCAAGACTGTGTATTTTAACAATTACCGTGTTTTCCTGAAAATGTGACCTACTCCAAAAGTCCTAGATTGATTTTTACATGTGCACCCAATATAAGCTCTACCCCTAAATTAAGTCCTAATTACCCACTCCAGGGTGCACAGGTAAAAATTAAGTAGGGTAGGGATGGGAGAGTGGAGCTGCCCTACTACTTACCTTCAGACAGTTGCAGCCAGGCCTTGCCCACCCCAACACCTGCCTTGTTGATTTCCTCTGCAGCTGGCAAGGCTTTCTTGAAAGCCTCTGAAGCCAATAACAGAGCTCCAGATCAACCCAGAGCTCTGTTATCAGCTGCAGATGCCTTCAGGAAAGCTTTGCTGGCTTTGCTAGCCACAGAAGAAGTCCCTGAAGGCTTTTGACAGTGAGAAGGAGGACAGGGATGAAGTGTACAAGTGAGATGAGTCAGTGAACAATATCCCCACTGAAAATGAGACCTGGCAAAAAATATAAGGCAGGGTTATTTTCAGGGAAATACAGGTAATTAGTGATTATAGGCCACCCAGAGTCATTAGGAGTTGAGTGGCATATACATTTAATAGATGATGATGATGATGATGATGATGATGATGATGATGATGACAATGTGTTAAAAATTTTGCTCCAGTTGCTTGAAATTTGACCTAAACAGCTTAGACGTGTTTGTAGATTTCAATATGCATTCAAGTTTGAGATTAATTATGCAAAAAAGAAAGCAGAAAAAAATCAATAGCATTATAAACAAAATTAAAATAATTAAAACCATGATAGCAGTTTTTCTTTTCCCTATCCAGGTTTTTCCATGGAATCTCTCCCATTCATTTGCTCATATATTCTCTTTCTCTCTCAATTATTATCCTGTATGTCTCTTTCACCTCTTTTTGCCTCCTTTGGGTTTATGTTGGCACTGGATAATTATTTAAATGTGTGTTTTCTGTCATAGTCTTAGGAGATGTATTTCTAGGCACATCCTGGGAAATGCCAAGCAGATGGCAAGGGCTCAAATGTCCTAATGTAAATATTACAGTGGAATTTGCTGATATGACAACTTGCAGCAATAAGAATTTTAGTATTTTTTTTATGTTTGCCTTCCTCTATGTGCGTGTATGCATGTGTGGCATCGAACATGAAAAAATGCAATCGGAATGATCAAATTGGTACTACACTTGATCCCAATGTGATAGTCCTCCTTAGGAACACAATTTCCTTGTCTGGTAAAACTGATATAGCTTTTATTTAGTTCATGATTCAAATTAAAACTAATGATGTTTAGCCTCCACAAACTTTGCTTTCCCCAGAGCTAAACTAAACAGAAAAAATGCCATTATAGCAGAGAAAAGTCTGGCTAATAAATCAGGTTTTCATAATATGGTCCAAGCTCCTGTATATTCTAGCTGAATAATGGATAATGCCTCTGGACAGATGCCAACTGAGGACTAAAGCCAAACAGAACAAACTAAAAAGGATTCAGAACAGGAGAGCTATAAGGCACTTATTAGTCTGGAAACTAAGTTTTTAAGTAACTAAGAAGATGGTATATTTAGCTTTATGAAATATTATAACTGAGGTGGGATGAAGAAATAGTAATATGTTTCAAGTAACTGAAAATATGAAGAAGGCCAGGTCTTGTTCTTTATGTTACTTAAAAGAAGGTAGATTCTACTTTGGAGGTTAGAAAAAAACTATCTAATAGTAAGAATAGTAAAACCAATTACAAAGAAAGCTAATTAGCTTAGATACATCCCAGCACATTAATAGTGTCTCTATACATCTATTATGTAAGTATATTGAACCAAGTTGATAAGTTTTGCCGATCATGTACTGTATAGGGTTTTCACCATAACCGGATTTTTGTGTATTCACAAGCTGAACTACAATTAAGTAAGAGATTTTCTTTCCTTCACCCATAACTTAAAATCCATGACTGAAACAGGTGTTGAAACCTTGGAAAGTCCCAGGCACCAGAAAAAGAGGTAATAATGGGATATGGATTGAGGGATTCATTTTTAATAGTGTTACTGGCTTTTGGAAAAAAACGTATTTCCATGGTGAAAATAGAGAGGTCTCTTTTTCACATTGCTTTCTCTCTACTGGCCACTATTGTAGCTGGAGTGTTGACTTGATGGCCTATACTTCATGCAAGCCTACACTGGAAGAAGAAAGACCATCCATTTCCTATACTTAATATATCTTATCATGTTCAGAGCAACACAAAATAAACTGCACTATTCCAGTAAGCAGAGTTGATTCACAGGAAAAAAAAAACTTTAAAAATCTTTATAAATACAAAAGATGGTACAAAATACAAAAGATGGTTAGAATGCAGTACCACAGGCTACATCTGCTGATCACCACCTGCCAGCAATTTGGCAGTTTGGGTCTCACCAACTCAAGGCTAACTCAGCCATCGATCCTTCTGAGGTTGGTAAAATGAGGATTCAGATTGTTGAGAGCAATATGTTGACTCTGTAAGTCACATAGAGAGGACTGTAAAACACTGTGATTAAGTCTAAGTGTTATTGCTAAAAATTTGGGAAAAAGTTTATTTTCAGGCCAGTCCAAGTTTTGCTGAGAGCATATGCCAGGATTACATACAAAGCAAATAGACAGATACATTGAGGATACCTGTCTCTGCCTCCTTAATCAGTAACATCCAATTCAGTTACTGTATTATTTGATGGACTGTTTTTGACAGCAATCAACTTTAAATAACTTAGACAGCAGACAGCATGAGTTTTATGAATGCAGTGCTATTCATTTCTTAATATTGCCATAGATATCTACATCTTTCCTCAGGAAAAATAAATGTTTTTGAGATCATCAATATTTATATCCTATTAAATTCATAAAACAAATTAAATAAAATTCATATAAAATCAAGCCAACCAATAATGCCATTATAACCCCAAATTGATAGCTATGCTATTTCTTTTACCCATTCTATTTTTTGCAGAACATAGCAATAAAATGCCCAAGTACATTTTAATTCATCACAGATTTATGGTCCTATTTCCCAGTGGATATCCTTGAGATTTTATGGCATTTCACACCATATCCTTGCTATTTACACAATTCATCAAGAAAATGGTAGCAAAATAGCCTTTAGATGTGTGATTCACAAGATTATTGCTGTTTATACAAAGTATCTTTCTATCTATATCTAATTAACTGATTTTCTTGAAAACACATCAGGGAAATTGTGTGATCATAATACTGAGTGGAGGATAAACCTGAACAGAACTGGTGAAGGTTACTGAACAATATATTAGAATGCTGGAATTAAAATCAATCTCTCACAAAGACAAAAGATGAAAAAAGAAACCGAATAGAGAAAGGAAGAAGAAAACCAATATATTTATGCTTAAAGAATACTATCCTACATATGTTTATATTTGTCTAAATATGGAGCATGAGGAAATTGCTCATTTCAGATACAGCAAAAACTCTGGAAAAAGAACTAATGTGGAACTACTCGATTCAAAGCCCAGGTACATAATGCAATGTTGAAAAGCAGCTCAAAAACAAACTCTTTCTTTTCTGGTGTAATGAGATGAAATGCACATCAAAATTTGGTGGTTTTGAATGAAAGAAACATGCTAAATTTTGTAGATATCAGTGCAGTTGCTATTGAATTACAGTATTGGTTTTTTGAAAGAAACTGTTAACTTTATTTTATTTTATTTTAATACAGAATAGGATAACGTTTACGGTGATAGGAGCCTGCTGAAAGCTCAGTCTTCACAAGAAGTGAGAAGGATTGGGGTAGAAGGCAGATTTTGCTATAGTTGCTGTGGCATGGAATTCACTCTTCACAGAAGTGTGCTTAATTCTTTTGCTCAGTGTCTTCCAGTTGATTTGTATTAAATGTTTTTGAGAACATACTGAGAGTCCATTTTGAGGTAGCAATGTAGAATAATGAGTAAGTGAGTGAATGAGTGAATGAACAAATAAACTATAGCTATTATGGAACCAACCTTCATACAGATACACTGAATGCTGATTAGGAAAAAAACCCATTCAAGAAAGGAATGGAATTTATTGTGAAGCACGATGTCAAAAGTCTTCTCTGGACAGCTGCTTCCCTGCTCTTTGCCATAGAATAATGAGGTTATTAGGCCAGATCATTTAGGGAAGGGATTCTAAAACAATTAAATAGAATAATGGTTAAAGCTAAGGATCTTCCTCATTGTGCAAATACTGTAGCAGAGATAATGATAAAAATTGTCCTACTTGTTTGTGGTGGGGGACACCTCCAGATTACGAGTTCAATACTTCACTGTCCAGTTTTCCAACCATGACATTTTTCCTAAATGATAATAAAAAACTTTTTTTTGGTCATTGTTGTTCTATAAGTTCCTGCCTTTCCTGCAAGGGCTCAGATCAATTTCCTCAGATCTCAATATTATCCCCATCAAAGGCTGAGAGAGAGAGAGAGATAGTATGACAAATTTATTCATAGAATTTCTCTTGAAATTCTCCATGATGGGTTTGACTTGCACCTGGATCTCCCCATCCTAGTTCAATATCTTAACCACTTTGCCACAGACTATCATTTCATTCCTTTTGGTATAGCTACCACATAATGCAGACTCCACATAAAAGAGCTGGAGTCACTTTTGAATTTGGAAATTGCAGCATTTGCATCGAATTGTCACAAAAATGAGACCCTGTACATGAAGACTATTCAAAATGAGAATTTTACGCAAACAGATCCCACATTAATATGTCAGTTATCGCAGGTAATAACTCAAATTGAAAGGGAGGGAGGTTATGAGACAAGTAGCAGGCCAGTGTGGTCTAATGAAACTTATACAGTAGTTGCCATTAATATAAATTGCAAAACTCTCAGCATCTTTGGATAGAAGCATGTTATATTATAAAATGGATTGATCCATATTAAATTAGAAGAATGCTTTCCCAATTGGAATATTGCCTTCTCATAGAAAATTGGATCTTAAGGACAAATCTCTTTGACTTTCAGTTTTCTAAATGTATGTATATACATACATAAATACTTGTTTTTTTAAGTTTTCGCGGGTACTTACATGTGTGCTGTTTAACTTCCTTCGGGTATTATCCCACGTCATTGTAGTGCTTTTAAAGTTGTAGCAACGTTTCAGCAGAATCTCATCTGCCATCATCAGGCTTCTGTATTGAGTTCGTATGTGGGTCAGGCTATCACAGCCATTAGTTTTAAATTTAAAATTAAAGGTAGGCTAGCCTCAAATTTAAAACTAACAGCTGTGAGAGTCTGACCCACATACAAACTCAATACAGAAGCCTGATGATGGCAGATGAGATTCTGCTGAAACGTTGCTACAACTTTAAAAGCACTACAATGACGTGGGATAATACCCAAAGGAAGCTAAACAGCAACATACATAAATACTATATATAGTATAGTATATTATATAGTATAGTATATGGTATATAGATAGTATATTAAGTAATGCAATTATTGTATATAGAGCTGGAAGTGGTATGGACTAACTCTCCTGGTTTTCCTCATCTACCCTTTTAAAGTTTTTACTGCTGTTGTTTTCCTTTCTCACTCACTTCAATATAATAAATAAATTTAAAATATGCATTTTGGGGGCTTATATAGTACCATGTGTTGCTTCAATTAAAGAAGACAGAAAAAAAATACATGGAAGAAAGTTTAACAAACAAACATCATCAAAATATTTGGCCAAATTGCTTGAAAGTCTTCTTACTACTCTGTTTAAAGAAAAAAAAGTCTAAATTAGACGAGCAATATACACCAGCAAATCAGGTACAGATTTATCATTTAATCATCTCCATATGAAAGAAGTCCCTGATCTACATTCTGATAAATTGTAAATAATAGAACATAACCTATACACCCCCAATTTACATAAAGCCATGTTAACAATCCTCTAAATTTAACCAGAGTTATGGCAACAAAACATTTTTCTATCATGATATTTTCCAAATATCCTGCAAGCATGGAATTAGCCTTGAGTGCTTGCAAAGCAGCAACAGAACTAAATTGACCACCTTTAAGTTCCATAAAGCCTTATCTATCTGTTTCCAGGCTGAGGCTGGCAGTTTATGGAGAATCCTGTATAATAGGTAGCATATAAAAAAGTAGCCAACCTGAATTCTACACATGAGTCTTGTTGCCTCTGCCTGACATTGTCTGACCAATATAATGTTAAATGTTTCAGTTTAAAATATTATTAAACTGAAAGTTTAAAGCTATTTTACAGATTTCTTGCTGATTTCTTGTTGATAGATGTATTTTCTGCTTTTTGTTCAAGAGTTCAAGCTAGGATATATAACATTAATGATAGAGCTAGCCTGCAAGGCTAACAAATAGTTTGGAGGTCCAATACAAATACAGTTCCCCAACTCTCGATCAATTCTAGATTACAAAAAAATGATTTCTTCATAATAAAATGGAGCGAACCAAGAAAAAACATGTAGTATGCATTACAGAATAATCTGGTAACAGAAAGCACCATTCATCACACAGTGCACTTCAGTTAGGAGAACGTCCTTGACAGCTTGATCTACCTCTTAGTTGTATGAAACTTTGTGACTAAGTAAGTAGATCATCCTGATCAAAAATCCTGTTAGGCTTTTCTATTCATTATACAGGTTGTTTGCTATAGTGACACTTGGCTAGAAAGAAGGATATAAAATTCCAGGCTGTTTTAAAATATGTATGAGAATAAGAAAAGGTATTCCTAGATATTCCTGGGATTTTCAGTAGATGGGGTGGGGATTCTGATACCATTACTCTCTTCTCATGGACCATCAAACTCCCTAATCTAGACATCTTAAATCTCATGAAGAATATCTGATAACAAATTGTTTGATTTAAACAACACAACTATTCATAGGATTGTAGACAGCAACATTTTATGTTTTTTTTCTTAGCACTGAATTTTGTGCTGGGCTGGAAACTATTTTACTGCTTAGCATAAACATATTCTTACTTAGTGATAAAAATTATGGAACAAAAAGAAAAGAAAAGAAAGCTTGCTCCAGAAAAATACATCAAAAAAAGAGATTTCTTTTCTTTAAAAAAAATGCAGTGTGCCTTATTCACCTTGAGAGATGGGCAAGCATAACTTAGCTATTAAAAAAAGAGCACCACTATAGAAAGTTAGGAGCTTTTATTACTGCTGTTTACCATTTAAATAGATCTTTTTAGTTGTGCAAAGTGTGTTGCAAACCTTATCTAATATAATCCCTCAACAACCTTGTGAAGCAGCAATTTCTAGAGGGATAGCTGCATATGGCAGAAAAACAAGGAAAAGATTTGTGGCATCTTAAAGACTGAACCAGATAATCATGGCATTAGATTTTGTGGGCAACAGGAACATCACACACATTGATACTGAAAGCTGAACAAAATTAGAAGAGCACCAGCAAGCTTACCTCTTTGATATATAAGTTCCCCAGGGCAACTCTTTTGATCTCAAAGCAGGTGGAACCCAAACAAGCATTCTGTATGGGCTTGTGATGATTAATTGATTAATTTACAGATTTTTTAACACCAGTCCAATCAGAAAATTCTGGGTAGTATTAAAAGCAATATATAAAAATAATCTTGCCCAAATTAACCTCTCATCTTATCAATAAAACAATCCTCCAAGACTAGATTGCAAGTTTGATATAATAAGAAAGGATTGGCAAGAGACAGTGAATTCTAGTTCCACATTACATACAAAGCCATCTGAATGAGCTTGGGCCAGTCAATCTCTCTCAACCCTAGGAAGAAGGCAATTGTGCCAACAAAATGACAGGGACGTCCAGGCAATCACCAGGTCTCAACTCTGATTTGAAGGCAAACACATACAGACACAGACACCCTCCTTCCCTCCCCAAAAACTAGAATAAGATGACCACTTATTCTCTATCATCTAGGCATCAAAAATGTCAAAGGTCCATTTAAAATGTGTTTTCCTGAATGATAAGACTGAAGGGACCTAGTGTAAGTAACAAGTTCCAAGGTGTCAGGACAATCACATGAAAAGTCTCTTTTCTGCTCCACTTCTAATCAAAAGCAAAGATAAGAGCAGACACTTTTTTATTTTTCTAAAACAAATATTTTACATCATAGTTGAGAATGGCAGGCCATGCAAATAAGCAACCCAGTACAGAGAGGACTCCACAATTAAGAACAGACCTGAGAGGTGGATGAGATAAGAAAAAAGTAGTAAACAGATTTATAAACTGTAAAAATTAAGTAAGAATTAATCTGATTGACAGGATGAGGAGTATCACTCTGGACAAGTTCCTAACATAAGTTGAAATGTTGCAGTCAAGGAAATTGGTTGGCTTTGGCACAATACAGATAAACCTGAAGATACAACAGATCACTTGAAGAATATTCAACGTTACAACAGGCACTCCAAAATTACATGCAATCCTGTTTCAAAATTACAACAGTTGCAGCGCCCCTGCAATCATTTGCCTTTATGACCATCCACAGGGATGTTGCAGTACCTTGTCTCTCTCTCCTATCTTACCTTGCCAGGACCCTGTAGCCAGAGGTGGTATTCAGCTGGTTCTCA
Organism: Laticauda colubrina; assembly: GCA_015471245.1. NCBI lineage: Eukaryota > Metazoa > Chordata > Lepidosauria > Squamata > Elapidae > Laticauda > Laticauda colubrina. The sequence continues at coordinate 65,576,220 of BLBF01000005.1, read as the reverse complement.
CTGGTTCTGGTGTATCAGTAGTGGAAATTTTGATTTGTTCAGAGAACCAGCAAATACCACCTCTGGCTGGCTCCGCCCACCTGCAAAGTGCATGCAAAGTGTGCTCTCATAGAACTGGTGGGAAACAATTTGGAATCCCACTGCTGCCTGCAGCACTTAGGCCTGCTCCCCAAACACCCATCACTCATTTCATTTATCTTTTGAAGCTTTCCAAACCTTATTCTGGGGAAGGACGGTAGACCGCATATCCCTGGACTGTGTGGAAATTACCCAAAAGTTGTTGCCATTTTGTCCTACCTCCTTTGGACTGGGACAAAATGGTGGCTGCCATACAAACTGCTTCATTTTACTGCCTTAACAAAAACTGCATTGTGGTAAAGAAACTTCTGACCACTGTAGAAAGCAGAAATACAGCATGTGTTGGGTATGTTTACCACCTTGAATTATTTGTTAAAATAAGGCAAGATACAAACAAATAAATAAATCTTCTAGGCACAGTTTAGAATTCAAGAAGACTTTAAAAAATTATATGGCTACCTGTTTATGTGACTCTGTATGGCAAACAACCAGCTAAAACCATGAACAAAATAATGTAGCAGCAATTAAAACTTATTGTGTCCAAGGCAGTCCATGTATTCATAACAAAAAATCTTTTAAAAATGACTCACCTAACTCCTGGCTTCATGTTCTGATAATCAATTCAGAATATGAAATTCAAATTTAAATTATGCTTCAAGAATTCTTGTTGAAGTTACTGGCAATTCTGTTGACAGGATTAACTTGTCCCACTGTTTTCAATGGGTCCATTCTGAGCATGATTAAGTTTAAATCCAGCTGCACATTTCTTTTTTAGTTCTAGCAAAATCTTATCATAACAAAGGGCCTTTGAGGAATAGAAGAAGGGTTTAAAAGATTAAGCATAATCCATTTGAAACTCTAAGTCTATACAGATAGGTAAATGAGATAGTAGAATCCCAAGGAGATAACATTAACTGCATTGTTTTGGCTTGGGGGTGGAATAGTCAATTATTACTTGGCTGCATCTGATGTAATAAAAAGAAAGTACTCAAAATGCCCTGAATGAGATGTCTTGTTTCATTCAAGAAGTTGAATGAGCAAATATATTTGGCTCTCATTTCTGTATCTAAAATCTACAAATAGAATTTGATGTTATCTCTGTAATACATTATTGTAAAAATGACTTGTCATGTTATAATATTCTTTTGTTCTGAATAAAGGTATATTTGATTGAGGGACTTATGTAATACAGAGATATTTGTATAGGTTATAATTTTATACATACTCTTACCTATCAAACTGGACAATGAATTCCTGCCAGTGATGAGAGAATTCTCTTTGGTAGGAATTAAGCTTGCCAGCTGTATTCCAGTCCTCCTGGCACTTCTGAAAAGCCGGTGTTTAGTGGCAGCAAAGCACAAGGCTATGACATGTTATTTTTATTTTTTTAATTTAAAAATATTATAACTATTATATAAAAGTTAATAAGAACTACTGATGATATTTAAAATGTAAAAAGAAGAATAATGAAATAAAGAGAAAACAGCAGACATCAAAGAAAAGAAAATATATATAAAGAAATGACTTCCAATTTGTAGCAGTTATGAGCAAAAATATGAAATAACCCCTTACTCTATGATTATGACTTTATTTATATTTGTATAATGTATTATCTTTATTTGAATCCTCCTATATTATAATATAATATCATTTTTTCTGTTCTCTTCAAAAGTCAATAAGGGGAAGTCTATGGCATTTTAGAAAAGCTAGTTAAAAGATAAGAACTTATTTTTGGATAAATTTTTTGAAAGATTGTCATTTTAATTTGGAATGGGATCTTTTTTTTGAACTTTGGTTCAATCATCTTTTCTGGAGAATTATGAAGCTGTTATGCTATCCTTTCCCATTTTTGTTATCTATGCTCAACAGAAGTTCAGGGGATTATATCCAATTTTGATATTCTGGATAAATAGAACTACAACCAAATCTCTGCATTTTAGATTTTTAACCAATTTTCCTTCATATTTTAAAGTCAGAATGAGGGTAATATGAAGTCATCACATCAGAAATATCACAATGATCTCTGGGATATGCTGGGCGACACTAAATATACCATTCTTATTTGGTACTGATTGATATGTAGTCACAAAATGTATTTCATATAGATGACAATCTTGACATTCTGGCAAATTATAGATAGGAAAGGAAAAATAGACTATCAGTACATATTTTTAGGAGGTTTCAGACTCAAATAGTCTCCCTACACATTGCCATACTAGATATTGCCATACTATTCACATTAAAAGATAGCCTACTAGTACTTTGGAGGTATTTGGTGGCAATTAGATTAGCTGAATAATGGTGAAAGTATTATTTGTGAGAACTGACACTTTAACAGGACTAGCTCAAGGCTCAGGAGGATCCAGTATCTGAGTATTTGAGAATTTGAGAAATTATAATAAATGCAAGAATAGCTACTATTAGTTGCATCCTAGATAATATCCTATTTGGAATATACTGGCAAGCATGACTTTTCAAGGAAATTCCTGACCAGGTTCATAGAAAAATGTTTCTGAGTAAAGGAAGCAATCTGAGACCAGCTGTCCTTACTTTTATCCTAACCAATAGAGAAAATTTAGTAGAAAAATTGGAAACAAATAAATTTAGTTTCAAATTAGAATCCTAATCTGGGTAGTTTTCATATTTTACTGCACTTCATTTTTCTATTTGTTTTATAACCTGTAAGCTGCCAAGAGTCACCTTATGGAGGAGATTGGTGACTAAATAAATAAAAAGTAATGTTCAGTGGCAGAAGTTAATGGAAAATCTTACTTATGAGTGACAGATGCACCTGGAAAAGATGTTACTAACAGCCCAATCAGAAAATGCAACTAAGATTTTTTTATAACAGAAGAAGAAACCAATATTGTTATAGAAAAATCTAAAAGTCCTCCCTCCCCAAAAAAGACATACTGGTGGCAGAAAAAAGGGACAGTTTAGCAAATGAGAGTAAATACAGTTTGTAGAGATTTTGCCCAGAAAACTAAAATGTAAAGTGTACTGGGTTAGCAAAGGTTGTTATTAGTAAGAGTAAGAGTTTGTTCTAATATGTTCAAAAGAAAAAGAAAAGAAAGAACAATGTTTATCAGTATTCCATCTGCTCAGTAAAGTTGACAAACAGGTAACAAGTTAAATGTCAGTAACAGTAAAATGTCAGTAACAGTTAAGTCATATTTTGGCTCATTCTTTTGTGAAGAAAAGGATTAAATTCCATTGTATAACCATGAAGAACAGTTTGTAGAAACAAGATTTCAGTCTAAGCTTGTTACAAAGCTTACAAGCACCATCTTTTACTTGAACAAAATTTAAAAAACGATGCAAGCTGAAACACATCTGAACTTCAGAAACGGTGACCACACATACTTCAGGGAATAATGGTATTCAGCCAATTCTCACTGGTTCATGTGAACCGGTTGTTAAATTGCACGCACACCCTGACTATCAAAGTGGATCCTGGGTGCTGCGCTGCTTTGCAATAGAGAAAC
>BLBF01000005.1:65540637-65572647 GCA_015471245.1 Laticauda colubrina | reverse complement strand
TGGATGAACCATGTCTCCCATGGGACCCTGGGAGAACTGGTTGTTAAATTATTTGAATCCCACCACTGGAGGAAGGATAAGAAGGATGATTGTACTCTTCCATATACTTAGTTGATGAGGAATGATGGTAGATCCAACCACCAGAAGAGAGAAGGAAGAAAACTGCATCAATAGCTGTTCACCAGAGCTTTTGAATGGATCAGCCCAGCACACTTGGCTTCCTGAACTCATAGTCCTCCTGAAGCTGGTAAATTCTGTCCAGTTCAAACAGTTGGCACTGGTGTAATTTATCCAGATGATCAAAAATCTCTGTGCTTCTTCCAGACTTTGAAATCCAACTTAGCAGAGGCTGCTCCTCCAAGGTGACAACTCACATAGCATTTGAACTCTGACTCATGTAATTATTAGGGTTATAAAAATGAAAATGGGTTCTTGTGTTGTTTCCAAGTCCTCCTTTTAATCCCAATGATTTTTATGTCTCTAAATGAGGGGAAAACCCTGCTTCAGCAATTCTTTGCAAATATAACTTCAGGCTAATCTTTAGAGCAGTGCTGGCATAAAATTGGCATAGGATAATGATGAATCAGACACTTTGTTATTGGCTCACTATCCTAAATTGTTACACAGTGCTGTGATGGACTGTTAAACATCTGATTACTTTCCTCTAGTTTAGACAGCAGTGCTAAACAGTGTTTTATTGCCTTTTGCCAAGATTGAAAGTCATATCATTTATTTGAAAAAAAGTCACTAACTGACCATTGTTTGAATGAGCACCCAAAATTTATAAATTAAGAACTTTGGATGGAAGCCACCTTGAGTTAACATTTTCCCGTGCAGAACTTATTATGTGCTCAGTTCTTTGTTGTATTTCTTTCATAATGTCTAAACAAAATATTATTTACAGTGCTTAGAGCTCAGAGGGATTTCCCCCACCTACCCTCACCGCTTCTTAGCTGCAGATAAGAAGAGTGTAGGGAACATTTTGTCGCTTTCCCTTTGTATTATGTGCAGATTTATTCTCAACTTCTTTCAACCAAATCTATGAAGAAATGATGAATTATGTTACAAGCCTAATTCAATGCTTGCTGTATATGCAATTTAAAGGTGCAGTAGAATTCATTTGGATGTCATAGAATTCTTGGGTTGACCTGCAGGTCCCGATTATCCCAAGAGGAAGATAGGTAACTGATTGTTCTGGTAGAGAAGAAACAAATGATACCATACTAAGCCTGCTCTTTGCATGCTTCAAAAGCAACATGGACCTGAGGTGTTTTGCTCCACATCAAAAGTGATGTTTTTATGCCCTGCTGCTGCAAGGAGGGCAATCTGGTCCACCTGGTATGTTTCATTCTGCCTAAAATAATTGTTTCTGTTCTGTTTAGATTTCTACAACCATGTTGTTCTGAGCTGTTGGGTTGCCTGCCACAACTTCTTGGCCTGGATGTTTTAGATTTTGTTACAGTAGAGAAATGGTGAGAGAACTAGTTTGGTGTAGTGCTTAAGGCACCAAGCTAGAAATTAGGAGTTCTAGTTCTGCCTTAGGTCCAAATCCAGTTGGGGGACCTTAGCCAAGGTACTCTATCTCAGCCTTAGGAAGAATGTAATGGCAAACAAGTTCCAAAACATTTTGCCAAGAAAATTGCAGAGACAAGTTGAGGTAATTACCAGGTGTCAGCACTAATTTGGAGGCATAAAATATAATAAAATGGTGAAATATTAATTGTATCCTATTAAATATTTTCTAAACAGCAGAAGAACCCTAAAATGCTAGCCATTTTTGTCTTTATTTATTTTTAATTAGGTGAAATTGATAAGTGTTCTGGTTAGGGTTAAAGTTAGGGTTAGGGTTAATTTCCCCATTGTAGTCCAAGTTACAAGGCTTTCACACAAAAGGGAAATGTTATGTATGGAACTTGGTAGACTCTAAGTCTACCAAGCTGATTGGCCGAAAAGTCCGTTCTTGGATTGGTTACTAAAGCACCATTCCAATTGGCCTGCCTGACGTTGGAAACACTTAAAGTACTGCCATTGGCCACAAGCCGCGAGCAAGCCGCTATAAGAAGGGCTGCCATGGCTTGGGCAAATGTTTCGTTACAAGTCATTTAATTGTTTGAATAAAGAGCTGTTTGTGGGAACCCAGTCTCGCACACCTTATTTCCAGATGGAACACTGGCGCCGAGGATGGTATCGTTCTAGAAGAGCGAGACCGAAGCATGCAACCAGAACCGAGTGACAGAGATGGCCGGTAACGATGCGCCACCGGACCATTCAACCCAACCGAGGAAGATTGGGAGTCATACATCGATCGCTTTCTGATGTTCTTAGAAAGCAACAAGCTACAGTAGATAACTGACCAGAGGAAGAGGGCTTTATTCCTCACGTACTGTGGGCTAGCTGTTCTTAAAATGGCAAAGGTGCTAGCTAAACCAAGAGATGTTAAGCAGATGGCATGGCCTGAAATGAACAGAATGCTTCAAGCCCATTATGTGACTGTGGTCTCCAACCTGATCAAAAGACATGAGTTTTACAAATGAGACCAATGGGAAGACGAGAGCATAGGAGACTTCGTAGCAGCCCTAAGACACATTGGAGGAGCCTGCAAGTTCCAGAACATAGACGAGGCCATGAGAGACCACGTGGTCCTCAAATTGAAGGACGCTACACTCCAAAGCAAGTTGCTAAACAGACCGAATATCACATTGGCCGAGGCCATTGCAGAAGCCACCGCCACTGAAGCAGCTAAGAAATCCGCAGCCACTATGCACCAGATGAACTCAATTCCAGATCTTCTGAATCAACCCAGAGAAAAGAGGGTGGAAGGAAGCAAGAAACTGTCCACAGTGACTGCCCACCATGAAGAACTCGACTCCCCGAGCGACACTAATGATGACAATGAAGATATACATAGGTTTCAGTCAGAAAGAAAATGGCGGGGAAAAAGAAGAAGCAGGTGAGAATTCCAGAGTGCTTGATGCGGAGGAAATCACCCGTGCTCAGAATGCAGGTTCCTAGATGCCATTTGCAGACCTTGTGAAAATCCGGGGCACATCGCAAAGGTTTGCCGAAACAAAAAGAGCTATAGTCCAAAAAGTCGTGGCGGCACCACGCCTCTCGAAACGAAGAGAGACAAGCCAGAAACAGATGAAGCTGAGAGAGCAGGAACCGGCGAATGAGCGACAGAGAAGATACACACCAAACAATAACCATTGGAAATGTCAGGGCAACAAACACAAAAAAGGTCCGGATAAAAGTAAAAATTGAAGGAAAGCCCTGTGAGATGGAAGTAGACTCTGGATCATACTTGTCAATGGTATCTTGGAACACTATCAGAAGCCTGATACCAGACATCAAGCAAATGGAACAACAAAAATTGATACCGAATTCAGGGAAACCGAATCCCAGTAGTGGGCCTTGGACATTTCTTAGTTGAATTTAAAAAACATGCTGAAATACTGCCTCTGACAATCTTTGACCGTGATCGCCCTAGCCTGCTGGGAATTGAATGGTTCACGCCCCTGGGAATCGGAGTGACCGGGATCAAGAGCATCATTGCAGCCAACTGGAAAGAGAGCCTGCTGGAAGAGTTCTGGGATGTATTTGACGGGACCCTAGGAAAGTACAAGGGGACCCCAATATCATTCAGCCTAGACCCAAAGATAGCTCCCATCAGGCTCAAAGCCAGACGTGTTCCCTTTGCCCTAAAGCCAAAAATAGATGAACAGCTTAACTAACTTATTGCACAAGGGGTGTTAGAACCAATCGACCATACCAGGTGGGAAACACCCATCATGACTCCTGTCAAACCAGATGGGACAGTGTGCATCTGTGGAGACTATAAGGCAACCCAAAATCATGCACTCCAACAAAGCACATACCCAGTACCAGTAGTGCAACATTTATTGCACTCACTGGGGGAGGAAAATTTTTTGCAAAACTTGATCTCGCACAAGTGTATCAACAGCTATCAGTTGACCTCAAAAACGCAGAGGCACAGACTATAGTCAGGCACAGAGGGGTATTCAAGTACAACCGACTTCAATTTGGCATTAGAGTTGTCCCGGGTGTTTTCCAAAGTCTCATGGAGCGCCTTCTAAATGGAATCAAAGGAGTCGTCCCCTATTTTGATTATGTATTAGTATCAGCAAAAAATGCAAACTAATTAGAACATAGACTAAAAGAGGTTTTGTGAAGATTCAGGGCAGCAGGGCTTAAAGTCAAAAGAGAAAAATGTAAACTAGCCATCAATCAGGTCGAATTTCTAAGCTACCTGATAGATGAGCAAGGGATACACCCCACTGAAAAGAAAGTAAAGGCGATAAAAGATGCACCCAGACCTAAGAACAAAACTGACTTACAAGCTTTCTTAGGTCTCATTAATTTCTACAATGTCTTCCTGCCCCAAAAAGCGACTGTAGAAGAACCTTTACATTGATTGTTAGATAAAAAAAAATATATGGAAATGGGGCCACCAGGAACAAGCAGCATTCCAAAGTATCAAGGACTTATTTACATCCAACACCGTTTTGATCCAGTACAGAAACACTCTGCCTTTGACGGTCACCTGTGATGCATCACCTTTTGGAATCAGCACCATCCTGAGCCACAAACTACCAGACGGCAGAGAGGCACCAATCACCTTCTATTCCAAAACACTGTAAAAATCGGTAAGGAATTACAGCCAACTTGACCGAGAAGCCCTCGCAATCATAGCCGGCATCAAAAGATTCCACAAATACCTATATGGTAGGACATTTTTGATTATCACTGACCACAAACCCCTGCTAGGGGTCCTAGCAGAAAACAAACCAACCCCGAACATTCTATCATCAAGAATGACATAGTGGTCTGAATTCCTCGCTGCATACAACTACACACTCATCCATCACCCAGGAAAGACCATCACCCATCCAGATGCCTTGAGCTGTTTCCCGCTGCCCAACATGGAAGAAGACCCAGCTCCCACCATCTCCACTCTTCAAATCGAGTCCTGGCCGAATCTGCCACTAACCGCAACAGACATCGCAAAAGCTACTGCGAAAGACCCGCTGACAGCTCGAATCCTGCATTGGGTAGGTAAGGGCTGGCCGGATGAGAACAGAGGCGAAACTTTTAAACCTTTTCACACCTGACAGACTGAACTGTCTATTGAAAAAGGTTGGATCCTGTGGGGGGACAGGGTGATAATCCCAGAAAAGTTACAGGAAGAAGTGTTGTGTATGTTGCATGAGGGACACCCCGGCATAGTCAAAATGAAAGCCCTGGCCAGGATTTACGTCTGGTGGCCAGGGCTGGACAAGGAGATTGAACGATGGGTGGCAACATGCCATGACTGCCAAAAATCAAGGCCTACCCCCCCACTGGCACCAGTCATGGAATGGGAAACTCCCAGAAGCCCATGGTCGAGACTGCATATTGACTTTGCTGGGCCAACAAAAGGGAACACCTATTTTGTAATCGTGGACGCCTACTCGAACTGGTTAGAGGTTATCCTGATGGTGTCCACTACTACTGAGGCAGTCATAAAACAGTTAAACAGACTTTTTGCCATGCATGGGCTGCCTGATGTAATAGTCTCGGACAGTGGGCCCCAGTTTACCGCTTTAGCTTTCGAGCAGTACTTGGCTGCACAGGGCATCCGACATGCCCTGACAGCGTCGGCTCATCCAGCTTCAAATGGATGGGCTGAATGCATGGTTCGTTATACTAAGGAGGCCCTAGAAAAAATGGACATGGGGGACGTGCAAGATAAACTTAACAGATTATTAACCATTCAACATATCACCCCAGCACAACCACTAACAAAAGCCCAGCTGAACTCCTCATAGGTAGGAAATTACCTCAATAGACTGCACTCCACCTATACCTGGGACAACCCCCCTGACTCCTCCAGTAAATATCGCTGTTTTGAAATCTGCGATTTAGTCTACCCTAAAAACCTTACCGGGGACCCATTATGGCTTCTAGCCACAGTTACCCAAATCACAGGCCTCTGGTCATACCGACTTTTACTAGACGATGACAGAACATGGAAGCGGCACATCGACCAGCTTCGCTCTCACACATTAGAACACAACACTACACTACCACCGAAAACTCCAATAAACGAGCCAAAAACAACCGAGGAGGGGGGGAAACACAAAATAATAAGAAGAGACGAACCTCCAATAACAAGATAAGAATCATTACACAAACCTGTACTACAAACTGAATTGAAACAAAAAGAGCGCTTACCCATAGATGACCTCCAGAGAAGAAGTCCGGGAGCAGGAAAGTGAGGCGAGGCCTTCCTGGAAGGAGACAGTCAGGTCAGCTCGACCAGCCCAGATGAACCAGGAGGGAGCAGCGGAGCCACCTGACCAGCCCGAGAAACTCAGGCAGGAGCAGCAAGGCTGACTCACCCTTCCAGGAGGTTCCATGGAGAAGACACAGAGAGAAAGTGATCCCGTCCGAACCGCTTGAGGACCATGTTAAGACTGAGCTGCGCAGGTCAAGTAGGACCTGCAGAATCCCCACCTACCTGCGTGACTATGTTATGCACGTTGGACGAAACCAAGGTGGGAGGGGTGTTGTGTATAGAGTTTAGTAGACTCCAAATACCTCCATCTGATTGGCCAAAAAGTCCGTTCTCGGATTGGTTCCTTAAGCGCCATTCTGATTGGCCTGCCTGATGGTGGGAACACTTAAACAACTGTCATTGGCCACAAGCCGCAAGCAAGCTGTTATAAGAAGGGCTGTCGCGGCTTGGGCAAATGTTCCATTACAAGTCACTTAACTGTTTGAATAAAGAGCTGTTTGTTGGAACCTGGTCTCGCACACCTTATTTCCAGATGGAACAGGAAAGTACAGATGTACTTGGGGGACTTGTCAGCTATCTGGCAGACATATTCTCAACACTGTCCTCACAAAATCTTGACAAAGATTTCTTAAGCTAGCTTCCTTTGTAGCCAATTCACACATAAGAGACAAATAGCTGAAAGTTTTAGCCACACCTTCCAAACTGCTGCATAGAACACAATACATCATCATTTAGATTCTGAGTTTAGCCAATATTTCTCAAATTATAATACTGTCTGGGAAATCTTGGAGACCAAACATCTTACATCGTGTGGGAAGTATGAAAATTGGGTCCCATCTCATATTTCTTCATTTCTGCACAAGGGAGTTTTAGAGATGTACTTGTTGAAATAATTAGTTAGGGCAGTTCTACTTATGTTGGATAATTATTTCTTCTTTCATCTCTTATTTCAATTCTTTTGCAAGCCAATATTGATCAGGTTGCTTATGAATGTCACTGTGATCTGAGAACACAATTCCATTATGATCCAGATTACTGAAAATATTGAAAGCAGTTATTTTAAATGATATCTGAGGCCTATAGTAACTTTCTCAGTACTTTCAACAACCTCCATGATAGCATCAAGGAATTAATGTAAATTTTGAACATGAAATCTGTTATTAGAATTTGCACAAGGCAATATGTTAATCTCACAAACTGGGAGTGTATGGTTAAGGGCATCCCATATGATTTCTGCATGAAAAAGAAGTAAGGACTTGAAAACAATAGACTATTTTCAATTACAATCACAATGGAATACATATATTTCTTTTCATACTTAATGACCATGTGAAACATTTTTAAAGCATCAACTGTTAGATGAAAGGAATCAGAACACCACCATAAGCTGATTTGAGTTGCTTTTTATTTTTGCCTACCTATTTAAAATTATGTTGCCAAACTGACTACATTATCTTGGGAACAGTCAGATAAAGGCTTTAGGAATTCTGGACAGGGAGAGGGGTCGGTTTGGCCTCCATTGATTCCTTCTTTGCAAGGACTTCAAGCTCACCAGTCCTTTTACTCCTCCCCCCATTCTAGCTGGAGATTCCACCATAACAATGCTGTATCAGTATTATAAGATCTACAGATATTTTAAAGTGATTACTGATGGTTTCATATATTTGTATATTCATTTTTATGGGATTCATTTAACAGAGTTGCCCAGAATCACTTAGGTGCGATGAGTTACCACTCAGATCAAATCAAATCAAATCAATCTGTGTTCCATGTATGTTAGGAATTGATAGTCACTTAACAGTTAGGTTGGAAATATATAAACCAGGATAGATGTTTAATACTGTCTCTTTAAGGGATTGCTAAAATTGTAAGTGGGTGTGGTTCCTCAAATGCCCATAAGATGGAGCCAGAAACCAGGATTGTTAGTTCTGTAGTTGCTAGTTCTTAGTTCTGTAGTTGCTAGTCCAATGTTCTTATGTTTGCTGTTTTTGGTTCCCTATTGACTGTTGCTGATCATCGTTATTCTTGGATTGCTCTGAGTCTATTTACTGAACTGTTTATGATACTGGACTTTGTTATTTGGATTATCCCTGGACTGAAAACTGACTGCTTTAACCATGTATGACTTGGACTGATTGTTGGACTTTGCTTAACCGTTTACTGAAAGTAAAGCCCATGTCACATTGGCTAACGGATGCAAAAAGGACACAGCAGACGAGCAAAATGTTCTATCCGTTGTTATCCGCTCTTAAAAGGGGCAAAAATTTGCATAAATGGAGCGGATAACACGGACGCGAGGAGGACGCAGGGCAGATGCAAAGCAGATGCGGAACGGAAGCCCAGTGGATGGAAGCGGATGGGAGCGGATGTCGCAACCGCAGGGCTTCCGGGGAGCCTCAGCAAAGGGGACGCGGAATGGATACAGCGGATGCAGAGCAGATGCCGAACGGATGAAGCAGATGCACAGCAGATGCACAGCGGATAAAGCGGATGCACAGCGGAAGCCTAGCGGATGCACAGCAGAAGCAGAATGGATGCCGACTATAAATTGCGCATGTGGGGGGGAAGTATTGCGTAAGCCCCCCGGATATAAAGGGAAGCAGCTCGCACGTGGCCAGCATTCCGAGGAAAGACCTGCTGCTGGACACTTCGAGTTCCTTGCCTGCCCTGCCAGCCTGCCCCTTGCTGCCCTGCCAGCCTGCCTTCCAGCCAGCCTTGGTGCCTGCCTGCCTGCCTGCCTGCCCGCCTTCCTGCCCGCCTTCCTGCCCGGCTTTCTACCAGCCTTCCTGCCAGCCTTCCTGCCAGCCTTGGTGCCTGCCAGCCTCCCTGCCAGCCAGCAACCCCACAACCATGGGGAGGAAGCGAAAGCCTCAGCAACCTGCCGCCATCCCTGGCAAGAGGGACAACCTCCCGCCCCCTGCCCCTGACTCTGCTTCTGCTGGGGCTTCTGCTGAAGCTGCTCCTGGCGGTGGTTCTTCTGCTGGTGCTGGGGCTTCTGTTGGTGCTTACTCTGCTGAAGCTGCTCCTGGTCCTTCTGGTCCTGCTTGACCTGCTCGTGCTCCTGGACTTGCTCGTCCTGCTCGTGCTCCTGGTCTTGCTCGTCCTGCTCGTGCTCCTGGTCCTGCTCGTGCTCCTGGACTTGCTGGCCCTGCTGGTGCTTACTCTACTGCTGCTGATCCTGGTCCTGCTGGTCATGCTGCTGCTGATCCTGCTGGTGCTGCTGCTGCTGCTGCTGCTGCTGATTATGATCCTGCTGGTGAGGATGATGATGATGATGATGATGATGATGATGATGATTCTGCTGGTGCTGCTGCTACTGGTGGTGGTGTGGAGGAGCAGCCCCTACTACCTGGGAGCCCCTCTGATGAGGGCCCATCTGGTCCAGCCAAAGGGAGGAAGAGGCATATGCAACAACGGGAGAGGAGGCAATACTATATTCAGGAGGCGCAAGAGGATGAGGTGCTGGAGTGGCTGAGAGAGAACGACTATCTGTGGTGGAAGGGACACCGGCTGTACAGGGACACCAAGTGGAAGCAGGCTGCTTGGAGAGAGAGGGCGGAGAGTATGGGTTACACTTCGGAGGTGCTCCTCGGCTGGTGGAAGCACATGCACACCTGGTACGGGAAGCTGCACCTGAAGAAATCTGGCCAGGCCACTGTGAAGCTGACAGACAGAGAGACCTACATCATGCCCAGGTGCAGCTTCCTGGAGGGTGAGGTCCGCCACCGAGGAGAACCAACAGACCCTCTCATGACCCTCTCTCTCCAGCAGCCTGCTGAGAGCAAGTCCTCTTCCGGCTGAGAGTCAATCCCTGTCTCCAGGCAGGTTTCTGTGGAGCGTGCCACGGCGGAGAACTCGTGGACAGGTGTGGTAGGCGTGGTGGAGTGCGTAGAGGACTCCCTAGTGCGGTGGGAGAAAGGAGACATCGAGTCCACCACACTCCTAGCCGCATCCACCACCCCCCAGCTCCGCCTCCGCAGAAAGGCAGAGAGCCGGACAGCTGGAGGGGCAGAGCCACACTGTCCTGCATAGATCTCCTCTCTCAGCTGGTCCACACCGACTCCTCATCCTCCAACCACAAGCCCTTCCTCACCTATGTCAACCAGACCCTCAAGGAAATGGCGGATCCACAGTACCAGCTGGTGAAGGACCGGATCACCAAGCTGCTTCACAACCCTCCAGACCCAGAGGAACCTGCTCCCACCCAGTCCAAGTCTGCTCCTCCACCCTAGGTGATGTCCCTCCCATTCCAAGGCTTCCCACAGGCCCTCACCTACCAGGGCTACGGCTACCAGGAGGTTCAGCAGCATAGGCAGCAGCCCTTCCCAGTCCAGGCATAGAGTCATCGGGCGACACCGTTGCCACCTGTTTCACTGATGCCACCGATGCCACCCACAACAATGATGCCACCGACGACAGCGATGCCACCCATGCCAATGATGCCACCAACGAGAGCGATGCCACCCATGACAATGATGCCACCCACGCCCGTCCTCACCCAGCTGAAGACCAGACAGCCCCACTACACTACTCCTTCCTCCACCCCATAGTCAAGCCCGGCCTCAGTATATCTGTCATCAGTACTCGGGCTGACATCCCATGGCATGGAGGAAGGACCTCTCAGCATCATGGGGCTGAACCAGCTGTCTGAGAGCTTTCTCAACACACTGTCCCCTGTTGTCCTCTCGAGGTCAGGCACTCCAGCACCACCCACCACCACAGTACCTGGACCTTCACCTCTGAGACTGGGCACACCTCCGAGTGACCAAAAAGAGTGCCAGAGACCAGGTAGCTGGCTACCTGAGGACTTTATTTGGACACTTGACTTGGGTCATTTTTCTTTTACAGCTTGTTGTTCAATAAAGTTTGTCTTTGATTCACACACTTGCTTCATTTGTCTTTTTTAAAAACGTCTTGGTGGAAAGTTTTAGAATTGGCTTAAGCCTTTGCATGCTTGTGGGATGGATTAAGATAGCAGTGGGGTGGGCAGGGATACCTGTGGAATGAGCAGGGATACCTTTGGGATGGCTAATAGCTGTGGGATATATAAACCTCCAGTGCAAGAATAGTGGGACTGTATGGTCTACCCTCCCAGGTGCCACACCTATGGCCCTTTTTTATCAATAACAATGTAAGCATTGATCCACACATTTGAACACAAACACAACTCTTTATTATACGCCCTGTTCATTGTAGGCCCACCCAACATACATGGCCCAATCTCATCTGTGTGATGAGACAGGCTGAAGGAAGCATCCATTAAGCATCTACCATCCTTGCCACTCCACCGCTCCAGCTGGGGAGTTTCACCAGTGTTTCAGGAGGGTGCGCTGCTTCTTCCCTTCCCATGAGGCTCCGTTGTGGCTTTGCACATCCTGAGTGTCGATTAGGTTTCGCCCTTGTCTCCATTCCCCAGGCTCCATGTCCCCATTTCCTTGTTGATGGTCCACGAGCCTGTTCTGCAAGACTGGGTAGCGGGTGCGCATGAGATTGTGCAGGATGCAGCAAGCTTCCATGATCCTCCTCACGATCTCTGGGCGATGCTGCATGGTGGTGAGAAGTACCTGGAACCTGTTGGCCAGGATGCCAAAGGCGTTCTCCACCCCCCGCCTTGCCCTGGACAGTCTGTAGTTGAAGATTCTCTCTTCACGGGTCAGGAGTTTGGAAGTGTATGGCTTCATGAGATAGGTTCTGAGGGAGAAGGCGTCATCCCCCACGATGAAGTAGGGCACATCTTGTGTGTTGTTGGGCAGGGGGTCTGGATCTGGGAAGCCCATGATGAGGTTGCCTTCCAGCCCCTCCTTGAGGTGACTGGTTGTATACCTGGGCATCTGAAGATGAGCCGTAGCCTGAAGCATCTATGTACATGAACTTGTAGTCAGGATCGACCATGGCGAAGAGGACGATGCTGAAGAACCCCTTGTAGTTGAAATAAGTGGACCCCGACTTGGCTGGAGCTTTGCAGGCCACGTGCTTCCCATCTATGGCTCCAACGTTGTGGGGTAAGTTCCACCTCTGATACCACTGCTCTGCAACTTTCTTCCATCCTTCTTCAGTGGAGGGGCATTGGAGGAGCTCCTCCTTGTATTCTTCGATGATGGCCTGCACCACCTCTCTGACCACAATGCTGATGGTGTTGTGTGGCACCCTCCAGCCATCCTGCATGCTCCTGTAGGAGGTCCCTGAGGCCAGGTGGCGCAGAGTGAGTGCTACCTTGAGCCCAGGTTCCAGGCTGGGCTGGAAGTTGGTATTTGCCTTGGTTAACCTGGGTGTCAGCCGCTGCACAACTTCGTCAAACATGGCTGGAGGCATCTTCATGAAGTTCTGGAATGCCCGAGTGTCTTCGTTCCTGAGCTCCACTATCAGCTTGTTGTACAGTCCGTACTCTGCTCTTCTCCCGATCCATTTTTGGACCCAGACGCTTCTTGGCCACCTCTTTTTCTTCCCATAGTAGAGTTCACAGAGCCTGTAGATGGCTTCGTACTGTTGCAGAAGGATGGTGGCTGCCAAAAGGACTGTGGTACGATCCACGGTGGACATGACTGGATGCTGTGGAAGAGGAAGAGGAAGATGAAGGCTGCAGAGGTCTGAACAGGTGGGCTGCTGGTCTGAAAGTGAGATGCAGACGAGTTGCTCCCCCTTTTTATAGGCAGTATAGGTGTCCCTTTGCATCCTCTAGGCATCCTCTAGGCATCCTCTAGACATCCTTAATATCCGAGATAGGTCCCCTCTGCTAATGTTTTTTCCGCTTTAAATGCTTTGTTTCCATGCTGCATCCTTTCTGCATCCGTTCTGCATCTGTTCCACGTCCGTTCCGCTTCCTCCCTGCGTCCGGGCGGATGCGAGTTGCGGATGCGAGAGGAAGCCAAATGGAGGCAGTGAGTACATCGCATTTTCGAACGGATGGCAAGGTTTTTTGTCTGTTTTACATCCTCTTTTCATCCATTGGTTCAGTGTGACATGGGCTTAAAACCTACATTTTACTATTCAGTGTATCTGTGTGCTGGTCATGTGTTGTTCAACATCACTCTCACTACATCTCCCTGTGTGCACTCATTCTCCAAATGGGGAATTACCTCAACAATGTGGATAAGAGAAAAGTTATAATCTAATCCCAGTGGCATTTTAGGAGTAGGTACTTACATTTTGGAATTTATAATCTATGAACTGGGACCACTCTGTGAATTCTAAGGGACTGGAATAAAAAGTAGGAAGTTGGCAAAAATGGAATCCTTGAACTAATATAGAATAAGGGTGCCACCAAGATGTATCGTGACTTCCCCCCTCCCATGGAAAGCATGGTCATGGCTAGCATGACACATCTTGTCCGTGGGTCTTCAGTTTGACAGCCCTGATTTAGAAGACAATTCTCATAAGGAACCTTTGCCATTGGAAAAAGTGTCATGCCCCCTCAGAGTCTGAGTCTGAGGAGGAAGATGAACAGCTGTCAGGGGAGTGTGGCTCCATTGGCTGTGGAGGAAACTGGGAAAGTGCAGAGTCAAGCTGGTCAGAGCAGGGAAGAGGTAGAACAAGGAGGAGGCAGTTCAGAGGAAGACCAAGGCCCACCTCCTCTTCATCTGAGCACATGCAGGGTAGAACGGAGAAGAGAGCAATGTGGGTTACACGCCTTATGATAACAGATAACAGATAATCAGAGTTGGAAGGGACCTTGTTGGTCATCTATCCAACCCTCCACCCAAGCGGGAGACCCTACACCATTTCTGACAAATGGCAGTCCAATCTCTTCTTGAAAGTCTCAACTGATGGTGCTCCCACAACTTCCGAGGGCAAGCTATTCCATTGGTTGATTGTTCTCATTGTCAGAAAGTTTCTCCTTGTTTCCAGGTTAAATCTCTCCTTGTTCAATTTCCATCCATTATTCCTTGTCTAGCCTACAGGCACTTTAGAAAATAGTTTGACCTCTTCCTCCCTGTAGCAACCCCTCAAATATTGGAAGACCACTATCATGTCTCCCTTGGTCCTTCTCTTTACTAGACTACCCAAGCCCAGTTTCTGCAACCGTTCATTGTATGTTTTAAACTCCAGTCCCCTAATCATCCTGGTTGCTCTTCTTTGTACTTTTTCTAGAGTCTCAACATCTTTTTTATGATGTGGTGACCAAAACTGGATGCAGTACTCTAGGTGTGGTCTTACTAAGGCTTTATAGAGTGGTATTAGTACTTCCCTTGATCTTGATTGTATCCCTCTGTTAATACAACTTAGGATTGCATCAGCTTTTTTGACTGCTGCTGCACACTGCTGGCTCATATTTAGCTGGTTGTCCACCAAGACTCCAAGATCCCTCTCACAGTTACTGCTGTTGAGCCTGGTTTCACTCAGTCTATATGTGTACCTCTGGTTTTTCTTGCCTAAGTGTAGGACTTTACTTCAACATTGAATTTCATTTTGTTAGATATGGCCAAGTGTTCTAGTCTGTCAAGATCCATGCGGATCTTGAGCCTATCTTCTTGGGTGTTAGTTATTCCTGCCAGCTTAGTATCATCTGCAAATTTGGCAAGTTCCCCTTTTATTCCCTCATTTAAGCTGTTAATGAAGATATTGAAGAGTACTGGGCTTAAGACGGAACCTTGTGGCACCCCACTGCTTACTTCCCTCCATATAGACTTAGACCCATTAAGGACTACACATTGAGTACGGTTTGCCAGCCCATTGTGAGTCCATCTAGTGGTGGTGCTATCTATTTCCCTTTTTTCTAGCTTACTAAGAAGTAGGTTGTGGTTTACTTTACCGAATGCCTTGCTGAAATCTAAATATACTATGTCCACAGTATTTTGTTGGTCTACTAATTTAGTCACTGTGTTGAAGAATGAAATGAGATTGGTTTGGCATGATCTGTTTTTAACAAACCCGCCCTGACTGCTAGTTATTATTTTATTTATTTCTAGATGTTGGCAGCTCTGTTTTTTTTTTTTTTTCTTATTATCTTTTCCAGTATCTTCCCAGGTATTGATGTTAGGCTGATTGGTCTATATTTTCCTGGGTCTGTTTTTTTCCCCTTTTTGAAGATGGGAACCACATCTGTTCTTTTCTAGTCCTCTGGTAGTTCCCCGGTGGTCCAGCATTTTTGAAAGATATGGTGCACTGGTTCTGAGTTGACCTCTGCCAGCTCCTTTACAACTCTGGGATGTAATCCATCAGGCCCCGGTGAATTGTTTCATCAAGATCAGAAAGGTGTTCTCTTACTATTTTTTTGCTTATTTTAACTTTTATTTCTGTTCTGTCTTTTACAGTTATGTTTTTGGTGGGTTGAGCTATAGTTTCTTTTTGCGTGAAGACAGAGACAAAGAATGAGTTAAGCAGTTCTGCTTTCTCTCTGTTGCCTGTTACTTCCTTGCCATCTTCTCTCTTTAGTGGACCAATTGTTTCCTTGATTTTTTTCTTGTTATTTATACGTTGGGAGAAACTTTTTAAATTATCTTTGACTTTTATTGTAAGTCTTAGTTCATTCTGAGCCTTTGCTATCTTGACTTCGTCTTTGCAGATTCTGGCTATCTACTGATATTCTGCCTTAGTTGTATGTCCTTCTTTCCATTTTTTGTACTTGTCCTTTTTTTCTTTCAATTTGCCAGAGAGAGCTTTGTGCAGCCATGCTGGTTTCTTCTTGGATTTCTTGTTTTTCTTTCTCAGTAGTATTGTACTGGTCTGAGCTTCTGTGATCAAGATTCTTGAGTTGTTTTCCCCTTTAGGATTTTCATCCATGGAATCTTTTCCAAATTCTCTCTTATGAGGAAGGAAAGGGCCCTTATACTCTTCAGAAAGCACGCTTGGGAAGGGAGTTTAAAGGAGAACCAATTGGGAGGGGCATTTATTGGGAAGAAACATTGAGTTTATCTTGTGTTGGCTGCTGTTATGAGTTCCTGGTATCCTTCTAACTGGTTTGATTTACTGCCTTGTTACTTCATTTCTGGAACTCCATATCTTGCTCTGCCAGATTTATTACCTTATTTTGTGTTGTTGGATTTATAGTTTAAAGCTTTCAGTTTACAACATTTGGACTGGAATATCTGCAGACAAAGGTTGATGCAAGTTCGTGGGAGAGTTTTTCTCCAGACTGGAAGGTAACCGGATCATTTGGGGCAAAGTTGAAGCTAATAAAGGGACCTTTATTTATTATCTGGCTGGGTTAACTTTGTGCCATGGCTGGGTCATCACAAAAGTGTGAAAAATGTGAAAACTGAAAAAGACAGTAGAATAGTGCTGTGTCAACATACAAAGAGTGACTGCTGTCCTATTGTTTTGTGAACACCAATCTTAGTCACAGGTGATTGAAGGAAAAGGTTGGAAGAAGATAGACAGGTCATTCTAGAGAATGGGAGGCGGGAAGAGAGAGAAGACAGCCAGTAAAAGTGATAAAAATAGAATTGAATTATAAAGCAGTACAAGATGGTTTTTTTAAAAAAATGTTAATTAAGTTAATCAGGGAAAAGTGAGACCAAGAAGAGTATTTGGAAAGAGAAAAATGTTGCGAGAGAGAGAGAGAATTTCAAGGTTAAAAAGAGCAGTCTAACTAAAAGGAACTGAGTTAAAATAGAAAAAAAAATCCTTATGACTAGAAAGAGATAAGGTTTAAAATGGTCCAGATTATTTTGTATATATTTTTATAATAAAGCACTTTTGAAATAAAAGCCTGATCTCTGCCTGGTTGCTATCATCTCTTATAAAAAGAATCATATCCTATATTTCTACAGGTATATTGGTGAATGCAACCATTGATTGTATAATTTATCACTGGTACCTTGAATTCCAAAAACTAGTTTGTGTAGAAATAGATAGTCTGTTGTTTTGACATAAACTCTTTTGTATTATTTTTCAGTCAATGAGATTTTTTTTAAAAAGAGGGAAAATTACATTTAAAGCCCATGTCACACTGCACCAACGGATGGAAAGAGGATGTAAAATGGAGGGAAACACTTGCCATCCATTGGTTAACGCGATGCTTCCGTTCTGTACTCATTGCGACGGTTTTTCATACTCTCTATCCGTCCAGCATCTGTCGACTGAGGTTCCATCTGCACAAAAAGTTTTGAGCTGCTCAAAACTTTTTGAGTGGAAAATGTATCCAACGCGTCCATTCTGCATCCGCTAGGCATACGGGGAACATCCATTCTGCATCCGTCGTCATCCGTTACGTGACTCTTACATCCGCTAGGCATCCGCTGCACATCCGCGCAACTCAAATCCGCTCCAGCAGTAAACGGACACAGGGAGGAAGCGGAACGGATGCGGAACGGACGTGGAATGGACGCACAGCATTAGTAGCACGGACGGAGAAAGGATGAAAGCAGATGCAGCTTGCAAAGAAAACATTTAAAACGGAAAAAACGTTTGCAGAGGGGACCTATCTTGGATATTAAGGATGTTTAGAGGATGCCTAGAGGATGCAAAAGGACACATAGGGGAAAACCTATATTGCCTATAAAAAGGGGGAGCAACTCACCTGGATCTCACTTTCAGTCGAGCAGCCGTGCTGTGCAGACCTCTGCAGCCTTGCTCCTGCTCTTCCTCTTCCACAGCATCCAGTCATGTCCACCATGGATCATAACACAGTCCTTTTGGTAGCCACCATCATTCTGCAACAGTGTGAAGCCATCTACAGGCTCTTTCAACTCTACTACAGGAAGAAAAGGAGGTGGCCAAGAAGCGTCTGGGTCTGAAGATGGATCGGGAGAAGAGCACAGTCTTGCAGAACAGGCTAGAGGACATCCAACAAGGCAATGGGGACATGGAGCCTGGGGAATGGAGGCAAGGACACTGAGGATGTGCAAAGGCCCAACAGAACCTGATGTGAAGGGAAGAAGCAGCGCAACCTCCTGAAACACTGGTGCAACTCCCCAGCTGGAGCAGTGGAGTGGCAAGACAGGATGATAGATGATTAATGGATGCTTCCTTCAGCCTGTCTCATCACACTGATGAGATTGGGCCATGTATGTTGAGTGGGCCTACAATGAACAGGGCATTTAATCAAGAGTTGTGTTTATGTTGACATGTGTGGATGATTGATTACATTATTATTGATAATAAAGGGCCATATGTGCGGCAGCTGGGAAGGGTGGACCATAGAGTCCCACTATGCTTGCACTGGAGGTTTATCTATCCCACAGCTATCTTAACCCATCCCACAGGTATCCTAACCCATCCCACAGGTATCCCTGCCCATCCCACTGCTATCTCAAACCATCCCACAGCTATCTTAACCCATCCCAAAGGTATCCCTGCCCATCCCACAGGTATCCCTGCCCATCCCACTACTATCTCAACCCATCCCACAGCTATCTTAACCCATCCCAAAGGTATCCCTGCCCATTCCACAGGTATCCCTGCCCATCCTCCAAATATTGCCCATCCTAAAGGTATCCCTGCCCACCCCACTGCTATCTTAACCCATCCCACAAGCATGCAAAAGCTAAACCATTTCTAAAAGATTCCATCAAGACTTTATTGACAAAATTAAATGAGGCAAGTGTGTGAAGCAAATGTAATCTTTGTTAATAACAAGCTGTAAAAGAAAAATGACCCAAGTCAAGTGTCCAAATAAAGTCTACAGGTAGCCACCCAGTCTCTGTCACTCTTCTCTGTCACTCAGAGGTGTGCCCAGTTTCAGGGGTGAAGGGTCCAGGTGCTGTGGAGGTGGCTGCTACTAGAGTGCTGGTCTGAAGCACCACTGGGGTGCCTGGCCCCGAGAGGACAACAGGGGACGGTGTGTTGAGGAAGCTCTCAGACAGCTGGCTCAGCCCCGTGATGTTCAGAGCTCCTTCCTCCATGCAATGGGGTGTCAGCCCCAGTACCGATGACAGATGTACTGAGGCTGGACTTGGCTGTGGGGTGAAGGAAGGAGCAGTGTAGTGGGGCTGTCTGGTCTGCAGCTGTGTGAGCACTGGCATGGGTGGCATCGGTGACGTGGGTGGCATCGGTGGCGTGGGTGGCATCAGTGGCGTGGGTGCATCGGTGGAATCAGTTGCATGGGTGGCATCGGTGGCATCAGTGGAACTGGTGGCAATGGTGTCATCCGATGAACCTGTGCCTGGACTGGGAAGGGCTGCTGCCTGTGCTGCTGGACCTCCTGGTAGCCATAGCCCTGGGAGGTGAGGGCCTGTGGGAAGCCTTGGAATGGGAGTGACATCAGCTGGGGTGGAGGAGCAGACCTGGAATGGGTGGGAGCAGGTTCATCTGGATCTGGAGGGTTGTGAAGCAGATCGGTGATTTTGTCCTTCATCACCTGGTACTTGGGTTCCGCCATGTCCGTGAGGGTCTGGTTGACATAGGTGAGGAAGGGCTTGAGGTTGGAGGATGAGGAGTCGGTGTGGACAAGCTGAGAGAGGATATCTATGCTGCTCCTGATGGTATCTCTTATCTCCAGCAGGACAGTGTGGCTCTGCCCCTCCTGTCTGGCTCTCTGCCTTTCTGTGGAGGTGGAGCTGGGGGTGGATGTGGGTTGGACTGTGGTGGATGTGCTGTCTCCTTTCTCCCACTGTGCCAGGGAGTCCTCCACACGCTCTGCCCTGGTTAGAACAGCTGTCCGTGAGTTCACCGTCGGGGCACGCTCCACAGACACCTGCCTGGAGACAGGAGCTGACTCTCGGCCAGAAAAGGACTGGCTCTCAGCAGGCTGCCTGAGAGAAAGGGTTGTGAGAGGGGCTGCTCCTCGGTGGCGGATCTCCCCTCCAGGAAGCTGCATTTGGCCATGATGTAGGTCTCTCTGTCCGTCAGCTTGACCGCAGCCTGGCCAGATTTCTTGAGGTGCAGCTTCCCGTACCAGGTGTGCATGTGCTTCCACCAGCCGAGGAGCACCTCCGAAGTGTAGCCCAGGCTCTCCACCTTCTCTCTCCAAGCAGCCTGCTTCCTTTTGATGTCCCTGTAGAGCCTGTGTCCCTTCCGCCATAGATACTCATTCTCTCTCAGCCACTCCAGCACCTCATCCTCATGTTCCTCCTCAATGGAGTTTTGCCTCCTCTCCTTTTCTCGCATATGCCTCTTCCTCCCTTTGGCAGGACCACATGGGCCCTCATCGGAGGGGCTTCCAGGTTGTAGGGGCTGCTCCTCCACACCAGCAGCAGCACCAGCACCAGCAGGACCACCAGCGGCAGCACCAGCACCAGCAGCACCATCAGGACCAGGATCATCAGCAGCAGAGTAAGCACCAGCAGCACCAGCAGTACCAGCAGCACCAGCAGGACCAGGATCTGCACCAGCAGCACCAGCAGCACCAGGATCAGCAGCAGCAGAACCAGCAGGACCAGGATCAGCAGCAGCAGAGTAAGCACCACCAGCGCCAGCAGCACGAGCAGGACCAGCAGGAGCAGGAGCACGAGCAGGACCAGGAGCAGGAGCAGGAGCAGGAGCAGGAGCACGAGCACGAGCAGGACCAGGACCAGGAGCACGAGCACGAGCAGGACCAGAAGGATGAGGAGCAGCTTCAGCAGAGTAAGCACCAGCAGAAGCACCACCACCAGGAGCAGCATCAGCAGAGTAAGCAGCAGCAGAAGCACCACCACCAGAAGCATCATCATCAGCTCCTCCAGAAGCAGAAGCAGCAGAAGCCCCAGCCCCAGAAAAGTGAGCCCATGCTACAGAAGCCCCAGCAGAAGCAGAGTGAGGGCCAAGGGGTGGGAGGGTGGCCCTGTCCCTCTTGTCAGGGCTGGCAGCAGATGGCTGAGGCTTTCTCTTCTTCCCCATGGTTGTGGGGTTGCTGGCTGGCAGCAAGGTTGGCAGGCAGGCAGGCAGGCAGGCTGGCAGGCAGGCTGGCAGGCAGGCTGGCAGGAAGGCCGGCAGCAAGGCAGGCTGGCAGGAAGGCTGGCAGCAAGGCTGGCAGCAAGGCTGGGAGGCAGGCAGGCACCAAGGGTGGCAGGCAGGCTGACAGGAAGGCTAGCAGGAAGGGAGGCAGCAAGGCTGGCAGGGAGGCAGCAAGGCAGGCTGGCAGGCAGGCTGGCAGGCAGGCTGGCAGGCAGGCTGGCAGGCAGGCTGGCAGGCAGGCAGGCAGGCAGCAAGGCTGGCAGGCAAGGCAGGCAGGCTGGCAAGGCAGGCAGGCAGGCAATCGATGTGTCTGGAAGCAGATCTTTCCTCTGAATGGTGACCTGCTTGGGACCTGCTTCCCTTTATATCCGCGGGGCTGATGCAATGCATCCTCCCCGCATGCGCAGTGAACACTAGGCATCTTCTAGGCATCTGCTAGGCTTCCGCTAGGCATCCGCTAGGCTTCCGCTGTGCATCCACTTCATCCGCTTGCCATCCGCTCTGCATCCGCTGTATCTGTTCCGTGTCCGCTTTGCTGCGCTCCCCCAGAAGCCTTGCGGATGTGCCATCTGCTCCCATCTGCTCCCATCTGCTCCCATCCACTCCCATCCGCTTCCATCTGCTAGGCTTCCATGGAGCATCCACTTTCCATCTGCCCTGCGTCCTCCCCTCGTCCGTTCCTTTCCGTGTTGTCCACTCTGGTTATGCAAAATTTTGCTCCTTTTGAGAGTGGATAACAACGGGTGGAACATTCTTCTCATCCGCTGTGTCCTTTTTACAAATGTTTTGCATCTGTTGGCCAGTGTGACAGGGCCTTAAGTTCATGAGATTAAAAACAGCACACACAAATACATTTACTTATATATTCTTGAACAATTTCCCCCAAGAAATGCCTAATTTTAATAATCCTAATAAAATACTTTAATAATTTTTATAAGAACTCAATAATTTCCGGTTAACTTTCTGAATATTTAAAATACTAGTTAATAAAAAAATTCACATAGACATACCAAATATCCATTAAATTACAACTTTCAGCTGCAAATAGTCAAATGAAATGAGTTTATGTCACACCTGAATCTACAACTCTGAGAAGGGGTAAGTAAAGGGAAATGAGGACTTCTGGTTTGAGCTTCTTTGGCGACAGACTGAAACCTCATCTCTCCAAAGCTTCGAACTGTGCTCGCCGCTGGAGCACGGTTTCAGGGCTAAGCCACCCCGTAGAGGTGGTGAAGAAGGGGGAGACTGCCAGTAGGGTTGAGGAAGCCACATCTCTCTACCCCAGCTGGCCATTACTCTCTTTTCTGAAGGCGGTTGCAGCAGTGGTCAGAAATGGCCACCACAAAGAAGAACTCGACCGGGAAAGAATGTGTAGGAGGAAGATAAGAAGAGAAAATTTTGGTTGACCATGTCAAACAGCAAAAGCAACAAATAAGGTACCCTGGAATTTAAACTTAACAACATTGTTTCCAAAGAAGATTTTGAAGCTGTGAAGGAGAGAGAGAAGGGAAAGGATTAGATTTTTTTTTCTTCCCTTCCTTATACTGACAGCTAAGAGACTTAAGCAAGAAACTGGAAAAAAATATCCACTTTGACATTAATTGGCATCTAAGCTGAAAATAAAAGTCAAAGTGATAATAAAGATTTCTGGACATTTAAAAGCTTTTAAAAGCTGGGAAGGAGAAAAAAAAGAATAGAAGGGTAGGATCTGGAAAAATGGAGGAGACTGCCTGGAATAAAGGAATGGAATTGTAATTAAAAGGAACAAGATTTCTTAAATATACATTTTAATGGAAACTTGGAAACAAAATAATAGAATCCCAGGAAGAGAAAGTGGAAAAAAGAAGCAAGTAGAAACAAGCCTTCGATTATTTGGATTACTTGGTGACTTTTGGTTTTTGGCATCTAGATGACTAAAATTAACTAGGTGGTTGTTTAAAAGTTTTTAAAATGATATCACTCTTAGAAGAACTGAAAACGGAACTTAAAAATGGAAAGAAGACACACAAGAAGGGAGAAGTTCTTTTGGCTTTGTGTTTCAATTCTTAGAAATGGAGATCTGGAACTATGAGAAAAAACAAGAAACGCTTGCAGAACAAGAAGATTGGGACAAGGAAGAAGCCATCTTTAATGATCAAATAATTTTAAGTGGGGGGGGGGAGAAAAGGGGGGAAAGAGAGTGAAAGGTTTAAGACTAAAAAAGACAACTAAAAAGAAGGGCAATTTGAAAGATAAGTATAATATTAGAAAGCAACAGAAGAGGGGATTACAGATGAGAGAGTTAGAAGTAGAGAGATGAGGTGGTAAAAAGGGGAGGGAGAAGAAGAGGGGGAAGAAGGCAAGGAAAAGAAGTTGTAAAAGACAGAAACAAGAAATGGAGAAACAGGGAAAAGATATAAGGATTATAACCATAAATTTGTTTGGCGATAATGGGTGAAAATTTAATTGTAAAAGGGATTCTGCAAAGGTATATAACGATAGCATTGTTATATTACAAATACAACTAATATTAGAAAAATATGATGATGGATATAATATTTATTGTAATGTCATGGGATGTTTGTTAATAAATCAATGAATTAAAATGATTGAGAGAATTAAAAGGGAACATTTTTAATTATTAGTCATGATTTATAAAAATATAAGTAAAAAATACGGGGAAAAAAAGAATTAACCATGGAAAGCTTACAAGTGTTCCCAAGGAAGTATGATATTCAATTTGAAAGAAATGTCAAAGATGTTAAGATTTTAATGCATATTAA
This sequence comes from Laticauda colubrina, assembly GCA_015471245.1. Classification (NCBI taxonomy): domain Eukaryota; kingdom Metazoa; phylum Chordata; class Lepidosauria; order Squamata; family Elapidae; genus Laticauda; species Laticauda colubrina. The sequence continues at coordinate 65,548,839 of BLBF01000005.1, read as the reverse complement.
TGATAGAATTGAATTGGAATGGAAGTATTTTATTTATATATACACATATATATATATGTGCTGTTCAGCTTCCTTCGGGTATTATCCCACATCATTGTAGTGCTTTTAAAGTTGTAGCAATGTTTCAGCAGAATCTCATCTGCCATCATCAGGCTTCTGTATTGAGTTTGTATGTGGGTCAGGGTCTCACAGCCGTTGGTTTTAAATTTGAGGCTAGCCTATTGTGGCAGGATGTTTTTTTTTTCCTACATCCTGATTGGTTGGGAGTCTTGGTCTGTGTTTATTGGACTTGGAGTTTGTTTGATTGGTGTTTCTGGTTTCTTCTGTCTGTTTTGTGGCTTTGATTGGCTGGCAACACTCTGTTCCTGTATTGGAGGCTTTCAGTACAGCTTGGCTTTGTGTGAAAGGACGGCTATTATCTATTCGGAAGCCAGGTTTCATCTGGGTGCCTGGTGGGGGGTTGTTTGAGCTGGAGGCATCAGAGGGAGTCTGTTTGTGCTCAGATGTTTGCCTGGCTTGTGGTGTGGAGATCTTTCTATTTGAGAGTGCAGGCTTCCAAATGATTGACAGTCTGGTGGAATCATCTCTTCTATTCATGCTTTCAGGTCTTTTTTCAATCTCTATGGCTTCTCTGATGATTCTGTGGCTGGCGTTTTCTATAGTGGCTGGGGTTTTAGTGTCATTAAAGTTGATGTTGTGACCTGTGGTTTTCATGTGTTGGACGAATGAGGAGATGTGTTCCAGCTTTTTTACTGCATTTTTGTGTTCATCCAGGCGGGTACGTATTCTTCTATTGGTCTGTCCAATGTATGTGGCCGGGCATGATGCACAGGGAACTTTGTATATGCCTTGGTTTTCCAGGTCAAATTTGTCTTTGGGGTTTTTAAGGATGGCTGCTATTTTTTTGTCTGTTTTGAAGGCAGTCTTGATGTGATGCCTGTGTAGTATCTTACTGATTTTGTCTGTAGTACCTCTTATGTAGGGCAGGACAGCTGTTCCATAGGTCTGTTGATCTTCTAGGTCTCTGTTATGTCTTGGTGTGTTTTTGTGGATGAAGCTGGTGATTTTGTTTTTGTGGAAGCCGTTGGCTGTCAATACTTTAGTCAGGGTGCATAGTTCTGTCTTTATATGTGTCTTGTCTGCCAGGCTTTTGGTTCTGGTAATTAGTGTTTTGGCCATTGAATTTATCTTTGCTGGGTGGTGGTGGGATTGGGTGTTGAGGTAGCGGTTGGTGTATGTTTTCTTCTGGTGTACAGTGTGTCCTAGTGAGCCATCTGTTCTTTTGTAGATTAGTACATCTAGGAATGGTAGTTGTTTGTTTGTTTCCGTTTCCATGGTGAACTTGATTTTGGGGTGTGTGCTGTTTAGGTGTGTTAGGAAATTGTTTAGGTTTTCTTTTCCATGGGGCCAAACCACAAATGTGTCATCGATGTATCTTAGCCACAGTTTGGGTTTGTGGGTGGCATTAGCCAGGGCTCTGGATTCAAATTCTTCCATGAACAAGTTTGCAATGATGGGTGACAGTGGTGATCCCATAGGGGCTCCTTCAATTTGCTTGTATCTTTGTCCTTTGATATGAAATATGTGTTGGTTAGGCAGTGTTCTGTTAGTTCCAAGAGGTCTTTAGCTGGTTGGTATTTATTTTTGATGATTTCAAGAGTTTCTTTTATTGGGACTTGAGTGAATAGTGAAACCACGTCGAAACTTACAAGCAGATCTTCTTGTTCCACATGTTGATCTTTGATCATTTCTAAGAAGTGGTATGAGTTTTGTACATATGAAGCTGCGGTTTCAGCATGGGGCTGTAGTTGTTTTGCTAAGTATTTAGCTAGGTTTTGTAATGGTGCTCCTATGGAGCTGACTATGGGTCTGAGAGGTATGACTTCTTTGTGTATTTTTGGGAGGCCGTATAATTTGGGGCATCTAGAAGATTGTTCTCTTGGGATGATCTTCTGTTGGATTTCTTTGCTTATGTGGCTGGTTATAATTTTCTTCTTGGTTAATTTTTCCAGATATGTGGTTGGGTCTGTGTTTATAGGTTTATATATATATATATTTTTTTTTCTTTTTTAAGAATATAGTGTCTATTTTAAGAATGTACCAAGCAGAATCTGATTGGAAGTTGTATATTATATTAAATGTTATAATCTTAAAGTTATACATTGAAGCTTAAATAAGAGTTTGAATGGATAAAATTAAAGGACATAAAGGCATCATACTCTAATTGCTAACTACACGGGAAAAATTGCTTAATAAGAAAAGATAATAAGAAATTGTAACAGAACAGACAAAAGTATAAATATAATGATTTGAATTGAATTGAGAAAATTAAAATTAAGTTGAGAAAATTAAGAGGGGAAAAACCATCTAGAAAATATAAAATGGTAATAAAGATATGGAATAGAATATAAAAATGAGCATGAAATTGAGTTTTGTTTCTGTATGAAGAAGTGATAACCTGGGACCATGGTATTTTCAAAAAATATTTTTTATTTGTATTTTGTTTTTGTGAAAACCCCCCAAAAAAATTTAAAAAAAAAAAAGAAAGAAAGAAAGAAAAGGGAAATAAGCAAATTGAAGCAGAATTGAAATGTTATATTAGGAATGTTTGTAAAAACTTTTCTGTTAATTATTTCATTTTTTTCAAAAGCATTTTTGTTTATTAGTAATATTTTAATTTAAAGAAATATGGGAGAAAATATAAGTTTCAGATCCACCTATCAAGATAAAAAGTTTGTGCACATTTACATTTGCAACATATAAAATAGGCATTTAATTCATATTTGATTCTCATTCTATAAACCCATTCCAGTAAATTTTGCTTCTTTGTTTAATTAAAAGAAATGTAAGAAAGGTTTGAGGTCTGTAACACAATGACTTGTCTATGAACTTGGACTATTTTCCTTAATACATGTATAATGTGATAGAGATGACTGAAGGATGAACGATAGATTGATAGATTGATAGATTGATAGTGTTCTGTATGGAACTTGGCAGGTTCCAAGTTCCTCTTTCTGATTGGCCGAAAAGGCCACTCGCGGATTGGTTAATTAAGAACCAATTCGGAAAGCCCACCAAATGGGGGGAACTGTCAAAAGAGTGTCACAAGCCGCAGGCAAGCCACTATAAAAAGGGCTACCGCGGCTTGGGCTATTGTTCCGTATATGTTTAGCTTGCAAGTTTAATAAATAGTTGTTGTTTGGAACCCGGTCTCATGCGCTTCTTTCTGGACAGAACACTGGCGACGAAGGTGGGATAGTCACAGAAGATGAGACCGAAGTACGTGGCGATCTGAACCAAGTGAGAGAGATGGCTGGAAATAATGCACCACCCACACCATTCAATCCTGATGAAGAGGATTGGGAATCGTATATTGATCATTTTCTTATGTTTCTAGAAAGCAACAAGATGGAAGAAAACTCAGACCAAAGGAAGAGGGCTGTCTTCCGTATACACTGTGGACTAGCCATTTTTAAGATGGTGAAGGTGCTGGCAAAACCCAGAGATTTCAAACAGATGACTTGGTCCGACCTCAACAGAATGCTCTGAGCACACAACGCACTAGTGGTCTTGAATATAATAAGAAGGCACGAATTCTATAAGAGGGACCAGAAGAAAGATGAAATGATCGGAGATTTTGTAGCAGCCTTGAGACACATCAGAGGAGCCTGTGAGTTCCAGAATATGGATGAGGCCATGAGGGACCGCGTGGTCCTCGGTCAGAAGGACACTACCCTTCAGAGCAAACTCCTGAATAGGCCAAACATAACCGTGGCTGAGACCATTGCAGTGGCAACCGCCGCCAAAGCAGCTAAAAAGTCAGCAGCCATGATGCAGCAAATGAACGCAATTCCAGATCTACCAACCCAATCCAGGGAGAAGAAGGCAGAGGGAGGAAAGAAACAGTCCACAGTGATAGCCCACTATGAAGACATTGAATCCCAGAGTGATACTGAGGATGACGATGAAGATGTCCATAGACTCCATTCAGAGAAAATATGGTGCGAAAAGAGGAGAAATTGGTGGGAGTTTCAATGTGCAGGCTGCTGAGGCAACCACCCGTGAGCTGAATGCAGGTTCCTCAACGCAATATGCAGACCTTGTAAGAAAAGGGGGCACATCGAAAGGGTCTGCCACAACAAAAAGAGCTATAGTCCAAAGAGACGCGGCAGCACCCCCCCCCCCCCCCGACTTGAAGAAAGACAAGCCGGCAGCAGATGGAACCATAACAAAAGAACCGGTGACAGGGAAGAAACGCAGCAGACAGTCACCATCGGCAATGCCACGACAGAGAGTGGAAAGAAGGTTCAGATAGAGGTGAGCATTGAGGGGAGGCCCTGTGAAATGGAAGTTGACTCAGAGTCGTTCCTATCCATGGTATCTTGGAATACCATCTGGTGCCTAATACCGAACATTAAACAGAGGGAACTACAGAAACAAAAACTAGTGCTAAAAGACGACCAGGGAAATCGAATCCGGGTAGTAGGCCTTGGACATTTCCTTGTCAAATTTAAAAACCATGCCGAAATCTTGCCTCTGACCATTGTCGACTGAGACCGCCCTAGTCTGCTAGGGATTGAATGGTTCGTGCTCCTGGGAATCAGGATGACCAGGATCAACTGCATCGCCACAGCCAACTGGGAGGAGAGCCTACTACAAGAATTCCAAGATATTTTTGACAGGACTCTAGGCAAGTACAAGGGGACCCTGTTAGGGATAACATTGTTTACCCTAACTGGTTTAGGTGAAATAATAACTATAAATCATAGTTATGTATGTTAAAGTGTCTGCAGCTTTAACTGTGGAAAAAGTAATTAAAGGAGTGGTTATGAAAACACTATAAAAGTAGCAAGTCTACAGCTTGCTCACTCTGGCTTTGATGATCCCTGATTACTGCTTGGAATCAAGACTGCATAGCTCGAACGGGAGAGACAACAAAGGACTGATTTGTAAGTGAACTGACATAGGATATTCTACATGGACTTTGCTACCTAAATATCCCTGAATGGACTGACTACATGATAAATGACTATTGGACTGTTATTTGACTATGCCATGAACTTATAATGGAATAAACTATATTCTTGATAGCACAAGCGTATCTGTTATTTTTACTGTATGTTAATAAACATACAAGCTTAGCTCACTCATTTATCTGTGTGCCTATCTGACTAACGCTGCACATTCTGTTTAGCTTGTCTACCTAACCCTGGTTGGGGAACCCAGGCTTAACAGACCCCAACTTCATTTAGCCTAGACCCGAAAATAGCCCCTATCCGTTTAAAGGCCAGATGCGTCCCATTCATGTTAAAGCAAAAAATTGATGAACAACTGAATAAATTAATAGCTCAAGGGGTTTTAGAGCCAATCGATCATGCCAGGTGGTAAACACCTATCGTCACACCGATGAAGCCAGATGGGTCAGTGTGGATCTGCGGAGACTATAAGGCAACCTTGAACCATGTGCTCCAACAAAGCGCATACCCAGTACCGGTAATGCAACATTTACTGCACTCGCTAGGGGGAGGAAAATTTTTTGCGAAGCTCAACCTCAAACAGGCGTATCAACAACTACCCGTTGATCCCATTACAGCAGAGGCACAGACTATTGTAACACATAAGGGGGCATTTAAGTTTAACCGCCTCCAATTCGGCATTAGTGTTGCCCCAGGCATGTTCCAAAGCCTCATGGAATGCTTGCTAAATGGAATCAAAGGTGTCGTCCCTTACTTTGACAAAGTACTGATTTCAGCAAAAAATGCCAACGAACTAGAAACCAGATTAAGAGAAGTATTAACAAGATTCAGGAAATCAAGCCTCAAAGTTAAAAGAGAGAAGTGTGAATTAGCCACCAAACAGGTTGAGTTTTTGGGCTATTTAATTGATGAACAAGGCATTCACCCCACCGAGAAAAAAATAAATGCAATAAATGATGCTCCTAGGCCCAGGAACAAAACTGAGCTTCAAGTATTCCTAGGCCTCATAAATTTTTAAAACGTGTTCCTGCCCCATAAGGCAACAGTTGCTAAACTCCTACATCGACTGCTAGATTAAAAAAAACCATTTGGACATGGGGCCATCAGAAACAAAAAGCCTTCCAGGGTATCAAAGATCTATTAACATCCAACACTGTCCTCATCCAGTATAGCAATACCCTGTCTTTGACAGTCACCTGTGATGCATCACCTTTTGGGGTCGGCGCTACCCTGAGCCACCAGCTACCAAATGGCAGAGAGGCACCGGTTGCCTTTTACTCCAAGACGCTCTCCAAATTGGAATGCAATTAACAGCCAACTAGATAGAGGAGCCTTCCCAATCATCGCCGGAGTCAAAAGATTCCATGAGTACCTCTACGGTAGACCTTTTTCCATAATCACCAATCACAAGCCCCTTCTTGGAATCCTGGCAGGCAATAAGCCAACCCCAAACATTCTGTCACCTAGAATGATGAGGTGGTCTGAGTTCCTCACTGCCTACTCCTACACACTGATTCACCGACCCGGCAAAGCCATTGCACACGCCAACACCTTGAGCCATTCCCCACTACCCTGCACCAACGACCCTGCACCAACTACCTCCACACTTCAGCTTGAGACCTGCCCAGACCTGCCACTGACTGCAGCTGATGTTGCGAGAGCCACAGCTGAAGACCCTTTGACAGCATGCATATTAAATTGGGTAGGTAAAGGCTGGCCGGAGGAGAACAAAATTGAGACTTTTAAACCATTTTGTACCAGACAGACCAATCTGTCCACAGAAAAGGGGTGCATTCTATGGGGTGACAGGGTGGTGATTCCGAACAGTCTCCAGGAAGACGTCCTGGGCATGTTGCACGAGGGGCACCCGGGCATAGTCAAAATGAAAACCCTGGCCAAGAGTTATGTCTGGTGGCCAGGGCTGGATAAAGACATTGAACGCTGGGTTGCAACATGCCAAGCCTGTCAAAAATCGAGGCCTAACCCCCCACAGGCACCAGTAAGAGAATGGGAAACTCCCCGAGGTCCATAGTCTTGAGTACATATTGACTTTGCAGGGCCAACGAAGGGAAACACATTTCTGATAGTTGTGGATGCATACTCGGACTGGTTGAAAGTCATCCTCATGGCTTCCACAACCACCGAAGCTGTAATGAAACAGCTAGACAAACTCTTTGCAACACATGGGCTACCAGATGTACTGGTTTTGGATAATGGGCCCCAATTTACAGCTTTGCAATTCAAACTATATCTGGCTGCCCAGGGTATCCGACATGCCTTGACTGCGCCAGCCCATCCGGCTTCGAACGGCAGGGCTGAACGCATGGTCCGGTACACTAAAGAGGGCCTAGAAAGGATGGACAAGGGGGACATACAAGACAAACTAAACTGACTGCTAACTTTGCAGCATATTACCCCTAGCAGCACAACCAACAACAGCCCAGCTGAACTCCTAATGGGTAAGAAACTACTTCCCTACCTGGACAGATTGCATCCCACTTAAACCTGGGACAATCCCCCTGATTCCTCCAGCAAATACCGTATGTTCGAAATCGGTGACCTGGCCTATGCAAAAAATCTCACCGGGGATCCATTGTGACTTCCCACCACCATCACCCAAATTACAGGCCCCTGATCCTACCACCTACTTTTAGACAATGGTAGGGAATGGAAGTGGCACATAGACCAGCTTCGTTCCTGCCACCTTGAACGGAAAAACGCCATAAACTCAAAAATAAATATAGACCTAAAAACAACCAAGGGGGGGGGGAATACAAATAAATAAAAAAGAGAGAGACTAACCTCCTGTAACAAGACAATTAACTAAACAAAAAGAGCACTCACGGTTAGATGAACCCCAAGAAAGAAATCCAGGAGCAGGAGAGTGAAGTGAGTCCTTCCTGGAAGGAGGCAGCCAGGCCAGCTCGACCAACCCGGTCAAACCAGGAGGGAGCGGCGGAGCTATCTTAACCGGCCCAAGAGACTCAAGTGGGAGCGGCAGGGCTGACTCACCCTTCCAGGAGGTTCCATGGAGAAGGACCAGAGAAAAAGCAATCCCGTCCGAACCACTTGAAGACTACGCCACGACTGAGCTGCGAAGGTCAACCAGGACTAGAAAAAGCCACACCTACCTGCGTGATTATGTAACGCACATTGGACTGAACTAAGGGGGGAGGGGTGTTCTGTATGGAACTTGGTAGGTTCAAAGTTCCTCTTTCTGATTGGC
>BLBF01000005.1:65452967-65522939 GCA_015471245.1 Laticauda colubrina | reverse complement strand
GGGATATGCACCCATGCTGGTGCTCCAAATGTGTGCATGTAACTTAAATCAGGTTTTGTACCATGCCACAGTGTGAATGGTAATTCACCTGTTGTTGAATTAACAACATTATTTAATATATGATTACCACACATTATTGCTTCTCCCCATAAATTGTCAGGTAATCCTGAATCAGACATCATAGTTTGTGCCATTGATTGTAATGTTTGGCCTCTTCTCTCTATAAAGGCATTATGTTGTGGCCTATATGGTGCAGACATTTTATGTTGAATACCTAACATTCTAAGTTTGTTTTTAAATTTATGATTTGTAAATTCTGTACCATTATCTGCGATGAGAGTTACTAATTTCTTTTTAGTTTTTCTTTCAGCGAATTTTAGCCAATTAAATAGATTTTGATATGTTTCAGTTTTGCTCTTCATTAAATAGCAAAACCCATATCTGGAATAGTGGTCCATTATACTTAGTATGTTGCGAGCTCCTCCTACACTTGGTTTTTTCGGACCTATTAAATCAGCAAATACTACTTCTAAAGGCTCTTTAGTAGTAAATCCATCAACTCTATTAAATGCCCTAGCCTTCTATGTAACAAGTGAATACATTCGTCATGAGGTTTCTTATTTTCATAAATTGTGTTAGCCACCTTTAAACCATCATCATTTAAAACATATAATCCACCTCTTAAAGATGCATTAATTCTCTTATCTTCTTTTTCAAGTATGCAGTTATCTCCCTTAAATGTAACTACATATCCTAGTTTAACCAAAATTCTAACTGAAATTAAATTAAACTTAAGTTGTGGTACATATAACATTTTTACATTCTCTTTTATAAAAGAACAATATGCTATACCTTCACCTTTAGCTTTCAGTTTCCAGCCATTGGCTAACGATATCTGCTGTGTACTCTGGGACATTTTAATAAAATTTTTGTTATCATTTGTTATACAATGGGATGCCCCACTGTCAACCACCCATAAATTATTTTTTACAGCTCCGTTAGTATACATGGCTAACTCTAAATTTTTATTTATCTTTTGATGATTTTTAGTATTCTGGCCAGCGTTCTGGCGCTTTGCCTTTTTACAAAATCTTGCCAAATGTCCTCTTCCTCCACAATTAAAACACTTTTTAATTGCGTATGCAGTAGGAGATTCATTATCTTCTTTTTGAGGTTGCTCCCTCCTTAATTCATCTCTTTCATGCCTTCTTCTGGCCTCTTCGATCAATCTGCCAGTTATATCAGTTAAAGTTAAATTGTCCTTTGGCAAAATTTCAAGTCAAGTTACGTAGTTATCATAACTTTCATCAAGGGAAGATAGAATTATATAAACTTGATGTTGTTCAGAGAAAATAAGCTCTTTCTCGTGGAGTTCTTTAAAAATGCTTTGCATAGTTTTCAAATGACTCTGCATATCACCATTTGTTTGGAGATGCGTCCTGAAAATCTTCCGTGTTAGATTTATGTGAGCACCAATATTATCTCGAACATAAATTCTCTTCAGCTTCTGCCAACACCCAAAAGCCGTTTTCTCTCCGTGGATATAAACAAGCTGTTGATCAGTTAAGGTTAGCCCAATTATGCAAATGGTTTGTTGATTTTTATGCTTAAATTCTTCTATCTTTAGTCTGTCTTCCTCATCCTCTGGATCCCATTCTTCTACGTTTGGTGGATTTTCAATTATGTTCCACAGACCTTCTCCTCGTAGCAGTAGACTACATTTTGTAGACCATGATACATAGTTTGTTCCATCCAGCTTGGATATAAGGGACAAACTTTGTATATTGACTTGTGCCATGTTTTCTTATATGGATATAAAAATATAATTAATAAAACACAGCTGTCTGTTTACTGTAATGTATAACAACACAAACTCTCACTTTTTACATAAATCTGTTTTATCCTAGTTAAACTGACTTTGCAGCCTCTGGGCCCATAACCAGTGTTAAGCTTGGGTTCCCCAACCAGGGTTAGGTAGACAAGCTAAACAGAATGTGCAGCGTTAGTCAGATAGGCACACAGATAAATGAGTGAGCTAAGTTTGTATGTTTATTAACATACAGTAAAAATAACAGATACGCTTGTGCTATCAAGAATATATTTTATTCCAGTATAAGTTTATGGCATAGTCAAATAACAGTCCAATATTCATTTACCATGTAGTCAGTCCATTCAGGGATATTCAGTTAGCAAAGTCCATGTAGAATATCCTATGTCAGTTCACTTACAAAATCAGTCCTTTGTTGTCTCTCCCGTTCAAGCAATGCAGTCTTGATTCCAAGCAGTAATCAGGGATCATCAAAACCAGAGAGAGAGAGAGCAAGCCGTAGTCTTGCTACTTTTATATTGTTTTCTTAACCACTCCTTTAATTGCTATTTCACAGTTAAAGCTGTATACACTCTAACATACACTAACTATGATTCATAGTTATTATTACACCTAAACCAGTTAGGGTAAACAATGTTATCCCTAACAGTCAAGAACTTGTTGATGATCCAAACTTTGTCAAGGACCTTGGAATACTCATCTCTAATGATCTAAGTGCTAGAGCCCACTGCAGCTACATAGCCAAAAAGGCATTAAGATTTGTTAACCTAATCCTTTTTCTCTGGTAAAAGCTTTTTCTCTGGTAATATCATACCACTAACTACAGCACACAAAACATTTGGTAGACCAATACTCAAATACAACTCATCAGTCTGGAACTCACATTACATGTCTGATATTAGCACAGTTGAGCAAGTCCAGAAATATTTCATAAGAAGAATATTTCACTCCTCTACTTGTTGTAGAATATCTTATGCTACCAGACTTGAAAATCTATACCTAGAAAACATTGAATTACACCATCTTTGGTCTGATCTAAGTATGGTATATATGAGGGCTATCCACAAAATAGATTACATTTTCGTCTGTAGCAAAAAGGGGCGGAGCTAGCACAGCTATCTTTGGTCTGTGCATCTGCCGCTTAGTTTGCTGGTGGGAGGTTCATATCATTGCCCGTTATTTCACAGCAAACATTTGAAATGTGTGCTGCAATTGAAAATCCCACAAGTTGTGAGGTGTGATCAGTGATAAGGTTTTTGTTGGCAAAAAAAACATAAACAGATTGAAATTTTTCGGCAACTGTGTGAAGTGTACGGGGACAACATCATCACTGAAAGTGGAGTGCGCCAATGGTGCATTAAGTTTAAAAATGGATGAACTAACGTTCATGATGAACAGCAGAGAGGACGTCCGAGCATTGTGACTGATGAACTGGTCACGAAAGTCAATGACAAGATTCATGAAAACCACCGTTTCACAGAAACAGAACTTTTGCTTAGAACAATTTCAGAACAATTTCATGCAGTTTGTTGCATGAAATTGTTACACAAAAGCTAGGCTACCACAAATTTTGTGCAAGATGGGTGCAAAAAATCCTGACAGAAAACTACAAGAGTCAGCGTATGGCTGCATCATTGACATTTCTGAACTCTTACAACAAAGATGGAGATTCATTTCTTGATTGAATCATAACTCAAGACAAGACTTCGGTCGAACAGTGAGACCAAATTGCAGTCTATGGAGTGGGGGCACACAAATTCCCCTCCAAAACCAAGAAAATGTTTGCAAACGTTCTCTGCAAGGAAGATTATGGCGATTGTTTTTTGGGACAGGCAAGGTGTGCTTCTTATCGGTTTTCTGGAACATGGTGCAAAAATAAACTCTGTGAGGTATCGTGAAACATTGCAAAAACTAAGAAAAGCAATTCAGAACAAGCGTAGAGAAAAGTTAAGCTCAAAAATTTTGTTTTTGCATAACAATGCCCGACCACACACAACAAATCGCATTCAAGAAGTCCTGAATGCTTTCAAGTGGGAGATTTTTCTTCATCCACCCTACAGCCCCGATCTTGCACCAAGCGACTACCACTTGTTTCCGAGGATGAAGACCTGGCTTGGAACACAGCGCTTGACGATGATGCGGAACTGCGGGTGGGCGTGACTGACTGGCTCAAATCTCAGGTGGCTGAATTTTATGACAATGGAATTACAAAGCTTGTTCACCGCAATGATAAGTGCCTCAATTTGTTCGGTAAATATGTTGAAAAGTAGTATTTAGGTGTCACTTTTAAGTGTATATAATAATTTTTTTTCCTTATACTTTCTTTTTTTTCTATCGCAAAATGTAATCTATTTTGTGGATAGCCTTCGTAAAATCATACATTGCAATGACTTACCTGTCAATGAATACTTCAGCTTCAACCATAACAACACAAGAGCACACAATAGATACAAATTCAAGGTTAACCGCACCAAACTTGATTGCAGGAAATACAGCTTCAGCAACAGAGTGGTCAATGTCTGGAATACTCGACCTGACTCTTTGGTTTCTTCCCCAAACCCCAAAAAGTTTAACCTTAGACTGTCTACTATTGACCCCTTTCCTAAGAGCTCTGTAGAGGGCATGAATAAGTGTACCAACATGCCTACTTTCCCTGTGCTATTGTTTCTTTAATTTTTTTTATATGTACCCATTTCATGTGTTCATAACTATGTATATACTTATACCTATTATCTTGTAAGTGATTGACAAATCAAAATAAATAAATAAAATAAAAACAAAACATAGCTATGGTAAACCTGTGTTCTTTAGGAAAGCTCTATTCCTGTTACATTTCCAGTAGTTTTGATCTGAAATTAGCTACTGAAAGACAGACATAGTATTTAATTAACAATGCAAGCTGAATAGAAAAAAATGAACTTGTATATAAGCTCCTTCACATATGAAGTATAACTCTTTATCACTATACAAATCACAATAAATATATCATTTATTGTCAGATAAACTGTTTCAATCAAACCAATTCTGGGTGGTGTACTCTGACCCAAATCATTAATCTGTGTTAAGAGGATAGACAAAATCAGTATCAATAACATAATATCAAAACTAAAATCCAGAATTCATAATACATCTATACATAATCCTAGAATCTCAGTATTGAAAAAGAAAGAACCAAGTCAACATGTAGGGAATAGTCACAGCTCCTAAGCCTTGATGGGTCAAGAATATTATTACAGACTTTTGAAAGCTATGAAGGGAAGGGACATTTGAACCTTCTTAGAGGATACTGTTCTAAAGGGTTAAAGATTGAAGAACTATACATCCATGACCCCTATAGAGATTGCACACTGTAAGATGATAAAATATTAGCGAGACAAAGTTATCCTGTAGAAATCTAGACTCTGAATCATGAAGGGCTTTGAAGCCAACTGATAACCAGCTGTCAAATGAAGGGCACTCTAGGGAATACTGTTGACAATTCTGAATAAGCTATAGTTTCTGAATGCTCTTCAAGGCCAGCCCTAGGCACTCTGATGGATTCCAATGTCCTGTTAAAACAGGGCAAAAACATGAATAGCAGTAAGTAATGCCTTCCATTCCAAGTAATTGCTCAACCAGATAAAGGCATGAAAAGGCCTTCTGCTATCTGCTCCTTGAGTAGGAAGTGTGAACCCCAGAAGGCATCCAGGTTGCAACTAGTTCTGTTCAAAGAGGTGTGACTCCATTCAGAATGAAACACAGTCTTTCTCTAGAATTGATATGAGTTCAATCTCAAAGCTTCTCTATCTTTCTAGTGTTATAGTTTAACCCTTTTCTCCTTCAGATCCAAATAATCTCCAGGAACCTGGACATCATTTTAATAGAATTACTTGTTCAGCTAACGAGCAAGATGTACACTTGGGTATCTTCAGCATATAAATGGTACCTAATCAGTGGTTTCATGCAGATGTTAAAGAGGAGTGGAAAGCCTAGTGGCATACCATAACTGAGGTGTATAAGAAACAATCTTATCCCCACAAGTAACCATCTTATCAGGAAAGAGATGATCCAACATAGAGAATTTCTCATTCCCAATCCAGGGACTAGTTCAGAAGAATGGTAGTGAAAACCACTGTGAGATTAAGCAACATCATAAGGACTTCATATCCCTTTCTGATCCTGTGCTGACCAATGCTATTTTTGTGCTGCATCTGGACTTGAAGCTTACTGTTTTCTAAAGGGCTGCACCTGACCAATGCAAGTATGTTTTCAAACAGGAAGTAAAAATTATTTTTTAGTTTTATTTTTTGACATTGACATTTTGTCAAAGAAATGCTTCTTTTGAATAGTCTAGCATCTCCAAACACTTAGCTTACTGGTTCAGAGTTCTATTGCTATCAGTAAAAAAGGAGTTCCTGAGGATTTTTAGTCTGCTAGCTGTAGACGACTTTAGGGGGCAGTGCTCATTTCCATTTCAAGGCCATTGAACCAGTGCTGTCTGAAGACATTTCCATGGTCATGTGGCCAATATGATATCATGTAGCACTGTTACCTTTCCACCAAAGTGGTACCTATTCATCTATTCACATTTGCATACTTTTAAACTACTAGGTTGGCAGGAGAATGCTGTGAGATTATATATTCTATATTCCCAATTTCTCTACAACATGCCACAATTTGGTATACTTCTGCCATAATCCTTCTTAGGTTGCAGTCTTACTTAGATTAACCCTGGAAGTGACTCTCTTTGTGCTTCTAAGAAGTTCTATATAAAATTGCATTTTATTAACTATTTATGATGGTTGCAGTGTCCAGAGATCATGTGATCACCTTTTGCAACTTTCTGACAAACAAGATCAGTGTGGAAACCAGATTTACTTAACAACCATGATACCAACTTAACAAGTATGACAAGAAAGGTTATAAATAGGCTACAATTTACTTAACAATTGCCTTGCTTAGCAACTGAAAATTTGGGCACAATTTTGGTCATTAACAGATTTAACAGATAATCAGAGTTGGGAGGGACCTTTTAGGTCATCTAGTCCAAGCTGGAGACCCTACACCATTTCTGACAAATGGCAGTCCAATCTCTACTTGAAAGTCTCAAGTGATGGCCCTCCCAAAACTTCTGAGGGCAAGCTGTTCCATTGGTTGATTGTTCTTACTGTCAGAAAGTTTCTCCTTATTTCCAGGTTAAATCTCTCCTTGTTCAATTTTCATCCATTATTCCTTGTCTGGCCTAGGCACTTTAGAAAATAGCTTGACCTCCTCCTTCCTATGGCAGCCCCTCAAATATTGGAAGATCACTATCATGTTTGGTTTCAGAAATAAACTATCCTGTAACCTGTAACTCTTGCAGTGTAAAAACATATGGACTACATAACTTGACCAGGGCAAAGCAGTTGATGCAATTTACATAGACTTCTGTAAAGCCTTTGATTCAGTGGTACACAACAAACTACTCCTAACAACAACAATCTTATAGTATCTCTGGACACCTGCATAACTGGATAGAAACATTCCTGTCAAACAGGCAACAAATGGTCAAATTTGGGAGTGTCCTATCAAATTCTGTACATGTCAACAGTGGTGTCCCCCAAGGCAGTGTTCTAGGACCAACTCTCTTCATACTCTACATAAATGACCTCTGTGATCATATTAAGAGCAACTGCATTCTTTTCACTGATGATGTAAAGCTATTCAACACCACTGACAATGCTGCTACCCTTCAAAAAGATCTTGACTATGTGTCAGAATGGTCAAACAAATGGCAACTTCAAATCTCAACAAATAAATGCTCTGTCTTACATATTGGCAAAAAAAAATCAGAAAATAAAATACAGGCTGAATAGTCAAGACTTTGTTGATGATCCAAACTCTGTCAAGGATCTTGGAGTATTCATCTCAAATGATCTAGAGCCCACTGTAATTACATAGCCAAAAAGGCTTTAAGAGTTGTTAACCTATTCCTGCGTAGTTTTTTCTCATAATATCACTCTACTACCTAGAGCATATAAAACATTTGCTAGACCAATACTTGAATATAGCGCATCAGTCTGGAACTTTTACATATCTGTACATATCTGAACGCATTACATATCTGATATTAATACAATTGAGAAAGTCCAGAAATATTTTTTGAGAAGAATCCTCCACTCCTCTACCACTCCTCTACCTTATGCCACCAGACTTGAAATTTTAGACCTATGACAACCGAGAACTATGCCGCCTTCGGTTCGATCTAAGTATGGTATATATAATTTTATATTGCAATGTCCTACCTATCAATGAATACTTCAGCTTCAACCAAAACAATACAAGAGCACAAAATAGATACAAACTAAAGATAAACTGCACCAAAATTGATTGCAGGAAATATGACTTCAGCAACAGATTAGTCAATGTCTGGAATACTCCATCTGACTCTGTGGTTTCCTCACCAAATCCCAAAATCTTAAACATTAGAATGTTGACCTCACCTCTTTCTAAGAGGTCTGTAGGGGGCATGCATAAGCGCACCAAACATGCCCACCGTCCCTTGTCCTATTGTTTCTTTTTTTCTTATTTGTATCCATTTCATGTATTTATAACCATGCGTATACTTATACCTGTTATCTAATAATTGTTTGACAGAATGAATAAATAAACAAACAAACAAACAAATAAACAAATAAAATGTCTCCCCTGGTCCTTCTCTTTACTAGACTAGCCAAACCCAGTTCCTGCAACCATTCGTTGTATGTGTTGGCCTCCAGTCCCTAATCATCCTGGTTGCTCTTCTCTGTCATTAGTCAAGGACTACCTGTATCTAAATGTATCTCTATAATGTGAAAAAAATGGAAAAATTGATAAATGTTATGAAGAAGAGTTTTTCAGAACTAACAGCAAATGAACTCAGGGGTTGGGTTTTTTTACAATCATCTGCTGTGGAGCAATTTGATTGAATCACTCAAGAACTGAACATAGTTTTGTTCTCTCAATTGTGAAAACATTTATCCCCCAGCAAGATTCATCTAAATATTTTAGGCGTAAATATGACATCTCACTCACTGCAGTCTATCTCCAGCAGAAAACAAATATATTTTCCAAAGGAGGACACTGGCATCAGGGAAAGGTGAAACCATTAAGTTGTCAACTGAACATATTTCTCAACTGCCAGCCTTTATCTGAACCAAGTTCATGCCAATTTCCAGATTAATCATCTCAGAATTTTTATGCTGGCATAAAGATGTTATAATTATATCCCTTGAAACCCTCCCCTCCCAAGGTCCCTTCCAACTCTTTATTCTGTTACATGATAACAACTTTGTGGCCAATGGAAATTCCAGTCACCATTACTATTGTAACCAGAACTAGCTTGCATTCTCAGTTTGGCATTTATTTGTTTATTGCTTATTTATTTATCAAAGATTTACCATACTGTAATCAATCAAATCTCAGAATCTTACATAGATAGAATATCAAACAAATTAAAACATATGTAGTCTGATTAAAACCAATCATAATCACAGTCACAATTGTAGAATAAATCTAAAACAAAGATTGTCCAAAACTTAAGAGAACCCCCACCAAAATAGCTTGGTCTTCAACATTAAAAAGCAGGCAAGAGAAGACAAGCTTGATCTCTACTATCTGTTTCAATTTCTGAGGAAGGAATGTTCTGAACACCCTACTGTAGATATCCTTTGGAATGGAAATAGTATAGGACTAGGGATAACTTATCAGGAAAGACAGTGAGCCTTGCTCTTTCAAAGTGGAAAACTAAAATTTTATAACAAACACAAACATTAGAGAGATGGCTGATTTTTACAGAGTATTTCCTTTGAGTATCTTAAATAGTTGTGAAGGTTTATGAAGGAATGATCAAGTTCATAATAGGTTTATGAAGGAATAATCAAGTGCACCTAAAAATAGAAAATCCATGTTGAACTACTGCAGAGTTTCACTCTGGAATGTTCTTGAGTTTCCCAAAATGTCTGACTAAGTCACTGCTAAAAACTGCATGTCAGATAGCATAATTTTTGTTGCCAATGGGTTCTTCTAGATTTCTTAAATAAACACATAATCTCATGTATGTTATATGCCCTCCGTGGGATGGTTGGAACATAGCACTTTTCTGTTTTTTTTCCCCTTTTTCTTTGGCTTGTCTAAGAGGATGTCTGAGGAACTTATAAAGAGAGATAATTCCTGGTTTACATGAGAAAAGGAGAGCAGAACATATGAAACTAATATGAGGATGGAAAGCAATGGAGTTGATATCAGCTGCTGACTGTTTTTATGTTACACTTAGCTTGTCCCATCAACAGTCCCATGTACAGCGAAGGTCAGAAACCTAAAGCTGATTGAGAAGCTGAGGAATATATAAAGAAAGAAGTATGACAGCATCATCTGGAAAGCTTACCTTTTGATTCTACATTCTCTTGAATTTTGTGTGGAAATGCAAACAATAAACTAATAAACTTCCCATTGGAGCTTGGTTCTAGAGGATTGGGAATAAATATATGAAGAGTGGTATCAATCACCGAGGAAGTTCTAGTCAGGCCCAGCAAGGGTTTGCTTCAATTCTAAATGAAATAGTATAAGAGATAATGAATGAACGTTTATTGTGCTGACTTTCCCATGTGACATATGGAATAATATGCATTTGGAAGTAATAGAAAACCTAATAATCATTTCAGGTGAACAGACCATTTATATCAAGATCTAGGCCATTTTCAGTGGAGCTCTTAATGGTCCTAGGATACAGAGAGGATTCTGCTTTCCACAATCTTCTTGGCCCATGAATGCAGTTGCTCATTATAGTGGTAACATTTAGCTCAGATTTAGATGTCAATAATGATGCAGCTGCTGCACTTCACCTTATCACCTTGGTTAGAATGGCTTTCCAAAAGAGCAGATGGTTCTGAATTTGGAACCATGAATCATTGTCTACAGCTTGTCTCTCCAAAATCTCCACCCCAGAAGGAGCTTCTGAAGCCTCATTTCCCCCACCCCCATTATGCTAAATGACATTGAGTTCAAATATTGTTGCAAACGTAATCCTCATTATTGCCATTGCTGACTTGAATATTGAGAGAAAACATGGTAAAGATAAGTAATCACTTTGATTCAGTATAGGATTTTCTTCTTCCATAATATTGAAGATTCATAGAGACCCAAGAGAGGCAGCAATTTTCCAAGCAGTAGCAATTGATATTTTATATACATCAAATAGTTGGATGGAACGATGTAAAGAACTATACTACAACAATATAAAAGGATGTCATGAATCAATTTACTTTCTCCAAAGTAAATTAATTTATTTCTCACATATTTTTTCAAAAACAAGCCAGAAGATATTAAGTCTCCCAGTCATCATAGTTTTTGTATGACTTAAAAGCCTCAAGATAAAGGCTAGGTCACACTGGCCAATGGATGCAAAATGTATGTAAAAAGGACACAGCGGACGAGCAAATTTTTCATCCGTTGTTATCCGCTCTCAAATGTGCCCCAAATTTGTATAAATAGAGCAGACAACAACAGAAAGGAATGGACGTGGGGAGGATGTAGCGGGGATGTAAAGTGGATGTTTTTCGGAAGCCTAGCGGATGGAAGCGGATGGAAACAGATAACACATCCACAGGGCTTCCGGGGGAGAACAGCGAAGTGGATGCATATCAGAATAAGGGAATGCATAGAGGATGTGTAGCGGATGATGCGGATGCATCATAGATGCCTATAGGATGCATAGCGGATGCGTAGCGGATGCAAAGTGTTCACTGCGCATGCGGGGAGGATGAATTGCGTAAGCTCCGCGGATATAAAAGGAGGCAGCTCGCAAGCAGGTCACCATTCAGAGGAAAGACCTGCTGCCAGAGACATCTTGAGAAAACACCATGGGGAAGAAGAGGAAGCCTGTGCCTACTCCTGTTGGCCCTGGCAAGAAGGACAGAACCACCATCCCACCCCCTGGCGCTGACTCTGAAGCTGCTGGTGCTGCTGGTGCTGCTGGTGGTGGTGCTCCTGGTTCTGCTGGTGTTGCTGGTGCTTCTCCTGCTGGTGCTGCTGGTGCTGATGCTGCTTGTCCTGCTGCTGCTGCTGCTTTTGCTTTTCCTGCTGCTGCTAATGGTGCTTCTCCTGCTGGTGCTGCTGCTGGTACTGCTGCTGGTGCTTCTCCTGCTGCTGCTGGTGCTTCTCCTGCTGCTGCTGGTTTTTCTCCTGCTGCTGCTGCGGTGGACCAGCCCCAAGCCCTCAAAGCCCTGCTGCTGAAGGCCCTGAAGCCCCTGCCAGAGGGAGGAAGAAGCAAGGCAAGGAGATGGGGGAGAGGAAACAGTACTCCATTTCCGAAGACCATGAGGAGGAGGTGCTGGAATGGCTGAGGGAGAACGAGTACCTGTGATGGAAGGGCCACAGGCTATATCACGACACCAAGCAGAAGCAGGCAGCATGCAGAGAGAAGGCAGAGAGCCTGGGCTACACTTCAGATGTCCTCCTGGGGTGGTGGAAGCACATGCACACCTGGTATGGCAAGCTACACCTGAAGAAATCCGGGCAGGCCGCTGTCAAGCTCACTGCCCGGGAGACCTATGTCATGGCCAGGTGCAGCTTCCTGGAGGGTGAGATCTGCCACCGAGGAGCAGCCATTCTGTCAACCCTCTCCCTCAAACAGCCCACAGAGAGCCACTCCTCTTCCAGCCAGGAGACACCTACAGTGTCCAGGCAGGTTTCTTTGGAGGGCCCCACAGCTGCACTCCCCATGCCATAAGACATGGAAGATCCCCTGTCTCAGAGGAAGCAAGAAGAAGCAGCCACCAGAGACCAAGCCACCCCCACTCCCAGCTCCACCTCCACAGAAAGCAAGCAGAGAGGCAGACCGGAGGGATAGAGCCACACTGTCCTCTTGGAGATCAGGGACACAATAAAAGCCAGCACAGATCTCCTCTCCCAGCTGGTCCACTTCGACATACCATCCTCCAACAGCAAGCCCTTCATCACGTACATGAGCCAGACCCTCATGGACATGCCTAAGGTCCAGTACCAGGTGATGAAGGAGAGGATCACAGCTCTTCTGCATCACCCTCTAGGCCCCAGGTGAACCTGCTCCTACCCATTCCAGGTCTGCTCCTCCACCCCAGGTGATGTCACAACCCTTCCAAGGATTTCAGCAGCCCCTCGCCTACCAAGCCTACCACTACCAGGACTTCCCACAGGAGAGGCAGACCTTCCCAGTCCAGACCCAGGTTCCTCAGATGCCACAGATGCCACAGATGCCTCACCTGACCCAGCTGCAGACCAGACAGCCCCACTACACTCCTCCTTCCACCACCCCACAGCCAAGCCCTTCCTCAGAACATCTGTCATCAGTCTTGGGCCTCAAATCCCAGGTACTTGAGGAAGGGCCTCTCAACCTCACGGGACTGAGTCAGCTCTCTGAGAGCTTCCTGCACACACCATCTCCTGTTGTACTCTCGGGGCCAGGCACCCCAATGGCACCTCAGACCAGCATTCCAGCCACAGCCACCCCCACAGTCCCTGGCCCCTTTACATCTGAGATGATGGGCACGCCTCAGAGTGACTGAGAAGAGTGCCAGAGACTGAGTTGTTACCTGCTCACTTTATCTTTGCTTAAGACACTTTACTTGGGTCATTTTCCTTTTTAATAGAGTCATACAGTTTGTTATTAATAAAGGTTATATTTGCTTCACACACTTGGTTCTTTTCTTTTACTTAATAAAGTGTTGGGGAAAACTTTGAAAAAAGTGTTAAACCTTTGCATGCTTGTGGGATTGGTAAGGATAACTGTGGGATGGATAGCTGTGGGATGGGTAAGGATAGCTGTGGGAAGGATAGCTGTGGGATGGGTAAGGATAGCTGTGGGATAGATAAACCTCCAGTGCAAGCATAATGGGACTGTATGGTCCACCCTCCCAGGTGCCAAACCTATGGCCCTTTATTATCAATAACAATGTAATCATTGATCAACACATTTCACAATAAACAGAACTCTTTATTAAAGCCCTATTCATTGTAAGGCCACTCAACATACATGGCACAATCTCATCACTGTGATGAGACAGGCTGAAGGAAGCATCCATGAAGCATCTACCATCCTGTCTTGCCACTCCACTGCTCCAGCTGGGGAGTTGCACCAATGTTTCAGGAGGTTGCGCTGCTTCTTCCCTTCACGTGAAGCTCTGTTGGGGCCTTGCACATCCACAGTGTCTATCAGGTTTTGCCCTTGCCTCCATTCACAGGCTCCATGTTCCCATTGCCTTGTTAGCAGTCCACAAGCCTGTTCTGCAACACTGGGTAGCGGGTGCGCATGAGATTGTGCAGGATGCAGCAAGCTTCCACGATGCTCCTCACAGTCTCTGGGTGATGTTGCTTGGTGGTGAGAAGTACCTGGAACCTGTTGGCCATGATGCCAAAGGCGTTCTCCATCACCCGCCTTGCCCTGGACAGCCTGTAGTTGAAGATCCTCTCTTCACGGGTGAGGTATCTTGAAGTGTACGACTTCATGAGGTAGGTTCTGAGGGAGAATGTGTCATCACCAACGATGAAGTAGGGCACATCTTGTGTGTTGTTGGGCAGGGGGTCTGGATCTGGAAAACCCACGATGAGGTTGCCTTCCAGCCCATCCTTGAGGTCACTGGCGTTGTATACCTGGGCATCTGAAGATGAGCCATTGCCTGAAGCATCGATGTACATGAACTTGTAGTCAACATCAACCATGGCAAAGAGGATGATGCTGAAGAATCCCTTGTAGTTGTGATAAGTGGACCCTGACTAGGCTGGTGCTTTGCAGGCCACGTGCTTGCCATCTATGGCTCCAACAGTGTGGGGGAAAGTTCCACCTCTGATACCACTGCTCTGCAACTTTCCTCCAGCCTTCTTCAGTGGTGGGACACTGGAGGAGTTCCTCCACGTATTCTTTGATGATGGCCTGCACCACTTCTCTGACCACAATGCTGATGGTGTTGTGTGGCACCCTCCAGGCATACTGCATGTTTCTGTATGTGGTCCCAGAGGCCAGGTGGCGCAGAGTCAGTGCCACCTTCAGTCCAGGGTCCAGGCTGGGATGGAAGTTGGTCCTCTGTTTGTTCAACCTGGGTCTCAGGCACTCCATAACTTCATCAAACATGGCTGGTGGCATCCTCATGAACTGATGGAATGCACGAGTGTCTTCATTCCTCAGCTCCACTATCAGCTTGTCATAGAATCCAAACTCCACTCTTCTCCCGATCCATCTTCGAACCCAGACAGCTCTTGGACTTCTCCTTCTCCTTGCGTAGAAAAGGTGAAACAGTTTGAACAGGGCTTCGTTCTGGTGTTGAATGATGGCAGCTACCAAAAGGTGTGTGCGATGATCCATGGTGGAGATCAATGGATGATGTGGAAGAACAAGATCAAGGCTGAAGAGGTCTGCACCGCAGGGCTGCTGGACTGAAAGTGAGAGCCAGGTGATGTCCTCCCCCTTTTTACAGGAAATGTCGGTTTTCCGCTAGGTGTCCTTCCACATCCTCTAGACATCCTCCAGACATGCTAAATATCCAAGATATGTCCCATATACAAACGTTTTGTCCGTTTTAATGCTTTATATACGAGATGCATCCACTTATATCCTTTCTATTTCCATGCTACTAATGCTGTATGGACGTTCCGTGTACCTTTCACTTCCTCCCTCTTTCCGCTTTCTGCTGGAGCGGATGTGAGTTGCGCAGATGGCCAGAGGATGCCGAGAGAATACATTGGATGTGTAACAGATGACAATGGATGTAGAACGTTTGTTGCCTGTATGTGTCGTGGATGTACATCGTAGGCGGCGGAAAGTTCATCCGCTCAAAAAGTTTTGTGCAGCTCAAAATTTT
This sequence comes from Laticauda colubrina, assembly GCA_015471245.1. Lineage (NCBI taxonomy): Eukaryota > Metazoa > Chordata > Lepidosauria > Squamata > Elapidae > Laticauda > Laticauda colubrina. The sequence goes on along the minus strand of BLBF01000005.1, from coordinate 65,507,282 downwards.
TTGAGCGGATGAAATAGCAGTAGATGGATGTTTTACGGATAGAGAATATGAAAGACATACGCAGTGAGTACAGAACGGATGCATCGCATTTTCCAATGGATGGCAAGCTTTTTTGTCCGTTTTACATCCTCTTTGCATCCGTTGGTGCAGTGTGACATGGGCTTAATAAGTCTATTGGTCATTATGATTCTTGTTGATTGAAGTTTTCACATATTAGTTTGCAGTAAGAGAAGGAATGAATAGGTTAATAACCTTAGCTGCATCTGTTCATTTTCAATTTCATTCATTTTTAATTTGATAACCATCCTCTGTCACTCGAACTTTTGATATTGATATTTTGTTCTGTATTTGTGAAATGCCACACTATGTTAGTTAAACTCAGATCTCTAATTCACAGGCTATCTCATAAGCCAACACATCCCACTCTGTGCTATACATGTATATATGCATGCATAAATAAAGAAATACATTTATAATAAAGGAGTTTTTTATTTGATTGTAAGTATATGACTATTAAATATTGAATACTACCACTAACATTTTGATACAGTCATCATTTCCATGATTTACATAAAGGATAAAGGTTTTCTCCTCCATCTTGTCAAATTTTCATTATTTTTCAGGATGTACATTTTTCATGAGACTGAAATAAAATATTCTATATGTTTATTGCTTCTCTTTCTCAGAATATCAGGCATATTTTAATCAAGAAATCATGTTGAGAAGATTATCCCAGCACAAATGCCAAAAGTCCTTATCAAAAGAATATTTAAGGAGAACATTTGTAATATGACAGCTAGTTCCTCAAATTTACAGTCATACCCCAGGATGAGATCTTTGAGCTCAGATAGGTTTAGATTGGAGATATTTTTTAGCCCAGATTATGGACATTGCTATACCTAGTTGTTTATTTCTCTGCCTCTTGCCCTTCACACTTCTCATCCCTTCTCCTATTATGTTTTTTGACACTAACACACAATTTTTTCTTTTTCTTCTTGCACTGTTGTAAAAGAGGAATGGGGTATTCATCAGTTCCGAATTTTGCAAGTTCAGTGAAAATTTCTAACAAGAATGTCTAGTTCAGCTTCATAGAAACAGCACCAAGAAACTTGCATTGCAATTTAATAGTTCCATTCAAGAAATAAAGGGAAGGGAAGGAAAGGGAAGCTTTGTTATACTGCAGGCAGGGGTTGGAAAGCAAAATGAGTATAATTAATCCAGCCTGGGCAAAATCCAAAAGGATACCCATAGAAAAATGTTAGGGATGAATGGAGTGAGAGTTTCTGAAGTTCAGAACATTTAGGTTAATGCATCACAATCATATTTAATGGCAAGATAATGAAAAAGAAACAGGAAGAACAGAATAACCAGGAGCCCAAGACATGATTGCACAGAATAGTGTCTAGATGTTGGAGGGGAGGCCGTGTTAGGCACTACAACCAATTATAGCTGGACTGCTATTTCTCCACTTAGGGAGTGATGAGGGCCTGTATTGGTGATGGACTAAACAGAAAATGCAGATTTTCAAATTTGTCAAATTGTACACTATCAATTATTTTTGTGGAGATATAACCGTGCTCTACACTTTTTTTTTAGAATAAATAAAATCCAAAAAGTTACTTAATTTTCAATTTAATCCTTAAAATCCTTAAAGTCACAACCCACATGTATTTTACTTAATGAAAAAAAGCATGAGTTAGATTTTTGGGGGGAGGAAAAACAAAGCAAAGTAATTGTACCAACTAAGGAAATGATGAATGCTGACATGCATTCCAAGGCATCTTTGCTGAAGGATTTCTACAGCCCTAAGAGCATTTTGCTTTCTTTCATGAAAGTCCTTTACTTCTGGGCAAGATATTCTTTCAGATCAAAAAACTACCTTCATATCATTCCTCTGAATAAACACTTTTCTAGGGTTGAATTCTTGCTATTTAAAAGCAACTAATATAGGTCAGAATAGAAAGTTATCAACACCTGTTAAGTGAGATGGAGATTTAGTTTTTAAAATAATGATAATAAATGAATGGAAAATATGTAAATCAGCTTTGCTCAAATTAATGCCTTCGCTGGGAATTATGCTACTTGGGAGGATTTCTGTAAATTACAGTCAAATATATCAATTAACATAAATGCATACCTATTATTTAAATTGCTGTACAATTCAAAATCTTTATCATAGCTGTGACTGATTTTTTAATACCATAGAATTAAAGCAAAGCTTATAGGACTAAATCTTCCAGGCTGAAGTTGTTATTACTGAGTACTGTTGAGCCATTATTATCGGTACAATTAGTGGCAAGAAAAATAATCAGAATTAAAATAGATTGCAGAAATCAGAATTAGAGAACTGGACATTATTTGGTATGTTTTGAAATGTTTAAGTATCAGCTTGTATCATTTTTTTAATGTTATGCTGTATCAAAATGGGATTTACGTAGTGTTGAGAATATATTTATGGAACTTAACAAGACACAACTCAGAGAGTTCTTTTTGGCCAGACTGTCCTTATTTATTGCAAAAGATTAGGTTACTGTACAACCAGGTGTATAAAACATGAAAGGAAAAGGAAATCTATATGTTCAAGAAGTCTGGGTAATGCTTTTTAAATACATATGTTAAGGATTGTTTTACTTTTATATTGTTTTCTGTTTGTTACTGCCTTTTAAAATGTACACAGTGTATTTTGATGTTGTACATTCTTTGGAAATGCATGACATGACAGACATAATAGCAAATGAATGAATGAATGAATTAATGCATGAATTAATATTGTTGACTGTCTCAGCAGATGGCAGCAGCTAGCCAACTTGGATTGAACTCAGAAAACCCAAGCCAAGGTTAATAGTTGGTTAGAAGTCCCCCAGGAAATCACAGATCTAAAGGCTAATCAGAGAACTAAAAAAGAAAAAAATCTCAGAAGACAGCAGTGGCAAAGCAATTACATTTTGCTGCCAAGAAAAATTGTCTCCATGTACTCACCAGGAATCAAGCTTGACTTGGAGTGGGAGAAGATTACCTTTCTTTTTTTAATTAGTGAATTTCTTTAAAATATTTAAGAGCAGAGTTGAAAATTAATAGAAAAGAAAAAAATGGGGAAAGGCAAGGTGGATGAAAAATAAATTATCAGTAAAGAATCAACAATTATTATAATATTGAAAATTGTAAGTAACTGATTAGTTGAGAACAAAATAAATTGAAATAAACATCTGAATTCTATAGTCACTTGAAAAAGAATGATTTATTTTAATATATTGGATCATGCATTGCCAAGAAACTTGAAAAACAGTACTATATTGAGCTTTGCAGCTCTGCTAACTAGTGGAAATGACAAAATGATGCAGTATGAATCAGAATTGGTCCACTTTATTTGGATAACAGAATTACAACTCCTGTGATAAAACTTCATTTTCCAATAAAACTTCATTTTGACTATAGTATCATATGATATCACATTTCCCTCTGCCATCACAATGTGATTAAATCAAGAAAGTCCTAATAACAGGCCAGAGGCTTCCAAGAAAACACAGCTGCCATCATGTTTTTATATGCTTTAGAAAAAAAAATATTGCATTTGCATATTGAGATGAGGTATTTTGCAAGACTGTTTCCTACAGTGAAATACTATACATTTGTAGAATTCCAAATCACCAGACAATATTGCACAGTCTAGTTTGATTAAAGTTTAAATTATTTGCCTTTACACTGATGTAATTTTAGCAAGCAAATATAATGCATTTTGTAACTAAAGAGAGGCATCTGTATATGTATCTGTATATGGCCATTATAGCTGCAGAATCTTTTTTTTTTTTTTGTATTATTTTTTTTTGTTTTTTTTTACTAATATTTGGGGCCAAACTATGGATGCTGGGAAAATATTGCTAGTTATCAGTGAACATGATAACTTGGAGGATAACATAATAAAATCTTCAGACTGCTTCTAGATATGAAGAGTCCAAGCAGCCAAGCAATAATTTCATTTCTCCACAGCATTGTGAGAATATGACATTGGAAAAGCATGAGGAAGAATTTAGCTGTGCAGCATGAGCCCTAATGGAAAACATGAAGTAAATGAACCTGAAAAAAAACAAGAAACTAAATGGTTTGTTCTGAGGCTATATCCTCCAATCAAGTTGGCCATGTGTAAGCAATATGACATTCTATCTTTATTAAATCTTAGGGCCAGGAGCAGAGTAAGAGAAGCAATGAAGGTCAATGACATACTGAACAATTTAATTTGTCCTCTATAGATAAACTTTGCCTTGCCTAAATTCTGTGCTATTTTTCATTGTAAAAGCTGGCCCACTTCCACACACAGAGAGAAGTGAGCCTATGGGGCAGGTGAAGGACTACAGATTTTGGGGAGACCCAAGGACATTTCAGTAACAGAAGCAGAAACTTCTTACCTAAAGGCCCTGTCACACTGGCCGACGGATGCAAAACATTTGTAAAAAGGACACAGAGGACGAGAAAAATGTTCCATCCGTTGTTATCCGCTCTCAAAAGGGGCAAAAATTTGCATAACCAGAGCGGACAACACGGAAAGGAATGGACGGGGGAGAGGACGTAGGGCGGATGGAAAGCAGATGCTCCATGGAAGCCTAGCAGATGAAAGCAGATGGGAGCGGATGGCACATCCACAAGGCTTCCGGGGGAGCGCAGCAAAGCGGACGTGAAATGGATACAGCGGATGCCGAGCGGATGCCGAGTAGATGAAGCAGATGCACAGCGGATGCTGAGTGGATGAAGCGGATGCAGAGCGGAAGCCTAGCGGATGCCTAGCAGAAGCCTAGCGGATGCCTAGAGGATGCCTAGCGTTCACTGCGAATGCGGGGAGGATGCATTGCGTCAGCCCCGTGGATATAAAGGGAAGCAGCTCCCAAGCAGGTCACCATTCAGAGGAAAGATCTGCTTCCAGACATAGCTTGCCAACCAGCCAGCCAGCCAGCCAGCCAGCCAGCCAGCAACCCCACAACTATGAGGAAGAAAAGAAAGCCTCGGCCATCTGCTGTCAGCCCTGGCAAGAGGGACAGGGCCACCCTCCCACCCCCTGGCCCTCACTATGCTTCTGCTGGGGCTTCTGCAGCCCGGGCTCGCTCTTCTGGGGCTGGGGCTTCTGCTGATGCTGCTTCTGGAGGAGCTGCTGATGCTGCTTATGGTGGTGGTGCTTCTGCTGGTGCTTACTCTGCTGATGCTGCTTCTGGAGGTGGTGCTTCTGTTGGTGCTTACTCTGTTGGTGCTGCTCCTGGTGCTGGTGCTTCTGCTGGTGCTTACTCTGCTGGCACTGCTCCTGGTGCTCGTGCTTCTGCTGGTGCTTACTCTGCTGATGTTGCTTCTCGGTGGTGCTTCTGCTGGTGCTTACTCTGCTGGCACTGCTCCTGGTGCTGATGCTTCTGCTGGTGCTTACTCTGCTGGCACTGCTCCTGGTGCAGGTGCTTCTGGTGCTTACTCTGCTGATGTTGCTTCTGGTGGTGGTGCTTCTGCTGGTGCTTACTCTGCTGGCACTGCTCCTCGTCCTGCTGGTGCTCCTGGTGCTGCTGGTGCTCCTGGTGCTGCTGGTGCTGCTGGTGCTGCTGGTGCTGCTGGTGCTGCTGGTGCTGCTGGTGCTACTGGTGCTGCTGGTGCTGCTGGTGCTGCTGGTGCTGCTGGTGCTCCTGGTGCTGCTGCTGCTTCTGGTGCTGCTGGTGCTGCTGGTGCTGCTGGTGCTGCTGGCACTTACTCTGCTGCTGCTGATCCTGGTCCTGCTGGTCCTGCTGGTCCTGCTGCTGCTGCTGGTCCTGATGGTCCTGCTTTTGCTTCTACTGTTGCTGCTGCTGCTACTGGTGGTGGTGTGGAGGAGCAGCCCCTACAACCTGGAATCCCCTCTGATGAGGGCCCATATGGTCCTGCCAAAGGGAGGAAGAGGCAGACGCAAGAATGGGAGAGGAGGCAATAGAACATAGAAGAGGAACATGAGGATGAGGTGCTGGAGTGGCTGAGAGAGAATGAGTATCTATGGCGGAAGGGACACAGGCTCTATAGGGACACCAAAAGGAACCAGGCTGCTTGGAGAGAGAAGGCGGAGAGCCTGGGCTACACTTCGGAGGTGCTCCTCAGCTGGTGGAAGCACATGCACACCTGGTACGGGAAGCTGCACCTTAAGAAATCTGGCCAGGCCACGGTCAAGCTGACGGACAGAGAGACCTATGTGATGGCCAAGTGCAGCTTCCTGGAGGGTGAGATCCGCCACCGAGGAACAGCCCCTCTCACAACCCTCTCTCTCAGGCAGCCTGCTGAGATCCAGTCCTCTTCCGGCAGAGAGTCAGCTCCTGTCTCCAGGCAGGTATCTGTGGAGCATGCCATGATGGAGACCCCCTCGACAGCTGTACTACCGGTGGCAGAGCATGTGGAGGACCTGCTGACGCAGTGGGAGAAAGGAGACGGCACTTCCACCACAACCCAACCCTCATCCACCCCCAGCTCCACCTCCACAGAAAGGCAGAGAGGAAAACCAGAGGGACAGAACCAACTGTCCTGCGGGAGATAAGAGACACCATCAGGAGCAGTGTAGATATCCTCTCTCAGATGGTAAACACCGATTCCTCATCCTCCAACTGCAAGCCCTTCCTCACCTATGTGAACCAGACCCTCATGGACATGGCGGAACCCCAGTACCAGGTGGTGAAGGACAGGATCACCGATCTACTTCACAACCCTCCAGACCAAGATGAACCTGCTCCCACCCAGTCCAGGTCTGCTCCTCCACCCCAGGTGATGTCAGTCCCCTTCCAAGGCTTTCCACAGGTCCTCTCCGACCAAGTCTACGGCTACCAGGAGGTCCAGCAGCACAGCCATCAGCCTTTCCCAGTCCAGGCACATGTACATTGGATGCCACCGGTGCCACTGATGCCACCGATGTCACGCACGCCACCGATGCCACCCACACCACTGATGCCACCAACGTCACAGATGCCACCGATGCCAGTCCTCACCCAGCTGCAGACCAGACAGCCCCACTACATTGCTCCTTCCTCCACCCCACACCCAAGCCCGCCCTCAGTACATCTGTCATTGGTACTGGGGCTGACACCCCATGTCATGGAGTAAGGGGCTCTCAACATCATGGGGCTGAGCCAGCTGTCTGAGAGGTTCCTCAACACACCATCCCCTGTTGCCCTCTCGGGGCCAGGCACCCCAGTGGCACTTCAGACCAACACTCCAGCACCAGCCACCTCCACAGCACCTGGACCCTTCACCCCTGAGACTGGGCACACCTCCGAGTGACCAAGAAGAGTGCCAGAGACTGGGTGGCTACCTGTTGACTTTATTTTTCCTTTGGACACTTGACTTTGGTCATTTTTCTTTTACAGCTTGTTATTAATAAAGATTATCTTTGCTTCACACACTTGCTTCATTTATTTTATTAAATAAAGTCTTGGTGGAAACTTTTAGAAATGGTTTAAGCCTTTGCATGCTTGTGGGATGGGATAAGATAGCAGTGGGATGGGCAGGGATACCTTTGGTATGGGTAATAGCTGTGCAATGGGCAGGGATACCTCTGGGATGGGTAATAGCTGTGGGATAGATAAACCTCCAGTACAAGCATAGTGGGACGGTATGGTCCACCCTCCCAGGTGCCACACCTATGCCCCTTTATTATCAATAATAATGTAAGCATTGATCCACACATTTGAACATAAACGGAACTCTTCATTAAATGCCCTGTTCATTGTAGGCCCACCCAACATACATGGCCCAATCTTATCAGTGTGATGAGACAGGCTGAAGGAAGCACCCATTAGTCATCTATCATCCTGTCTTGCCACTCCACTGTTCCACCAGTGTCTCAGGAGGTTGCGTTGCTTCTTCCCTTCATGTGAGGCTCTGTTGGGGCCTTGCACATCATCAGTGTCTATCAGGTTTCGCCCTTGCTTCCATTCCCCAGGCTCCATGTCCCCATTGCCTTGTTGGAGGTCCACGAGCCTGTTCTGCAAGACTGGGTAGCGGGTTCGCATGAGATTGTGCAGGATGCAACAAGCTTCCACGATCCTCCTCACGGTCTCTGGGCGATGCTGCTTAGTGGTGAGAAGTACCTGGAACCTGTTGGCCAGGATGCCAAAGGTGTTCTCCATCACCCACCTTGCCCTGGACAGCCTGTAGTTGAAGATCCTCTCTTCACGGGTGAGGCATCTGGAGGGTAAGGGCTTCATGAGGTAGGTTGTGAGGGAGAAGGCGTCATCCCCCATGATGAAGTAGGGCACATCTTGTGTGTCATTGGGCAGGGGGTCTGGATCTGGAAAGCCCATGATGAGGTTGCATTCCAGCCCCTCCTTGAGGTCACTGGCATTGTATACCTGGGCATCTGAAGATGAGCCATTGCTTGAAGCATCGATGTACATGAACTTGTAGTCAGCATCGACCATGGTGAAGAGGATGATGTTGAAGAAGCCCTTGGAGTTGAAATAAGTGGACCCCGACTTAGCTGGAGCTTTGCAGGCCACGTGCTTGCCATCGATGGCTCCAACGATGTGGGGGAAGTTCCACTTCTGATACCACTGCTCTGCAACTTTCTTCCAGCCTTCTTCAGTGGAGGGGCACTGGAGGAGCTCCTCCAGGTATTCTTTGATGATGGCCTGCACCACTTCTCTGACCACAATGCTGATGGTGTTGTGTGGCACCCTCCAGCCATACTGCATGCTCCTGTAGGTGGTCCCTGAGGCCAGGTGGCTCAGAGTCAGTGCCACCTTGAGCCCAGGGTCCAGGCTGGGCCGGAAGTTGGTGTTTGGCTTGGTCAACCTGGGTCTCAGCCACTCCACAATTTTTTCAAATATGGCTGGAGGCATCCTCATGAAGTTCTGGAATGCACAAGTGTCTTCGTTCCTCAGCTTCACCATCAGCTTGTTGTACAGTCTGTACTCTGTTCTTCTCCCAATTCATCTTCGGACCCAGACGTTTCTTGGCCACCTCCTTTTCTTCCCGTAGAACAGTTGAAAGAGCCTGTTGATGGATTTGCACTGTTGCAGAACGATGGTGGCTTCCAAAAGGAGTGTGTTACAATCCATGGTGGACATTAGTGGATGCTGTGGAAGAGCAAGAGCCAGATCAAGGCTGCAGAAGTCTGTACAGCAGGGCTGCTGGACTGAGAGTAAGATCCAGGTGAGTTGCTCCCCCTTTTTATAGGCAATATAGCTTTTCCACTATGTGTCCTTTTGCATCCTCTAGGCATCCTGCAGACATCCTAAATATCCGATATAGGTCCCCTCTGCGAACGTTTTTTCCATTTTAAATGCTTTGTTTGCAAGCTGCATCCTTTCATCCTTTCTCCGTCTGTGCTACTAACGCTGCGCGTCCGTTTCGCTTCCTCTCTGTGTCCGCTTTCCGCTGGAGCAGATTTGAGTTGTGCGGATGCGCAGCAGATGCCTAGCGGATGTACAGACGCGTAACGGATGACGACGGATGCAGAACAGATGTTCCCCGTATGTGTTGTGGATGCAGAACAGACGTGTTGGATACATTTTCCACTCAAAAAGTTTTGAGCAGCTCAAAACTTTTTGAGCAGATGGAACCTCAGTTGACGGATGCTGGATGGATAGAGAGGAAGAAAAACGGATGCAGTGAGTACAGAACAGATGAATCGCGTTAACCAACGGATGGCAAGTGTTTCTCTCCTTTTTACATCCTCTTTCCATCCATTGGTGCAGTGTGACATAGGCTTTAGATTCAGACTTCCATTTCAGAATAACTAAATCTTTTTTTTTCGCTTGTCTTGGCATATAGATGAGGATGAGACACAGGCCATGTTGTGTGTGCATATCTTTGACAAAGTGTAAATGTTTGACATTTGAATGGGTCCAGAGATCTATAGGGGTGGGCTTAAATAATAGATCTTTGTATTTTGTATCAAAGTGCAGTGGTTAGAGTGCAGTACTGCAAGCTACTCCTACTGCAATTTGGCAGATCGAATCCCACCAGGCTCAAGGTTGACTCAGCCTTCCATCCTTTGGAGGTGGGTAAAATGAGGACCCAAATATGCTGACTCTGTAAACTGCTTTGAGAGGGCTGTAAAGCAATATAAAGCAGTATATAAGTCTAAGTGCTATTGCTATTGCTACATCAGGAAATAATAGGCATTGTATATGCTTATATTTTTTGAGTCCAATTCTGCCTTGATTCTTCTTTGCCTAATGAACAATTTGCATATATAACTTTGGCAAATCAAAATCAATGATAAACCATTACTGGATCAAGAGTCTGTTGAACATAAGAGCAGGCCATGCCAAGGGCTGCTGCTCTGTGCCTAAGAAACTGAAACAGTTTCAGCAGATAATTCTATAATTGAGCCCTAATTTTCTCTCTTTTATTCTCCTACATAAGTAGATGCCAAGAGAGAACCCTGCTGCTTATGCACTCATGCTCATCGTATTTTCTTTTCTTCTGTTCTCTCTCAGCTCCCAGGGTCCCTTTACAACTGGATGTCTGTGAAGTTTGATGGGGTGTAACCAGTACATAAGACATTTAGAATTTGACTAGAATTGCTGTTTCAGCAGCAGATAACAGCATCAGTGAGAGTAATCAGATCCACTCAAACTTTGAAAACAAACCATCTTCAATCATAGTTTTACTGAAGAAGTGACATGTTTCTGTCATCACAAGCTTCTAACACAAGGGTAATTATCAATTATTTAAACTATATTATTGCAGTCTACAGCTGTAAAGTGGGAGGGGAGATATGGTTTGGTTCGCTTATGCCTTTGAGTAAGTGCTGATTCCTGGTGACTTCGACATACTCTTCTGGCACTTTTTTGAAAGTGGTTTGCCATAGTCTTTGTCTCAGAATAGAGAGAAAGATCAGAGTCAGGACCAGAGGTGGTACTAGAAATCAACATCTCCTGGTTTCTACTCTGATGCCTTCATCACTCCATAAAACTGGATTTTTTTGTTTTGTTTTGAGGGGTACATATAATTATATCAATATAACAGTATGATATCAATATCACAGCAATCTATGATCTAACTACTGGTGATGAAGAGAATGAAATTGACCAATTCTATGAAGCCCTACAGCACCTTATAGATTTAACACCAAAAATTATGTCCATATCATCATGAGGGATTGGAATGCTAAAGTAGGAAGCCAAAAGATAACTGGAATAACAGGCACATTTGGCCTTGGAGTACAAAATGAAGCAGGGCACAGGCTGATAGAATTTTGTCAAAAGAATCTGATGGTCATAGCAAACCCTATTTTCCAACAACCCAAGAGATGGCTCAACGCCTGGAAATCACCAGATGGTCAACACAGAAATCAGACTGATTTAATGAGAAGGAGGTCTCACTGGAGAAGAGCCTAATTCTGGGAAAGATTGAGGGCAATAGAAAAATAAGTGGATGACGGAGAATGAGGTGGCTGGATGGAATCAATGAAGCAGTAGGCATGAGCTTAAATGGGCTCCAGAAGATGGTAGAGGACAGGAAAGCCTGGAGAAATGTTGTCCATGGGATCACAATGGTTCAGACACAACTTCACAACCAACAACAACAATAAATAATTACATCAACTACTATTCAGTGAACTACTACTATTCAATGATCCCAAAGAATAAATCTGTCTCCAGAGTTTCTGTTGTTGGATTATTTATTATTCTATTGGTGAATTTCCATGTGATACCATCATTCTCATGTTTTGAGGTTTGCAAGATTCAAGGATTGATAACATCATAATATTGGATCTAGAATCTGCCTCAAATTAGTAGCAGAACCTCTTTTTTCCCTCTTTAGTTTAATGTCTTTTAAAATAAATTTCAAAAATGTGAGGAATCTTCTGGAGCAAATTAGTAATTGAGAGGGTGATGAAGTTAAGAAAAATGAATCTCTGTGAGCCAGAATATCCTTGGTAGAACTCTATTCAGGTAAAGCTCCAACCATCAAGGGCAAAATCTGAAAGCAAATAATTGTATTTAATTAATGTTTGATATGGTTGGTATTAATAAGTTCAAAATTTCTGCATTCACACATAAACAGGAGTACTGCTTTGCAGGTTGACTAGAAGGACAGACTATAGGTATTGCTACTCTACTGTCCTTCCAGCTCTCTAGCAGTATCTTCCCATTCACCAAACTTAAGTGATTCCTTTTTTGGTTTTTGTTTGTTTGTTTGTTTTGTTGAGAAGATCAAGAAAATGATTAACTTTAAAGAATAGACAGTATTGACACTTTTGAAAATAATGCAATAATCAATAAAGATTTTGAAGATGGATGAAGAAAAATATTAATAGCAACTGATATTAGATGTCAAAAAGTGAGGCCACTTGTTGGGAGGAAAAAGAAGTCATAGGCAGAAGCATACATAATAAATCATAATCGAAGCATTGGTCCTGCAGATCATAAGCTGTGTATTCAAATATGGACTAGAGTATGAAATCACTGTATTTTTAGCAGTCCACTGTCTAATTAACAGTAGTGATTCATAGTGCACATTTCTTAGTGACTATGAATTCACTCATAAAGCTTAATGATGGTCATTAAAGCCCATGTCACACTGCACCAATGGATGGAAAGAGGATGTAAAATGGAGAGAAACACTTGCCATCCGTTGGTTAACGCGATTCATCTGTTCTGTACTCACTGCGTCCGTTTTTCTTCCTCTCTATCCATCCAGCATCCGTCGACTGAGGTTCCATCTGCTCAAAAAGTTTTGAGCTGCTCAAAACTTTTTGAGTGGAAAATGTATCCAACACGTCTGTTCTGCATCCGCAACACATACGGGGAACATCTGTTCTGCATCCGTTGTCATCCGTTACGCATCCGCTATGTCCGCTAGGCATCTGCTGTGCATCCACGCAACTCAAATCGGCTCCAGCGGAAAATGGACACAGGGAGGAAGCGAAACGGACGCGGAATGGACGCGCAGCGTAAGAAGCACGGACGGAGAAAGGATGAAAGTGGATGCAGCTTGCATACAAAGCATTTAAAAAGGAAAAAATGTTCGCAGAGGTGACCTATCTCGGATATTAAGGATGTCAAGAGGATGACTAGAGGATGCAAAAGGACACCTAGTGGAAAACCTATATTTCCTATAAAAAGGGGGAGGAACTCACCTGAATCTCACTTTCAGTCCAGCAGCCCTGTGGTGCAGACCTCTGCAGCCTTCATCTGGCTCTTGCTCTTCCACAGCATCCAGTCATCTCCACCATGGATCGTAACACAGTCCTTTTGGTAGCCACCATCATTCTGCAAGAGTGCGAAGCCATCTACAGGCTCTTTCAACTGTTCTACGGGAAGAAAAGGAGGCAGCCAAGAAGTGTCTGGGTCCGAAGATGGATCGGGAGAAGAACAGAGTACAGACTGTAAAACAAGCTGATGGTGGAGCTGAGGAACGAAGACCCTCGTGCATTCCAGAACTTCATGAGGATGCCACCAGCCATGTTTGATGAAGTTGTGGAGCGGCTGACACCCAGGTTGACCAAGCAGAGCACCAACTTCCGGCCCAGCCTGGACCCTGGGCTCAAGGTGACACTGACTCTGCGCCACCTGGCCTCAGGGACCACCTACAGGAGCATGCAGTACGGCTGGAGGGTGCCACACAACACCATCAGCATTGTGATCAGAGAAGTGGTGCAGGCCATCATCAAAGAATACCTGGAGGAGCTCCTCCAGTGCCCCTCCACTGAAGAAGGCTGGAAGAAAGTTGCAGAGCAGTGGTATCAGAATTGGAACTTCCCCCACACCATTGGAGCCATAGATGGCAAGCACGTGGCCTGCAAAGCTCCAGCCAACTCAGGGTCCACTTATTTCAATTACAAGGGCTTCTTCAGCATCATCCTCTTCGCCATGGTCAATGCTGACTACAAGTTCATGTACATCGATGCTTCAGGCAATGGGTCATGTTGAAATGCCCAGGTATACAATGCCAGTGACCTCAAGGAAGGGCTGGAATGCAACCTCATCATGGGCTTCCCAGATCAAGACCCCCTGCCCAACAACACACAAGATGTGCCCTACTTCATTGTGGGGGATGACGCCTTCTCCCTCACAACCTACCTCATGAAGCCCTTCACCTCCAAATACCTCACCCGTGAAGAGAGGATCTTCAACTACAGGCTGTCCAGGGCAAGGCGGGTGATGGAGAATGCCTTTGGCATCCTGGCCAACAGGTTCCAGGTACTTCTCACCACCATGCAATATCACCCAGAGACCGTAAGGAGAATCGTGGAAGCTTGCTGCATCCTGCACAATCTCATGCACACCCGCTACCCAGTGTTGCAGAACAGGCTCGTGGACTTCCAACAAAGCAATGGGGACATGGAGCCTGGGGAATGGAGGCAAGGGCGAAACCTGATAGACACTGGGGATGTGCAAGGCTCCAATAGAGCTTCACGTGAAGGGAAGAAGCAGCGCAACCTCCAGAAACACTGGTGCAACTCCCCAGCTGGAGCAGTGGAGTGGCAAGACAGGATGATAGATGATTAATGGATGCTTCCTTCAGCCTGTCTCATCACACTGATGAGATTGGGCCATTTATGTTGGGTGGGCCTACAATGAACAGGGCATTTAATAAAGAGGTTTTTTTTTGTTGGCATCTGTGTATGAATGATTATATTATTATTGATAATAAAGGGCCATAGATGTGGCAACTGGGAGGGTGGACCATACAGGACCACTATGCTTGCACTGGAGGTTTATCTATCCCACAGCTATTACCCATCCCAGAGGTATCCCTGCCCATCCCACAGCTATTACCCATCCCAGAGGTATCCCTGCCCATCCCACAGCTATTACCCATTCCAAAGGTATCCCTGCCCATCCCACAGCTATTACCCATCCCACAGGTATCCCTGCCAATCCCACTGCTATCCTTACCCATCCCACAAGCATGCAAAGGCTTAAACCATTTCTAAAAGTTTCCACTAAGACTTTATTTACTAAAATAAATGAAGCAAGTGTGTGAAGCAAAGATAATCTTTATTAATAACAAGCTGTAAAAGAAAAATGACCCAAGTCAACTGTCCAAAGGAAAAATAAAGTCAACAGGTAGCCACCCAGTCTCTGGCACTCTTCTTGGTCACTCGGAGGCGTGCCCAATCTCAGGGGTGAAGGGTCCAGGTGCTGTGGAGGTGGCTGTTGCTGGAGTGCTGGTCTGAAGCGCCACTCGGGTGTCTGGCCCTGAGAGGACAACAGGTGACGGTGTGTTGAGGAACCTCTCAGACAGCTGGCTCAGCCCCATGATGTTGAGAGCCCCTTCCTCCATGACATGGGGTTTCAGCCCCAATACCGATGACAGATGTACTGAGGGCGGGCTTGGGTGTGGGGTGGAGGAAGGAGCAGTGTGGTGGGGCTGTCTGGTCTGTAGCTGGGTGAGTACTGGCGTCAGTGATATCTGTGGCATGGGTGGCATCGGTGGCATGGGTGGCATCAGTGGCATCAGTGGCATCAGTGGCGTCCGATGTACATGTGCCTGGACTGGGAAGGGCTGCCTGTGCTCCTGGACCTCCTGGTAGCCGTAGCCTTGGTAGGTTAGGGCCTGTGGAAAGCCTTGGAAGGGCAGTGACATCACTTGGGGTGGAGGAGCAGCCCTGGACTGGGTGGGAGCAGGTTCAGCTTGGTCTGGAGGGTTGTGAAGAAGATCAGTGATCCTGTCCTTCACCAACTGGTACTGCGGTTCCAACAGGTTCATGAGGGTCTGGTTGACATAGGTGAGGAAGGGCTTGCGGTTGGATGATGGGGCGTCGGTGTGTACCAGCTGAGAGAGGAGATCTACGCTGCTTCTGATGGTGTCCCTGATCTCCAGCAGGACAGTGTGGCTCTGCCCCTCCGGTCTGCCTCTCTGCCTTTCTGTGGAGATGGAGCTGGGGGTGGATGTGGGTTGGGCTGTGGTGGAAGTGCCCTCTCCTTTCTTCCACTGCATCAGCGGGTCCTCCATGCGCTCCGCCCTGGGTAGTACAGCTGTCGGGGGGTTCTCCATCGTGGCACGCTCCACAGATACCTGCCTGGACACAGGAGCTGACTCTTTGCCAGAAGAGGACTGGCTCTCAGCAGGCTGCCTGAGAGAGAGGGTTGTGAGAGGGACTTTTCCTCAGTGGCGGATCTCACCCTCCAGGAAGCTGCACTTGGCCATCATGTAGGTCTATCTGTCCGTCAGCTTGACCGTGGCCTGGCCAGATTTCTTGAGGTGCAGCTTCCCATACCAGTTGTGCATGTGCTTCCACCAGCCAAGGAGCACCTCCAAAGTGTATCCCAGGCTCTCCGCCTTCTCTCTCCAAGTAGCCTGCTTCCTTTTAGTGTCTTAATAGAGCCTATGTCGCTTCTGCCATAGATACTCATTCTCCCTCAGCCACTCCAGCACCTCCTCATCATGTTCCTCTTCTATGGTGTATTGCCTCCTCTCCTGTTCACGCGTCTGCCTCTTCCTCCCTTTGGCAGGGCCATATGGGCCCTCATCAGAGGGGCTTCAAGATTGTAGGGGCTGCTCCTCCACACCAGCTGCAACAGCAGCAAGAACAACAACAGTAGCAGCAAAGGCAGGACCACCAGCAGCAGCAGCAGCATGAGCAGGACCAGCAGAACCAGCAGGACCAGGAGCACCAGCAGGACCAGCAGGACCAGGAGCACCAGGAGCACCAGCAGGAGCAGGAGCACCAGCAGGACCAGCAGGACCAGGAGCAGCGCCAACAGAGTAAGCACCAGCAGGACCAGTTGGACCAGGAGGAGTGCCAGCAGAGTAAGCCCCAGCAGAAGCACCAGAACCAGGAGCAATGCCAGCAGAGTAAGCACCAGCAGAAGCACCAGCACCAGGAGCAGTGCCAGCAGAGTAAGCACCAGCAGAAGCACCAGCACCAGGAGGAGTGCCAGCAGAGTAAGCACCAGCAGAAGCACCACCACCAGAAGCAGCATCAGCACAAGCACCACCTCCAGAAGCAGCCTCAGCAGAAGTCCCAGCACCAGAAGAGCGAGCCCGGGCAGCAGAAGCCCCAGCAGAAGCAGAGTCAGGGCCAGGGTGTGGGAAGGTGGCCCTGTCCCTCTTGCCAGGGCTGGCAGCAGACGGCAGAGGCTTCCTTTTCTTCCCCATGGTTGTTGGTTTGCTGGCTGGCTGGCTGGCTGGCAAGCTGTGTCTGAAAGCAGGTCTTTCCTCTGAATGGTGACCTACTTGGGACCTGCTTCCCTTTATATCCGCGGGGTTGATGCAATGCATCCTCCCCGCATGTGCAGTGAACACTAGGCATCGCTAGGCTTCTGCTCTGCATCCGCTTCATCCGCTCGGCATCCGCTGTGCATCCACTTCATCCACTCATTATCCGCTCTGCATCCGCTCTTTCCGTTCCGCGTCCGCTTTGCTGTGCTCCCCCAGAAGCCTTGTGGATGTGCCATCTGCTCCCATCCACTTCCATCCGCTAGGCTTCCATGGAGCATCCGCTTTCCATCCGCCCTACGTCCTCCCTCCATCCGTTCCTTTCCGTGTTGTCCGCTCTGGTTATGCAAATTCGGGGCACTTTTGAGAGTGGATAACAACGGATGGAACATTTTGCTCGTCCGCTGTGTCCTTTTTACAAATGTTTTGCATCCGTCGGCCTGTGTGACAGGGCCTTAAGCTCACCATAATAGTAGCAAGTTTTATGGTAATAAGAGTCCTTCCCAATTCCAGGATGGATGGAAAGTGTGACAATGGTAGCTATTGTGCTGTAAAGATGACATTTTAATCTCTTCACCAAAAACAGTGTTGGACTATGTTTGCAACTCTATGTGCATATACCTGGATATTGATGGATTGATTGTTCCATCAAGTCAGTGGAGATTCTTTGTGACCACTTAGACAGTTTTTTTTTTTTTTTACTCATCTGATTCTTCAGATCTTCCATTGGTACACCCATCACCACCATAATTGAGTCCATTTATCTTGTTGCTGGTCATCCTCTTTCTCTCTTTCCTCCCACTTTTCCTAGCAATGGCACCTTCTGCAGAGAGTTGGGTCATCACATAATCTGTTTGCAATAGGGTAATGTGAGCCTGGTCATCTGAACTTTGAGTAAGAATTCTGGGTTGATTTATTCATGAAGTTTAAAGAGTAGACATGTAGAAAACATAAAATCAGGAGTGGGATTCTACCTGTTCACACCTATTCGTTAGAACCGATTGTTCACATTCTAAGCAGTTCGGAGAACTGGTTGTTAGAAGAAATTAAGGAAAACACGAAGGAAACATTCTGGTGTTGCTTACAGAAACTGCCTCTCCGTTAACTCTTATGACATTCTTGGCAGGACTAGACTTCCTGTCTCAGGAACTTCTCTTGAGTTTTTTCCCTTCCTTTGCTGTACTTTGCTTGTTGGAGTGACCATTTAAAGTTACAATGGCACTGAAAAAAAGTGACTTATGACCATTTTTCATAGTCACGACTGTTGCAGCATCCTCACAGTCATGAGAGGCCAAGCAAGGAAATGCTTGCCTTGATGTGAGTGATATTAAGTTGGCCACACCTAGCCAATAACATGACCACCAAGCCATGTTCACCCAGTCACATGACCACCAAGCCATGCCCACCACCTAAGCCATGCCCACTACCTAAGCCATGCCCACAGAACTGATTTTTAAAAATTTTGTATCCCACCCCTGCATAAAATCACTGTTTATGATTTGTTTATGGAGTTTTGTCAATCATCCAGGTCATGCCCAAAAGGTGCTTTTCAAAAGGAAACTGGACTTTTTTCCTTGAAAACACTTTGCTTTTCATCCAAGAAATTTCTTCAGTTCTGACTGAATGGTGGGGAACAGAAGGATTTATATTCTTCTATTCCTTTTATTATACAATCCTTCTATTCCCTACCATTCAGCCAGAGTTGAATTAGCTTCCTGGAGGAGAAACAAAATGTTTTAAAGGAAAAAAAATCAAGAAAGTCCAATTGCGTTTTGAAAAATGAATTATTTGCAATGTTCTCCATTGTTAAACTTAATAGAAATGCCTTTCTTATGCCCAAGATTTTTGCTTTCACTTGTCCTTTGTTGTTATCTACTAGATAAGTAAGTCATATAATGGCTGACAATGCCCAGAGAAATTGATTGTATTCATGAGATTCTGAGAAGTAGAGCAATCTATTTCTATGTTTCATGCTGCAGGAAAATCTTAGATGACTCTGGGTATCACTCATTGTTTTTACCTGAGAAACAAATTTGCCTATATTATTAAATATACTCATTGGAAAAAATCTCTTAAGGCTGTCAATCAAATGTTGGATAACCACCTATTGGCTTAATCAGGATATATGAGCTCACTCCTTAAATTATCTTTTTGAGATTCTTGTTAACAATTTCAAAATATTTCTCTGTAGATGCAGTAACTATGGAATATAATAATATATTCTTTTTATAGATATGAGTGCTTTATATTCAGTTACATATATTTCTCCTTCCTCTAGAGAGAAGGAATTCTGAGCAACACAGTCTATGTATGTTTTCCTTCTCAATTAGATTCTCAGAGAGTTGGGCCACAGCAGAGTTGATGATCACTACCCTGTAATACACAGAATGTCTCTTGGCTCCAAAATGAATAAAAGTAACCACAGATATGATTCCTCCCCTACTTCCACCTCCCTAGTTTGTATTGAGGGGGAAAAAGTATTTCTTAGAAGATGAATTGCATATACTCCTCCAAAGACTTTCTCCATTCTCAGAAGAATAGTATATTTATTGTCCTAGAAGCGGGTCTGCTCCACAGCTTTCTCAGATATTTCATTCATTCATCAAGGCCACATCCTCCTTATTTCCATTAAAAAGTGTCCTTGGAATCAAAATTTCCCCATTGGCTTTCTACACTGAAGTTGACATAAAAGTTTCATAGCAACATCCCAGATATTCTACTGTCAGTTTAATAACCCAACCAGAGCACTGTTCCCTTTCCTGCTTGGAGGCATAGGAAGATGGCTGTCATACATTGACTCTAATGTATTTTTTAAAAGGTCAGGTTGTTTGTGGTGCTACTTATGGCTGTTATCCTTTTGCTCATTATTTTTTATTTATGTTTCCTGCTCATTGAATTGTTCAAAACTGTTTGTAGAAAAATAATGTCAGGTGAACAGCTAAAGAAAATGTCTAGGTAACTATAGTTTGTCTATTGTAAAAGTTCCAAAATATCAAGAAGGCAGCTTTTATTAGAACTAATTTAAATGGTACAGAATAGTAAACAATCTCTCATATTCTGTGTAGAGAGGAAAACAGGGGAAGGTAAAGAGAAATCCAGAAAGCAGGTTTCCTCAGTCTAGCATTCTCCAGCTACTGGATCAGAACATCTGGGAAATGTAAAGTTGCTGCCAGCTGCAATAAATGGTGTCATTTGCAACATTCTAAAAATGAAATGCTGTGTAAATTGTGCAGGCTTAATTAGATTACAATCTGCCCTGTAATGAACAGCTTCCAAATAACAAGATTTCTATAATGCTCATTGTTGTTATCATGGAATCATAAATTTGAACAGTGCATTTGAGGTCATCTGGTTCAAAGCCCTACTCAATTAAGATTCCAACACAGTAACCCTGACAGATTATCCTTTATCTTCTAGTGAAGACTCCATTGAAGGAATCCTGTGGACATACTGTTTCACTGGCAGAGAGTGCAAATAGTCAGGAAATTCAAGACCATGGTTGACCAACCTATAGTCTTGCCTAGCCACATTGAGTGGAGACAAATTGTCTTGGGCTGCATATAAAATATATAATATGGTTAATGTATGTAAATAACAAACTTCCTTTATTTTTATTTGTTAAAAATAGTTATTATTACCTTGTGGGGCTGCATTACTAGCTGTCTAGAGCCACATGTGGCCCATAGGATGGGTTGGACATACCTGACTTAGACTGAACCTGCTTCTTTGTAATCTTTCCCATTGGCTGTGATCCTGTTCTTTAGAACAATAGAAAATATATAATAATCTTTCAGGTATTTAAAGATTGCTATCTTCAGATATCTGAAGAGAACAATTCTACATATTACTGCTATCTTTTGTGTAAAATTGTTGAGGAATATGTTTTTAAAATATGTTTAGTAACTTCTTTTTGAAGCAGTCATGACTGGAATCACTCCATATTAAGCCAAATAATTAATTTCAGACCACCATATTGCAATCTATAAAGATCTAGGCATGGGTAATTTATGAATCAACAATTCAGTGAAATTAGTTGGGCATCAAAATGATGGTATGATTGGGGAGTGGGCATGTTATGGCCCACATAACATTATCAGGCATGAAATTTCAGACCTGGACAACCTAGAATTATGCTGCCTATGGTCTGATCTAAGCTTAGTACACAAAATTGTCTCTTACAGCATCCTACCTGTCAATGACTACTTCATCTTCAACCTCAATACTACAGGGGCAAACAATAGATATAAACTCAAAGTAAACCGCTCCAAATGATTGCAGAAAATACGACTTCAGCAACATAATGGTCAATGCCTAGAATTCACTACCTTATTCTGTTGTAATATCCTCAAACCCCCAAAACTTTAACCTTAAACTGTCTACCATGGACCTCACTCCATTCCTAAGAGGTCTGTAAGGAGGCATGCATAAAAGCACCAGTGTGCTTATGGTCCCTATCCTACTGTTCCCATTTATCCATTTATTTGTACTCATTTATTATATACATACTTTATACCTGTTTATACTTATATGTTATGTTCATACTTATACTTGTTTTCTCATACATGCTTGACAAATAAAAGAAATAAAAATAAATATATAAAATAAAAACATCAATTAAGTACTATCATCTTCTGAGACCCAGGAAGTGTTGCCTTCTCTTTCATAATGCCTGCCCTCTGGGTATGATGATGGGAATGATATTCCCTCAGAGACCTTGGAAAGCTTTGACCCCAATGAAGTTATTAAAGACCTAGCTATTATCACAGGATCTAGGGAAGACTGGGGGTTAAGTCTCTGGTGGATGGACTTTCTTTGGGGATGTTCATGATGTTGTTTTATGTGTTTGTTATTTTATTCTTTTAACTGTAAGCTAGCCAGTATGGTTGGGAGTTGGGAAGCCTATAAATTAAAAAAACAAATGAACAAAAAGAATCTCCCAAAGCTTCAATCACTGCACCTCTTTTACCTGCCTTAAAAGTACTTCCCTATTCTTGAACTTTTTTAGTTATATGCACTCGTAAATTATTCCCCAAATATCCTTCTCTGCCCCCAAAGAACACACATCTCACCTTGCCAATTTCCTCTTGACATCACCTTCCCAAGCAACATGTATCTGAATATATAGAAATAGTATTTGAAATCATTAATAAAAAATCACACCAGCTGGACATTTGTCAGCTAGACCTAATCTGAAGGCAACCTCTTCCCATGAAGGGCCATTGATGTTGGTTTCTCTTTGGATATTTGGATAGATAATACAGTATAAGTTAATACAACACCAGATGTATAAAAACCTTAATGGATGGAGAAACATTAAAAGATTATGTCCATAATTGGACTGTGTCTTGGAATTCTTTCCCAAGGCCTATAGATAGAATTTGTTCTCACCTTATTTTGGAACAGTAGCCTCCCAATTAGATGAGTGGTATCTTGGATGTATTCCAAAATGTTTGTTATTTTAAAAAAAAATAACATGCCCATATGGCATCTTAAAAATTAAAATTATCTTAGTACTGTGAAATACAAACCTTCCTACTCTCACAGCAGAGGTATTTGAAAATACACATACATATCATTCATGTTACCAACTGTCAATATATATCATTTTAAGTGAGTAGTTTCATAAGAAATTGATGTGTAAAAAAATGAAATAATTATATACATGGAAATTGTGAAGTAAACCACAGGTTGCCCAAGCAAAGGATCAAAGTATGAATAGCATTGAGATGAAAAGCTTTTGTGTGTTCTTTGTATAGAAATGTTCCCTTCGTTTTATTTATATAGAGGCTTTCTTAAAATTCTTCTATCTTTTCAAAAGAAAGCTTAATGAATAGCCTACGTGAGACCATTTTTAATGAGAAAGCAGTACAGATCCTCTGGTAAGTTCTTCAAGTGTGCTGTCAAACAATCTTTAATGTTTTAGTATGCTATAGTGACTCCTTATTTTGAAAGTTCTGGAAGGCTTTATTCCTTGATATTTTTAGTTCCATAGATTTTCTAAGACCATTTATGGATGGATACTCTTGTTGGAGGCAAAATAATAATATCTTTGTGACTCTGTGCATTAAAGTTTCAAAGTCTTCAGAAGTCATACTCTAAGTCTCACTGTGGTTATGCAAATGTTTATAATTATATTTTTTACAAAACAGAAAACTGATCCAGACCAATAAGAATAAGAAGAATAAAGCCCATGTCACACTGAACCAAAGGATGTAAAGAGGATGTAAAATGGACAAAAAACCTTGCCATCCGTTCGAAAACGCGATGTACTCACTGCCTCCGTTTTGCTTCCTCTCTGTCTGTCCAGCATTCGTTTATTGACGTTTCATCCGCTCTGAAAGTTTTGAGCTGCCCAAAACTTTTGCACGGAAAATGTATCCAGTTCGTCAGTTCTGCATCCGCTACGCATCCGCTACGCATCCGTTATGCATCCGTTACGCATCCGCTATATACGCTTGGAGTCCGCTGCGCATCCGCGCAACTCGCATTCGCCCGGACGCAGAGAGGAAGCGGAACAGACGTGGAACAGATGCAGAACGGATGCAGAAGGGATGCAGCATGGAAACAAAGCGTTGAAAGCGGAAAAAATGTTCGCAGAGGGGACCTATCTCAGATATTAAGGATGTCTAGAGGATGCCTAGAGGATGCAAAGGGACACCTATACTGCCTATAAAAAGGGGGAGCAACTCGTCTGCATCTCACTTTCAGACCAGCAGCCCAGCGGTGCAGACCTCTGCAGCCTTCATCTGACTCTTCCTCTTCCACAGCATCCAGTCATGTCCACCGTGGATCATACCACAGTCCTTTTGGCAGCCACCATCCTTCTGCAAAAGTATGAAGCCATCTACAGGCTCTGTGAACTCTACTATGGGAAGAAAAAGAGGCGGCCAAGAAGCGTCTGGGTCCGAAAATGGATCGTGAGAAGAGCAGAGTATGGACTGTACAACAAGCTGATGGTGGAGCTCAGGAACGAAGACACTCGGGCATTCCAGAACTTCATGAGGATGCCTCCAGCCATATTTGATGAAGTTGTGCATCACCTGACACCCAGGTTAACCAAGGCAAACACCAACCTCCGTCCCAGCCTGGACCCTGGGCTCAAGGTGGCACTCACTCTGCACCACCTGGCCTCAGGGACCACCTACAAAAGCATGCAGTACGGCTGAAGGGTGCCACACAACACCATCAGCATTGTGGTCAGAGAAGTGGTGCAGGCCATCATCGAAGAATACAAGGAGGAGCTCCTCCAGTGCCCCTCCACTGAAGAAGGATGGAAGAAAGTTGCAGAGCAGTGGTATCAGAGGTGGAACTTCCCCCACACCGTTGGAGCCATCGATGGCAAGCACGTGGCCTGCAAAGCTCCAGCCAAGTCGGGGTCCACTTATTTAAACTACAAGGGATTCTTCAGCATCGTCCTCTTCGCCATGGTCGATGCTGACTACAAATTCATGTACATCGATGCTTCAGGCTACGGCTTATCTTCAGATGCCCAGGTATACAACGCCAGTCACCTCAAGGAGGGGCTGGAAGGCAACCTCATCGTGGGCTTCCCAGATCCAGACCCCCTGCCTAACAACATGCAAGATGTGCCCTACATCATCGTGGGGGATGACGCCTTCTCCCTCAGAACCTACCTCATGAAGCCATACACTTCCAGAATCCTGACCCGTGAAGAGAGGATCTTCAACTACAGGTTGTCCAGGGCAAGGCAGGTGGTGGAGAATGCCTGTGGCATCCTGGCCAACAGGTTCCAGGTATTTCTCACCAATATGCAGCATCGCCCAGACACCGTGAGGAGGATCGTGAAATCTTGCTGCATCCTGCACAATCTCATGTGCACCCGCTACCCAGTCTTGCAGAACAGGCTCGTGGACCATTAACAAGGCAATGGGGACATGGAGCCTGGGGAATGGAGGCAAGGGCGAAACCTGATCGTCACTCAGGATGTGCAAGGCCAAACAGAGCTTCACGGGAAAGGAAGAAGCAGCGCAACCTCCTGAAACACTGGTGCAACTCCCCAGCTGGAGCGGTGGAGTGGCAAGATAGGATGGTAGATGCTTAATGGATGCTTCCTTCAGCCTGTCTCATTACACGGATGAGATTGGGCCATGTATGTTGGGTGGGCCTGCAATGAACAGGGCATTTAATAAAGAGTTGTGTTTATGTTCAAATGTGTGGATCAATGCTTACATTGTTATTGATAAAAAAGGGCCATAGGTGTGGCACCTGGGAGGGTAGACCATACAGTCCCACTATGCTTGCACTGGAGGTTTATATATCCCACAGCTATTAGCCATCCCAAAGGTATCCCTGCTATTTCCACAGGTATCCCTGCCCACCCCACTGCTATCTTAGCCCATCCCACAAGCATGCAAAGGCTTAAGCCAATTCTAAAAGTTTCCACCAAGACTTTTAAAAAACAAAAACAAAAATCAAAGATAAACTTTATTGAACAACAAGCTGTAAAAAAAAAATGACCCAAGTCAAGTGTCCAAATAAAGTCCACAGGTAGGTCTCTGGCACTCTTCTTGGTCACTCGGAGGTGTGCCCAGTCTCAGGGGTGAAGGGTCCAGGTGCTGTGGAGGTGGCTGTTGCTGGAGTGCCTGGCCTCAAGAGGACAACAGGGGATGGTGTGTTGAGAAAGCTCTCAGACAGCTGGCTCAGCCCCGTGATGCTGAGAGGTCCTTCCTCCATGCCATGGGGTGTCAGCCCCAGTACTGATGACAGATGTACTAAGGCCGGGCTTGGCTGTGGGTTGGAGGAAGGAGTAGTGTAGTGGGGCTGTCTGCTCTGCAGCTGGGTGAGGACTGGCGTGGGTGGCATCATTGTCGTGGGTGGCATCGCTGTCATCGGTGGCATGATTGTCGTGGGTGGCATCGCTGTCGTCGGTGGCATCATTTTTGTGGGTGGCATCGGTGGCATCAGTGAAACAGGTGGCAACGGTGTCGCCCGATGACTCTGTGCCTGGACTGGGAAGGGCTGCTGCCTGTGCTGCTGAACCTCCTGGTAGCTGTAGCCCTGGTAGGTGAGGGCCTTTGGGAAGCCTTGGAATGGGAGGGACATCACCTGGGGTGGAGAAGCAGACCTGGACTGGGTGGGAGCAGGTTCCTCTGGGTCTGGAGGGTTGTGAAGAAGCTGGGTGATCCGGTCCTTCACCAGCTGGTACTGTGGATCCGCCATTTCCTTGAGGGTCTGGTTGACATAGGTGAGGAAGGGCTTGCGGTTGGAGGATGAGGAGTCGGTGTGGACCAGCTGAGAGAGGAGATCTATGCGGATGCAGATGGTATCCCTGATCTCCAGCAGGACAGTGTGGCTCTGCCCCTCCTGCTCTCTGGCTCTCTGCCTTTCTGCAGAGGCGGAGCTGGGGGGGTGGATGCGGCTAGGACTGTGGTGGACTTGATGTCTTCTTTCTCCCACTGCACCAGGGAGTCCTCTACACACTCCACCATGCTTACCACACCTGTCCGCAGGTTCTCCCCCATGGCACACTCCACAGAAACCTGCCTGGAGATAGGGACTGACTCTCGGCCAGAAGAGGACTGGCTCTCAGCAGGCTGCCAGAGAGACAGGGTCATGAGAGGGGCTGCTGGTGCTCCTCGGTGGTGGACCTCACCCTCCAGGAAGCTGCACCTGGCCATCACGTAGGTCTCTCTGTCTGTCAGCTTCACAGTGGCCTGGCCAGATTTCTTCAGGTGCAGCTTCCCGTACCAGGTGTGAATGTGCTTCCACCAGCCGAGGAGCACCTCCGAAGTGTAACCCATACTCTCTGCCCTCTCTCTCCAAGCAGCCTGCTTCTGCTTGGTGTCCCTGTACATCCGGTGTCCCTTCTGCCACAGATAGTCATTCTCTCTCATCCACTCCAGCACCTCATCCTCGTGCGCCTCCTCAATATAGTATTGCCTCCTCTCCCGTTATTGCATATGCCTCTTCCTCCCTTTGGCTGGACCAGATGGGCCCTCATCAGAGGGGCTCCCAGGTAGTAGGGGCTGCTCCTCCACACCAGCAGCAGCACCAGCAGAATCATCATCATCATCATCAGCAGCAGCAGGATCATCATCATCATCATCAGCAGCAGCAGCAGCGGCAGCAGGACCAGTAGGGCCAGGATCAGCAGCAGTAGAGTAAGCACCAGCAGGGCCAGCAATTCCTAGAGCATGAGCAGGACCAGGAGCACGGGCAGGACAAGCAAGTCCAGAAGCACAAGCAGGTCGAGCAGGACCAGCAGGACCAGGAGCAGCTTCAACAGAGTAAGCACCAGCAGAAGCCCTAGCACCTGCAGAAGCATCACCGCCCAGAGCAGCTTCAGCAGAAGCCCCAGCAGAAGCAGAGTCAGGGGCAGGGGGAAGGAGGGTGGCCCTGTCCCTCTTGCCAGGGATGGCGGCAGGTTGCTGAGGCTTTCACTTTCTCCCCATGGTTGTGGGGTTGCTGGCTTGCAGGAAGGCTGGCAGGAAGGCTGGCAGGAAGCCATGCACGAAGGCTGGCAGGCATGCACCAAGGCTGGCAGGAAGCCTGGCAGGTAGGCTAGCAGGAAGCCTGGCAGGTAGGCTGGCAGGAAGCCTGGCAGGAAGCCTGGAAGGAAGGCTGGCAGGAAGGCTGGCAGGCAGCCTGGAAGGAAGGCTGGCAGGAAGGCTCGCAGCAAGGCTGGCAGGCAGGCATGCAGGCAGGGCAGGCAAGGAACTCGAAGTGTCCAGCAGTAGGTATTTCCTCGGAATGCTGGCCATGTGCGAGCTGCTTCCCTTTATATCCGGGGGGCTTACATAATGTTTTCCCCCACATGCGCAATTAACACTCGGCATCCGTTCCGCTTCCGCTGTGCATCCATTTTATCCGCTGTGCATCCGCTGTGCATCCGCTTCATCCGTTCGGCATCCGTTCTGCATCCGCTGTATCCGTTCCGCGTCTGCTTCGCTGAGGCCTCCCGGAAGCCCTGCGGTTGCGCCATCCGCTCCCATCCGCTTCCATTCTCTGGGCTTCCGTTCCACATCCGCTTTGCATCTGCCCTGCATCCTCCCCGCGTCTGTGTTATCCCTCTGGTTACGCAAATTTTTGCCCCTTTTAAGAGCGGATAACAACGGATGTAACATTTTGCTCATCCGCTGTGTCCTTTTTGCATCCGTTGGCCAATGTGACATGGGCTTAAGAAGAAATCAAGGAACATACTGAAGGCTACTTGGCGACTTACTGTAGTCATAGGCTAAAACATTCAAGTAAACCTTGCCACCATATCAATATATTTTATGAATCCTTCTATCTCTTTTCTCTCTCCTTCCCTCTATCTCTCTCCCTCCCTCCCTCTCTCCCATATCAATATATCCTATAAATCATATCTTCTCTATACATGTCTACATCTATAAGAACTTAGTCTTTTGTCAAATATCTAAGTGAGACTAGGGTTTCTTTCCTTCACATCTGTTTGTTTAGAGCAATTGTATCAGGAGGATCAATTTAAAAGATTTAACTCCAAAGCTGCCTTGCTGTAGTTTATTGTAGCAGAAACATCATCAAATGAAGTGCTGTCTCTACAAAGGAATTAACTTACCCTGCATTACCTTCCTCAGAAGCAATCTTAAAGTATAAAGGAAAAGAGGTGTGAAACAGGAAGAAAAGAAAAACAGGAAAAAGAAAGAAAGAAGTAATTTCCCACTTCATCCCAGCAGCTTAAAAAAAACAACTTATTAATAACAAAGTTATTACTCATCATACTCTCCAAATAAAATATAATCCCTTTTCTTCCCATCTCTTACATAAGAAAAACAAAGTCCAAATGCTATGTCAATTATATTTGTTAAGAAAAGTCCAGTAATAACAACCAATTGTAACTATTTTCTTCTTTTAACTCTTGTCAAATAAGCTGATGTTATAAATCTTCCCTGTTTTTTTTTTAATATTTAATTCCTTAAAAAATCCAAATGAGTTTCTTTGTTTAATACCTGTTCATTTGTTTTAAGTAATGAGTGAACCATTAGATTCATATACATTATATTTAAATCCTCCTACAAATAGATCCAAGATGGCGCCAACAATGGCTGTCTCAGTGAAATGCTCTCTAATGGTTTCTTTATTCTTCACTGTGATTCACTACAGATTTCATACTCACGAGACCATCTGCTAAGAATTGGTCAATGTTTATTTAAGGAGTAGCTTCCTG
Source organism: Laticauda colubrina (assembly GCA_015471245.1). NCBI lineage: Eukaryota > Metazoa > Chordata > Lepidosauria > Squamata > Elapidae > Laticauda > Laticauda colubrina. The sequence continues at coordinate 65,478,034 of BLBF01000005.1, read as the reverse complement.
ATTCCTTTCTCTCTCTCTCTCACACACACACACATTTTTGCAAATGTGGAGGAGATTCAAACTAATTCCCTGGTGCTATGGATTACAACAAACAAAGGAAAGAAGATGCAGCACTGAAAAAGGAGACGAGGTAAAAGAGCAGGAATTTTAAATAGACCAAGGAATGGGGGGGAACCCCTATCCCTTTAATCTTTCTGGCTCATTTGATAACAACATGGATGAAATATTCCTTTTACAATAGATGCAATTCTGATTTCTACAACTTAGCAATTCTCTGTTTTACTGAAACCTGGCTTAATGCAAAAATTCATGATGATAACAACATATACATCCCAGGACTTCAGATATTTAGATCAGACAGAATTGAAGGAACATTAAGTAAAATGAAGGGTGGAGGATTATGTTTATATATAAACAACAGCTGGTGTCAGGATATAACTATAATATAAAAATTCTCTGATGAAAACTTAGAATCATTACATATCAACTGCATGCCATTTTATTCTCCTTATTTCTTCTAATAGGTGTGTATGTTCTTCCACAAGCTTGTGTAAACAAGGCATTATGAACTCTAGCTGATCAAATTATGGAGTCTGAAGCCAAACACACAGGTTCCCTTCCCATCATTTTAGGAGATTTCAATCAAGCAAATTTAAGGAAAGAGCTCCCAAATATTTCTAGCATGTCAATTGTCCCACCAGTTGCAAAAATACTTTGGACCACTGCTACACAACAGTAAAAAGATGCTTATAGGTCTTTATCATGAGCAGCTGTGGGACACTCTGATCACTGCATGATTCACTTTGTACCTGCCTACAGTCAAAGACTTAAAACCATGAAAACAACAATTAAATCAGTGAGGTCTTAGTCTGATGAGACAAAATTGAACCTTCAGAATTGCACAGAAGTTTGCCTTGATTGCACAGATTGCAATGTTTTTGAAGATACCTCTGCAGACCTAGATGAGCTCACAGATACTGTAACTTCAAATGTCAGCTTTTGTTAAAACCTATGTGTACCAACAAGGAACCTGCAAATATATAATAACAATAAACCTTGGTTCACAGCAAAACTGAAAGGCTAGGTCCCACTAGCCGACAGACGCAAAATGTATGCATAAAGGACACAACGGATGAGCAAAATTTCGGGGGTGGCTCCATCCGTTGTCACACGCTCCAAAAAGTGGCAAAAATTTGCATAAACAGAATTGAAAAGAATGGAAAAGAATGGAAAAGAATGGACGTGGGTAGTACATAGCGGGGATGTTAAATGGATGTTCATAGGAAGCCTAGTGGATAACAGTGGATGGAAGTGGATGACATATCCGAAGGGCTTCCGGGGATGAATTGTGAAGCGGATGCATAGCGGAAGGAGCAGATGCATAGCGGATGATGCGGATGCATCACGGATGCCTATAGGAAGCAAAGTGGATGCCGCACGGATGTATATCAGATGCAAAGTGTTCACTGTGCATACGGGGAGTATGAATTGCATCAGCTCCGCGGATATAAAAGGATGCAGCTCGCATGCAGTCAGCATTCAGAGGAAAGATGTGCTGCCACATACATCTTCAAAGAACACCATGGTTCGTCAGTCAGGCAAGAAGAGTATCGGTACCTACTCGTGCCAGTCCTGGCAAGAAGGACAGAATCAGCATCCCACCCCCTAGCACTGACTCTGAAGCTGCTGGTACTGGTGGTGCTGGTGGTGCTGGTGGTGCTGCTGCTACTGCTGCTGCTGCTGCTGCTACTGCTGCTGTGGTGGACCAGCCCCAAGGCCCTCAAAACCCTGCTGCTGAAGGTCCTGCTGAAGCCCCTGCCAGAGGGAGGAAGAGGCAAGGGAAGGAGAAGGGAGGGAGGAAACAGTACACCATTTCCAAGAACCATGAGGAGGAGGTGCTGGAATGGCTGAGGGAGAACGAGTACCTTTGGAGAAAGGGCCACAGACTCTATCGCAACACCAAGAAGAAACAGGCAGCTTGGAGAGACAAGGCAGAGAGCCTGGGCTACACTGCAGATGTACTCCAGGAATGGTGGAAGCACATGCACATCTGGTATGGCAAGCTACACCTCAAAAAATCTGGGCAGGCTGCTGTCAAACTCCCTGACTGGGAGATGTATGTCATGGCCAAGTGCAGCTTCCTGGAGGGTGAGGTCTGCCACCGGGGAGCAGCCCCTCTGACAACCCTCTCCCTCAGACAGCCAGTCCTCTTCCAGCCAGGAGCCAGCTACACTGTCCAGGCAGGTGTCTTCAGAGGGCCCCATGGCAGAGTCCACCCCGACAGCTGCACTCCCCATTCAGGAGGACTTGGAGGATCCCCTGTCACAAATGGAGGAAGAAGAAGCAGCCACCAGAGACCAATGTACCCCCACCCCACCCCCACCCCCAGCTCCACAGGATGCTGGCAGAGGGGCAGACTGGAGAGCCAGAGCCACACTGTCCTGTTGGAGATCAGGGACACAATGAAGACCAGCACAGCTCTTCTCTCTTAGCTGGTCCACTTGGAGAGAAGATCCTCCAGCTGCCACACTTTCATCACCTATGTGAGCCACACCCTCAGGGATATGCCTGAGGCCCAGTACCAGGTGATGAAGGAGAAGATAACAGCAATTCTGCACAGCCTTCAAGGCCCAGCTGAACCTGCTTCTACCCAGTCCAGGTCTGCTCCTCCACCCCAGGCAATGTCACAGCCCTTCAACGGCTTTCAACAGCCTCTCACTTACCAAGGCTACCACTACCAGGTCTTCCCACAGCAGAAGCAGACCTTCCCAGTCCAGGCCCAACTTCATCGCACGCCACAGATGCCTCACCTCACCCAGCTGCAGACCAGACAGCCCCACTACACTCCTCCTTCCTCCACCCCACAGCCAAGCCTGTCAACGGACAATGTGTATTCAGTCTTGTGCCTGACATCCCAGATACTTGATGAAGGGCCTCTCAACCTCACGGGACTGAGTCAGCTCTTTGAGAGCTTCCTGAACACAACATCCCCTGTTGTACTCTCAGGGCCAAGCACCCCAATGGCACCTCAAACCAGCACTCCAGCCACAGCCACCTCCACAGTCCCTGGCCGCTTAACAGCTGAGACCATGGACATGACTCAGAGTGACTGATAATAGTGCCAGAGACTGAGTTGTTACTTGTTAATTTATCTTTGCTTAAGACACTTTACTTGGTGTCATTTTGCTTTTTTAATAAAGTCATACAGTTTCTTTAAGACAGTTAATAAAGGTTATCTTTGCTTGAGACACTTGGTTCATTTTTTTTACTTAATAAAGTGTTGGTGAAATGAATGAACAAATGGTTTAGCCTTTGCATACTTGTGGAATAGATAAAGATAGTTGTGGGATAGATAAGGATAGTTGTGGGATAGATAAGGATAGTTGTGGGATAAAGATAGCTGTGGGATAGATCAACCTCCAGTGCAAGCGTAGTGGGACTGTATGGTCCACCCTCCCAGCTGCCACACATATGGACCTTTATTATTAATAACAATTTATTCATTGATCAAATAATCATTTCATAATAAACAAAGCTCTTTATGAATGCTCTATTCATTGTAGGACCACTCAACATACATGGCACAATCTCATCGGTGTTATGAGACAGGCTCAAGGAAGCATCCATTAATCATCTATCATCCTGTCTTGCCACTCCACTGCTCCAGCTGGGGAGTTGCACCAGTGTTTCAGGAGGTTGCGCTGCTTCTTCCCTTCACGTGAAGCTCTGTTGGGGCCAACCACAGTGTCTATCAGGTTACGTCCTTGCCTCCATTCACCATGCTCCATGTCCCCATTCCCTTGTTGATGGTCCACAAGCCTGTTCCGCAACACTGGGTAGCGGGTTTGCATGAGATTGTGCAGGATGCAGCAAGCTTCCACAATGCTCCTCACAGTCCCTGGGTGATGCTTCATGGTGGTAAGAAGTACCTGGAACCTGTTGGCCAGGATGCCAAAGGTGTTCTCCACCACCCATCTTGCCCTGGACAGCCTGTAGTTGAAGATCCTCTCTTCACGGGTGAGGTATCTTGAAGTATAGGGCTTTATGAGGTAGGTTCTGAGGGAGAAGGTGTCATCACCCACGATGAAGTAGGGCACATCTTGCTTGTCATTGGGTAGGGGGTCTTGATCTGGAAAATCCATGATGAGGTTGCGTTCCAGCCCATCCTTGAGGTCACTAGAGTTGTATACCTGGCCATCTGAAGCTGACCCGTTGCCTGAAGCATCGATGTAGATGAACTTGTAGTCAACCATGCCAAAGAGGATGATACTGAAGAAGCCCTTGTAGTTGAAATAAGTGGACCCTGAGTTGTCTGGAGCTTTGCAGGCCACGTGCTTCCCATCTATGGCTCCAACGGTGTGGGGAAAGTTCCACCTCTGATACCACTCTTATGCAAGTTTCCTCCAGTCTTGTTCAGTGGAGGGACACTTGAGGAGCTCCTCCATGTATTCTTCGATGATGCCCTGTACCACTTCTCTGACCACTTTGCTGAGGCTGTTGTGTGCCACCCTCCACGCATACTGCATGTTTTTGTATGTGGTTCCAGAGGCCAGGTGGCGCAGAGTCAGTGCCACCTTCAGTCCAGAGTCCAGGTTGGGATGGATGTTGGTGCTCGGCTTGGTCAACCTGGGTCTCAGACGCTCTACAAGTTTGTCAAACATGGCTGGTGTCATCCTCATGAAGTGATGGAATGTACGAGGGTCTTCATTCCTGAGCTCCACCATCAACTGGTCATACAGTCCAAACTCCATTCTTCTCATGATCCATCCTCGGACCCACACAACTCTTGTACGTCTCCTTCTTCTCCTTTTGTGTAAAAGGTGAAACAGTCTGAACAAGGTTTGGTTCTGGTGATGAATGAGTGCAGCTACCATACGGACTGTTTCATGATCCATGGTGGAGAACAATTGATGATGTTGAAGACCAAGACCAAGGGTGAAGAGGTCTGTACACCACAGCTGTTGGACTCATACTGAGATCCAGGTGATTTCCTCCCCTTTTTTATAGGAAATATCTTTAGTCCGCTAGGTGTCCTTCTACACACTCTAGACATACTGCAGACATCCTAAATATCCAAGATACATCCTAGATACAAACGTTTTGTCCATTTTAATCCTTTATATATGAGATGCATCCGCTTACATTCTTTCTATTTCTGTGCTACTAATGCTGTGTGGACGTTACATGTACCTTTCGTTTCCTCCCTCTTTCTGTTTTTAGCTGCAGCGGAAGTGAGTTGCGAGGATGGCCAGAGGGTGCAGAGAGGATACAGCGGATGTTTAATGGATGATAACGGACATAGAACATTTGTTGCCCATATATGTCGCGGATGTAGATCGTACGTGGCAGAAAGTTCATCCGTTCAAAAAGTTTTGTGCAGCTCAAAACTTCTTGCATGGATGAAATCACAGTGGACGGATGCTCAATGGATAGAGCGTATGAAACACATATGCAGTGAGTACACAACGGATGCATCGCGTTTTCCAATGGATGGCAAGATTTTTTTAACGTTTTACATTTTCTTTGCATCCGTTGGTGCAGTGGGACAGGGGCTTCAGCAGCTATGTCGTTCCAGAGAGGAAGCATACAGAAAAGATGACACAATGTTATAAAATCAGGCCAGAAACATATTAGTAAGAGAGATCAGAGCAGAAAAAAGAATCTACTCTGAAAAGTTAAGGTCAGTTCTCAACAAATGAACCATCAAACATGTGAAAAACACTTTAGAACATCACTGGCTACAGCAAACCTCCTTCCTATGCAGAAGGAAATCAACTATCAGATGACCTGAATGTGTTTTACTGCAGGTTTGAAAGGAAACTACAGCCACCGATCTCCACAACCCCCATCTCAAACACACCAACAACAGCCAAGAAACTATGCCATACTACCACTTCTTACAATACTAGACAACATAGTATCCACAGTAGAGACCTTCAAATTTCTAGGTTCTATCACATCAGAAGACATAAAATGGACACCTAACATCAAAAATATCATCAAAAAGCACAACAAAGAATGTTCTTTCTATGCCAACTCAGAAAGTTCAAACTGCCCAAGCAGCTGCTGATACAATTCTACAGAGGAACTATTGAGTCTGTCATCTGCACCTCTATAACTGTCTGGTTTGGTTCTGCAACCCAGCAAGACAGACACAGACTTCAGAGAGGAATTAGGACTGCAGAAAAAATGATTACTACCAATGTGTCTTCAATCGAGATGTGTAATTAAAATATGAAGTTCAGTTGAGCTTAATATTTTTAAAGGCTGCTATGTGACTATCGACTTAATGTACATTCCTGACTGTCTGCTACTTCACTCCTAAGCCAGTTGTAAAAACTTCAGTTTCCATGGCCTGCTCATGAGAAGTAGCTGTAAGAATTCACATGAATGATAACAGCAATTTTTCCTTTCTTCTGGACAGATTATCTTTTGATCCAACATCCAGAAGCAATTCCTTTTGCAAATGTTATATTGATAGCCAGTGAAAGGTAGCAAGATGTTAGCTCGCCATGGTGTTTATAGGAAGTTAATATCATATAGTTCCTGTGTAAGCAACAATCACATTTCTGCCTTTAATAAAATGAATAGAACTTTCCCAAGTTGTGAGAAAACCAGACTGACACATTTAGTTCCTTTCAAATAGGATCCCTTATTCTTCTTAGTCTCCACAGACATGTATTATATCATCTCAAATATTTGAGGATTTTGCCTTGTTACAACTGCCTATGTTAGCCTTGCATTAGCATAGCAAAGTTATTGTAGCTCAGTCCATATGTGCCTTATTCTTTGGTCATGACTGTAGAGGAATAAAATAAACAGCTGAGAAATAAAGACAAGCTTTCACATTTTAGTTTGTTTTTTTTTACATGTCAGTTATCATATAATTTGATGGATCTTCTCATATAAATAGGGATTGAATTTCTAATGACAGATTAAAATAATATTGGTTCCAGAGACCACATCATCCCACTCAATATTTTATAAAGCCTTGACTTAAGTAATAAATTTGTTTGTCTTCTTTTCATAAGTAAAGATTTGTAAGGCTATAATGGCAGTACATTTTTTCCTCTTTTACTTGGATGGAAATTGCTTCTCATATATTTGATGAGAAATATGCTCCACCTCTTAAATTATCATTATTTGAAAGCAAAAATTACACCATAATTCATAAAGGAACTCTTATACTTTAGCTCATCTCTACTTTCTGCACTTTTATGCTTTATTGACATGACAGGGATTTTCCTGCTCAGGTTCAGTTCAGTTGTTTTTTCAGGAGAAGCTATGAAGTATTGGATTTATGCTTCTAGGTATGTTTAATTAGGCTGTGCTCATTAAAAATGGAAGGAGAAAAGGTGTTTCTTGATATTGATAGCCCTTCAAAGAAATTACATCTTTTCCCAGGATTAGGTGGATGCTTTCTGCAAAATGATTCTAGGTGCTTTTGATTTGAAGGTTGCTAACAAAGTGGATCCATGCACTCCACAAAAACCTTTCCCCCCCATCCTTTGAGTATAAATCTTAATAGTTCACCACATTTTTAATTTAAAAAGATCAGTAAGAGAAAACTGTCTTGCACATAAAATATTGTTGGAATATTGTTTTAACTATTGGCAAGGTTCTTCATGGCTGATTTCCATGGAAATATTTTTGATTGGGTGTGAGTTATGAAAGTGTTTCAATTTCTTGGCTCGAAGTAGACAATCAATGACTTCTGATTATTACTGAGGCTGTGCAAAGCTTTCAAAGGGTGCTTTGCACTGATGAAGTTTTGAATGGAGAAGCTCCTTGAATCTGTTTTATGATCAAGAAGCCTGATCCTTTTGTTTTTGGGAAAGCAAAGCAATCACTAAGTCTTTCTGCACAAAACTCATGTTGTAGGAGAAAGAAATCTTCCACTGCAGCATTGGCTGCACTGCTTCCAGGTTGAATCCACTGAAGAGAAAGCTTCACACAGACTGTTGAGGTATTCCCCATTAGGAGAATGAGTGCACTCAGGAAAACATAGCGAGAGTGGTGATGAATAACACATAACCAGCACACAGATACACTGAAGAGTAAAATGTAAGTTTTATTTCCTGTAAGCAGGTAAACAAAGTCCAACAAACAGTTCAAATCATATGCTGTTAAAGCAGTTAGTATTCAAAATAATCAGTCCAGGAATAATCCAAAAATGAAGCCCTTTTCTTTACCAGTATCATAAACAAAGTTGAGTAAACGGAGTTTGTGAATAGTTGCAAGACTCACAGCAATTCAAGCAGAATGAAGATCAGGCAAAAGGCAAAAGAAAATAAAAGGAAATGCAAAAAAGAACAAACCAGGTTTCTGGCCCCATCTTATGGCCATTGGAGGAACCTCAGCCAATCACAATTACAATCTTGTGTTAAAGATACAACAGTATTAAATGACTATCCTGGTTTATATATTGACAGCACAACTGTTGTCATTCCGAACACAGACCCTTGCTAAGCCTGCATCTTCCTCTAGAGTCCTTCTTCCAGACTTAAGGGCATGGTTAAAAGAGCCCAGTGAAGTGAAAGTATAATTTATTAAACTTGTATGCCTTCCAGAGAGATTGAGAAAAAGGCAGCATCTAATTTTAATGAATTATTGTACTTAGTTATACAGTCAGCCAGACATTTAGACTGTATATCGCATTTTTGGTCCTTCTCAATGACCTGCTTAATAATGTTAAAGATACTGTTGCAGGATGTAAGCTTTTCCAAGTAAAGCTCCTTTTGTAATTGACTGCAAGTGATTTTGTCAATATCTATGGCATTTTAGTGGTGCTCCAGATGTTTTAGAATTGAACCCAAGATGCTTATTACCATTGGAACTATGTTTGCTTTCTTTTGCTACAGTTGTTCTACTTCTATTTGCCAGGACTTTTTGATATGTGATTTTCTCTACTTCTTTCTCTTTTATTCTGCTGTTTCAAGATACTGCAATGTTCCATCATTCAGACTTTTTTGCTTCCCAACAATAGTTAAGTGTGTTAAGCCCCTGTCACACTGACCAATGGGTGCAAAACGGACACAACGGACGAGAAAAATGTTCCATCCGTTGTTATCCGCTCTCAGAAAGGGCAAAAATTTGCATAACCGGAGCGGATAACATGGACACGGGTAGGATGAAGGGCGGATGGAAAGCGGATGCGGAACGGAAGGCCAACGGATGGAAGCGGATGGGAGCAGATGGCACATCCACAAGGCTTCCGGGGGACCTCAGCAAAGTGGATGCAGAACGGATACAGCGGATGCAGAGCGGATGCAGAGCGGATGCAGAGCGGATGAAGTGGATGCAGAGCGGATGCACAGCGGATGCACAGTGGAAGCCTAGCAGATGCCAAGTGTTAATTGCGCATGCACGGAGGATGCATTAGGTCAGCCCCATGGATATAATGGAAGGAGCTCGGAAGCAGGTCGCCATTCAGAGGAAAGACCTGCTTCCAGACACATCGACTGCCTTGCCTGTCCTGCCTGCATGTCTGCCTGCAAGCCTTGCTGCCAACCTTGCTGCCAGCCTTGCTGCCAGCCTCCCTGCCAGCCTTGCTGTCAGCCTTGCTGCCAGCCTCCCTGCCAGCCTTGCTATCTGCCTGCCTGCCAGCCTTGCTGCCAGCCAGTCTGCCTGCCAGCCTTGGTTCATGCTGCCTGCCAGCCTTGGTGCCTGCCTGCCTGCCTGCCAGCCTTCCTGCCAGCCTTGGTGCTTGCCTCTCTGCCAGCCTTCCTGCCATCCTTGGTGCCTGCCTGCCTGCCAGCCTGCCTGCCAGCCTGCCTGCCAGCCTTGGTGCCTGCCTCCCTGCCAGCCTTCCTGCCAGCCTTGGCGCCTGCCTACCTGCCAGCCTTCCTGCCAGCCTTGGTTCCTGCCAGCCTCCCTGCCAGCCAGCAACCCCACAACCATGCAGAAGCACAGCAAGCCTCAGCCATCTGCTGCCAGCCCTTGCAAGAGGGACAGGGCTACCATCCCGCCCCCTGGCCCTCACTCTGGTTCTGCTGGGGCTTCTGCAGCACGGGCTCGCTCTTCTGGGGCTGGGGCTTCTGCTGCTTCTGCTTTTGGAGGAGCTGATGACAAGCACTCCAGCACCAGCCACCTCCACAGCACCTGGACCCTTCACCCCTGAGACTGAGCGACCAAGAGGAGTGCCAGAGACTCATTTTTGTTTTATAGCTTCTTGTTAGTAAAGTCTATTTTTGATTCATACACTTGCTTCGTTTCTTTTTTTTTAATAAAGTCTTGCTGGAAACTTTTAGAAATGGTTTAAACCTTTGCATGCTTGTGGGATGGGTTAAGATAGAAGTGGGATGGGCAGGGATACCTTTGGGATGGGTAAGAGCTGTGGGATCGATAAACCTCCAGTGCAAGCATAGTGGGACTGTATGGTCCACCCTCCCAGGTGCCACACCTTTGGCCCTTTATTATCAATAATAATGTAAGCATTGATCCACACATTTGAACATAAACACAACTCTTTATTAAATGCCCTGTTCATTGTAGGCCCACCCAACATACATGGCCCAATCTCATCAGTGTGATGAGACAGGCTGAAGGAAGCATCCATTAAGCATCTGTCATCCTGTCTTGCCACTCCACTGCTCCAGCTGGGGAGTTGCAGCAGTGTTTCAGGAGGTTGCGCTGCTTCTTCCCTTCACGTGAGGCTCCACCCCAAGTGATGTCACTGCCCTTCCAAGGCTTTCCACAGGCCCTCCCCTACCAAGGCTACAGCTTCCAGGAGGTCCAGCAGCACAGGCAGCCCTTCCCAGTCCAGGCACAGGTACATCGGACGCCACCGGTGCCACTGATGCCACTGATGCCAGCCACGCCACCGATGCCAGCCACGCTACAGATGCCACCCATGCCACATATGCCACCGATGCCAGTCCTCCCCCAGCTGCAGACCAGACAGCCCCACTACACTGCTCCTTCCTCCACCCCACAGCCAAGCCCGGCCTCAGTACACCTGTCATCGGTTTTGGGGCTGACACCCCATGTCATGGAGGAAGGGGCTCTCAACATCACGATGCTGAACCAGCTGTCTGAGAGCTTCCTCCACACACCGTCCCCTGTTTTCCTCTCAGGCCAGGCTCCACAGCACCTGGACCCTTCACCCCTGAGACTGGGCATGCCTCCGAGTGACCAGGAAGAGTGCCAGACTACATGTTGACTTTATTTTTGCTTTGGTAATAGCTGTGGGATGGGCAGGGATACCTGTGGGATGGGTAGGGATACGTTTGGGATGCGTAATAGCTGTGGGATAGATAAACCTCCAGTGCAAGCATAGTGGGATTTTGGCACCTCCCAGGTGCCACACCTATGGCCCCTTATTATCAATAATAATGTAATCATTCATTCACACATGTCAACATAAACAGAACTCTTTATTAAATGCCCTGTTCATTGTAGGCCCACACAACATACATGGCCCAATCTCCTCAGTGTGATGAGACAGGCTGAAGGAAGCATCCATTAATCATCTATCATCCTGTCTTGCCACTCCACTGCTCCATCTGGGAAGTTGCACCAGTGTTTCAGGAGGTTGTGCTGCTTCTTCCCTTCATGTGAAGCTCTGTTGGGGCCTTGCACATCCTTAGTGTCTATCAGGTTTCACCCTTGCCTCCATTCCCCAGGCTCTATGTCCTCATTGCCTTGTTGGAGGTCCACGAGCCTGTTCTGCAACACTGGGTAGCAGGTGCGCATGAGATTGTGCAGGATGCAGCAAGCTTCCACGATGTTCTTCACTGTCTTTGGCTGATGCTGCATGGTGGTGAGACGTACCTGGAACCTGTTGGCCAGGATGCCAAAGGCGTTCTCCACCACCCGCCTTGCCCTTGACAGCCTGTAGTTGAAGATCCTCTCTTCATGGGTGAGCAGTCTGTAAGTGTAGGGATTCATGAGAGAGGTTCTGATGGAGAAGGCGTCATCCACCACGATGATGTAGGGCACATCTTGCGTGTCATTGGGCAGGGGGTCTGGATCTGGGAAGCCCATGATAAGGTTGCATTCCAGCCCCTCCTTGAGGTGACTGGCGTTGTATACCTGGGCATCTGAAGATGAACCGTTGCCTGAAGCATCGATGTTCATGAACTTGTAGTCAGCATCGACCATGGCAAAGAGGATGATTCTGAAGAAGTCCTTGTAGTTGAAACAATTGGACTCCGACTTGGCTGGAGCTTTGCAGGCCACGTGCTTGCCATCTATGGCTCCAATGGTGTGGGGGAAGTTCCACTTCTGATACCACTGCTCTGCAACTTTCTTCCAGCCTTCTTCAGTGGAGGGGCACTGGAGGAGCTCCTCCAGGTATTCTTCGATGATGGCCTGCACCACTTCTCTGACCACAATGCTGATGGTGTTGTGTGGCACCTTCCAGCCATACTGCATGCTCCTGTAGCTGGTCCCTGAAGCCAGGTGGCGCAGAGTCAGTGCCAGCTTGAGCCCAGGGTCCAGGCTGGGCCGGAAGTTGGTGTTTGCCTTGTTCAACCTGGGTATCAGCCACTCCACAACTTCATCAAACATGGCTGGATGCATCCTCATGAAGTTCTGGAATGCATGAGGGTCTTCGTTCCTCAGCTCCACCATCAACTTGTTGTACAGTCCGTACTCTGCTCTTCTCCCGATCCATCTTCGGACCCAGACACTTCTTGGACGCCTCCTTTTCTTCCTGTAGAACAGTTGAAAGAGCCTGTAGATGGCTTCGCACTGTTGCAGAATGATGGTGGCTACCAAAAGGAGTGTATTACGGTCCATGGTGGACATCAATGGATGCTGTGGAAGAGCAAGGCTGCAGAGGTCTGCACAGCAGGGCTGCTGGACTGAAAGTGAGATCCAGGTGGGTTCCTCCCCCTTTTTATAGGCAATATAGGTTTTCCACTAGGTGTCCTTTTGCATCCTCTAGGCATCCTGCAGACAGACATCCTAAATATCTGAGATAGGTCCCGTCTGCGAACGTTTTTTCCGTTTTAAATGCTTTCTTTGCGTGCTGCATCCGCTTTCATCCTTTCTCCATCTGTGCTACAAACGCTGCGCGTCCATTCCGCATCCGTTTTGCTTCCTCCCTGTGTCCGTTTTCTGCTGGAGCGGATGTGAGTTGCGCGGATGCGCAGCGGATGCCTAGCGCATATAGCGGACGTGTAACGGATGACAATGAATGTAGAACGGGTGTTCCCCGTATGCGTTGCGGATGCAGAACAGACGCGTTGGATACATTTTCCGTTCAAAAAGTTTTGAGCAGCTGAAAACTTTTTGAGCGGATGGAAACTCAGTCGACGGATGCTGGACGGATAGAGAGGATGAAAAACGGAGGCAGTGAGTACAGAACGGACGAATCGCATTAACCAATGGATGGCAAGTGTTTCTCTCCATCTTACATCCTCTTTCCATCCGTTGGTACAGTGTGACATAGGCTTAAAATGGGATCAATGAATCAACTTGATTTATTACATGTATATAAAAATAAGTTTCTCTATGAGTGGGTGGGTGGGGAATAGAATTGCTTTCAGCTCTTTTACTTTTTAATGAGGGAAGGCTAAAAATAATGAAAGATAGCAACTGTTTTTCAAACCAGTGCTGTTTCATAGTCTTTCTAACTGTTTAAAACAGGGAAAGCCTGATCAGTTCTTGCCAGTCCCTCCCTTCCCAGATATTGCAGATTTGCATGAATGAAGGGCATGCATATGAACAAATAAAAAAGAGAATATAGATAATTGGAGAAAAATGGTACATCAGATACAAATTGTCCATCATACACCCTCTATCTTACTTTAAAAGGTTAACCTTAAAAAGTTTTGACAAGCATAACATTTAATCATGTGTGCTCCCTTTCATAATTATATCACTTTCTTCAAATGTAATGATGAGGTGGGATCACTTTTTCTATTTCAGGGGTAAACATCTGCTGCAGGGTTAAAATGTTGACACACTGGCACATTTTGATTTGTAATACTTTATCTGGAAAAAAAAGAGTATTAAATATTTCATGTCATGTTGAAAAAAAGAAACCAATGTTTGGATCTAAAGTGCAATCTTCCATCCCATTGAAAATTAGTTAGTGAACTGGTATCCTACTGAGCAGCTGCTGCTTATTTCCAGCAAGTGATGAAGAAGAGCTGCTTCTGTTCCCTAATGACTGCCCTTCATAATCTCTGCTGGCAATTATTACTGAATTATTATTGAAACAAAGGTTGGTTTAGGGGAGAGAATGCCACTTTCTGGGTAGATGTTAATCCTGGACAGTAGTTTAGACAAGAAGCACAACTTAGTATACAAAATTGTCTGCTACAACATCCACCTCCCTGAAGCTTAGCACTGGCTCCCCACAGGGCTGTGTGCTCAGTCTCTACCTGTACTCACTGTACATACATAATTGTTTATCATCTGCCCCATCAACTGTGATCATTAAATTCACAGATGATACTACTGTATTGGATCTCATTACAGGTAGAGACAAAACAGCATATGGGGAGGACGTTCAAAAATTATCCTTATGGTGCCTAGAAAATAACCTGCACCTGAACATCAGCAAGGCAAAGGAGATGGTGTTAGACTTCTGGGAGAAGAGAGAGGAACCTACCCCACTTTATATCAAGGGGGACTGTTGGGAGAGTTTTCTCCTTTAAATTCTTGGGAGTCTACCTCAGCAAAGATCTCACCTGGAAAATCAACACAACCCAGGTGGCCAGAAGGGCCCAACAAAGACTCCATTTCCTCAGGGTCTTGTGAGAGAATAAAGTGGAACAATAACTGATGACCTCCTTTTACCGGTCCATTATAGAAAATGTCTTCTCATATTGCATTACGGTGTGGTGCGCTGGCTTGACAGCCACAGATAGAAAGACATTACAGAGGGTGGTGAGCACAGCACAATGCCCCCCCCCTCCCTTTCTGTTGGCAAATCTGAAAGACCAAAGAATTATTTTATGAGTTGACACACAAAACATTGTGGGCTGTTCCCTGATACCACTAGATGATATCACTAGGGCTTGCTGCCTTAGCAGAGTGAGGAAAATTCTCAGGGGCAACTCACACCCAGATCAGCACTTCTTCAACCATCCTACCATTGGGTAGGAGATATAGAAGCATAGCAAGCCACACCAACAGGCTGAAGAACAGTTTCTACATGTGGGCTGTCAGACTCCTGAATGGAAGATAACTTCATGTCAATAAAGTATGATAGACTTGTGGGGCCAGCACATTGTGCAACAAGGTCACATGGTGTAATAAGTTTGGGATTGGGTTAGGGACATCTATCTTCACTGTGAGTTCTGCTGGGTGTGTGTGTGCACAAAGGGAGGCTCAGATAATCTCATTGTACATATGTTGTACTCTGATAATAAAGGTTTATTGATTGTCCTACCTGTCAATGACTACTTTAGCTTTAACCACAATAACACAAGGGCAAAAAATAGATATAAACTGAAAGTAAACCGCTCCAAGCTGAATTGCAGAAAATATGACTTCAGCAACAGAGTGGTTAATGCCTGGAACTTACTACCTGACTCTTTTGTTACATCTTCAAACCCCCAAAATTTTAACTTTAAACTGTTTGCTGTGGACCTCACTCAATTCCTAAGAGGTCTCTAAGGAGGCATGCATAAGCGCACCAGCATGCCTACCATCCCTGTCTTACTGTTCCTTTTTATTCGTACTCATTTATTATGTATATACTTTTACCAGTTTAAAATTATATGTTTATATGTTATGTTCACACTAATACTTGTTTTCTCATACATGCTTGACAAACTAAATTAATCAATAAAAATAAACTAAAAATACTAGCTCCATCTTTACTGTAAGGTTTCATTAACAGTATATTGCAAGACTTAAAGTATTTCTCACTTCCTTTAATTCTCTAGAAAATTAGAGAGGGTCTTTTCTGAAACATACATTTCCCATGTCATTCCTCCTTCTGTAGGCTGAGATAACTTTTATACCAGTTGTACAGTCCATGGCTTTCTCAACTGTCTCCTAAGGCCACTTTACTATTATGCTACTGCATGCCATTACAATAAAGAACCAAAGAGAAACTGAAGGATAGTCTTACTCGATCTTTGGAGAGTATGTGCTTGATGAAAGAAGCACAAATGGATAAAATTAGCTCTTGAGGAGATTGAAATGAAAGGCTAAGGGGAAGGGCTGAGAGGAGCAGAAAGAAGTTTGGATCTGGCAGGAACAGCTGAGGGCTAATCTATTTATTTATTTATTAATTTATTTATTTGTTTGTTTGTTTGTTTGTTTATTTATTTATTTGATTTGTCAATCGCTTACAAGATACAGGTATAAGAATAACCATAGTTTTGAACACATGAGATAGATACTTTTAAGAAAAATAAAAAGAAACAATAGGACAGGGACGTAGACATAAGAGCACGATTGGAGCTCTTATGCACTCCCCCTACAGGCCTCTTAGGAAGGGAGTGAGGTAAATAGTAGACAGTCCAAGGTTAAAGTTTTTGGGGTTTGGGAAAGAAACCACAGAGTCAGGTAGAGTATGTCAGACATTGACCATTCTGTTGCTGAAGTCGTATTTCCTGTTAACCTTAAGTTTGTATCTTTTGTGTGTTCTTGTATTGTTATGATTGAAGCTGAAGTATTCATTTGCAGGTAGGACATTGCAATGTATGATTTTATATACTATATTTAGATCAGACCAAAGGCGGCATGGTTTTCTTGGTCTAGCGTTTCAAGTCTGGTGGCAAAAGGTATTCTGCAATGAGTAGAGGAGCGGAGATCCTTTTCTTGTGAAATATTTCTGGATTTTTTCAATTGTGTTCATATCAGATACATGATATGGGTTCCAGACTGATCACTGATATTTGAGTATTGGTTTAGCAAATGTTTTGTATGCTCTAGTTATTAGTGTAGTACTACCAGAGAAGAAGCTGTGTAGGATTAGATTAACAATTCTTAATGCCTTTTTGGCTAGGTAGTTACAGTGGGCTATAGCATTTAGATCGTTAGAGATGAATACTCCAAGATCCTTGACAGAGTTTGGATCATCAACAAGGTGTTGACTATTTAGTTTTTATTTTATTTTCTGATATTTTTTTTGCCAATATGTAAGACAGAGCATTTATTTGCTGAGATTTGAAGTTGCCATTTGATTGACCATTCTGATACATAGTCAAAGTCTTTTTGGAGGGTAGGAGTATTGTCTGTGGTGTTGAATAGCTTTACATCATCAGCGAGGAGAAAGCAGTTGCTCTTAATATGATCACAGAGGTCATTTATGTGGAGTATGAAGAGAGTTGATCCTAAAACACTTCCTTGGGGGAAACCACTGTTGACAGGTATAGCATTTGATAGGACGTTCCCAATTTTGACCATTTGTGGTCTGTTTGACAGGAATGCTTCTATCCAGTTATGTAGGCATCCAGAGAAACCATAAGATTTTAAGGCTAGGTCACACTGGCCGATGGATGCAAAACATATGCAAAAAGGACACAGAGGACGAGCAAAATTTTGGGGGTGGTTCCATCTGTTGTTATCCACTCTCAAAAGTGGTGAAAATTTGTATAAACAGAACGGACAGCAATGGAAAGGAACAGACGGGGGTAGTACGTAGCGAGGATGTCAAGCGGAAGTTCGTAGGAAGCCTAGCAGATGGAAGCAGATGGAAGCAGATGACACATCCGAAGGGCTTCCGGGGGAGAATAGCGAAGCGGACGCGTAGCGGAAGGAGTGGATGCATAGCGAATGACACGGATGCATCACAGACACCTATATGTTGCATAGCGGATGCAAAGCAGTCACTGCACATGCGGGGAGGATGAATTGTGTCAGCTCCACGGATATAAAAGGATGCAGCTCGCAAGCAGTCACCATTCAGAGGAAAGACCTGCTGCCAGAGACATCTTGAAAGAACACCATGGTTCGTCAGTCAGGGAAGAAGAGAAAGCCTGTGCCTAGCCCTGGAAAGAAGGACAGAACCACCATCCCACCCCCTGGTGCTGACTCTGAAGCTGCTGGTGCTGCTGGTGCTTCTCCTGCTGGTGCTGTTGGTGCTTCTCCTGCTGGTGCTGCTGGTGCTTCTCCTGCTGCTGGTGCTGCTGGTACTGCTGGTGGTGCTTCTCCTGCTGCTGGTGCTGGTGCTGGTGCTGGTGCTGGTGCTGCTGGTGCTTCTCCTGCTGGTGCTTCTGGTGGAACTGCTGCTGTGGTGGACCAGCCCCAAGGCTCTCAAAGCCCTGCTGAAGGCCCTGAAGCCCCTGTCAGAGGGAGGAAGAGGCAAGGCAAGGAGAAGGGAGAGAGGAAACAGTACTCCATTTCCAAGGACCATGAGGACAAGGTGCTGGAATGCCTGAGGGAGAATGAGTACTTGTGGAGAAAGGGCCACAGACTCTATCACAACACCAAGAGAAAGCAGGCAGCGTGGAGAGACAAGGCAGAGAGCCTGGGCTACACTTTAGATGTACTTCTGGGATGGTGGAAGCACATGCACACCTGGTATGGCAAGCTGCACCTGAAGAAATCTGGCCAGGCCGCTGTCAAGCTCACTGACCGGGAGATGTACATCATGGCCAAGTGCAGCTTCCTGGAGGGTGAGGTCCACCACTGAGAAGCAGCCCCTTTGCCAACCCACTCCCTCAGCCCACAGACAGGCACTCCTCTTCCAGCCTGGAGACAGCTACCATGTCCAGGCAGGTGTCTTTGGAGGGCCCCATGGCAGAGACCCCCCTGACAGCTGCACTCCCCATGCCAGAGGACGTGGAGGATCCCCTGTCTCAAATGGAGCAAGAAGAAGCAGCAGCCAGAGACCAAGCCACACCCACACCCAGTTCCACCTCCACAGAAAGCAGGCAGAGAGGCAGACCGGAGGGACAGACCACACTGTCCTCTTGGACATCAGGGACACAATCAAAGCCAGCACAGATCTCCTTTCCCAGCTGGTCCACTTCGACATACCATCCTCCAACCACAAGCCCTTCATCACGTACATGAGCCAGACCCTCATGGACATGCCTAAGGTCCAGTACCAGGTGATGAAGGAGAGGATCACAGCTCTTCTGCATCACCCTCCAGGCCCAGGTGAACCTGCTCCTACCCATTCCAGGTCTGCTCCTCCACCCCAGGCGATGTCACAGCCCTTCCACGGCTTTCAACAGCTCCTCACCTACCAAGCCTACCACTACCAGGACTTCCCACAGCAGAGGCAGCCCTTCCCAGTCCAGGCCCAGGTACATTGCACGCCACAGAGGCCTCACCTGACCCAGCTACAGACCAGTCACCCCACTACACTCCTCCTTCCTCCACCCCACAGCCAAGCCCCTCAACAGAGAATCTGTCAGCAGTACTGTGCCTGAAATCCCAGGTCCTTGAGGAAGGGCCTCTCAACCTCACGGGACTGAGTAAGCTCTCGGATAGCTTCCTGAACACACCATCCCCTGTTGTACTCTTGGGGCCAGGCACCCCAATGGTGCCTCAGACCAGCACTTCAGCCACAGCCACTTCCACAGTCCCTGGCAGCTCGACAGCTGAGAACACGGACATGCCTCAGAGTGACTGAGAATAGTGCCAGAGACTGAGTTGTTACCTGTTCAATTTATCTTTGCTTAAAGACACTTTACTTGGTTCATTTTGTTTTTTTAATAAAGTCATACAGTTTACTTAAGACAGTTGTTAATAAAGGTTATCTTTGCTTCACACACTTGGTTCATTTTATTTACTTAATAAAGTGTTGGTGAAAACTTTTAAAAAAGGGTTAAGCCTTTGCATGCTTGTGGGATCAGAAAGGATAGTTGTGAGATGGGTAAGGATAGCTGTGGGATGGGTAAGGATAGTTGTGGGATGGGTAAGGATAGATGTGGGATTGATAAACCTTCAGTGCAAGCATAGTGGGACTGTATGGTCCACCCTCCAAGCTGCCACACATATGGCCCTTTTTTTTTATCAATAACAATTTATTCATTGATCAACACATTTCACAATAAACAAAGCTTTTTATTAATGCCCTATTCATTGTAGGGTCACTCAACATACATGGCACAATCTCATCAGTGTTATGAGACAGGCTGAAGGAAGCATCCATTAACCATCTATTATCCTGTCTTGCCACTCCACTGCTCCAGCTGGGGAGTTGCACCAGGGTTTCAGGAGGTTGCGCTGCTTCTTCCCTTCATGTGAAGCTCTGTTGGGGCCTTGTACATCCACAGTGTTTATCAGGTTTCGTCCTTTCCTCCATTCACCAGGCTCCATGTCCCCATTCCCTTGTTGACGGTCCACAAGCCTGTTCTGCAACACTGAGTAGCTATTGTGCAGGATGCAGCAAGCTTCCAAGATGCTCCTCACAGTTCCTGGGTGATGTTGCTTCGTGGTGAAAAGTACCTGGAACCTGTTGGCCAGGATGCCAAAGGTGTTCTCCACCACCCGTCTTGCCCTGGACAGCCTGTAGTTGAAGATCCTCTCTTTACGGGTGAGGTATCTTGAAGTGTAGAGCTTCATGAGGTAGGTTCTGAGGGAGAAGGCGTCATCACCCATGATGAAGTAGGGCACATCTTGTGTGTCATTTGGTAGGGGGTCTGGATCTGGAAAACCCATGATGAGGTTGCATTACAGCCCCTCCTTGAGGTCACTGGCGTTGTATACCTGGCTATCTGAAGCTGATCTGTTGCCTGAAGCATCGATGTACATGAACTTGGCAAAGAGGATGATACTGAAGTCTCCTTGTAGTTGTGATAAGAGGACCCTGAGTTGGCTGGAGCTTTGCAATCTACGTGCTTCCCATCTATGGCTCCAACGATGTGGGGAAAGTTCCACCTCTGATATCACTGCTATGCAACTTTCCTCCAGCCTTCTTCAGTGGTGGGACACTGGAGGAGCTCCTCCAGGTATTCTTCGATGATGGCCTGCACCACTTCTCTGACCACAATGCTGATGGTGTTGTGTGGCACCCTCCAGGCATACTGCATGTTTCTGTATGTGGTTCCAGAGGCCAGATGCCACAGAGTCAGTGCCACCTTCAGTCCAGGGTCCAGGCTGGGATGGAAGTTGGTGCTCGGCTTGGTCTACCTGGGTCTCAGACGCTCAACAAGTTCATCAAACATGGCTGGTGGCATCCTCATGAAGTGCTGGAATGCACAAGTGTCTTCATTCCTCAGCTTCACCATCAACTTGTCATACAGTCCAAACTCCACTGTTCTCCCGATCCATCATCAGACCCACACAACTCTTGGATGTCTCCTCTTTGCATAGAAAAGGTGAAACAGTCTGAACAGGGCTTGGTTCTGGTGTTGAATGATGGCAGCTACCATAAGGACTGTGTTATGATCCATGGTGGAGATCAATGGATGATGTGGGAGAGTAAGACCAAGGGTGAAGAGGTCTGTACACCATGGCTGCTGGACTCATACTGAGATCCAGGTGATTTCCTCCCACTTTTTATATGAAATATCAGTTGTCCAATAGGTGTCCTTCCACATATTCTAGGCATACTCCAGACATCCTAAATATCTGAGATATGTCCCATATACAAACATTTTGTCCATTTTAATGCTTTATATACGAGATGCATCTGCTTATATCCTTTCTATTTCCATGCTACTAACGCTGTTAGTGGACGTTCCATGTACCTTTCGGTTCCTCCCTCTTTCTGCTTTCAGCTGCAGCGGATGTGAGTTGAGGGGATGGCCAGAGGATGCAGAGAGGATACAGCGGATGTGTATCGGATGACAATGGACATAGAACGTTTGTTGGCTGTATGTGTCGCGGATGTGTCGCCATCGTACGCGGCGGAAAGTTCATCCACTCAAAAAGTTTTGTGCAGCTCAAAACTTTTTGAGCGGATGAAATAGCAGTAGACAGATGTTTGACGGATAGAGCTTATGAAACACGTACGCAGTGAGTACACAACGGATGCATTGCATTTTCCAATGGATGGCAAGCTTTTTTGTCCATTTTACATCCTCTTTGCATCTGTTGATGCAGTGGGACATGGGCTTTAGTTTTAGTGATAATTTTTCATGTACCACTGAATTAAAGGCTTTATAGAAGTCTATGTTGATTGCGTCTATTTTTTTGCCTTGATCGAATTGTGTAGTCCATAAGTTTTTGCAGTGTAAGAGTTGCAGATTACAGAATAGTTTTTTTCTGAAACCAAATTGTTTATTAGAGAGTAGGTTTTTTGTCTCTAAGTGGAGGATAATGGATTGGTTAATAATTGATTCCATGACTTTACAGGTGATGCAGCATAAGGAGATTAGTCTGTAATTTTCAACTAGGCTGGGGTCTCCCTTTTTGAAGATGGGGATGACTGTGGCTTGTGACCATAGTTTTGGCAAGGAGCTGGTCCTGAAAGATTTTTCAAAGATTATGCTTAGAGGTTCTGCTATGGCAGTGGATAGCTTTTTTAAGAAGTAGGCACATATTCTTTTTTTTTTTTTGAAGAAAATTTTATTGATTTTTAGAAACAAACACAAACAAACAGAACACAGAACATGAAAACATAAAACCTCTTTTCTGAAAGCAGCCTGATCCCGGGTTACATCTCTTTGTACAGACAACAATTCAAATTCGTGCTTATTTTTACATTCCATTCCATATCTTATTACCATTCTACATTTTCTGTATAGCTTCTCCCCTCTTTTAATTTTCTTAATTTTATTTTTATTTGTTTCATCTCAAATCAGATCATTATATTTATATTCTTTGTCTTTTCTATTTCAGCTGTCTATTATCTTTTCTCATTAAACAAAATTCCTCCTGTGGTCACTGATTGGAATATGACGCCTTTATATCTTTCCCCTAAAATTATAACACTTAATATAGAACATAACTTCCATTCGGATTCCGCGTAGTACATTAAAGCTATATGCTACATTTCAAAAAGAAAAAGAAAAGAAAAATTTAAATATATAATATAATTAAAACAACAACCTATACCAATTCAATTCTATCATTAATGTTACTATTCATTTAAATTTTAAGCATTTAACACATTACTTTTCAAGTAGGTATCATGATTCTATGGGAACGCTTATACACTTTCCTTAATTACTTCCCCCCCAGTTCACTTGCATTTTAAAACATAATGCCATTCCTTTCTAAATTAATTCTCTCATTTAATTCATTCCATCTATTTTATTCACAAATGTTTCACTAAATCATACGTTGTTTCCAATTTTCTAACTTTATTTCTAAATATAAATATAACAATACAATCATATGTACCTTTGCAGAATCACTTTTTCAATTAAATTTTTACCCATTATCTCCAAATAAGTCCTGTTTCTTTACATGTTGCTTCACACCCTTGTAGCTTCTCTTCTCTTCCCTCCTCCTTTGCTTCTTCACTCTGCTCTTTTTACCCCCTTGTCTCTTCACCTTGATTTCCCTTTTCTGTATTCCCTTTTTCTGTTGCTTTCTCACATTATATCCACCTTTCACCTTATTTTTCCCTTTTTTGGTTGTTTTTTTAGGTCTCAAATTCTCTTTCCCCTCTTTCCCTTTTCTTCCCCAAGTAGAGTTACTTGTTCATTTAAAATGGCTTCTTCTTTGTCCTAATCTTCTTGTTGCATAGTCTTTTCTTGTAATTACTCATAGGTAGAGATCGCAATTTCTAAGAATTGAAAAACGGAACCAAGAGAGCCCTTCCCTTCTTGTTCCTCTTCTTTAAGTTTTTTAAATTCTATTTTCAGTTCATCCACAAGTGATGCCATTGTAGAGTTTTTTTTCTTTTAAAACAACCACCCAAGTGTTTTTAATCCTTCAAATATAGTTCCGAAAGTCCCAAAATCAGCAAGCAATCCAAATACACTCAAGCTGTTTCTTTTGACACCTTCTTCCTTTTTTTACTTTCTCTTCCTGGGATTTGTATTTAGTTACAAAGTTCCAGTTAAAATGTATCTTTTAGAAGTCCTGTTAAAATTTAACTTTAGATTCTTTAGAATCCAGGCTATCTCCTCCTTCTAAATCCTGTTCTTATTCTCTTCCTCTCCCTTCCCACTTACAGCAAAAAAAATAAAATAAATCCTTCTTTCCTTTCATATTCAGAAATCTTTGTTGTCCCCTTGGCATTAAATTTTCCAGCTGAAATACCTGTTGATGCCAAAACAGATTTTTCCAATTTCTCATTCATCTCTGTTTGCTGTCAACGTAAGGAAGGAGAGTGAATTTTTTTTTTCCCTTTTTCCCTTTCATTCACTGCTTCTGAATCTTCTTTGGGAGTGATGTATCCTTTTTTTAAAAATTTGAGTTCCAGGATGCCTTAGTTGTTGTTTCTTATCCCGGTCAGCCAAACCTTTCACTTCAGCACTTTCTTCTTCCTGCACATTCTTTTCCAGATGAGGGCTTCTTTGAGACAGGCATTTCTGAATGCTGCTCTACCACCTTCGAGAAAGGGAGTTTAGCCAGCTGGCGAGGAAAGATGCGGCTTTCCTCAACCCTGCTGGAGTCTCCCACGTCTTCACCAACCTCTATGGGGTGGCTTATCCCCGAAGCCAGCTGGCTCGGGGCACTCCAGTGGCACACCCAGGCAGAAACCACACACGTTCGTGGATTCCTGCCTGCCGCTGAAGCCCTGCAAACCGGAAGTTCCCAAGGAAGTAGGCACATATTCTGTCCGGTCCAATAGATAGAGATGGTTTTAGACTGCATAATGGTTTTTCCGCATTGTCTTCTGTAAAATCGATATGTATTAGATCATTGTAGTTATTGTTAGGGATAACATTGTTCACCCTAACTGTTTTAGGTGAAATACTAACTATGAATCATAGTTAATGTATGCAGCTTTAACTGTAAAATAGCAACTGTGGGTGTGGTTATGAAAACCATATAAAAGTAGAAAGGCTACAGCTTGCTCTCTCTCTCTCTGGCTTTGATGATCCCTGATTACTGCTTGGAAGCAAGACTGCATTGCTCGAACGGGAGAGACAACAACGGACTGATTTATGTGAACTGACAATAGGATATTCTACATGGACTTTGCTAACTGAATATCCCTGAATGGACTGACTACATGGTAAATGAATATTGGACTGTTTTTTGACTATGCTATAAACTTATACTGGAATAAAATATATTCTTGATAGAACAAGCGTATCTGTTATTTTTACTGTATGTTAATAAACATACAAGCTTAGCTCACA
>BLBF01000005.1:65372626-65431306 GCA_015471245.1 Laticauda colubrina | reverse complement strand
CTATCTATCTATCTATCTATCTATCTATCTATCTATCTATCTATCTAAAGAGAATATAATATTATGGCTATCTCTATATTTTTGGGGATCAATTTTGCAATCAAATATACAAAGCGTGCAGAAGAAATTCCATTTATCTATCCTAAAATTTTCACTTGAAAATAGAGAAATGCATGATTGATATTTGATTCCTAAACCTAGACAATGTTTTATTTTTTTAGGTAACAAGTCGTCTCTTGATGACAAACATGAGCCCAATATTTTTGAAAAGAAGTTCATAATGGTTCTTTTTAACTAAAGTTTTTGTACAGTTATATTTGTGCAGATATATTATGCTTGTGAGATGCTGGAATCTTCACATAAATAAGTGTCAATTAATTTTCAGTGGCATTTTTATTGTAATTTTTAAAGTTCAAGAACCAACAATTTTGATAAAATATACCAAGGTTCTTTGACATAATAACACACACTAAAACTCGGCATGCTTTTTCTTGTCAAATACTGTAAAAGATGTAAATATTAGAATTATTATTAATTGCTGTGGGCTGGTTGTACTCTGAAAGGAAATAATTAATATCTTTGTTGATTGATGCTGCAGCGGGAATGCTAAAGAGGAACATAATGAAGCAGTTTGGAAGCTGGCCAGAAAATGCAGGGATGATATCTCTTCCCTAAAAAGAAGTTCCCTGAAATTGTTAATAACTCTAGCTTGTGTATTTTAGAATTGCCACCTGGCTATTTTAATCTTCCTTTAACCACTAAAAACTAGCAGTGATAGTCAGCTGAAAATGGTAAGAAAATCCCTGAAATCAAAGAAAACATCTAGGCATGACAACCGAATGCTAGACTAGATTTCAGTTGGTCTTAAACCAGATGGGGACAGAGAATTTTGCTTCTTAAAAACTTCTGTTCTCACTGGCTATTACAGGCAATTGAGAAGATGAAAAGGTTGTTATGTAGTGTTCTTCTTTGAAATGCAAATAAGTAGGAAGGAAGCAGGTATTCCATCTGCATCAGGAAGTTGACTTGGAAGATCAACTCTATAATTTTAAGAATTGATGTTTTTCAATCTGTGGATTGCTCCCTTAAAAACAAGATCTGGCACCATTTGTCAAGGAACAGTACGAGATGGAAACAGAGTGAGCATTACTGGCTTGAGGTGCATCAGTCTCAAGGATATTATGATTTATTTTAAATGATACAACTTCTTTTATTATTAGATCAAATTCTTGGCAGCCACTGTATTGTAGCTTTACTCTTCAGTTTCTGAATCAGTGGCAAAGTATTATTTACTATTAATAGTTGTGGAATAGTGATTGCAGTAAAATAGATTCTCTACCACTTTGAATAACCAGAAATAAATAAATAAATAAATAAATAAAGAAAGAAAGAAAGAAAGAAAGAAAGAAAGAAAGAGGGAGAAGGAAGGAAGGAAGTTTGCCTTGACACAAGTTACAGTAAATTGAGTCCCCTGACATAAATATTCTTAATAAATATATTCTCTTAATATAACATATTTATGGGTATTTATTTCATTAATACCTAAATATATGTTATAAGCTCTGCAAAATAGATACCTTTCAGTTTATTTTTACCTGAAAAATTGTATTACAATATTCAGAAAAAATTGTGCATTGATGCAGTAAGAACAGAAACATTCACATTTTTTTAAAAAAAAATGTATTTACAATCAAATAGTGATATTTGAATACAACCAAACAAATGTATTTGTATTATATAATGTTTAAAATAAATTGGCCTTTTAGCTAGACATAACAGAAGTTATACACTACATTTACTCATGAAAGCAAGTGCTTTGGTTTGAGTATTTATGAACATGCTTGATTTTGTAGTGTACATTTCATGTTACCAACAAAAAAGCTCAGTTGAGGCTGATATTTTTAACTGAGTTTAAAAATTCAATTCAAAGGATTACATAAACAATATGTAGGACAATGTTGATTAATGGTTCCTAAAGAACTCAAATGTATTTGACCCTGTTACTGAATGCTATAAAGCAGAAGCAGTCACAATTAAATATCCTAATACTCTTGATGATAACAATAATAATGATGAAAACTTTGTTGTTAAAAAAGTACAGCTTTCGAAAAACATAGCAGGAAACAAAGAGTTAGTGCCAAGCCAAAGGAAAAGAGAAAAGGTTGGGACTGATAAAACTCAAGGGCGCTTCAGATCCAGATCCTGGAAGAAGGACAGCAAAACAATTCTTTATTCTGTTACAGAATTTTATCTGAAGCTGAACATCCATTTTATCTTATAAAATTTAAAGTACCAGATCATTATATTTTTCTGTATTGCCCCACTTCATAAAAGGATCTTCTTTGAAAGGAAAAATAAATTTTATTCCATTTCTTTCGCTTCTCTGGTTCTTTCCCACTTTCATTTCAAAGGGTTTGTTGTTGAGGTAGTTGTTGTCTTTTTTTTTTTTTTACTAGAAAAAATGTTTCTGTTGCTTCTGGTGTTTCAAAACCTAGAAGCAGAACCTCATTGTTCTTCTCTTGACATCAGACTCTATGTTGTTATCTGCCAGTAGATTTTTCCTTTTAAGATAATCAAAAACAGAATGGTATTAATTTTAAGAAGTTGAAAGAAGATAAAAAAGGAGAGTTTGGCTGGCGATGAAAGCCTCAGCTTTCCCAAATTGAAGAGGCAGATGTTTTCACAAGTTGTCACTGTTTTCCACTTTTTCCCTTGACTGTCAGTAATGTTATGATCTCTGATCCCATCCATATGGATGGAAGCTCAGCTAGTTCCAAATGCCTGAAGCAGATTTCATGTCTGTCATCACAATTAAGGGGAACAGCATAGTCCCAAATCTTTCCATAGAAGAAATACATTAATAAGTAATGTTCCTTCTTCCCTTTCCCTTTCTTCTTCCTTTAACTTTCAGTGAACTTTAGGTCACATAAAAAGGAAGGTTGGTTTGGTTGTTGCTAAAACAGCTGCTGAAAGGAACTGCACTTGGATGGAAAAGTACAGATAGTCCTTGACTTATAACAATTTACCTCGTTTCCATTCGAAGTTACAATGGCACTGAAAATACTGACGCATGACCATTTTTCACAAATATCTCATTGCAACATTGTCACATGATTTACATTTGTATGTTTGATGACTGACTCACACTTATGATGGTTGCAGTGCCTTGAAGTCATGTGATCCCCTTTTGCAACTTTCTGACAAGCAAACTCAATGAGGAAAACCAGATTCACTTTACAAGCCTGTTAGTAATTTAACAACTGCAGTGATTTGCTTAACAAATGTGGCAAGTAAAGTTGTAAATGTGGGGCAAAACAATTAAAATTAACAAACTTCTCATTTAGCAACATAAATTTTGGGTTCAAATGTGGTCGTAAATTGAGGACTACCTCTAAGAGCATATATACTTTGTTTCTAACAGCTAGGTCAGTGATCCTTCTTTTGCATATGAATTGCTATGATCTATGGCAGGAGTAGTAAACTCAAGGCCTGGGAGGCGAATCCGGCCCATAGGGTGCTTAGATCTGTCCCATGGGGCCACCCTGGAGACAACAAGGAATGCCCATGGTGGCTCTGCCAGTGAAAACGGAGCTTGGGAAGCTTCTGTGCATCCCTCCGAGCTTCGTTTTCACTGGCAGGTGGTTGCAGTAGGCCATTGTAGCCTAAAACAGAGCTCAGAAAACTTTTCTTTTTTTTTGCTGGGCTACCATGTAGGCACCCCCAACACGAGTAATGTTGAGCTGGCCATGCCCACCCTAGCCCCCCAAGGTCAAACACAACCCTGATGCAGCCCTCCATGAAATCGAGTTTGACACCCCTGATTTTTGGTAAGACATGAGAACAAACTTGGGTGGATCAAAGAAAGGGACATGTTCCTCTTCCTCTTTCCCTCTCCCAACTCACATTCTTACTTAATAAACCTCTGGTTTATTGGTCACAATAATATCCTGCACATTACTTTGATTGTTACTGATCTTTTGGTGTTCTCTAAACCAATAGGAAATGGACATTTATCTTCTTTCTGGGGATTTCATTTCAAGTATTAAAGCCCATGTCACACTGCACCAATGGATGGAAAGAGGATGTAAAATGGAGAGAAACACTTGCCATCCGTTGGTTAATGCGATGCTTCCGTTCTGTACTCACTGCATACGTTTTTCATCCTCTCTAACTGTCCAGCATCTGTCAACTGAGATTCCATCCGCTCAAAAAGTTTTGAGCTGCTCAAAACTTTTTGAGCGGAAAATGTATCCAACGCGTCTGTTCTGCATCTACAACACATACGGGGAACATCCGTTCTACATCTGTCGTCATCCGTTATGCGTCCGCTATGTCCGCTAGGCATCCGCTGCGCATCCGCGCAACTCGCATCCGCTCCAGCGGAAAACGGACACAGGGAGGAAGTGAAACGGACACGGAACGGACACAAAGTGTTAGTAGCATGGACGGAGAAAGGATGAAAGCTGATGCAGCTCGCATACAAAGCATTAAAACCGAAAAAAAGTTCGCAGAGGGGACCTATCTCAGATATTTAGGATGTCTGCAGGAAGCCAAGAGGATGCAAAGGGACACCGAGCAGAAAACCTATCTTTCCGATAAAAAGGGGGAGGAACTCACCTGGATCTTACTTTCAGTCCAGTAGCCCTGCTGTGCAGACATTTTCAGCCTTCTTCTGGTTCTTGCTCTTCCACAGCATCCAGTCATGTCCACCATGGATCATCATACACTCTTTTTGGTAGCCACCATCATTCTGCAACAGTGCAAAGCCATCTACAGGCTCTTTCACCTGTTCTACGGGAAGAAAAGGAGGTGGCCAAGAAGTGTCTGGGTCCGAAGATGGATCAGGAGAAGAGCAGAGTACGGACTGTACAACAAGCTGAGGAACGAAGACCCTCGTGCATTCCAGAACTTCATGAGGATGCCTCCACCCATGTTTGACGAAGTTGTAGAGCGGCTGAGACCCAGGTTGACCAAGCACAGCACCAACTTCCGGCCCAGCATGGACCCTGGGATCAAGGTGGCACTGACTCTGTGCCAGCTGGCCTCAGGGACCACTTACAGGAGCATGCAGTACGACTGGAGGATGCCACACAACACCATCAGCATTGTGGTCAGAGAAGTGGTGCAGGCCATCATCGAAGAATATCTGGAGGAGCTCCTCCAGTGCCCTCCATTGAAGAAGGGTGGAAGAAAGTTGCAGAGCAGTGGTATCAGAAGTGGAACTTCCCCCACACCATTGGAGCCATAGATGGCAAGAACGTGGCTTGCAAAGCTCCAGTCAACTCAGGGTCCACTTATTTCAATTACAAGGGCTTCTTCAGCATCATCCTCTTCGCCATGGTCGATGCTGACAAGTTCATGTACATCGATGATTCAGGCAACGGTTCATCTTCAGATGCCCAGGTATACAACGCCAGTCACCTCAAGGAGGGGCTGGAATGCAACCTCATGATGGGCTTCCCAGATCCAGACCCCCTGCCCAACGACACACAAGATGTGCCCTACTTCATCGTGGGGGATGACGCCTTCTCCCTCAGAACCTACCTCATGAAGCCGTACACTTCCAGATGCCTCACCCTTGAAGAGAGGATCTTCAACTACAGGCTGTCCAGGGCAAGGTGGGTGATGGAGAACGCCTTTGGCATCCTGGCCATCAGGTTCCAGGTACTTCTTACCACAATGCGGCATCGCCCACAGACCATGAGGAACATCGTGGAAGCTTGCTGCATCCTGCACAATCTCATGCGCACCCGCTACCCAGTGTTGCAGAACAGGCTCCTGAACCTCCAACAAGGCAATAGGGACATGGAGCCTGTTGAATGGAGGCAAGGGCGAAACCTGATAGATACTGTGGATGTGCAAGGCCCCAACATAGCTTCACGTGAAGGCAAGAAGCAGCGCAACCTCCTGAAACACTGGTGCAAGTCCCCAGCTGGAGCAGGGGAGTGGCAAGACAGGATGATAGATGCTTAATGGATGCTTCCTTGAGCCTGTCTCATCACACTGATGAGATTGTGCCATATATGTTGAGTGGTCCTACAATGAACAGGGCATTTAATAAAGAGTTGTGTTTATGTTGAAATGTGTGGATCAATGAGTACATTGTTATTGATAATAAAGGGCCATATGTGTGGCAGCTGGAGGTTTATCTATCCCACAGTTATCCTTACCTATCCCAAAGGTATCTTAACCCATCCCTGCCCATCCTACAGCTATTACCCATCCCAAAGGTATCCCTGCCCATCCCAAAGCTATCTTAACCCATCCCAAATGTATCCCTGCCCATCTCACTGTTATCTTAACCGATCCCACAAGCATGCAAAGGCTTAAACCATTTCTAAAAGTTTCCACCAAGACTTTATTGACTAAAATAAATGAAGCAAGTGTGTGAAGCAAAGATAATCTTTATTAATAACAAGTTGGAAAAGAAAAATGACCCAAGTCAAGTGTACAAAGCAAAAATAAAGTCAACAGGTAGCCACCCAGTCTCTGGCACTCTTCTTGGTCACTCTGAGGTATGCCCAGTCTCAGGGATGAAGGGTCTAGGTGCTGTGGAGGTGGCTGCAGCTGGAGTGCTGGTCTGAGGCATCATTGGGGTGCCTGGCCCAGAGAGGACAACAGGGGATGGTGTGTTGAGGAAGCTATCAGAGAGCTGGCTCAGCCCCGTGATGTTGAGAGCCCCTTCCTCCATGACATGGGGTGTCAGCCCCAATACTGATGACAGATGTTCTGAGGCCAGGCTTGGCTGTGGGGTGGAGGAAGGAGCAATGTAGTGGGGATGTCTGGTCTGCAGCTGAGCGAGGTGAGGCGTGGGTGGCATCTGTGGAGTGGGTGGCATCTGTGGTGTGGGTGGCATCTGTGGCATGGGTGGCATCGGTGGCATCAGTGGCATTGGTGGCACCGGTGGAATTCGATGTACCTGTGCCTGGACTGGGAAGGGCTGCCTGTGCTGCTGGAGCTCCTGGTATCTGTAGCCTTGGTAGGTGAGGGCCTGTGGAAAGCCTTGGAAGGGCAGTGACATCACCTGGGGTGGAGGAGCAGGCCTGGACTGGGTGGAAGCAGGTTCAGCTTGGTCTGGAGGGTTGTGAAGAAGATCGGTGATCCTGTCATTCACCACCTGGTACTGGGGTTCTGACATGTTCATGAGGGTCTGGTTGACGTAGGTGAGGAAGGGCTTGCGGTTGGAGGATGGGACGTCGGTGTGTACCAGCTGAGAGAAGAGATCTATGCTGCTTCTGATGGTGTCCCTGATCTCCAGCAGGACAATGTGGCTCTGCCCCTCCGTTCTGCTTCTCTGCCTTTCGGTGGAGGTGGAGCTGGGGGTGGATGCAGGTTGGCCTGTGGTGGAAGTGCCCTCTCCTTGCTCCCACTGTGTCAGGGGGTCCTCCACGCACTCCGCCACAGGTAGTACAGCTGCCTGGGGAGTCTCCATCATGGCTCGCTCCACAGATACCTGCCTGGACACAGGAGCTGACTCTTGGCCAGAAGATTACTGGCTCTTAGCAGGCTGCCTGAGAGAGAGGGTTCTGAGAGGGGCTGTTCCTCAGTGGTGGATCTCACCCTCCAAGAAGCTGGACTTGGCCATCACGTAGGTCTCTTGGTCCATCAGCTTGACCGTGGCCTGGCCAGATTTCTTGAGGTGCAGCTTCCCGTACCAGGTGTACATATGCTTCCACCAGCCGAGGAACACCTCTGAAGTGTAGTCCAGGCTCTCCGCCTTCTCTCTCCAAGCAGCCTGCTTCCTTTTGGTGTCTCGATAGAGCCTGTGTCCCTTCCGCTATAGATATTCGTTCTTCCTCGGCCATTCCACCACCATTCCTCATATTCCTCTTCGATTGAGTATTGCTTCCTCTCCCGTTCACATGTCTGCCTCTTCCTCCCTCTGGCAGGGCCATATGGGCCCTGGTCAGAGGGGCTTCGAGGTTGTAGGGGCTGCTCCTCCACACGAGCAGCAGCAGCAACAACAACAACAGTAGCAGCAAAAGCAAGACCAGCAGGACCAGCAGCGCCAGCAGGACCAGGATCAGCAGCAGCAGAGTAAGCACCAGCAGTGCCAGTAGCACCAGTAGGATCAGGAGCACCAGCAGCACCAGCAGCACCAGCAGCACCAGCAGCACCAGCAGCACCAGGAGCAGCGCCAACAGAGTAAGCACCAGCAGAAGCACCAGCACCAGGAGCAGCACCAGCAGAAGCTCCAGCACCAGAAGAGCGAGCCCAAGCAGCAGAAGCCCCAGCAGAAGCAGAGTCAGGGCCAGGGGGTGGGATGGTGGCCCTGTCCCTCTTGCCAGGGCTGGCAGCAGATGACTGAGGCTTTCTATTCTTCCCCATGGTTGTTGGCTTGTTGGCTTGCTGGCTGGCTGGCTGGCTGGAGCTGTGTCTGGCTGCAGGTCTTTCCTCTGAATGGTGACCTGCTTGCGAGATGCTTCCCTTTATATCTGCGGGGCTGACGCAATGCATCCTCCCCGCATGCGCAGTGAATGCTGTGCATATGCTAGGCATCCGCTAGGCTTCCGCTCTGCATCCGCTTCATCCGCTTGGCATCCGCTCTGCATCTGCTCTTTCCCCTGCACGTCCGCTTCACTGTGCTCCCCCGGAAGCCCTGCGGATGTGCCATTCGCTCCCATCCGCTTCCATCCACTAAGCTTCCGTGGAGCATCCGCTTTCCATCCTGGCTATGTCGTCCCCCCATCCGTTCCTTTTCGTTGTTCTCCAATCTGCTTATGCAAATTTGGGGCACTTTTGAGAACGGATAACAATGGATGGAACATTTTCTCATCCGCTGTGTCCTTTTTACAAATGTTTTGCATCCGTCGGCCAATGTGACAGGGCCTTAAGGAAATGATTTCATATTTTCCTTTCGGGGGTTGTTCTCACGTTCTTCAAATTCTCTTCCTTGGACTTGGACACTACTATTCTGATTTTCTTCATTGCTATTCTCCCAGCTTTTCCTATTTTTTTTATATCTTTCTTAAGGTATGATGTCCTGAAATGGACCTAATTCTTGAAGTGAGGATTAACCAATGAAGGTTAAACAATTCTGTTCATGCAACTGAAAATGCATTCCAGAAAATCAGAAAAGAGCTGGAAGGGACCTGGGAGGTCTTCTAGTCCAACCCCCTTCTCAGTCAGGAGACTCTGTACCATTTCAGAGAAGTCCAGTCTCAGACAAGTCCAGTCTTAAAGACCTCCAATGATGAAGCACCCACAATTTCTGAAGGTAATTGTTGCTAGAAAGTTTTTCCTCAGTTAGAAAATTTCCCATTTTGCAATTATACCAAATGACTATTTCACATTTAATTTACGATCAATTTCTATTTTAACAAAGCATCATCAATATCTTGGTCAGTTTCTTAAATGTTGCTGCTATTTCCATTTCATACATGTAGTTAACAATATTTCTTTCGTTCCATAAATGTTGTTTTGGATAGATGATTCTATCCATTGACATTGATTATTTTGGGAGTTTTTCTGTGTTTCAGTCCTAGATACTTGATAGGAGACTAAATATAATATCAAAATCCATCCTTTGAGATTATAGTCCTCCTTTTACCCTTAAAAGATGGAGCAGATTGGTATTATAAATCTCAAACTATTATAGATTGCAGCCTAAATGAAGGAAAAATAAGTCATCAAAAGAAGTTGAGGATATGTACTGGGTTTGGAAACAAACAGCAGTAAACAAAACAGTAGCTTTCATATTCTTCAGATATTTTTTAATCAAATATATTTGCAGGAAAAATATGTTCGCAAGTATTTCCTTAGGATGACCCTACTAATAGATGTTACTCTGGGAATAAACATGGGAAAGTATATTTTTAAAATGTATCATTTTTCTCAAGCAGGTAAAGCCCATGTCACACTGCACCAACAGATGGAAAGAGGATGTAAAACGGAGAGAAACACTTGCCATCCATTGGTTAACGTGATTCTTCCGTTCTGTACTCACTGCATACGTTTTTCATCCTCTCTATCCGTCCAGCATCCACCGACTGAGGTTCCATCCGCTGAAAAAGTTTTGAGCTGCTCAAAACTTTATGAGCAGAAAATGTATCCAACGCGTCCGTTCTGCATCTGCAACACATATGGGTAACATCCGTTCTACATCCGTCGTCATCCGTTACGCGTCTGCTATATCCGTTAGGCATCCGCTGCGCATCCGCACAACTCAAATCTGCTCCAGTGGAAAACGGACACAGGGAGGAAGCGAAACGGACGCGGAATGGATGCGCAGCATTAGTAGCACGGACAGAGAAAGGATGAAAGCGGATGCAGCTCGCAAAGAAAGCATTTAAAACGGAAAAAACTTTCACAGAGGGGACCTATCTCGGATATTAAGGATGTCTAGAGGATGCCTAGAGGATGCAAAAGGACACCTAGTGGAAAACCTATCTTTCCTATAAAAAGGGGGAGGAACTCATCTGGATCGCACTTTCAGTCCAGCAGCCCTGCTGTGCAGACCTCTGCAGCCTTCATCTGGCTCTTGCTCTTCCACAGCATTCATTGATGTCCACCATAGATCATAACACAGTCCTTTTGGTAGTCACCATCATTCTGCAACAGTATAAAGCCATCTAAAGGTTCTTTCACCTGTTCTACGGGAAGAAAAGGAGGCGGCCAAGAAGTGTCTGGGTCCAAAGATGGATCGGGAGAAGAGCAGAGTATGGACTGTACAACAAGCTGATGGTAAAGCTGAGGAACGAAGACCCTCGTGCATTCCAGAACTTTATGAGGATGCCTCCAGCCATGTTAGACAAAGTTGTGGGCAGCTGAGACCCAGGTTGACCAAGCAGAGCACCAACCTCTGGCCCAGCCTGGACCCTGGGCTCAAGGTGGCACTGACTCTGCGCCACCTGGCCTCAGGGACCACCTACAGGAGCATGCAGCACGACTGGAGAGTGCCACACAACACCATCAGCATTGTGGTCAGAGAAGTAGTGCAGGCCATCATTGAAGAATTCCTGGAGGAGCTCCTCCAGTGCCCCTCCACTGAAGAAGGCTGGAAGAAAGTTGCAGAGCAGTGGTATCAGAAGTGGAACTTCCCCACATCGTTGGAGCCATAGATGGGAAGCACGTGGCCTGCAAAGCTCCAGCCAAGTCGGGGTCTACTTATTTCAACTACAAGGGCTTCTTCAGCACCATCCTCTTCACCATGGTCGATGTTGACTACAAGTTCATGTACATCGATGCTTCAGGCAACGGGTCAGCTTCAGATGCCCAGGTATACAACGCCAGTCACCTCAAGGAGGGGCTTGAACGCAACCTTATCATGGGCTTCCCAGATCCAGACCCCCTGCCCAACGACGCGAAAGATGTGCCCTACTTTATCAGGGGGGATGATGTCCAGGGCAAGGCGGGTGGTGGAGAACGCCTTTGGCATCCTGGCCAACAGGTTCCAGGCACTTCTCACTACCTTGCAGCATCACCCAGAGACCATGAGGAGGATCGTGGAAGCTTGCTGCATCCTGCACAATCTCATGTGCACCTGCCACCCAGTGTTGCAGAACAGGCTCGTGGACCTCCAACAAGGCAATGGGGACATGGAGCCTGGGGAATGGAGGCAAGGGCGAAACCTGATAGACACGAAGGATGTGTCAGGCCCCAACAGAACTTCACATGAAGGGAAGAAGCAGCGCAACCTCCTGAGACACTGGTGCAACTTCCCAGCTGGAACAGTGGAGTGGCAATTCAGGATGATAGATGATTAATGGATACTTCCTTCCGCCTGTCTCATCCCACTGATGAGATTGGGTCATGTATGTTGACTGGCCCTACAATGAACAGGGCATTTAATAAAGAGTTGTGTTTATGTTGACATGTGTGGATGAATATATTACATTATTATTGATAATAAAGGGCCATAGGTGTGGCACCTGGGAGGGTGGACCATACAGTCCCACTATGCTTGCATTGGAGGTTTATCTATCCTACAGCTATAACCTATCCCAAAGCTATCCCTGCCCATCCCACAGCTATTACCCATTCCACAGGTATCCCTGCCCAGCCCACTGCTATCCTTACCCATCCCACAAGCATGCAAAGGCTTAAACCATTTCTAAAAGTTTCCACCAAGACTTTATTGACAAAAATAAATGAAGCAAGTATGTAAAGCAAAGACAATCCTTATTAATAACAAGCTGTAATAGAAAAATGACCAAAGTCAAGTGTCCAAAGCAAAAATAAAGTCAACAGGTAGCCACCCAGTCTCTGGCACTCTTCTCAGTCAGTCTGAAGCATTCCCATCGTTTCAGGGGTGAAGGGTCCAGGTGCTGTGGAGGTGGCTGCTGCTGCAGTGCTGGTCTGAGGCACCACCTGGGTGCCTGGCCCCGAGAGGGCAACAGGGGATGGTGTGTTGAGGAAGCTCTCAGACAGCTGGCTCAGCCCCGTGATGTTGAGAGCCCCTTCCTCCATGACATGGGGTGTCAGCCCCAATACCAATGACAGATGTTCTGAGGCTGGGCTTGGCTATGGGATAGAGGAAGGAGCAGTGTAGTGGGGCTGTCTGGTCTGCAGCTTTGTGAGGAGTGGTGTCGGTGGCATCTGTGGCGTGGTTGGCATTGGTGGCGTGGGTGGCATCGGTGGCATCAGTGGCACCGGTGGAATCCAATGTACCTGTGCCTGGACTGGGAATGGCTGCCTGTGCTGCTGGACCTCCTGGTAGCCGTAGTCTTGGTAGGGGAGGGCCTGTGGAAAGCCTTGGAAGGGCAGTGACATCACTTGGGGTGGAGGAGCAGGCCTGGACTGGGTGGAAGCAGGTTCAGCTTGGTCAGGAGGGCTGTGAAGAAGATCGGTGATC
This sequence comes from Laticauda colubrina, assembly GCA_015471245.1. Taxonomy (NCBI): domain Eukaryota; kingdom Metazoa; phylum Chordata; class Lepidosauria; order Squamata; family Elapidae; genus Laticauda; species Laticauda colubrina. The sequence continues at coordinate 65,418,513 of BLBF01000005.1, read as the reverse complement.
CTGTCTTTCACCACCTGGTACTGGGGTTCTGACATGTTCATGAGGGTCTAGTTGACGTAGGTGAGGAAGGGCTTGCGGTTGGAGGATGGGGCATCAGTGTGTACCAGCTGAGAGAGGAGATCTACGCTGCTCCTGATGGTGTCTCTTATCTCCAGCAGGACAGTGTGGCTCTGTCCCTTCCGGTCTTCCTCTCTGCCTTTCGGTGGAGGTGGAGCTGGGGGTGGATGCGGGTTGGGCTGTGGTGGAAGTGCCCTCTCCTTGCTCCCACTGTGTCAGGGAGTCCTCCACGCACTCCGCCACAGGTAGTACAGCTGCCTGGGGAGTCTCCATCATGGCACGCTCCACAGATACCTGCCTGGACACAGGAGCTGACTCTTGGCCAGAAGAGGACTGGCGCTCAGCAGGCTGCCTGAGAGAGAGGGTTGTGAGAGGGGCTGCTCCTCGGTGGCGGATCTCACCCTCCAAGAATCTGCACTTGGCCATCATGTAGGTCTCTCGGTCCGTCAGCTTGACCGCGGCCTGGCCAGATTTCTTGAGGTGCAGCTTCCCACACCAGGTGTTCATGTGCTTCCACCAGCTGAGGCGCACCTCCGAAGTGTAGCCCAGCCTTCTCTCTCCAAGCAGCCTGCTTCCTCTTGGTGTCTCGATAGAGCCTGTGTCCCTTCCGCTATAGATATTCATTCTCCCTTAGCCACTCCAGCACCTCCTCCTCATGTTCCTCTTTGATTGTGTATTGCCTCCTGTACCGTTCATGCGTCTGCCTCTTCCTTCCTTTGGCAGGGCCATATGGGCCCTCATCAGGCTTCGAGGTTGTAGGGGCTGCTCCTCCACACCACCATCACCACTACCAGCAGCAGCAACAACAGTAGCAGCAAAAGCAGGACCAGCAGCACCAGCAGGACTAGCAGCGCCAGCAGCACCAGCACCACCAGCACCACCAGCAGCACCAGCAGGACCAGGAGCAGGACCAGGAGTACCAGCAGGACCAGCCGGACCAGGAGCACCAGCAGGACCAGCCAGACCAAAAGCACTAGCAGGACCAGCTGGACCAGGAGCACCAGCAGGACGAGGAGCAGGAGCAGGACCAGCAGGACCAGCAGGACCAGCAGGACCAGGATCAGTGCCAGCAGAGTAAGCACCAGCAGAAGCACCAGCACCAGGAGCAATGCCAGCAGAGTAAGCACCAGCAGAAGCACCAGCACCAGGAGCAGTGCCAGCAGAAGCACCACCACCAGAAGCAGCATCAGCAGAGTAAGCACCAACAGAAGCACCACCACCAGAAGCAGCATCAGCAGAAGCACCATCTCCAGAAGCAGCATCAGCAGAAGCCCCAGCACCAGAAGAGCGAGCCCGGTCAGCAGAAGCCCCTGCAGAAGCAGAGTCAGGGCCAGGGGGTGGGAGGGTGGCCTGTCCCTCTTGCCAGGGCTGGCAGCAGACGGCAGAGGCTTCCTTTTCTTCCCCATGGTTGTTGGGTTTCTGGCAGGCTGGCTGGCTGGCAAGCTTTGTCTGAAAGCAGGTCTTTCCTCTGAATGGTGACCTGCTTGCGAGCTGCTTCCCTTTATATCCGTGGGGCTGACGTAATGCATCCTCCCCGCATGCGCAGTGAACGCTAGGCATCCGCTAGGCATCTGCTAGGCTTCCGCTAGGCTTCCGCTCTGCATCCGCTCTTTCCGTTCCGCGTCCGCTTTGCTGTGCTCCCCTGGAAGCCTTGCGGATGTGCCATCTGCTCCCATTAGCTTCCATCCGCTAGGCTTCCATGGAGCATCCGCTTTCCATCGCCCTACATCCTCCCCCCGTCCATTCCTTTCTGTGTTGTCCGCTCTGCTTATGCAAATTCAGGGCACTTTTGAGAGCAGATAACAACAGATGGGACATTTTATTCGTCCGCTGTGTCCTTTTTACAAATGTTTTGCATCCGTCGGCCAGTGTGACAGGGCCTTAAAATAGATTTTTTTCAGACTTTTTTCTCTCTCTTTTCCTTGTGGGAATTATTTTTAGGGGAACTATTTAAGGTGCATTAAGATAATAAATTAATTTTTTTTCTTCCAGAAATTAGTTAGGAATCATATGACTGATATTTGCTACTAATTTCAGGAGCATGATCCTAAGAACCACTGAGGACCAAAACACAGAAACCATCAATGGGATCAGGGCTGCTCACCAAAATTTAGCTCTTTATTATCCTTGGATTCCAGTGGAAGTTCTGTTGAAGTTGATGATTATATCAATCATTGGTAGTATATTTTTTGATTGTTGTGGAATTGTACTGAAATTGTTTTCATTATGACAATTACAGAGGAAAAACTTTTTTTTTCCCTTAACAATTAAGCCAATAAAGGGAATAGGATAATTGCCTCTTTTATTATCTTTTCATGGAAAAGACAATTTCATTTTATCATTTACAACCAGCAAATCTTGCCTATTTGCACCCTCCTGACAAAAGTGCTGGAATGCTTTGTCAAAGGAGGTGATATTCAAATGAGATATTTTTCACTGTGATTTCTTGATGGCATCCAGAAGCTTCTTTTCTGCTCTGCTTACTTTGGGAAAAGCTTTATTTTGAGAATCATGATCATTGTGATAGCATAATATCAAAGTTAGTGACAGATTCTTTTATTCACATGCTACAAGATCCTTTTGGAAAGTACTTGTGATTTCCCCATTGTACATCTCAAAAGAAAGACCTGATGAGGACCACAACATCTGGTTAGAGGATTCTAGTATCATCTAGCTTGTCCTGAAGCTCAAGTCTAGAGAAGGGACCATTCAATGAAAAGTATCCATAAAACCTCTTTCACTTATAACTTGTTCATGCCATATCAACATTGGAGTACATTTTAATAACTATAATCACCTCTTACACTTAACCTCTCAGATTATTTATGGGACTTCTCTTTCAACAAGAGATTCTTAAAATATTTTATAAATTCAAAGGAATTAACTTGGGATTGGCTTAATGGTGTCATAAAGTCAGCCAATTCAGGATGAGGTTATGAATATGTCTATCTCATCTTTACAGTATATCAGCATACAGCTAGAGATGAAATTGTTTTTAAAGTAGTTTTGAAGAACTTGTCAACAAAATTATATACTTGTATGAAAAAAAGGTACTTCTTTTGAGGAAATTTCAGTGGATAGGAGCTAATTCACTTTATTTTTATATGGTTGTATTATAGCTTTGGTTTTCTTCTGGTGAAAAAAGGATAATTTTAGATGCTGGCACTGAATTTTCATAGGAAAATATGTTTATCACCCTAGAATTAAATATTTGTTTTTGTGATTAAAAAAAAAACCCTACATATTACTTGTAATTTCTATAGCAAAATATATCAGCATTTTTGTAAAAAATAGACAAAGTAATGAAAAAGGCCTCATCAAAACTAGGGGGAAAATCTCTGTCCCTTTCCCCCTCCCCCCCCCGCCCCCCGTATGTATATGTATGTGTGTGTGACACACAGAGAGAGGACTTTTTCATCTGCTTTGTCTATTTTGTACAAAAATGCATATATTTATTTTTATTTATTTATTTTGTCAAGAACTTACAATATAACAGAAACAAGAACAAACATAAGTTTAAATACAAGAAATAGGAATTAATAATTGGGGACAATAGGACAGGGACGGTAGGCCCGATGGTGCGCTTATGCATGCCCCTTACAGACCTCTTAGGAATGTGGTGAGGCCAATAGAGGTTAGTTTGAGGGTAAAGGACTGGGGGTTTGAACAAGTGACAACAGAATCAGGTAGTGAGTTCCAGACATTGACCACTCTGTTGCAGAAATCATACCTCCTGCCATCAAGCTTGGAGTGGTTTACATTTAGTTTATATCTGTTCTCTGCTCTTGTGTTGTTGTTAAAGCTGAAATACTCAATAACTGGTAAGACATTGTAACATATGATTTTATGTACTATGCTTAAGTCTAATATTAGACGAGATAGTTCAAGGTTATCTCAGCATAGAATCTCAGATCTGGTGCTGTAGGGTATTCTATTGTGAACAGAGGAATGTAGTACTCTTCTGGTAAAATACTTCTGGAGTCGTTCAATTGAGTTGATGTCTGATATACAAAGCAGATTCCAGACAGCAGAGCTGAATCCAAGTATTGGTCTAGCAAAGGTTTTAAATACCCTAATTAGCAAAACAGTATTACCAGAGAAGCTTTGTAAAATTAAATTTACAACTTTTAAAGCCTTTTTGGCAATACTGTTGCAGTGAGCTTTGGCGCTTAGATCATTCGATTTCAGAACTCCAAGATCCTTGACAAAGTGAGGGTCATCAAAAAGGTCATGTCTGCCTAGCTTGGATTTTGGAATATAGATTTTGTTTTACCAATGTGTAGGACATAGCATTTGTTGGTAGAGATTAAGAGTTGCCAACTGTTAGACCATTCAAACACATAATCAAGGTCTTTTTGAAGGATGGTACAATTGACAGTGGTGTTGAATATTTTAAGGCTAGGTCCCACTGGCCGACGGATGCAAAACGTATGCAAAAAGGACACAGCAGATGAGCAAAATTTCGGGCGTGGCTCCATCCGTTGTTATCTGCTCCAAAAAGTGCCCCAAATTTGAATAAACAGAATGGAAAAGAATGGAAAGGAATGGACTGGGGTAGTATGAAGCGAGGTTGTTAAATGGATGTTTGTAGGAAGCCGAAAGGATGGAAGTGGATGGAAGCAGATGACACATCCGAAGGGCTTCCGGGGGAGAATTGCGAAGCGGACGCATAGCGGAAGGAGCGGATGCGTAGCGGATGACGCAGATGCATCATGGACGCCTATAGGATGCATAGCGAATGCATAGCGGATGCATAGCAGATGCATAGAGGATGCAAAGCATTCACTGCGCATGCGGAGAGGATGAATTACGTCAGCTCCGCAGATATAAAAGGATGCAGCTCGCACGTAGTCAGCATTCAGAGGAAAGACGTGCTGCCACAGACATCTTCGAATAACACCATGGTTCGTCAATCAGGGAAGAAGAGAAAGCCTGTGCCTACATCTGCCAGCCCAGGCAAAAAGGACAGAACCACCATCCCACCCCCTGGCACTGACTCTGAAGCTGCTGGTGCTTCTGCTGCTGGTGCTGTGGTGCTGCTGGTACTTCTCCTGCTGCTGCTGCTCCTGCTGCTGCTGTGGTGGACCAATTCCAAGGCCCTCAAAACCCTGCTGCTCAAACCCCTGAAGGCCCTGCTGCTCAAGCCCCTACCAGAGGGAGGAAGAGGCAAGGGAAGGAGAAGAGAGAGAGGAAACAATACACCCTTTCCAAGGACCATGAGGAGGAGGTGCTGGAATGCCTGAGGGAGAACGAGTACCTGTGGAGAAAGGGCCAGAGACTCTATCGCAACACCAAGAGGAAGCAGGCAGCTTGGAGAGACAAGGCAGAGAGTCTGGGCTATACTTCAGACCTAGTCCTTGGATGGTGGAAGCACATGCACACCTGGTATGGCAAGCTATAACTGAAGAAATCTGGGCAGTCCGCTGTCAAGCTCACTGACCCGGAGATGTGCATCATGGCCAAGTGCAGCTTCCTGGAAGGTGAGGTCCGCCACCGAGGAGCAGCCCCTCTGACAACCCTCTCCCTCAGACAGCCCACAGCCAGCCAGTCCTCTTCCAGCCAGGAGACAGCTACCCTGTCCAGGCAGGTGTCTTCGGAGGGCCCCATGACAGAGACCCCCCCCAACAGCTGCGCTCCCCATGCCAGAGGACATGGAGGTTCCCCTGTCACAAATGGAGGAAAAAGTGGAAGCCACCAGAGACCAACCCACCCCCACCCCCAGCTCCACCTCCACAGAAAGCAGGCAGAGAGGTAGAGGCAGACTGGAGGGCCAGAGCCAAACTGTCCTGCTGGAGATCAAGGACACAATAAAAACCAGCACAGATCTTCTTTCTCAGCTGGTCCACAGTGACATACCATCCTCGAACCGCAAGCCCTTCATCATGTACGTAAGCCAGACCCTCAGGGACCTGCCAGAGGCCCAGTACCAGGTTATGAAGTAGAAGATCACAGCATTGCTGCACAACCCTCCAGGCCCAGCTGAACCTGCTCCTACCCAGTCCAGGTCTGCTCCTCCACCCCAGGCGATGTCACAGCCCTTCCACGGCTTTCAACAGACCCTCACCTACCAAGGCTACGAGTACCAGGACTTGCCACAGCAGAGGCAGCCCTTCCCAGTCCAGGCCCAGGTTCATCGCACACCATAGACACCTCACCTCACCCAGCTGCAGACCAGACATCCCCACTACACTCCTCCTTCCTCCACCCCACAACCAAGCCCCTCAACAGACAATCTGTCATCAGTATTGGGCCTGACATCTCAGGTCCTTGATGAAGGGCCTCTCAACCTCACGGGACTGAGTCAGCTCTCTGAGAGCTTCCGGAACACACCATCCCCTGTTGTACTCTTGGGGTCAAGCACCCCAATGGCGCCTCAGACCAGCATTCCAGCCACAGCCATCTCCACAGTCCCTGGCCGTTTGACAGCTGAGACCATGGACAGGCTTTTTTAATGAAGTCATACAGTTTACTTAAGTTATGACAGTTATTAATAAAGGTTATCTTTGCTTCACACACTTGGTTCATTTTATTTACTTAATGAAGTATTGGTGAAAACTTTGAAAAAATGGTTAAGCCTTTGCATGCTTGTGGGATGGGTAATGATAGTTGTGGGATGGGTAGGGATAGTTGTGGGATAGGTAAGGATAGCTGTGGGATGGGTAAGGATAGCTGTGGGATAGATAAACCTCCAGTGCAAGCATAGTGGGACTGTATGGTCCACCCTCCCAGCTGCCACACATATGGCCCTTTTTTATCAATAACAATTTATTCATTGATCAACACATTTCACAATAAACAAAGCTCTTTATTAATGCCCTATTCATTGTAGGGCCACTCAACATACATGGCACAATCTCATCAGTGTTATGAGACAGGCTCAAGGAAGCATCCATTAACCATCTATCATCCTGTCTTGCCACTCCACTGCTCCAGCTGGGGAGTTGCACCAGTGTTTCAGGAGGTTGCGCTGCTTCTTCCCTTCACGTGAAGCTCTCTTGGGCCTTGTACATCCACAGTGTCTATCAGGTTATGTCCTTGCCTCCATTCACCATGCTCCATGTCCCCATTCCCTTGTTGATTGTTCACAAGCCTGTTCTGCAACACTGGGTAGCGGGTGCGCATGAGATTGTGCAGGATGCAGCAAACTTCCACGATGCTCCTCACAGTCCCTGGGCAATGCTGCATGGTGGTGAGAAGTACCTGGAACCTATTGGCCAGGATGCCAAAGACATTCTCCACCACCCATCTTGCCCTGGACAGCTTGTAGTTGAAGATCCTCTCTTCACGGGTGAGGTATCTTGAAGTGTAGGGCTTCATGAGGTAGGTTCTAAGGGAGAAGTCATCATCACCCACGATGAAGTAGGGCACTTCTTGTGTGTCATTGGGTAGGGGGTCTTGATCTGGAAAACCCATGATGAGGTTGTGTTCCAGCCCATCCTTGAGGTCACTGGCATTGTATACCTGGCTATCTGAAGCTGACCCGTTGCCTGAAGCATCGATATTCATGAACTTGTAGTCAGCATCAACCATGACAAAGAGGATGATACTGAAGAATCCCTTGTAGTTGTAATAAGAGGACCCTGAGTTGGCTGGAGCTTTGCAGGCCACGTGCTTCCCATCTATGGCTCCAACGGTGTGGGGAAAGTTCCACCTCTGATACCACTGTTCTGCAACTTTCCTCCAGCCTTCTTCAGTGGTGGGACACTGGAGGAGCTCCTCCATGTATTCTTCGATGATTGCCTGCACCACTTCTCTGACCACTTTGCTGATGGTGTTGTGTGGCACCCTCCAGGCATACTGCATGTTTCTGTTTGTGGTTCCAGAGGCCAGATGGCACAGACTCAGTGCCACCTTCAGTCCAGGGCCCAGGTTGGGATGGAAGTTGGTGCTCGGCTTGGTCAACCTGGGTCTCAGACGCTCTACAATTTTGTCAAACATGGCTGGTGGCATCCTCATGAAGTGCTGGAATGCACGAGGGTCTTCATTCCTCAGCTCCACCATCACCTTGTCATACTGTCCAAACTCCACTCTTCTCCCGATCCATCGTCGGACCCACACAGCTCTTGGAAGTCTCCTTCTTCTCCTTGCATAGAAAAGGTGAAAGAGTCTGAAGAGGGCTTGGTTCTGGTGTTGAATGATCGCAGCTACCATAAGGACTGTGTTATGATCCATGGTGGAGATCAGTGGATGATGTGGAAGAGCAAGACCAAGGGTGAAGAGGTCTGTACACCACGGCTGCTGGACTCATACTGAGATCCAGGTGATTTCCTCCCACTTTTTATAGGAAATATCGGTTGTCCAATAGGTGTCCTTCCACATACTCTAGGCATACTCCAGACATCCTAAATATCCAAGATATGTCCCATATACAAACGTTTTGTCCATTTTATTGCTTTATATGCGCGATGCATCCGCTTACATCCTTTCTATTTCCATGCTACAAATGCTGTGTGGACATTCCATGTACCTTTCCTTCCTCCCTCTTTCCGTTTTCAGCTGCAGCGGATGTGAGTTGCGAGGATGTTCGAGAGGATGCCGAGAGGATACAGTGGACATTTAATGGATGACAACGGACGTGGAATGTTTGTTGCCCGTATGTGTCATACATGTACATCGTACGGGGCGGAAAGTTCATCCGCTCAAAAAATTTTGTGCAGCTCAAAACTTCTTGCGCTGATGAAATCTCAGTGGATGGATGCTCAACGGATAGAGCGTATGAAACACGTATGCAGTGAGTACACAATGGAATGCATCGCGTTTTCCAACAGATGACAAGCTTTTTTGTCTATTTTACATCCTCTTTGCATCCGTTGGTGCAGTGGGACATGGGCTTTACATCATCAGCAAAGAGGATGCAGTTGGTAATAAGGTGATCACAAAGGTCATTAATATATAGTTGCAAAGAGTGTGGGTCCTCGAATGCTCCCTTTTGGGATGTCACTGATAAGTGGTGCAGGGTTTGATAGGGCGTTTCCTATTTTTTCTATTTATTGCCTATTTGACAGGAAAGCAGTAATCCACTTATGAAGGGATCCAGAATTTAATTTTAATTTTAATAGTAGTTTGTCATATACCACTGAGTCAAATGCTTTGCAGAAGTCAATGAAATTACATCTATTGATTTACCCAGGTCAAGAAGTGGAGAGAGAGAGAGAGAGAGACAGAGGGAGGGAGGAAGGGAGAGAGGGAGGGAGGGAGTGAAAGAGAGGAAAGGGGGAGGAAAGAATAGTGTCTCTGGGTTAAAATTATTGTGTAGCCACTTTTCTCTTCCGATGTATGCTTCTATCGCAAAACCAGAGCCAGGTGTTGAGATGGGTGGCTGTACAAATTTAATAAGTAAGTATTTCGCACTACTTGTGGCATTTTGGGGAGTGGGGGTTTGGATCTTCCTCATTGGAGGCCCAAATCTGGAGAAGCCCCAGTGTCATCAATTTTCATAAACTTTGGTTGTGATTTCAGTAGCAATAGCAATAGAACTTAAACTTATATACTGCCCCATAATGCTTTACAGCACTCTTTGTGTCAGAGGTGGTATTCAGCAGTTCTGACCAGTTCTGAAGAACCTGTAGCAGAAATTTTGAGTAGTTCAGAGAACTGGCAAATACATCTCTGACTGGCCCTGCTCCTATCTATTCTCTGCCTCCCGAATCCCAGTTAATCAGCTGGGTCTTCTTTTGTTGCCCTGCATAGGAGAACAGAGCTGGAAAGCAGGTTAGTAGGATGGGGTGGGAATGGGATTTTGTTGTAACCTTCCCCCAGGAAAGGGAATGGGGATTTTGCAGTATCCTTCCTCTGGAGTGGGGTGGGAATGGAGATTTTACAGTGTCCTCCCCCTGCCACAACCACCAAGTCACTTCCATCAAGCCAAACCACAGCTACCAAGCCACGCCCACAGAAGTAGTCGTAAAAGATTTTTAATCCCACCATTGCTCTGGGTAGTTTATAATGTCAGTGTATTGCCCCCAACAATCTGGGTACTCATTTTACTGACTTGGAAGCATCAAAGGCTGAATCAACCTTGAGCCAGTCTGGATTAAACTCCAGGCTGTGGGCAGATTTTGCCTGTAATATTGCATCGTAACAATATTAAAATGCTACCAGGAGTGCTACCAGAACTCCTTTCAATTCTAATAATTAGTGCAAGGGTTTTCAGAAATGAGTACCATTTTTCCTAAGCAAACTGTTCAAAATGTTTGCCAGTTTTATTTTTTTGTGTTACTTGCTGAATGTTCAATAATAATATTAAAAAGAGTTCTATTGAAATAAAACATGAGATATCAACTTATATATAACTTTGTAATGTTTTTCTGTAGGAAAAAGACTGCATTGAATAGTCAACTTAATCAATTGCAGACACAGATAGAGCAAAGCAAGTGCACAGGCCAGAAAAATAAATGTGGTACATATCCAGATACAGTGGCAATTTTTAGAAGACCTGCTTATCCACCTTGACCACATGTCTCTGAATGTCTTTTTCTGTTCCAAAATCATGATCAATAAACTTATGTTTCTTTATCATTATAACTGGTGTAGATTTAACAGGAAGTTATGCCTCTTTCCCAACATCTCATTGTTTAAAGTGTAGTACTGGAATGCAAGTGAGTCACAAGAGGGGGGTCTTGTCTTTTGTTTCTTTGTCAATAAATAAACTAAGCATAGAGATTCATTTTGTGCATTCCAAGTAAAACACTTCTTTGCCGTTCACATGAAATAAGAATGTGACAGCTTCTGACCTCCAAGATTCTTGCTAATGTTAAGCATCACATATCTGAACAAAATGAGTAAAGCTTAAGCAACCTAACCTTTTAACCAAGGGCTATTCTATTTCTTCCTTATGCTCTTTCACTGGCAAAAAAGGAATATGATAACAGAATGAATGGAGTATTATCCTAAGATGATAGAGGTGTGTGTGTGTGTGCACGTGTATGTATGTATGTATGTATGTATGTATGTATGTATGTATGTATGTATGTAGATGACAGAAAGAAGAAATAAGATAGATAGATAGGTAGATAGGTAGATAGATAGGTGATAGATAGAGGATAGAGGAGGGAGGAAATCATACATGTATTGATGTATTATTGGTGGAAAATATTTAATTAAAGGCTTCTGATCACTTGTATCAGGAAATCCAGAATTCAGCTCTGGATGGGATTCTTTATTCTGACAGTTTTAGCTCTGCATGCTGATGCCTTTAGCAGGGTCAGGACCGACATAATGCCTCAATCGTTGCACTCTTTGATCTCTCACTGGCCTTTGACACTATCAATTACAAAATATCTTTAGACCAGCTGTTGGAGTGGGGAATTGGAGGCCCTGTTTTTCTTCCTTCCTTCCTTAAAGGGTTAGTTGTAGTTGTAAGCTGTAGTTATGTCGCAGAGGAGTGGTTGTCCTCTAGGCCTTTCTTATGTGAGGTGTCATAGGATTCAGAACTCTCTCCCCTCCTGCTTAATGTGACACTGCTGGATGAGGTAATCTATGGTTGCTTTTTTTTGGTAGGTGAAAAGCAATGTCCAATTTTTGCTGATTGTCTATTTATCTTTAATCATAGAAGAGGGTGGAAGAAATGACAAGACAACCAGCTGGTCCATTATCCATTCATCCAAATTTTGATTAGCTGAAGATTTGATCAGCTGAACTTTTACTTGGGGCTAAAACAACAGAAAAACAAAAATGTAGCAGATATTTAAGTCATATATAATAGAATATGATGTGACCAGATGTAAACAAGGTATGAATGTTAATTTAGTTTGACAGTTCAGAATGTCAATATTCACTTACAAATGGTAGTATAAAACTCAAGGTTTCTTAAACAAAATGGCATAAACTTCAACATAGATTTGGAATGGAAATATGTTTTTAGGTTTCATAGTTAACAAATGTGGCAGCTCCAGCAATAGAGTGAATGAATGAATGATCATACCAAAAATCCCCTCTTTCTACAATTGATAGCATCAAATTATAATATTTTTTACAAAATATTGAGAACTAATAAAACCAATTATGTTGTAAGCTGAACAATAATATTGTGCATAATTCCATGGTAAGAGATACCATAGTGTTATTTTTATAGCACAAAATACTGTTTATCCTGTGAAATGCATTTTATATGAAGATTGCCTGAAGAAATGGTGTAATGAAATATCCAGAAAACATTATAGCCAGCAAATCAGTAAAAGTAATTTGTAAATGTAGAATAATAATATAATGTAATGACCTCTTGGAACTTGGCTCTGCTGAACCAAGTTCCAAGAGGTCATTACATTATATTATTATTCTACATTTAGTTTTCTTTTTTCCCGATGCTTTTACTAGACCCATATTTCCACCTAAGAAATATGTCAGGACAAGAAGATAGAATAGTCTAACAACATTTTTCATCTAATAAATTTTGATATTACATTAAACTGCTTTAAGGGTGCTTTGCACTATGCCCCAATTAATACAACATCAATATGGTTATATAACTGTGCAATATACCTCATATCCTAAAACTGCTGTGCCATATATCACTTGTATTATTTGTTCATGAATTTTGTAGTTTAGAGGACTGTGGTCACCCAGAGTTTTTGTGGGAGGGACAGCCCTTTAAATGATGCAAATTAAGAAATATCAGAATCAATCCAATCAATCAGAATTAATTGTAATTAAGATTGCTGTTTATTGATCAACAAGTTCATTTATTGCATGGAAATAAATTCTAAAAATTAAAAGATGGACAGTTTGGTGTAGTAGCTAAGAGGCTGAATTAAAAACTAGAAGACTGAACTCTGGTCTTCTCTAAGGAATGAAAGACAGAAGTGCATATCCTCTGGAATGTAGATAATGCTTTTGTGAAACTGGGGACACAATGCTGAAAAAAAGAATAGTTAGAAGATATAAGTTGGTAAGAGAAAGTTCTGTTGTTTATGGAACATCAAAAAGTTTTCCTGCCAATGACCAGAAAGGAAAAAGGGACAGGAAAAAAGAAGGCAAAGAGCAGAACCTGCAAAGTCCATAGAAAATAACCATCTTGAATCTCAGAAAATGATCCAAGAAAGAAGAAAACAAAAGCATGAGAAGAAAAGGAGGGGTTGCTATTGGAGTGCTCTGTGCATGAACAGCATAAGAGCAGAGAAGCAGAATGGGGGCACAGAAGAACCACAGAGGTACCAGGAACAAAAGGGATTTATGTCTAAAGAAGTTGGGGCAGACTTGACCTTTCCCTTTAACCATTTGTTATCCAGACTAAAAAGTTATGATGGCTGCCAGGGTTTGATAAAGAAAGAGTCAGAAACCAGTATGAAAAGAGGGATGGCTAAAGATATTCAGAGAAGAAATGCCATAGGGACAAGATTGTGTGAGGGAGATGAAATTGTAACAGGAATAAAAAAAATCAACCACTGTCCTTTTCAGAAAAAAACAACTTTAGTCTGCAGAAGAAATTGAGAGAAGGAAAACAAGAGACTGAAGAAAGAGGGAGTGAGAAGAGACAGCAAAGAATAAAAATTTAAAGCATAAGTTGTACAATAAAAAACAAAGAAAAGATTAACAAGAAACAAAGAAAGAAAGGAAGAACAAGAGAGGTACTGTATAATGAAGAATTAGAACAAGATATTGTTAGGAAGACAAAGGAATTCAGGGCTGAAATTGAACAATAAATATAGAAATTTAAATTAAAATAAGACAGAAAGCACTTTTTAAAACAGAAAAATAGAAATCAGAAGATACACAAATAAAAAAATCATAGTCTCTAATATGTGAACCCATAGGGTGTTGTGTATATTACTGTGTTTCACCAAAAATAAGACCCGGTTTTATTTCCTTTTTGGCCCCCAACGTAAGCACCAGATCTTATTTTAGGAAGATATCTTATTGCTCGAAGCAACCTTGATGTAGCTTACTTAGTGGGGCTGAACTCCTGCATGAGCAGTCTCATGAAGCATCTTTGGTCTATTCTCTTTGCAGCTCACCAAGCTCTTGCATTGGGGGAGGGATAGTAAATTCACACCCTCATATTTCTGATATCTGCTGATTACTGCCTGTCCAACCTCCATGTCTGCTCAGGCAGCAGTCCATTTGGTGGTGCTGGAACTGGCTGCTTGTTGTATGTTGGCCCTTTTGGAGTTGGCACTGGCTGCTCCTTGTCAATCTATTCCTCTAATTCCAGATATGCCCACTATGACAGTACTGCCCACTATGACAGTACTTTCACTAGCAAATTTTCACTGGGGCTAAAATGTTCAGAGAATGTTATTCCCCAATTTAAAAGACCTGTACATTTATTCTGTTTCTGTTTCTGTCTCTGTCTGTCTCTATTACACACACACACACACCACAAACACACCCAATGCTATATACTTGTGTGAATCGTTTTTTTACAAAATATATTTCCTCTTTTATAAAGCAGTATGTTCCAGATGATTATTCTGAAAGTTCTGTGGAAGAATGTACGCCTTTTTGGAGTTATGAAGGAAACAAAATCAAATCACACTCTAATATCTCCTTCAGCATTAAAGTGCCATCAGCTATTTCCTTTGGCAAATTTCACTGGATTGTTTTCCTCTCCATATTTCCTGACTGTTATGAAGGCTCATATAGTATCATATTAAGAGCTTTCATTAAGCATTGAAATGCATCTACCTAATGTAACCTACATCAATTGAAGTACTACATCTTTCATCTCCTAAGCCATCTCGTAGTAAACTCAACTCTGTGGGATTCCTTGTGACAGAAACCCATTAAAAATGCCTTTTTTTCTTTTTCTTTTATAAATTCCCAATACGTTAGGGAATATTTATTGTCAAAATTATTTTTCATCTCATGATAGAAGATGTGCTTACCTCACTGACAAACAAAAGAAGCAAAACCTGAAAAGCATGCCTGAGGAGGTGATAGTAGATAGGTGCTACTTGACTGTTTTATGTACCTTTCAATATTTCTCTACATTTCCAGTGCAATTGAAAATAACTTTTCATGGAATAAAAAGGAGGAAGATAGTCATAGCTGTGGCTATTTAGTGCCAAGCATTGTGTTTTACAAAAGCTGAGAAATTAATCTCAAAAGCTTAGAAATATAATGCCATTTCAACCTTCTCTTTCCCTTATTGTTCATGCCTCTTCTCATGGGAGAATTTTATCTATAATAAAAAGAAAACCTGTCCTTAAAGGAGAAACAAAAGAATTCAATTGATAAGAAAGTATCAAGGTAGATTCAAACTGGCATGACATACTAAAAATTAGAAAGCAAAATTAAGCATATTCTTCCCATTTTTCCTGTTGTTGTTGTTTGTGTCAAAGTTCAATTTGATTCAAAGTCTGGGACAGGTAAAAACTTAACAGTTCAAATCCTAACCAAGAACCAAAGAATTGTTACGGTAGCATCTGAGTAGATGGTTTTTGCTGTTGTTGCAAAGTCAGGATATTCAGGTCTAATAACTTTAACATTTGAGTATTGCTCCAAGGGCTCCTATTCAGTGGTGAGATTCAAAAATTTTTACTACCAGTTCTGTGGGTGTGGCTTGGTGGGTGTGGCCATGTGACTGGGTGGGCATGGCTTTTTTTTGCAGCCCCCAGCCATTTTGGGGAGCTTCTTAGCCACAGAGGCACCTTGGGGGGTGGGTTTTGTTCCCCCAATGCTCCTCTGGGGCTCTGGAAGGCAAAAAATGGATGGGGGGCTGAACTCCTCCATCCATTTTTTGCCTTCCTGGGCCTCAGCAAGGAGAATCCCGGCACAGCTGATCTTATCTACAGCTGATTATCAGGAGGGAACAAAAAGAAAGAAATACCTTAGGCGAATGTCAGGTAGGTGGGTGGGATGAATGAGCGTCGGGTGGGAGGGCGACCGGGTGGGGTGTGTGGCCATCCAGAACTTACTACTGGTTTGGCAATCCATGCCAAATTCTTGTTACTGGTTTGCCCAATCTGGAGCAAACCGGCTGAATACCACCACTGCTCCTATTCCTATTGGTACAACCATTGATTTCTTCCTTCATAGTTGCTCAACTTCAATTTGCAAATCACAATATTTTGTTATTTTTTTTCTAGCTGTTTCTCTTCAATTCATGCATCACCTGGTATTGCAATATCAATGAACCAGGCTTTTTCCTTTTTTACAAGGCATGTTGTGAGACAGATGCCTATCTGTTTGGATCTGAAAGTCCCACCAGATCTTGACTTGCTTATTTTCATTGAATTTTGTCAGTTTGGTGTTCCCAGTAGTTTTTGCTATATTTGAACCCAAACTTTGGGCAAAGCTTCTAATGTATGATTTTGGCCACTTGATAATGACGTTGTAGATAATCAGTTTGTGAGATTTTGCTGCATCCCCTGATAAGGCAATCCACTGTTTCATCTTTCTCATTGCATAAGCAGCATTTAATCCTGTTGCTGGTATATTGATTTTTTTTCTTTCATGGAATTGGTCTGCAAGACTTATTCTTGGGCATCCTAAATAAAGCCTTCAGTTTCTTTCATTATGACGATGATGATGATTTTGCTCCACACTACCCTGGGATTTCTTATAGCATGACTAAAATAACAGGTTTGATGGATGTGAAAGGCTGTAGAAGCTCTATTATAGAACC
Source organism: Laticauda colubrina (assembly GCA_015471245.1). Taxonomy (NCBI): domain Eukaryota; kingdom Metazoa; phylum Chordata; class Lepidosauria; order Squamata; family Elapidae; genus Laticauda; species Laticauda colubrina. The sequence continues at coordinate 65,401,892 of BLBF01000005.1, read as the reverse complement.
AAAATCACATGGATGGAACTCTGGGTAAAGTAGAAGTAAAGAACTGTGCCCTTCAGAGAAGTTCAAAGTATAATTCATAGCAAATCTACCCTATCACAAATCCAACTCATGAGCAAAAGTGCTGAGACTAGGAGTTTTATTTGTAAGGTGCTGGGATCATTTTCTCTGAACTGCTGAAAGTACAGAATATAATTTATTAACATAGAATGTGGACATCATATTTTTGGAAATGATTTTTTTATTATTTTTTGAAAATTTTCATTGTTTATGATTGAAAATTCATGCACATTAATTCATGCACACAGAAAAAAAATCTGGCAAGTTGACATAAAAAGAAACAAACATTACAACTTGCCTTTGGATACACAAGGTGAAGTTATCCTCATTTTGGGAAACCATCTGGCTGGTGTGATCTTGGTATGGAATTTTGTTTTCTTCTTACTGTTAAGAGCTGAGCTGATTAAAAAGCTTATTTATGTATTTACACAATGTAAATGTCCATCTATTTCACAAAGTATCTCTGTCTGGGTACAAGAGTGAAACACAAAATGACTATTTCACAATAATCATTACATTTAAGACCACAACCAAACTTATTATTATTAATTAAAGAACAATATTCACCTGCAGAGTTCACTTAAGTACTGTTTCTGTCCCAAGCACCTGGAGAATATACAGTCATCAATGTCTTACAAAAGACTATCAGGGTCATGGCTTTTAGGGTCATGGCTATTTTGTTCAACTACTAGAAGCCCTCAATCAAGAAACTGAATGACTACAGAGCAGTTGCTCTAACATCTGTAGTTATGAAAATCTTTGAAAGGCTTGTGCTGTCCAACCTGAAAACCATCACCAATCTGCTGTTAGATCCCATGCAGCTTGCATACTGAGCAAATAGATCAACAGATGATGCTGTTAATATGGCTCTGCATTACATCTTACAACACCTTGAAAATCCAAATACCTACGCAAGGGTCCTCTTTGTAGACTTCAGTTCAGTATTCAATACCATCATTCCAGACACTCTTCTAAGTAAATTAAACCAACTAGTGGTACCTGAACACACTTGTAAGTGGATCATAAGCTTCCTAAAAGACAGGAAGCAGCAGGTGAAGCTAGGAATCACATCCAATACTTGTACAATCAGCACAGAGGCCCCTCAAAGCTGTGTGCTATTTCCACTTCTCTTCTCCCTATATACCAATGGCTGCATCTAAAATGATCCATCTGTTAAAATACTGAAGTTTGCTGATGACACAACAGTGATTGGTCTCATTTGAGACAATGATGAATCTGCATACAGACAGGAGGTTATACAACTTGCCTCATTGTATAACTGGAACAATCTGGAACTGAACACACTCAAAACTGTAGAAATGGTGGTAGATTTTAGAAGAAACCCTTCTATACTACCACCTCTTACAAAACTAGACAACACAGTATCAACAGTAGAGACCTTCAAATTTCTAGGTTCTATCATATCACATGACCTAAAATGGGCACCTACCATCAAAAACATCATCAAAAAAGCACAACAAAGAAGGTTCTTTCTGTGCAAACTCAGAAAGCTCAAACTGTCCAAGGAGCTGCTGATACAGTTCTACAGAGGAATTATGGAGTCTATCATCTGCACCTCTATAACTGTCTGGTTTGGTTCTGCAACCCAACAGGACAGACACAGACTTCACAGGTTAATTAGGACTGCAGAAAAAACAATTACTACCAATGTGTCTTCAATCGAGGACCCGTATACTGCACGAGTCAAAAAGAGGGCTGTGAAAATATTTACAGACCCCTCACATCCCAGACATAAACTGTTTCAACTCCTTCCCTCAAAACGACGCTATAGAGCACTGCACACCAGGACAATTAGACACAAGAACAGTTTTTTCCTGAAAGCCATCTCTCTGCTAAACAAATAATTCCCTCAACACCATTCAACTATTTACAAAGTGTACACTACTATTACTGTTAATCTTCTCACCACTCCTTGTCACCCATCCCCTCCCACTTGACTGTTTTCTAGTATGATTTCATTGTTGATTGTGACTATGACTATGTGTTGTATGCTATGATTCTTGATTCTTAATGAATGTACCTTTTCTTTATGGATACTGAGAGTATTTATACCAAGACAAATTCCCTGTGTGTCCAATCACACTTGGCCAATAAAATATTCTGTTCTGTTCAATTCAATTCAATTCTATTCTATTCTATTCTATTCTATTCTATTCTATTCTGTTCTGTTCTGTTCTGTTCTGTTCTGTTCTGTTCTATAAAAAATGATCTGAACTAGTCAAAATTTATACTCCCAGTTCTCCAGAACTGGTCAGAACCTGCTGAATAACACCTCTGATGTGCATGTATGTGTGTGTGTGAGAGAGAGAGAGAGAGAAAGAGAGAGAGAGAAAGAGAGAGAGAGAGAGAGACAGAGACAGAGACAGAGACAGACAGAAAATAATTATATACTTTAACAAAGATTATTTAAACCTGTAACTGATGTTTTTTTCTAGTTAGCATTTAAGCACCTGCGTTAAACATTACAATTAGCCACACCAAAGTGATCTAAAAAGGGGATAATCCTGTTTATCCCCTTGATTTCTTATGTTCTTTTTTCAAGTGACATATATGTCAAACTCTTTGAATTCCCCATTACACAATTCACTTTAGATTTCAGTTTATCCTTTGTGACCACAGGAGTGAAGATTTGCCTTCATGCTGCAGATTGCTAGTTGCACTTTTTTGCTCTGCTAGCTGCATTGACAACATGGTATTTGTTCCAACATTTGATTAAACTGTAGCTGTGCTTTCTGTAACCTAAGATCTTGTAAACCATCACTTCAGGAAACCTCCTCATAAATATGAGGCAAGGAGAAATTAGTAATATGCTCATAATTTCTACTAATGCAAGCAATTTTTTTGTCAGAAATGTTTTGAGCTATGGTGTGCAGTAATTAGAATGCAGTATTTCTGGCAAATTCAGCTCATTGCCAGGAGTTTGATCCTCACTGGTTCAAGGTTGACTTAGCTTTCCATCCTTCCAAGGTCAGTAAAATGAGGAACCAGATTGCTGGGGGCAATATGCTGACTCTGTAAAACCACTTAAAGAGGGTTGCAGAATAAAGCAATATAGAAGTCTATTGCTCCATAACAGCTCCAACACTCAGTTTTTTGTGGCATGAAATAAAGTAAAATAACCTCACAAGAAGAATGAGAGATTAAATTTCTAAGTCATAATGACTCAATTAAAGCATTCTATTCAAGCTTACAATTGTGGGCATTAAATTTAAGCAGTCACATCAGTATCTTGTGTTTCTAACTGTGATCATGAAGTGAGAAGTACCTTTGTACATTTCATATATGAATTAGTATTTATTATTGGGAATCACGCTGAGATTGGTGAATTGCTTGATTGGTGTTTCTAATATCTTCTGTCTGTTTTGTGAATATTTTTTGTCTTGACTGGCTGGCAACATTGTGTTCCTGTGTTAGAGGCTTTCAGTGCAGCTTGGCTTCACATAAAAGGAGGGCTATTATCCATGAGGAAGCAAGGATTCATCTGGGTGCCTGGTTGGGGTGTGTTTGAGCTGGAGGTATCAGGGGGGATCTCTTTATGTCAAGGTGTTTGCCTGGCTTGTGGTGTGGAGATTTTATTGTTGTGCGTGAAGGCTTCCAAATAATTGACAGTCTGGTGGAATCATCTCTTCTATTCATGCCTTCAGGTCTTTCAGGTCCCTTATGAATAATGCCCCGCCACATACATTGGACAGACCAATAGAAGAATAAGTACCCACCTGGATGAACACAAATTGTAGTAAAAAGGCTGGAACACACTTTCTCACTAGTCCAACACATGAAAGCAACAGGTCATAGCATCGACTTCAATGGCACCAAAACCCTAGCCACCATAGAAAACCACAGACACAGAATTATCAGAGAAGCCATAGAGATTGCCAACCAATCAAGACAAAAAAAGCTACAAAACAGACAGAAGATATTGAAAACACTAATCAAGCAGAAAACAGCAAACTCCAAGACCAGTAAACACAGACCAAGACTCCTAACCAATCAGGATTAAGAAAAAAACCATTCTGACACATCAGTACTCTAGCACCAAATTTAAAACAGAAATGGCTGTGAAAGTCTGACTCACAGAGAAACACAATACAGAAGCCTGATGATGGCAGATGAGATTCTGCCAAAATGTTGCTACAACATTAAAAGTACAACTATAATTATGTGGGAAAATACCCGAGCAAAGCTGAATACCATACATATAAATACCCGCAAAAACTTAAGAATATATATATATATTGTATATATTATATATATTTGTATATATTGTATATATTTGTGTGCTGTTCAGCTTCCTTCAGGTATTATCCCACGTCATTGTAGTGCTTTTAAAGTTGTAGCAACGTTTCAGCAGAATCTCATCAGCCATCATCAGGCTTCTGTATTGAGTTTGTAAAGATTTGTATATATAGATATATATATCTTTATGGATCTTTGGTTATTTGGGTTTTCTCCCACGTAAATTTGGAAGTATCTAGGCAATGTTTTGATGAAGTCTCATTCATCATCTTTAGGCTTGTTTCTTCAGCTCTGTGCTTCTCAGAGTAATGTGAGCTTGCAGCTGCTTCATCCTTTTAACTGCTAGTGGGGGTGTTACTTGATTGGGTGGGGTTTTGGTTTTGTTCTGATTGGTAGGTGGGTTGGCTGTGTTCTGATTGGCTGGGGGTGTGTACTGTTTAGGTGGGGGCTTGGTTGTGCTCAGGTTCATCTTAGTTGCTGGGGGATTTGAGCTGGTGAGCTGTGATCCTGTTGTTTGGCTTCGTGTTCGTGGTCGTGCCACATCTTCATGGTGGGTGTCAGTTCGCTTCTTGTATGGGTCAGAGGGGTTTGAAGCGGGTAGTGGTGCAGCTGCGGTACAGCTTCTGGTTCGTGGTTGTGTCTCCTCTTCTGTGTGGGTGCGAGTCTTTTTTCTACATGGAAATGTGGTTGTAGCATCTTGTGTGGCAGTCGTGGGTGTGGGTCTGGTGTCATTCTTCATGTTAGGTACTCATTTATTAATGAGGGTGGGTTTCCAAATGGTTGGTAGGCAGGAGGTATCATCTCGTTTATTCATGCTGTGTGGGCGTTTTTCTAACTCTATGGCTTCTCTGATTATTCTGTTGTTGAAGTGTTCGGTTTTGGCGATAGTTCTGGTATTTTTAAAGTCAATTTCATGTCCTGTGACTTTGAGGTGTTGGACCAGGGAAGAGGTCAGTTCTTCTTTTTTGATTGAGTTCTTGTGTTCTTCAATGCATGCACAAATTCTTCTGTTAGTTTGTTCTATGTATGTGGTGGGGCAGGCAGTGCAAGGGATTTTGTATATTCCTTGGTTTTCTAACTTGATTTTGTCTTTAGGGTTTCTTAGGATGGTGGATATTTTTCTGTTTGTGCAGAATGCTGTTCTGTCACCCATCATTGCAAACCTGTTCATGGAAGAATTCGAATCCAGAGCTCTGGCTAATGCCACCCACAAACCCAAACTGCAGCTAAGATACATCAATGACACATTTGTGATTTGGCCCCATGGAAAAGAAAACCTAAACAATTTCCTAACACACCGAAACAGCACACACCCCAAAATCAAGTTCACCATGGAAACGGAAATAAACAAACAACTACCATTCCTAGATGTACTAATCTACAAAAGAACAGATGGCACACTAGGACACCCCGTATACCAGAAGAAAACACACACCAACCGCTACCTCAATGCCAAATCCCACCACCACCCAGCACAGATAAATTCCGTGGCCAAAACACTAATTGCCAGAACCAAATGCCTGGCAGAAAAGACACATATAAAGACTGAACTATGCACGCTGACTAAAGTACTGACAGCCAACAGCTTCCACAAAAACAAAACCACCAGCCTGATCCACAAAAACACACCAAGACATAACAGAGACCTAGAAGATCAACAGACCTATGGAACAGCTGTCCTGCCCTACATAAGAGGTACTACAGACAAAATCAATAAGATACTACACAGGCATCACATCAAGACTGCCTTCAAAACAGACAAAAAAATAGCAGCCATCCTTAAAAACCCCAGAGACAAAATTGACCTGGAAAACCAAGGCATATACGAAGTTCCCTGTACATCATGCCTGGCCACATACATTGGACAGACCAATAGAAGAATAAGTACCCGCCTGGATGAACACAAAAATGCAGTAAAAAAGCTGGAACACACCTCCTCACTAGTCCAACACATGAAAACCACAGGTCACAACATCAACTTCAATGGCACTAAAACCCCAGCCACTATAGAAAACCCCAGCCACAGAATCATCAGAGAAGCCATAGAGATTGAAAAAAGACCTGAAAGCATGAATAGAAGAGATGATTCCACCAGACTATCAATCATTTGGAAGCCTGTACTCTCAAATAGAAAGATCTCCACACCACAAGCCAGGCAAACACCTGGGCACAAACCGACTCCCTCTGATACCTCCAGCTCAAACATAACCCCACCAGGCACCCAGATGAAACCTGGCTTCCTAATAGATGATAGCCATCCTTTCACATGAAGCCAAGCTGCACTGAAAGCCTCCAGTGCAGGAGCAGAATGTTGTCAGCCAATCAAAGCCACAAAACAGACAGAAGAAATCAAACAAACTCCAAGTCCAATAAACACAGACCAAGACTCCCAACCAATCAGGATGTAGAAAAAAACATCCTGCCACAATAATAGGCTAGCCTCAAATTTAAAACCAACGGATGTGAGACCCTGACCCACATACAAACTCTATACAGAAGCCTGAAGATGGCAGATGAGATTCTGCTGAAACATTGCTACAACTTTAAAAGCACTAGAATGACGTGGGATAATACCCGAAGGAAGCTGAACAGCACACATGTAAGTAGCTGCGAAAATTATCCCAGGTCATTGTAGTTCTGTTAAAGTTGTAGCAACGTTTCAGCAGAATCTCATCTGCCATCCTCAGGCTTCTGTATAGAGTTAGTTCCTGGTTTCAAATTTGGACCAGCCTCAAATTTGAATGGACCAGCCTCAAATTTGAAACCAGGGACTAACTCTATACAGAAGCCTGAGGATGGCAGATGAGATTCTGCTGAAACGTTGTTACAACTTTAACAGAACTACAATGACCTGGGATAATACCCGAAGGAAGCTAAACAGCACATTTGGTTCTTCAGGTTTTCTCCTGCGTAAAATTCAAAGTATCTAGGCAACGTTTCAATGAAGTCTCATTCATCATCTTCAGGCTTGTTTCTTCAGATCTGTGCTTCTCAGAGTAATGTGAGCTTGCAGCTGCTTTTTCCTTTTAACTACTAGTGGGGGTGTGACTTGATTGGGTGGGGGTTTGGTTTTGTTCTGATTGGTCCCACCAATCAATGCTCCCACCACACTTCCACATAGAAAAAAGACTCACACCCACACAGAAGATGAGACACGACCATGGACCAGTAGCCATACCGCAGCTGCACCACTACCCACTTCAAACCCCTCTGAGCCATACAAGAAGCGAACTGACACCCACCATGAAGATGTGTCACGACTATGAACGCGAAACCAAACAATAGGATAACAGCTCACCAGCTCTAATCCCCCAGCAACTAAGACTAACCTGAGCAGAACCAAGCCCCCACCTGAACAGAACACACCTCCTACAAATCAGAACACAGCCAACCCCCAACCAATGAGAACACACCCCCACCCAATCAGAACACAGCCAAGCCCCCACCCAATCAAGTAACACCCCCACTAGCAGTTAAAAGGAAGAAGCAGCTGCAAGCTCACATGACTCTGAAGAGCACAGAGCTGAAGAAACAAGCCTGAAGATGATGAATGAGACTTCATCGAAAGGTTGCCTAGATACTTCCAATTTTACGCGGGAGAAAACCCAAATAACCAAAGATCCACATATATATAATTCTTAATATAGTGTGTTTGAATGTAACCATGTGTTTTATTTTTCCTATACCACAAGAAGGCATGCCAGCTCAATTGCAAGTCATGTCCCTCTGAGGTCAGTAGTCTTTTGTTTCTCAATACAATCCATTCTTTCATCTAAAGCCCATGTCACACTTCCCAACGGATGCAAAAAGGACACAACGGACGAGCAAAATGTTCCATTCGTTGTTATCTTCTCTCAAAAGGGGCAAAAATTTGCAGAACCAGAACGGATAACACGGACGCGGGGAGGACGCAGGGCGGATGCAAAGTGGATGCGGAACGGAAGCCCAGCAGATGGAAGCGGATGGGAGCAGATGGCACGTCCGCTAGGCTTCCGGGGGGCCGCAGCAAAGCGGACGCGGAACAGATATAGCAGATGCACAGCGGATGCACAGCGGATGAAGCGGATGCACAGAGGATGCACAGCGGATACACAGTGGAAGCCTAATGGATGCCTGGCGTTAATTGCGCATGCGGGGAGGATGCATTGCGTCAGCCCCACGGATATAATGGAAGCAGCTCGGAAGCAGGTCGCCATTCAGAGGAAAGACCTGCTGCCGGACGGATAGGCTGCCTTGCCTGCCCTGCCTGCATGTCTGCCTGCAAGCCTTGCTGCCAGCTTTGCTGCCAGCCTTGGTGCCAGCCTTGCTGCCAGCATTGCTGCCAGCCTTGCTGCCAGCCTTGCTGCCAGCATTGCTGCCAGCCTGCTTGCAAGCCTTGCTGCCAGCCGGTCTGCCTGCCAGCCTTTCTGCCAGCCTTGGTGCCTGCCAGCCTCCCTGCCAGCCAGCAACCCCACAACCATGCTGAAGCACAGAAAGCCTCAGCCATCTGCTGCCAGCTCTTGCAAGAGGGACAAGGCTACCATCCCAACCCCTGGCCATCACTCTGGTTCTGCTGGGACTTCGGCAGCACGGGCTCACTCTTCTGGGGCTGGGGCTTCTGCTTATTCTGCTTCTGGAGGAGCTGATGACAAGCACTCCAGCACCAGCCACCTCCACAGCACCTGGACCCTTCACCCCTGAGACTGAGCGACCAAGAGGAGTGCCAGAGACTCTTTTTTGTTGTATAGCTTGTTGTTAATAAAGTCTATTTATGATTCACACACTTGCTTCATTTCTTTTTTTTAATAAAGTCTTGCTGGAAACTTTTAGAAATGGTTTAAGCCTTTGCATGCTTGTGGGATGGGTAAGGATAGCTTTGGGATGGGTTAGAATACCTGTGGGATGGGTAATAGCTTTAGGATGGGTTAGGATAGCAGTGGGATAGATAAACCTCCAGTGCAAGCATAGTGGGACTGTATGGTCCACCCTCCCAGGTGCCACACCTATGGCCCTTTATTATGAATAATAATGTAATAATTATCCACACATGTCAACATAAACACAACTCTTTATTAAACCCCCTGTTCATTGTAGGCCAACAAAACATACATGGCCCAATCTCATCCGTGTGATGAGACAGGCTGAAGGAAGCATCCATTAAGCATTTACCATCCTGTCTTGCCATTCCACTGCTCCAGCTGGGGAGTTGCACCAGTGTTTCAGGAGGTTGCACTGCTTCTTCGCCTCACGTGAGGCTCTGTTGGGGCCTTGCACATCCTCAGTGTCGATCAGGTTTTGCCCTTGCCTCCATTCCCCAGGCTCCATGTCCCATTGCCTTGTTGGAGGTCCATGAGCCTCTTCTGCAAGACTGGGTAGTGGGTGCGCATGAAATTTTGCAGGATGCAGCAAGCTTCCACGATCCTCCTCATGATCTCTGGGCTATGCTGCATGTTGGTGAGAAATACCTGGAACCTGTTGGCCAGGATGCCAAAGGCATTCTCCACCACCCGCCTTGCCCTGGACAGCCTGTAGTTGAAGATCCTCTCTTCACGGGTGAGGTATTTGGAGGTGTAGGGCTTCATGAGGTAGGTTGTGAAGGAGAAGGCGTCATCCCCCATGATGAAGTATGGCATATCTTTCTTGTCGTTGGGCAGCGGGTCTGGATCTGGGAAGCCCACCATGAGGTTGCCTTCCAGCCCCTCCTTGAGATCACTAGCGTTGTATACCTGGGCATCTGAAGGTGACCCGTTGCCTGAAGCATCGATGTACATGAACTTGTAGTCAGCATCGACCATGGTGAAGAGGATGATGCTGAAGAAGCCCTTGTAGTTGTGAAAAGTGGACCCCGACTTGGCTGGAGCTTTGCAGGCCATGTGCTTGCCATCTATGGCTCCAACAGTGTGTGGGAAGTTCCACCTATGATACCACTGCTCTGCAACTTTCTTCCATCCTTCTTCAGTGGAGGGGTACTGGAGGAGCTCCTCCTTGTATTCTTCGATGATGGCCTGCACCACTTCTCTGACCACAATGCTGATGGTGTTGTGTGGCACCCTCCAGCCATACTGCATGTTCCTGTAGGTTGTCCCAGAGGCCAGGTGGCGCAGAGTGAGTGCCACCTTGAGCCCAGGGTCCAGGCTGGGCCGGAAGTTGGTGTTTGTCTTGGTCAACCTGGATGTCAGGCGCTGCACAAGTTTGTCAAATATGGCTGGAGGCATCCTCATGAATTTCTGGAATGCCCAAGTGTCTTCACTCCTGAGCTCCACCATCAGCTTGTTGTACAATCCATCCTCTGCTCTTCTGGTGAACCATCTTTGGACCTAGACTTTTTTTGGGTGCCTCCTTTTCTTCCCGTAGTAGAGTTCCCAGAGCCTGTAGATGGTTTCGCACTGTTGCAGAAGGATGGTGGCTGCCGAAAGGACTTTGTCATAATCCACAGTGGACATGACTGGATGCTGTGGAAGAGGAAGAGTCAGATGAAGGCTGCAGAGGTCTGCACAGCTTGGCTGCTGTTCTGAAAGTAAGATGCAGGCAGGTTGCTCCCCCTTTTTATTGGCAGTATAGGTGTCCCTTTGCATCCTCTAGGCATCCTCTAGGCATCCTGCAGACATCCTTAATATCTGAGATAGGTCCCCTCTTTTTTCCGGTTTAAACGCTTTGTTTCTGTTATGCATCCATTCTGCATCTGTTCCACATCCGTTTTGCTTCCTCCCTGCGTCCGGGCAGATGCGAGTTGCGTGGATGCGCAGAGGATGCCTCGCGTATATAGCGTATGCATAACGGATGCATAGCGGATGCGTAGCGGATGCAGAACGGACGAACTGGATGCATTTTCCGCGTAAAAGTTTTGGGCAGCCCAAAAGTTTAGGAGTGGATGAAACGTCCATAAACGGATGCTGGACGGATAGAGAGGAAGCAAAACGGAGGCAGTGAGTACATCGCGTTTTCGAACGGATGGCAAGCTTTTTTGTCCGTTTTACATCCTCTTTGCATCCGTTGGTTCAGTGTGACATGGGCTTAAGTACCACAGCCTGATAATAGAATTCCCAATTCAGTAGCCCAGATTTTTCACTAATCGTGTTAAAGAATGCAGTAACTGCCTGTTAAGGGTCAAACCAGGAAGCAGGAATTTTGATTGGCTTTTCCAATTATAAAGCAAAGATTCCACCCTTCCAGAAAACTTTCAGAACACACACACACACACACACACACTTATGTATGTATGTGTGTTTATGTGTTGTGTAATGCTGAGGAATAAATGGAGAAATAGGCTGGGTTTTGGAAGTTTCAGATCCAGCTGTTTGGGTTGCATCATTGTCAGATGGCAAGTGGTAGAAAGAAAATATCTGGGATATCTCCAGAAGCCAATATTTTTTTATTTTTTTTATTTATTTGATTGTCATTCGCTTTCAAGGTAATAGTTAAAATTATAAAGATGAGTTTATACAGGAAATAGGTATGAATAAATGGGGACAATAGGAAAGGAATGGTAGGCATGATGGTACACTTATGTATTCCCCTTACAGACCTCTTAGGAATGTGGTGAGGTCAATAGTGGATAGTTTGAGATATTCAGGTTAACACAGAATCTTGCTTCTTCATTCATTCCTTCATTCAGTTAAAATGGCCACCCACCTATATCTCAATTGTGTGAGGTATCCTCACTTGTTTATTCATCTTTGCTATTGATCAAAAGATCAGTCTTGACTTAGTCCAGTTGGGTCTATTAGTTGTGCAAGGCCAAGGATTTAAAATAAAACAAATGCCTCAGGGCTTTTACTACTTGGCTTCTTGATGAAATTTCTACATTAACCCTTTGTTCAACTGAAGATCAAACACTTGATCACATGTGGCACCTTCCTAAGATCAAGAACAAATAGATCAAACAAATAGATCATTCATTAAAATATGCACTGTCATGTCAATATACATATTAAAGACAATTACAATGTAATGGGCAGTTTGGACAAAATTAGGATTAAGTAACTTTCAACATGAAAATCAGAAGCTTTTATTCCTTCTTTAAACTGTTTTTTTTTTTAACCAAGGTCAGCCACAATCCCAAATGACCTCTCAAGTTTATCAAGATAATCAAAAAAATTGGCTGAGGCACTTAGGTACTTTTTCAAAAAATAAATGAAATAGGGATTTAAAGGGCAGATAATTGCCTCTGGAGTCTATTGCAGGAAGTGTGGGATGGCTTTGTAAGTGAGAATGTGAAAATCTAATGCATATTAGAGATCCAGTCATCATTCTCCATACACAATCTTGTATAGGTTGATGTATTAACAGAATCACACTGCAGTCTGCACTTTATACACTCTATAATTGAGTCTTTATTCATTTCTTTGTGGGATTACTTATGGTTGGAATAGAGCTCATGGTCATTTACTCTAGTTGTGGTCCACAACAGGAAAAAGCATGCAACCAATTGAATTAAGGCCAATGTGCAACACTGAGGGAATTAAACTACAGAAACTTCAGAGAAAGTAAATGGATATATTAATTTGTAGAAAACTCTCAGTGGGGCAAGGAACATGAGTCATAACAAAATTTCCATTTGATAGACATAAATAAATGTCTTCAATAACAAAATATCATTGCAGCAAAGGGCAAGAACATATCACCAAAAGGGTTTGACAAAAAAAAATACTAATAAGATAACATAAAAGTTAAATAAGGACTACTTGGGATGAATATGATTCTATAATGTCTTGTTAAATGTCTGTTGGGATTTATCTCTATACGTTGTTTTAATGTAGAAATACTTCATCACAGCAACTTTGAAAAATAATTTAATCATCTCACATGTAGAAGCAAGCAATGTGAGTGACAGAAAATGCCTATGGTAAGATCAATCAGGAAAACTGAACCTTAGAAATCCAAGTAAGTTTCAATCATTTCAAAGCTACGGCTTTGTCCTTTAATTCAAAACTTTAATTTATGTGGTCATCAGTTTCAGCTCTAGCATTGTATAAAAAATGCATTGCCAACTGAAGATGTGAAGCACAAATTAAATGAATTCTTGTTTTGCAACTGTTTGACTTTCATCTTGACACACAATAGACAATGGATCAACATATTGCTGAACCTTGTTACTCAGAAACAAAAGCAAACCAAAGAAAAATTACTAAGCCTAGTCTTCCAAAAGGCAGCCTGTCATGCCTGCTCTATTGTAATGCCTCTCTGAATCTCATTCCTATTCTACTGTGTAGCAAACACATTTGAATTCATTAAACAGCATCTACTTGCATGAGTCTTTGATTTTAATGGGTGTTGTGCACATGTAATTGGGAGCAGCATTACAGGCCAAGTAATTAGTTTGCCCTGCAATCAACTGTGTTTGAATAACAAAGTATTTATTGTATGATTTTGGGGGGCATCTGACATTAAATTAAATATATAAATCATGTGGCACAGACTGAAGATTTCTAATCTAGTCAGCAGATGGAGACTATCATCAGATAGATCATTTTAGCTGGAGAAGACAAGTCAGATTTTGCTTGGGACATTCTTATAGCGGATAAGAAATGTTGCAAGAATGAATTAATGCCTTCAAGCAAGATACAAGTGTATCATGACAGCTGGCCAGTTATTTCATCAGCTTAACCCATATAATGAGGCTGGTAATTAGGCTGATGTACTAGATAATTAATACTGTCAATATCCCTATTAAGAAGCTTATGAAAATTAAGCAATGAAGGAACAAGATCAAATTATCCATTTTATGTATTCATTTTGTATATATAATGCTTTTAAGTCAGTGTTGATTATTCATACACTCATATACTACATATCGGTTAAAGTACCTTAAATATTAACATTAACATTAATATTTTTGAGAAAACATATCAATCAAAATATTAAAAGTAATATTAAATGTTACACTGTTCATCATTCTTCACAGCCTATTTATATCAATATTAATTGAAAACAAACAAACAAAAAAAGAAATAGTGACATCCACAAATGAAGAAACTTTCCTTACAATAACTACCCACATATTACAAATACCCACATATTTAAAAGAAGTCATACACATGAAATTCCAACTTCAAAACATATAAAGGTTAGAGCATACAGGAAATATTGAGGTTTACTCCGAACCTAATAAATTAGCAAATAGTTTGTAATAGCAATATGTTTTAGTATAAAATATACATAAAATATACATCTCAAGGCTTGAATGCTGTAATTCACTATCTAAACCTTGAAAACTACTGTGAAGCTTCAAATGGTCCAGAATGCAGGAATGTAGGCAGTGATGGGATGCCTCAGCAGATTCTTCCCATTAAACAATGTCATCTCTTAGAATACTAGAAGAATGTCTTCTCTGCTGTAGCTCTGTTCTCTGAAATGAAGTTTCCCCTTGAGATCCAGGTGGCCTTGAGGCCTGGCTCTTCACTAGAGCACTGTACAAATGGAATGACTGAATGCTTTTCTGTAATCTGTTTCTGAATTCCTCAAGGAATTGCTCAATTCAGTTAGGTTGGATTGAGAAAGAGCAACTGACATACAGAGAGATCCTATGACTGGCAGGAGATTCTCCAGTCTTATGCCAACATTTTAATTACTATGTCACTTGCTTTACTCAACAACCTTGATGACTGGAATTCTCTTCCTGATAAAATTAGTCGATAACTAAAATTCCTAAGAAAATATTGATAATTTTAAGAAAATGTCTTTGAAATATGTCATTTTAGAATAAATGATAGTTTGTTCTCCCTTTTATTTAAGTTATAGATGTTGATTAATTGGTACTCAGGAAACTATCCACCAAGGAAGGAATTATATTGCATGATGTGACTGAAACAAAGCTCCCAGGATAGCATGTTTGATTTACAAGATAGCTAACAAAAGATAGCTGCAATTATATACTGTTAAGTTTCATGTTTTTTAAAAACTTTGTTTTCCTAGGAGTCACTCTTCAAATATTTTGCATACATTCTTCTAACAAATTGGTAAAGGGTTTTTAATACAAGCTTGTATTTCAAGGTTGTTTGACATTTTTGTATTTCATTCTTGTTGATAATCTCTGAAATTTTGCTGCTGAAAATAATAAATACTACATTTGCAAAAAAAATAAGCTTTTGGAGTTATTTCTATATAAATCATTTGCTGAGATATATTTTTTTCATTTAAGAATAATAGTATGAAGTCCAGTGAAGTCAAGAGGGTCATTTTGCAAGCCTAGGTACAGCAATTCAAAATATGTATGATTTTGTTTTTGCCTATAATTCTATACAGATAGCATGAAGTTACATTTTTCACTGGGAATCATAAAAAAAGCAAACAAGATTGATGTTAAAGTGCTGAATGTTAACCAAATCTTGCATGAAAATTCAGGGACCACAGACCAGAGTTGGTGCTTTAATAATAGATGGAATTAAAAGATCTTCCCATTGTGTATCTTCAAATATTGCTGAGGAAGTGGTTTCAAGAGCAGACATCTAAATTAACACTGTTTCACTTAATTTGCTGTGCATAGTTTATTCTGCCTTTCATACCAATTAAATTTAAAAAATGCTAGGTTTGCAGGATCAAGAGAAACTGGAGCCTAATTGTAGTATATGAAAGTTGTGGGTCTGCAAGTTTACACAGTGCTCTTCGTTAATGCATGTCTTTTAATCACTCACAATTATAATGCAGCCATTGCAAAAGGCTAGTTAATAAAGACAAATTCAATGGTTGATTGGAGATGACAATTCATGTTATCTGAAAACAGAAACAAGTGATCCTGAGCAAACCCCAAATTCACATCTTGTCTATTAGCAAATATGTTGCTATTATTCCTTTCTTCTCTAATGATTGCAGGATTTTATGATCTAGTTCATATTATAAAGAAGACTTTGAAGAAAGGGCTCTTACAAATTTATATTCATGAACCCTTTTTGGGCATTTTCATCTATATATACAAATAGGGCACATGTCATATCTCCAATTATTCAGTCTTTCCCAGTTCCATATCTAATCTACACAGTGATGTCAGAAGTCTGTAAAAAGATTATTAAAATTTTCAGTTGAAGAAATTTAGAAGCACTGTGCAAAATGGATTCCTATTTTTACATTATTTTCCAGCTCTTTATGAAAAGAATTCCCCTGAAGATCCTTTCCTTCAATCCTAATAGCTATTCTTTTCCAGATTTTGTTTTTGACTTAATTGTTCATTAAATTTATATGCTGCTTATCTCACTATACAAAGGAGTCTTTCCATATTTTTTATTTTTCCATTTGTTTTTTGGGATATAATGAGCTTTGCTCACAAGGAGGCAGATAAATGCATGTTAATGTCTCATCTTTCACTGTATAACCTTTGCTTTCTCATTTATTCAGTTAAATCCCCAGGAAAGGCATCATGAGTCCATTCTTCTTGTGAGACTTTTTTCAGATTAGGCAATAGGGAAGCTAAAGAGACTACAAAATTATGGAGTGTAATACACACACATATAAGGAAACAGAAAAAGAGAGCGGTTATCAGTCATTTTGTAATAATAAAACAAACACAAAAACATCACTAAATATAGCAAAAAGAAATTTAGAAGAAACCTAAAATTGATGCTGTTGAGGTAATTCCCCATTAGGAGAATGAGCGCATACAGGGAGATGTATTTTGAGAGAAGTGTTTGAATAATACACACACAGTACACAGATATACTGTACAGTAAATGTAGGTTTTTACTTCCAGAAAGGTTTAAGCAAAGTCCAAAATAGGCAGTCCAAAGTCATTCACAAGTAAATCAGTCAGTTTTTAATCCAGGGATAATCCAAATATCAAAGTCCAGTGTCAAAAACAGTTCAGTATCAGACTTACATTAAATCCAGGAATATCAGTCAATTAGAAGAGATGGAGGAACAGCAATACTTTCCAACAGAAGGAAACAAAGAAACACTCTCTTCTGAGACTCAAACTAAGACTAAACAACCCAGGTTTCTGGCTCCATCTTATGGCCGTTTGAGAAACCACACCCAATTGCATGCTCTTGCATTCCCTTAAAGAGACAGTATTAAAATGTCTTTCCTGGTTTATATATTTCTAACCCAAATACCTGTTAGGTGACTTATATTCCTAACATTCTCCCCTTTTGGGTAAGATAATATATACAACCTTACATTCTAAGTCCATAATCTTCACAGCTAGCTTTATGCTTTATGGAGCCTTGGGTCTTTTTAAAATGATCTGCTTTGTCAGAAAACAGTATTCTAGCTTAATCATCTTATTTTGCACATATTGTCTCACATTTAAATATCTTAAATCTGTGTGTTTCGTTCTTGTTTTCACAGCAATATTTGAAGCCATCTGTATTGCAGATTGATGATCTTTGTAAACAACAATATGATATTTTACATCAATTCCCATATCATTTAATAATTGCTTATACAAAACTAAATCTGTACATAACAAAGACAAACATGAGAATTAAGCCTCCATTGTTGACAAACTTAGATGTTTCTGTCTGATAGATCTCCATCCAATCAATGCTTTTCCCAGTAATACAGCAGTGCCCGATGTGGATTTTCGTGTATTTATGTCTGTTAAATTCAGTTCATCTTTTGGCTCCAAATACAATGCATAATGAAAGAGAAACAAAAGTGTCTTTTGCTGGGAAGGAAGCTTTCAAGAAACTGGATAGAGATTTCCTCACAGATTTTATGTGCAATTTCACTTTATTTCTTAGCAGCATTGGACTTATTGCTTTATGAGTAAATTTAAGTTAATTAAACTGTTCTTCAGTACATTATAATATAAGCACCATGAGGCAGGAGACTGTCTTTTGTTAATGAAAAGAGGTAAAGCACTATCATAATGTCTTTTAAAAATACACCTTGAAATCCAGTATTATGTTAATAAAAAAAATAAGAAAAATGGAGGAGAGATTTATCATAATATTATTTATCTAAAGATTTTGAAGATGTAAACCAATAAAGAGCATGATGTTGGACTGGGAGTTACAGGCAAACTATTTTTCTGTTAACATTTTTTAAATGTGTTTAGGGGAAGCTCTTAGAAACTCTTGTAGTGCTTTCCTTCTTTTTTTAAAGGCATGTGTTACATCTTTAAGGGCTACACAATGCTTTACTCAAATGAGTCTTTGCATATAGATGTGTTAAAAACAAGGACATCTAAAGAACAGGGTCATGAAGTAAAGGAATGAGGGATGGAATTAACTACCATGTTAAAGAAAAAACACTTCTGTATATTCCAGGAGTGGATTGGCTGTTGTCAATTACAATTTGTCTCCTTAGGCAAATAGAAAATTATGGACATTTTGTCATTAGCATTTTTGCATATAGAGAAGACACCCTTATGCATGCATGTCAGAACCTTGCTTTGTCTTGATTGCTCCACAGCAGGGGTGTCAAACTCATGGCTCGCAGGCCAGATGTATCATGTGCTGGCCATGCCCAGTTTAGCAAAGGGAAAAAAGTCACAATACATAATGTGACAATGCCATGATGATGCAAGTTTGATACCTCTGCTCCAGAAAGTAGGAAGTTTTCCATTATGACCAGCATTCATATTATAAGTTTTAGGTGATATTTTTCCCTAGTAAAATTCTAGAATATTCAATTTTTTTAATAAGTATGAGAATATGTTTCATTCATGTCAGCATGAAGGTCAGATTTCATTTCTGTCAGAGTGTATCATCTAAAGTGCTCTACATTCTGCCCTAAAACAGATTCAAAGGATCAGAATTTCCCCCTATCCTAAGGAAAGATCATTCAAAAATTAAAGAATGGCATCTTGGCAGATGTAAAAATCCAATGGATGACCCTAACTGTAACCTTAACCCAGGACCAATGATAAAATGAATGACAGTAGAAGAGGAATTGTTCCATTCTATACCACTAGCGTTAAAGATGGCACAGAATTGCTGAAAAGCCATGAGAGAAATGAGGTGACAATTAGTCGCCTAGCTATTTATACTGAGATGAAGATATTATGAAATACCAATCTCTGGAGATTGTATTCTTAAAACCAGATGTTCAACATCTCCCTTCTGAATAAGGAATAAAATTGTAATAAAGCCCAGGTTTCAATCAATTGTAAATTGCTAGTAAAAGCCCATCCCATTTTTCTGTTGAGTCCTGTTAGGGATAACATTGTTTACCCTAACTGGTTTAGGTAAAATAATAACTATGAATCATAGTTTTGTATGTTAAAGTGTCTGCAACTTTAACTGTGGGATAGTAATTAAGGGAGTGGTTGCTACTAGGTTAGTAGCTCAAGGATTTAATCAAACTGCATCTGATTACGATGAAGTTTTTGCACCAAACCTTAAAGCAACATCTTTAAGAGCAGCATTAGTGTGGGCAGCTAAGAAAAACTATGTCATTAACCATTTAGATGTAGAAACTGCTTATCTACATGCACCATTGCAGCACACTATATATTTAAGAAAACCAATTGGTATAAAAGACAATAAAGTAAATAGTAATGATTGTTGGAAACTCAAAAAGAGTCTTTATGGGTTGAAACAATCTGGGTTTGAGTGGAACCAATATATTGTGAAAGAGTTAAACAATATAGGTTTTAAATCTGGTTTAGCAGATCCGTGTGTGTTTAAAAGAGAAAATAATGGAACGGAGTCATTATTGTTATTATTTACAGATGATATTGCTTTGATAACTAAGACTAATAATGAAGCTAATGAGATTATATCATTATTAGCCAAAAAGATAAAATTAAAGCATTTAGGTGAAATTAAAAGGTATCTAGGATTGACAATTAATAAAACAAATAATGGTTTTAAGATATCTCAAGAAGATTAAATTTGCCAATTAATTAAAACGTATAAAATGGAACTTTGTAAACCGGCAAAGACTCCAATGAGTCAGGAAGTTTGCCAAACTAATGATCAAAGTCCCAAATTTGATAAGTCCATATATCAATCTTTGATTGGTAGCTTATCATATATAAGCAATTGGTCAAGGCCAGATATAGCTTATAGTGTAAATCAGCTGGCACGTTTTAATTCAGATCCAAAACAATGTCATTGGCAATCCTTAAAAAGAATATTAAGATATCTTCAAAGAACAATGAACCATGCATTGTAAATAGAACCAAAGGGTGATTTGAGTCTTAGTGCCTATGCAGATGCAAGTTTTGCAACTGATATAAACACTAGAAAATCAACATCTGGGGTGGCTATATTTTTTGGTAAGACACTAATAAGGTGGAGGTCAATCAGACAAAAGCATATTAGCTTGTCCACAATGGAAGCGGAATTTTCATGTCTGTCATTATTATGCACTGACTTGATTTTGTACAAACAGTTATTATTAGACATGGGTATAACTGTAAAAGATTCCATTATTGTGTACGAGGATAACCAAGCAGCTATAAAGTTAGCTACTAGTGTTGCTGTAAAAACTAGATCAAAGCATACTGATTTAAGATACTTAAATGTTAGAGAATCTGTAAAGAATGGGCTAATTAAATTGGAATACTGCATGACAGAAGAAAACATTGCAGACCAATTTACAAAAGCTCAAGGAATAATTAAGTTTAAAGAGAGTTGTAACAAATATGATTTAAAGATGTAAATAGTTATAATTATTATTTTACCTAAAAGGGGAGAATGTTAGGGATAACATTGTTTACCCTAACTGGTTTAGGTGTAATAATAACTATGAATCATAGTTAAAGTCTGCAACTTTAACTGTGGGATAGTAATTAAGGGAGTGGTTGTGAAAGCACTTTAAAAGAAGCAAGACTACAGCTTGCTCTCTCTCTGGCTTTGATGATCCCTGATTACTGCTTGGAATCAAGACTGCATTGCTCGAATGGGAGAGACAACAAAGGACTAATTTGTAAGTGAACTGACATAGGATATTCTACATGGACTTTGCTAACTGAATATCCCTGAATGGACTGACTAAATGATACATGACTATTGGACTGTTATTTTGACTATGCTATGAACTTATAATGGAATAAACTATATTCTTGATAGCACAAGCGTATCTGTTATTTTTACTGTATGTTAATAAACATACAAGCTTAGCTCACTCATTTATCTGTGTGCCTATCTGACTAATGCTGCACATTCTGTTTAGCTTGTCTCCCTAACCCTGGTTGGGGAACCCAGGCTTAACAAGTCCTGTAAAAAAGAGAGAGAAAGAAAGAGAGAAAGGGGGATTAATTATTTCAGTTATTTATTTAATTCTCTCTCCAGTGACATACCCTAGTACCCAGTATATCCCTACTGGTGTTCATTTTGACAGTTAGAAAATATGTCTGGCCAGCCCCTCTTCTTAGATCAGCACGACAAGGAAAGAATGTTAAATCACTTTGTACAGTTTATTAATTTAATCATTTTTAGTAGAAACAATTTGGCAGATTATAAATCATTTTTCATTATATCTGTAACCTGTTACTGAGCAATTGTTGAATAAATGAAAGTAATTATCATTTGCTAGTATGAGTGATGCCCAAGAATACCGTGTGGAGAAAGGATGTGAATAGATGAAGATTAGTGAGTGAATTTGGTTCATTTTTAATTCTGTGTTGACTTTCTGTGCATAGTCTCTCCTGTATTAATCTATACTAATCTGAGCACAAGAACACAAATGGAAGAACACAAATCATTTCTTATGAAGGCTGTTCCAGACAGTAAGACCCTAATATAGCCTTATAACTGGGGAAAAGCTGCTGAAGATTGAGAAGTGAGTGTCACATTAATTTAGATTAATTTAAATTTAGCTAAAGATTAATCTACTGTACTTCTCCAAGGTTTGACATCTCTCACTGGATACAAGATGGGCAGCAAATAAATTCTCTCTCTCTCTCTCTCTCTCTCTCTTCTCTCTCTCTCTCTCTCTCTCTCTCTGGCTGTAGAATTGCAAAGGAATATTTGCAGTAAAACTGGGACACAATAAATCGTTCTTTAAACTGGCTTTGTATCTTAGCTATGGTACCTTATATTCTGTAGAATCTTTGCCAACCTGTCGCCTGCTGTATCAGAGGAAGTTTTTTTTAAAAAAGCTTGTCTTGTCACCTGTGAACATTGAATTATTATCTCATATCTTATGTGTTATAAGTTCTGGGAAAAGATCAGACTTGTCCTTTCAATCTGGGAACATTAAATCATGGCCTCATATGCCTGGTGAGCTCTTAACATCCTTGATTAAGTAATTATGTAGATGATCAGATGAATGTTATATAAATTTCTTTCTGGCAAACAAAGCCCCTAAGATAACACAAACACAAATGGTTACCTGTTTGCATTACTAATCTGCTGTTGAATTTTTCTAACAGCAAATTAAATTTGAATTTTTGGAGGCAATACCATGTTAAACAAAAAGAACCAGCTCGGTGACTTTGGGCCAATATCTCTCTCTCTCAGCCCTAGAAAACAGGAAAACCACTTCTGCAATCTTGCTAAGAAAATTGTAGGAACTTTTCCAGGCAGTCACCAAGGACAAATCAGGATGAACACACACATCTTCAACAGAATATTTTGAAGAAGCTTAGAGTAGGAATCTTACCTTATTTTACTTCATCTTTGTTACTGTTCTTTTTCTCACCTTTTGTCATTCTATTTTATTTTACTGATTTCACTCTGATAGCTTGGTGGGACTTGTAAAAAGATATTCAGCAGGTTTCTGTTCAACAGTGAAGAAATGGAACTAAAACTATTGCAATTCAAACTCTCTCAACAACACCATCTCTTTCAGCATGTTTGCCTTCTCCTTCCTCTCCCCAAATATTCCTTCATTTTCCATTTCCTTCCTCTACAGCCAAAAAAAGCTATTACTTCCTCCACTGCCTCCAAGCCCTTATTTCAATGTTTTCACTTCCACTGATATTTTTCCTGCTCACTTGCTATAAAAGAAAATGAAAATGAAAGAGGAGACAAAACTGTATATTATCATCCTTAATAAATAACAGTGAAACTAGCTAGAATTACATACGTACCCTAGGCTCAATCTCTGGCAAAAAAATGTTGTAAAGAACCACTAATTGAATTCTATATATTTGTCTGGAGACATGACCTATATCAGAGCTAATTGTGCTTATCAGACTACTGAAAAAGAGGAAGGTGTCATTAGACTTTGGCATGATTTCTGTGATTTTCATTTTTTCCAGAATGGATCAGAGTTCCACACAATCTCCTACATATACTCATCTTTCTCAAAAGTAATTATTTTCTGCATCAACTACTGTTACCACTTTGAACATGAAAAAAGAAGAAAAAAAATATCCCCTCTTCATGTGTATGCACTTTTCTCTCCTAAAGCCCATGTCACACTGGCCAACGGATGCAAAACGGAAACAACGGATGAGCAAAATGTTCCATCTGTTGTTATCCGCTCTCAAAAGGGGCAAAAATTTGCATAACTGGAGCAGAAAACACGGACACGGGGAGGACGCAGGGCGGATGGAAAGTGGAAGCAGAACAGAAGCACAGCGGATGGAAGCGGATGGGAGTGGATGGCGCAACCGCAGGGCTTCCGGGGGGCCTCAGCAAAGCAGACGCGGAACGGATACAGGGGATGTACAGTGGAAGCCTAAGGGATGAAGCGGATGCACAGCGGAAGCCTAGCGGATAAAGCGGATGCACAGCGGAAGCCTAGCAGATGCACAGCGGAAGCGGAACGGATGTTGAGCGTTAATTGCGCATGCGGGGGGGAAATATTACGTAAGCCCCCCGGATATAAAGGGAAGCAGCTCGCACGTGGCCAGCATTCCGAGGAAAGACCTGCTGCTGGACACTTCGAGTTCCTTGCCTGCCCTGCCAGCCTGCCTTTCAGCCAGCCTTGGTGCCTGCCTGCCAGCCTGCCTTCCTGCCAGCCTTCCTGCCAGGCTTCTTGCCAGACTTCCTGCCAGCCTTGGTGCCTGCCAGCCTCCCTGCCAGCCAGCAACCCCACAACCATGGGGAGGAAGCGAAAACCTCAGCAACCTGCCGCCATCCCTGGCAAGAGGGACAGGGCCAACCTCCCACCCCCTGCCCCTGACTCTGCTTCTGCTGGGGCTTCTGCTGAAGCTGCTCCTGGCGGTGGTGCTTCTGCTGGTGCTGGGGCTTCTGCTGTTGCTTACTCTGTTGAAGCTGCTCCTGGTCCTACTGGTCCTGCTAGACCTGCTCG
Organism: Laticauda colubrina; assembly: GCA_015471245.1. Classification (NCBI taxonomy): domain Eukaryota; kingdom Metazoa; phylum Chordata; class Lepidosauria; order Squamata; family Elapidae; genus Laticauda; species Laticauda colubrina. The sequence continues at coordinate 65,377,514 of BLBF01000005.1, read as the reverse complement.
TGCTCCTGGACTTGCTCATCCAGCTCGTGCTCCTGGTCCTGCTCGTGCTCCTGGACTTGCTGGCCCTGCTGGTGCTTACTCTACTGCTGCTGAACATGATCCTGATGTTCCTGCTGCTGCTGCTGCTGCTGATGATGATGATGATGATGATGATGATTATGATCCTGCTGGTGAGGAAGATGATGCTGATTTTGATCCTGCTGGTGAGAATGATGATGATGATGATGATGATGATGATGATGAAGATGATGATTCTTCTGGTGCTGCTGCTGCTGCTGCTGGTGTAGAGGAGCAGCCCCTACCACCTGAGAGCCCCTCTGATGAGGGCCCATCTGCTCCTAGCAAAGGGAGGAAGAGGCGTATGCGACAAGGGGAGAGGAGGCAATATTCCATTGCGGAGACGCACGAGGATGAGGTGCTGGAGTGGCTGAGAGAGAACGACTATCTGTGGCAGAAGGGACACTGGCTGTACAGGGACACCAAGTGGAAGCAGGCTGCTTGGAGAGAGAGGGAGGAGAGTATGGGTTACACTTTGGAGGTGCTTCTCGACTGGTGGAAGCACATGCACACCTGGAACGGGAAGCTGCACCTGAAGAAATCTGGCCAGGCCACTGTGAAGCTGACAGACAGAGAGACCTACATCATGGCCAGGTGCAGCTTCCTGGAGGGTGAGGTCCGCCACCGAGGAGCACCAGCAGCCCCTCTCATGACCCTCTCTCTCCGGCAGCCTGCTGCCACCCAGTCCTCTTCTTGCTGAGAGTCAGTCCCTGTCTCCAGGCAGGTTTCTGTGGAGCGTGCCACGGCGGAGAACCCACGGACAGGTGTGGTAAGCATGGTGGAGTGCATAGAGGACTCCCTGGTGCAGTGGGATAAAGGAGACATCGAGTCCACCACATTCCTAGCCGCATCCACCCCCCCCAGCTCCGCCTCCGCAGAAAGGCAGAGAGCCGGACAGCTGGATGGGCAGAGCCACAATGTCCTGCTGGAGATCAGGAACACCATACGCACCAGCATAGATCTCCTCTCTCAGCTGGTCCACACCGACTCCTCCTCCTCCAATCGCAAGCCCTTCCTCACCTATGTCAACCAGAACCTCAAGGAAATGGCGGATCCACAGTACCAGCAGGTGAAGGACCGGATCACCAAGCTGCTTCACAACCCTCCAGACCCAGAGGAACCTGCTCCCACCCAGTCCAGGTCTGCTCCTCCACCCCAGGTGATGTCCATCCCATTCCAAGGCTTCCCACAGCCCCTCACCTACCAGGGCTATGGCTACCAGGAGGTTCAGCAGCACAGGCAGCAGCCCTTCCCAGTCCAGGCACAGAGTCATCGGGTGACACTGTTGCCACCTGTTTCACTGATGCCACCGATGCCACCCATGCCAATGATGCCACCGACGACAGCGATGCCACCCACACCAATGATGCCACCCATGACAGCGGTGCCACCCACGCCAGTCCTCACCCAGCTGCAGAGCAGACAGCCCCACTACACTACTCCTTCCTCCACTCCACAGCCAAGCCCGGCCTCAGTACATCTGTTATCAGTACTGGGGCTGACACGACATGGTATGGAGGAAGGACCTCTCAGCATCACGGGGCTGAGCCAGCTGTCCGAGACCTTTCTAAACATATCGTCCCCTATTGTCCTTTCGAGGCCAGGCAATCCAGCACCACCCACCACCACAGCACCTGGACCCTTCACCCCTGAGACTGGGCACACCTCCGAGTGACCAAGAAGAGTGCCAGAGACCGGGTAGCTGGCTACCTGTGGACTTTATTTGGACACTTGACTTGGGTCATTTTTTTTTACAGCTTGTTGTTCAATAAAGTTTATCTTTGATTCACACACTTGCTTCACTTCTTCTTTTTAATAAAGTCTTGGTGGAAACTTTTAGAATTGGCTTAAGCCTTTGCATGCTTGTGGGATGGGTTAAGATAGCAGTGGGGTGGGCAGGGATACCTGTGGAATGAGCAGGGATACCTTTGGGATGGGTAATAGCTGTGGGATAGATAAACCTCCAGTGCAAGCATAGTGGGACTGTATGGTCCACCCTCCCAGGTGCCACACCTATGGCCCTTTATTTTCAATAATAATGTAATCAATCATCCACCATGTCAACATAAACACAACTCTTTATTAAATGACCTGTTTATTGTAGGCCCACCCAACATATATGGCTCAATCTCATCCGTGTGATGAGACAGGCTGAAGGAAGAATCCATTAAGCATCTACCATCCTGTCTTGCCACTCCACTGCTCCAGCTGGGGAGTTGCACCAGTGTTTCAGGAGGTTGCGCTGCTTCTTCCCTTCACGTGAGGCTCTGTTGTGGCCTTGCACATCCTGAGTGTTGATCAGGTTTCGCCCTTGCCTCCATTCAACAGGCTCCATGTCCACATTGCCTTGTTGATGGTCCACGAGCCTGTTCTGCAAGACTGGGTAGCGGGTGTGCATGAGATTGTGCAGGATGCAGCAAGCTTCCACGATCCTCCTCACGGTCTCTGGGCGATGCTGCATGGTGGTGAGAAGTATCTGAAACATGTTGGCCAGGATGCCAAAGGCGTTCTCCACCACCCGCCTTGCCCTGGACAGCATGTAGTTGAACATCCTCTCTTCACGGGTCAGGAGTCTGGAAGTGTTGGGCTTCATGAGGTAGATTCTGAGGGAGAAGGCGTCATCCCCCACCATGAAGTAGGCACATCTTGTGTGTCGTTGGGCAGTGGGTCTGGATCTGGGAAGCCCATGATGAGGTTGCCTTCCAGCCCCTCCTTGAGGTGACTGGTGTTGTATACCTGGGCATCTAAAGATGAGCCATAGCCTGAAGCATCGATGTACATGAACTTGTAGTCAGCATCGACCATGGCGAAGAGGATGATGCTGAAGAAGCCCTTGTAGTTGAAATAAGTGGACCCTGACTTGGCTGGAGGTTTGCAGGCCACGTGCTTGCCATCGATGGCTCCAACGGTGTGTGGGAAGTTCCACCTCTGATACCACTGCTCTGCAACTTTCTTCCATCCTTCTTCAGTGGAGGGGCACTGGAGGAGCTCCTCCTTGTATTCTTCGATGATGGCCTGCACCACTTCTCTGACCACAATGCTGATGGTGTTGTGTGGCACCCTCCAGCCCTACTGCATGCTTTTGTAGGTGGTCCCTGAGGCCAGGTGGCACAGAGTGCATGCCACCTTGAGCCCAGGTTCCAGGCTGGGCTGGAAGTTGGTGTTTGCCTTGGGCAACCTGGGTGTTAGGCGCTGCACAACTTCGTCAAATGTGGCTGGAGGAATCCTCATGAAGTTCTGGAACGCCCGAGTGTCTTCATTCCTGAGCTCCACCATCAGCTTGTTGTACAGTCCATACTCTGTTCTTCTGGTGAACCATCTTCGTACCCAAACGCTTCTTGGCAGCCTCTTTTTCTTCCCCTAGTAGAGTTCACAGAGCCTGTAGATGGCTTCATACTGTTGCCGAAGGATGGTGGCTGCCAAAAGGACTGTGGTACAATCCACGGTGGACATGACTGGATGCTGTGGAAGAGCAAGAGTCAGATGAAGGCTGCAGAGGTCTGCACAGGTGGGCTGCTGGTCTGAAAGTAAGATGCAGATGAGTTGCTCCCTCTTTTTATAGGCAGTATAGGTGTCCCTTTGCATCCTCTAAGCATATTCTAGGCATCCTCTAGACATCCTTAATATCCGAGATAGATCCCCTCTGCGAACGTTTTTTCCACTTTAAACGCTTTGTTTCCATGCTGCATCCATTCTGCATCCATTCTGCATCTGTTCTGCATCTGTTTCGCTTCCTCCCTGCATCCGGGCGGATGCGAGTTGTGTGGATGCGCAGCGGACGCCAAGCGGATATAGCGTAACGAATGCGTAACGGATGCGTTGAGGATGCGTAGCGGATGCAGAATGGATGAACTGGATACATTTTCCGCGCAAAAGTTTTAGGCAGCCCAAAACTTTTGGAATGGATGAAACGTCCATAAACGGATGCTGGACGGATAGAGAGGAAGCAAAACGGAGGCAGTGATTACAGAATGGATACATCGCGTTAACCAACGGATGGCAAGGTTTTTTGTCCATTTTACATCCTCTTTGCATCCGTTGGTTCAGTGTGACATGGGCTTAACAGATTTCTGCTTCTTTAAGAATGCTACAAAAACAAGTATTAATCTTTGACACTTTTATTTCAAATAGTTTAAACTGGCCATTTCTTTTTTTTTATAAATCAACTTTATTAAGTTTATATAAGAAATAAAACATGTAATTTTGTTCACAAAGATGGAAAAAAAAACACAAAAACGAAGTTGAATTCTTACTCCAAGTTAAAACAAAAACATAATAAAAATTTGAATAAAAAGTGACTTTATGCGATATGTCCCAGTGTACAGTAGATGACCGTAGCTTTTTGCTTCCCACATTTGATCTCAAAAGTCCTTTCTAATATAACTAGAAAGCACACTCTAGATAGACACCATATTCTGTCTCTCTTTCCCCCCTTTCCTTCCCTGCTCTCTCATACATAGACATACACTCCCCTCTCATTCCTATGGATGGGCTGTGCCTTTCTCAGTTCTTTGGTTCTTTATCAAAGGCTTGGGAGTTTGAGGGTTTTGTGCAGTATCTTAGCTGTCCCTACTGCACTCTTCTGATCAGATAACTCTGATGTTGTTCCTTTGGATTTATTGCAGCCACCTTTCCAGCTTAGATTCACAGCCCCAAGTGCTCCTACCACATTTGGACCACGTTAACCTTTACTTTTTGCATCCTTTCTAATTCCTCATTTAGATCCTGGTACTTCTCTAGTTTCTAGCTCCTTTTTTTCTTGATGTTGCTGTTACTTGGCACTGATATATATATATATATATATATATATATATATATATATATATATATA
>BLBF01000005.1:65317130-65361236 GCA_015471245.1 Laticauda colubrina | reverse complement strand
CTGAATGGACTGACTACATGGTAAATGAATATTGGACTGTTATTTGACTATGCCATAAACTTATACTGGAATAAAATATATTCTTGATAGCACAAGCGTATCTGTTATTTTTACTGTATGTTTTTTTTTTTTTAATTTTTTTTTTTTTTTTAATAAAGTTTTTATTAATTTTCTACAAACAGACAAACATACAAAACATTAAAAACATCTACTCTCATATATACTTCCGGTGTATCGGTTGGTTCATCAGTTTTGTGCATTCATTTTATAGTGTCAATTACAATTATATTGCATAACCACTCATATTGTCAATCCATATTCTAATATTACTAAAAAAAAATAAAAATAAAAAAATCTTTTTCTGACTATACTTTTAATCATTCATGCTTTGCGAGATAACAATACTTCAAACAGTTTATTCTATAATTTATCGTATAATCATAACAAATCAATCCTAAAAAACTCTTCATATATATAATATTAATGCTCTATTATTGTATTTTATCATCTAACCATTGATAAAAAAAAACCCAAATTGCATAAAATTGTTTATCTTCTTGTTCTCTAATTTCAAATGTCAATCTACTCATCTCAGCACATTCCAATATTTTCTTAATAATTTCTTCCTGCAATGGTATTTTCTCATTCTTCCAGTTTTTAGCAAATACAATCCTAGCCGCTGTTAATACATTTACAATCAAATATTTCAAGTCTTTATTATATATATCAGGTAAAATTCCCAATAAAAAGATCTCTGGCTTCAAGTCTATGTGTTTCTTTGTCATTTTTTCCAACCACATGTGAATTTTAGTCCAATATTTTCTAGCATTCTCACAAGTCCACCACATATGATAGTATGAGCCAGGTATCTGATGACATTTCCAACATTTTTCAGATTTATTCTTGAACATTCTTGCTATTCTTGTCGGGGGAAGGTGCCACCTGTAAAACATCTTATACAAGTTTTCTTTATATGCTATTGACATTGTCATTTTATAATTTTGAGACCACAATTTTTGGATTTTTTTTACTGTATGTTAATAAACATACAAGCTTAGCTCACTCATTTATCTGTGTGCCTATCTGACTAATGCTGCACATTCTGTTTAGCTTGTCTACCTAACCCTTGTTGGGGAACCCAGGCTTAACAACCAGTTTTAAGCTGCTTTGCAGAGATCAGGGAATGAAAATGGGATGTGTGAAAGCACCCACATAAAGAAGCCTGACCCAATTAAAACTTTGAAATAAAAAGGAAAGACAAAGTCACACTTCTGTCCTCTTCATGCACAATAGGATTTGGCAAGAATTACAAGAGATTGAGAAAGAATGGAGCAACTAGCAAATAATTTCTTCCCCTTCTATCATTGGGGAAATATTCTGAATGGACTATTATTTAGACTCCAAGGCACAGACTCTACTCTCAAAAGAATTTGGGCTGGTTGAGGGAACAAAAACCCTGCTGCATAGCAATCCTCATTCAATTTGATGAAATATAATTTGCATTATAAATTCTACCAAAAGAGAAAAAAATGTCAAGATGTTGAAAGATGGTATTTGTTTATTTGTGTGAAGTAACCAATGAGCATATGAAGATACCCTATTTTCCACTGTAAAAATAATGTGGTTGATCCTTCCTTGACTTCCCAGGCTTCACTTAAATTTCAAGGTGTAAAATGAGGGAACTTCATCCACATTAGACTGGTTTTCTGCAGCAAAAGTTTTATAATCACCTCTAAGGGAGCATTCAGGCCTGAGAAATTGTTGGATGATGTTTTCTTCCCCTGAAGAAATATTCAGAATTTTTCTACCCAATTCCCCTTCACTCAGATTGGATGAGTAACTTCAAAAGATCATTCCTTCTGCAAATGTGTTGAATTTTAATATTTCAGTTAGCACAGCAATAATTTGGCAGTTGAGCTCAATAGACTTGGAGAGCACTAGTTGGAGGGCAATAATACAGCCTTTGAACTGATCTATTAATGCATTTCTTTTATGTTCTTCATAAATGATCCATCATTCTGCACTTTTTCAATTCTGTTTTGATTAGTTTTATCATTTTATGTCATTACCATTATCATTTCAGGCAGCCCAATCCCCAATCTACAAGATCAAGAATACCATAGAGGTTAATGCTATTCTACTAAATGAAAGGTTCCCATAACCCAAGGATAACATCAGTCTGGCATTTTGGTACTACACTTTGTACCAGCAGTTATGCTTTCCAACAGGAACGCAACTAAAATAAATCTGCTGAGGAACCGAAAGGATATATAATCATCCATGTTCAATAGATACCATATGCTGTAAGGGAGGTAAAAACATGGGGAAGGAATGCAATTTCTTATATGTCCCATCTTCCTGATGAAGGTTTAATGCTAGAAGGAAAATGATGAAGTTTCCTTTGAGGTTGACTCTTTATGGCTTCATGAAAATGTCTATCATGTTTCTGACAATAACATGGCAACATTTGGTATACTACTTTGTCTGATTTTCTTTCCAATTTCTTAATCTATTCTTTTTCTAATGCTGTGGATTTTCAAGTGGTCTCCCGCTCATATACTCATGTCTTCGGACCCTATTTCATTTTTTGTTTTGTTTTGTTTTGAAGTCCACCAAGATTCATTAGATGTTGCTACCTCACGAATAACCTTACTTGTGTGGATTAACAAAATTAATTATGGAGTCCTTGAAAATTGATTAAAAAAAATTTCATTGGAATATTTAAATATTCTTCTAAGTTAACAAATATGCATTTTCCACCTATTTTAGGCATTGTTTAAATCACTGTTTTGAAGTGAGTATATTTTAGCTCTATAGAGAGACATATTTACTTTTGTTGCTGCTGTTTACTTTCAAGATCCAGGATAGTTATTTGACAGGAGCAGACTGCAATCCCCCCCCCCCCATAAAAAATAACAATATACTTTAAAAAGAAGGAAAAGAATCATTTTTTTTTATTTTGAAGCTATAAATAATAAATCTTGCAACATCAGCTTCCAGAATGACATCTTTCTTTAGATCCTGAAAATGATTAAAGCAATTCCACCCATAAACCAGTTAAGCAAGTTTATTTCTAGCCAATGTATTCCATCACATGATAGAGGGTTAAAAAGTGCAGTTTTCTGAGAAAAATGTGAACTGTCCAAAAATCACTGCAAAGAAAGGTGACAAGTTTATGGATCATAGCCTGAGGCATACTATCTCACTTACCTTTTTGTTTCTCGAGGTATGTTGTAACTTCATCAGTTCATCCTGTGCCTATATTTTGTACTTCTTGGATGTTAGGCTGATCTAGGGAATTACCAGAAATGACTTCAGATCAGTTCAGGAAATGAACCATTTGTATAACATCTATCACAGAAAGAGGAAACTAGAAATAAAATACCATCAACTGAGAATGGGGAGGTTAATATGTTTCTAATCCTGGACAATTAAATTTCTTTTAATGACAGTAATGTCTAATGTATTGTGTTCAGTGATGGGATTCAATTTTGTTTACTACCAGTTATATGGGCATGGCTTGGTGGACATGGCAGGGGAAGGATACTGTAAAATCTCCAGTCAGAGGTGGTATTTTCTGGTTCTCTGAACTATTCAAAATTTCTGCTACCAAATTTCTCCAGAACTCATAGAACCTGCTGAATACCACCTCTGACCCAGAGACTGCTGTAAAGCATTATGGGGCAGAATATAAGTCTGAGTCTGAATTTTAGAATCCCATTTTTGGTGCCATTTTCAATAATGTTATTTGTAACTTCATACTTCTTATTGGTTACCAATTAATACTTTTTGCATAATGCCAGGCTAATATCTTCTATTGCTGATCTTAGTTTGTGGTGGGTGGGGAATGGTATTAAGTATGTATGATTCTTTTGCATCCAGGTGTTTTATGGTTGACAATTTGATCTGATGTGTGTGTGTGTGTGTAATTAAAATATTTTACATATATAATAAGTACATTCAAAGAAAACATATAGCAAATGTAAAAGAGGAAAAAAGGAAAGAAAAAAGATAAAGAAAAGAGGAGATAGAGCAAAGAAAATAAAAGAACAGAGAACATGAAAAGAAATGTAAGGAAATATATTTTGATTTTTCTTTCAGCAGTTAAACAGAATTCTAATCAAGCTCTATTTTTAAGATTACACTGCAATACACTTCTTTCAATTACGTATTTTTTTAAACATCAAAATCAGAAATCATAAAATTATTTTTATGCAAAAAAAATCCATGACATTTTGTTCATCAAATAAGTCATCCATTTCGGGTAGTGCTGAATTTTTCCATCTTTGAACATATAATAATTTTACCACAGTAATCATATGTTGAAATAATCTTTCATGGTTCCTTTTTAATTGTGTATCCATCAATCCTAAAATGAAAGGTTCTGGCTTCAAATGAATATTAATTTTTAAAATCCTCTGTATCTGTATGTGCATTTGAATCCAAATTTTGTAGCTTTTTCCCTCCTATATCCACCAAACAAGACAGGATATCTCAGATTTTGTTGATCAAATTTCAAACATACATAGGAAATGCCTTTTTATATTCTAAATAATTTCAATGGTGATATGTACCAAGGAGGTATAATTTTACAATCCTTATTTGTGATCATAACATAATGTACATTTCAAATCTTTTCAGAACTTACTTCTCCTTGACCCATCTCTTCCAACTTATCCCATCTAGATGTAATCATTTTCTGTTTGATTTTCTCAGGAAAAAAAATCTTGTGCATTATCCTAATTTAAATTTCCTTAAGTGCAATTGCATCTATATTATCAGTCCTGAATCTAGTATTAAAATGCTGCTGCAGAACTTGATTTCTAATCTTTTTTTTTTTCTGACAAAGTGCATCGGGACACTTGGATTATTTCTTATTTTTCCAAGTTGTGTATTAATCAGTGGTGGGATTCAAAAATTTTTACTACCTGTTCTATGAGAGTGCGCCAACTCTCAATGCAGATGTGTTCTAAACTGTAAATGTTTGCCTTTATGGTCTTACCCTAGTATTATACCATTTGATTATTTCCTGATAATGCCATAATCCTTAATTTTAGTTTTTCTTGAACTTTATTGGGTTGATTTCAGTGCTATACCATTTTTTAAAGTCCAGTTTTGTGATGCTTTTCTCCCCTAGTATTAGGTGTGCAAATTCCTCAAATCCATGTGCAGTTTTTAAATTTCTAATTCTAAGTGACTTTTCCACTTAGATTTGTTTTGACTTGCTTTTGTCTTTTTTCTAATATTCAACTATTTGGTGATAACATAACCAATGTGATACATTAGTGGTTTGTTTCAAGAACACTGATGCTGAAATGAGTGCTTTGTATATGTCCTGAAGAACTGTTGATGAGACTTTCCTGTCTGTTTGCTTTAAAGCATGTAGCTTCATTCTTCCTATCAATTCTATTCACTTTTTAATGACTTTTCAGTCAATTCTTTTTTACTTTCAGTTTGCCCTGGTTGTTTATCTCCATAAATTTCTGCATTTTGTTGCTAAGAAGATAATTTTCTCACAAATCTTGACTCTTCTTTTCTATTTTCACTGACAGTTTGAAAAGGCTTCTGTCATGCATTTCCAGATGTGCAGATTTTTTTTCCAGTTGCTCATTCAATTCATGTTCCAGTGCTTCTAATTAAGCTTCTGTAAAGAATTAGTGTTTTAGTATGAAAACAGGACATTATGAATATTGGTCCATAAACCTTTGTTCAGTAATGGTTGTATCTTTTATTTTTTTTTCCCAATCTGATACTTCTACTTTTAAAATTCTCAGTAGAAGGGACTGGATTCAAGCTAGCATTAAATAATTATACTATTTTCAGCAGTAGACCTGGATTTTCATTTTTGTTTGTCTTCTAATCATTTTGCAATTCTATGCCTTTTTAAAAACCCCACTTTTATTACTTTATAAGTAACTCAAGGTAATGAACATAGTCTGACCCAAAGTCATTAAGCCTGAATTCATGCGTAAGCCAGGACTAGAACTCATGGTCTCCTGTTTTCCAGTCCAGCAATTTAACCACTGCATCAAACATAGGATGGCCAAGATGCCTTGTCATTTAGCTGACAGAGAATAAAATCCTATAGATCATTTGTCATTTGATGCTCAGAAGTCATAGTATCAAGGAGCTGTGGGGATGCAGTGGTAAGAATGCAGCATTGCAGGTTAACTCTGCCCAAAACAAGGGATTAGATCCTGACAAGGACCCAAATAATTGAGAACAATATGCTGATATTTCTAAACTGCTCAGAGAGTGCTGTGGAGCACTATAGAGCAAATGCTATTGTTATCAAATGCAATCCTCATTGTCTAAGGTGACCGATTCGTTATGGACATTTGATTTCTATTATTTATCATTGCAAATGACTTGTGAGCTGCAGTTAGTCCAGACACTCATTTGAATTTTATTGGGATTGAGTAATGTCTGTGATAGCTAGATCAACAAAGTACTGAACATCATTGGACCACATAATGACACCATGTCAGGATGCTATGTCATAAAACAGTGGTATGATTATTTATCCAGAAGGCAAATAATAGTTAAGTATTCTAAAGGGGTATTGAAATAATAAATTCCAAGTTTGAGATGAAACCTTAGAAAACTCTAGTCAATCCTTCCTCAGTTCAGGATCCATTATAGCATCTTTGTCTGAAGACTTTATTTCTCTGGCTGGCAGCTGGTCAATAAGAAAAAAGGTTTTCTTGTATTTATTCTTGTCCAATTAACTTTCTGTTATGCTCTACCTTTTTAATAATTGATCATGAGAATTTCTAAGTTCATTCCTAAAGCACTACATGCACTCACAGCTTCATTTAAGGCCTGGTCCCACTGGCCGACGGATGCAAAACGTATGCATAAAGGACACAGAAGATGAGCAAAATTTTAGGGGTGGCTCCATCCGTTGTCATCCACTCCAGAAAGTGGCAAAAACTTGCATAAACAGAACGGAAAAGAACGGAAAAGAAAGGACGTGGGTAGTATGTAGCGGAGATGTTAAATGGATGTATATCGGAAGCCAAGCGGATGAAAGCGGATGGAAGCGGATGACACCTCTGAAGGGGTTTCGGGGGAGAATTTTGAAGCAGACGCATAGCGGAAGGGGTGGATGCATAGCAAATGAAGCGGATGCAACACGGATGCCTATACAAAACAAAGGAGATGCCGCAAAGATGTATATCGGATGCAAAGCGTTCACTGCACATGAGGGGAGTATGAATTGCGTCACTTCCATAGATATAAAAGGATGCAGCACGCATGCAGTCAGCATACAGGGGAAATATGTGCTACCACATACATCTTGCAGGAACACCATGGTTCGTCAGTCAGGCAAGAAGAGGAAGCCCGTGCCTACTTGTTCAAGTCCTGGCAAGGTGAAGAAGGCCAGAACCAAGATCCCACCCCCTGGCACTGACTCTGAAGCTGCCGGGGCTGCTGCTGCTGCTGGTGCTGCTGCTGCTGTAGTGGACCAGCCCCAAGGCCATCAAAGCCCTGCTGATGAAGGCCCTGCTGCTCAAGCCCCTGAAGGCCCTGTTGCTCAAGCCCCTGAAGGCCCTGCTGCTCAAGCCCCTGAAGCCCTTGCTGCTCAAGCACCTGAAGGCCCTGCTGAAGCCCCTTCCAGAGGGAGGAAGAGGCAAGGAAAGGAGAAGAGAGAGAGGAAGCGGTACACCGTTTCCAAGGAGCATGAGGATGAGGTGCTGGAATGGCTGAGGGAGAATGAGTACCTCTAGAGAAAGGGCCACAGACTGTATTGCGACACCAAGAAGAAGCAGGCAGCTTGGAGAGACAAGGCAGAGAGCCTGGGGTACACTGGATAAGTACTCCTAGGATGGTGGAAGCACATGCACACCTGGTATGGCAAGCTACACCTCAAGAAATCCAGGCAGGCCACTGTCAAGCTCACTGACCGGGAGATGTATGTCGTGGCCAAGTGCAGTTTCCTGGAGGGTGAGATCCGCCACCGAGGAGCAGCCCCTCTGAGACGGCTCTCCCGCAGACAGCCCACAGACAGCCAGTCCTCTTCCAGCCAGGAGCCAGCTACCCTGTCCAGGCAGGTGTCTTCAGAGGGCCCCACATCAGACATCCCCCCTAACAGCTGCACTCCCCATGCCGGTGGACTTGGAGGATCCCATGGAGGATGACGCCCTGCTGTCACAAATGGAGGAAGAAGCAGCAGCCACCAGAGGCCAACCCACACCCACCCCCAGCTCCACAGGATGTAGGCAGAGAGGCAGACTGGAGAGCCAGGACCACAGTGTGTTGTTGGAGATCAGGGACACAATGAAGACCAGCACAGAACTTCTCTCTCAGCTGGTCCACTTGGACAGAGCATCCTCGGGCCGGAACACTTTCATCACCTAAGTGAGCCACACCCTGAGGGACCTGCTCGAGGCCCGGTACAAGGTGATGAAGCAAAAGATCACACCACTTCTGCACGACCCTCAAGGCCCAGCTGAAGCTGCTTCTACCCAGTCCAGGTCTGCTCCTCCACCCCAGGTGATGTCACAGCCCTTCCAGAGCTTTCAATAGCCCCTCACCTACCAAGGCTACAACTATCAGGACTTTCCACAGCATAGACAGAACTTCCCAGTCCAGGCCCAGGTTCATCGGATGCCACAGACGCCAGTCCTCACCAAGCTGCAGACCAGACAGGCCCACTAAACTCCTCCTTCCTCCACCCCACAGCCAAGCCTGTCAAAGGACAATCTGTCATCAATATTGGGCCTGACATCTCAAGTCCTTGATGAAGGGCCTCTCAACCTCACGGGACTGAGTCAGCTCTCGGGTAGCTTCCTGAACACACCACCACCTGTTGTACCCTCGGAACCAAGCAAACCAATGGTGCCTCACACCAGCACTCAAGCCACAGTCACCTCCACAGTCCCTGCCCGGTTAACAGCTGAGACCATGGACATGACTCAGAGTGACTGAGAATAGTGTCAGAGACTGAGTTGTTTACTTGTTAAGTTTATCTTTGCTGAAGACACTTAATACAGTTTACTTGGTTCATTTTGCTTACTTAATAAAGTCATAAAGTTTACCTAAGAAAGTTAATAAAGGTTATCTTTGCTTAAACACTTAGTTAAAGCCCCTGTCACACTGCACCAATGGATGCAAAGAGGATGTAAAATGGACAAAAAAGCTTGCCATCCGTTGGTTAACGCGATGTACTCACTGCCTCCGTTTTGCTTCCTCTCTATCCGTCCAGCATCCGTTTATGGACGTTTCATCCGCTCAAAAAGTTTTGAGCTGCTCAAAACCTTTGCACGGAAGATGTATCCAATTCGTCCATTCTGCATCCGCTATGCATCCGCTAGGCATCTGTTCTGAATGTGTTACGCATCCGCTATGTCCACTAGGCATCCGTTCCGCATCCACGCAACTCGCATCTGCTCGGATGGAGGGAGGAAGTGGAACGGACATGGAAGAGATGCAGAACGGATGCCTAGCGAATGCAGCATGGAAACAAAGCATTTAAAATGGAAAAAACATTTGCAGAGGGGACATATCTCGGATATTAAGGATGTCTAGAGGATGCCTAGAGGATGCCTAGAGGATGCAAAGGGACACCTATACTGCCTATAAAAAGGGGGAGCAACTCACCTGCATCTCACTTTCAGCCCAGCAGCCCAGCTGTGCAGACCTCTGCAGCCTTCATCTGACTCTAGCTCTTCCACAGCATCCAGTCATGTCCACCATGGATCATAAAACAGTCCTTTTGGAAGCCACCATCCTTCTGCAACAGTGCGAAGCCATCTACAGGCTCTGTGAACTCTACTACGGGAAGAAAAAGAGGCAACCAAGAAGCATCTGGATCCGAAGATGGATCGGGAGAAGAGCAGAGTACGGACTGTACAACAAGCTGATGGTGGAGATCATGAACGAAGACACTCGTGCATTCCAGAACTTCATGAGGATGCCACAAGGCATGTTTGATGAAGTTGTGCAGCGGCTGACACCCAGGTTGACCAAGGCAAACACCAATTTCCAGCCCAGCCTGGAACCTGGGCTCAAGGTGGCATTCACTCTGCGCCACCTGGCCTCAGGGACCACCTACAGGAGCATGAAGTACGGCTGGAGGGTGCCACACAACACCATCAGCATTGTGGTCAGAGAAGTGGTGCAGGCCATCATTGAAGAATACCTGGAGGAGGTCCTCCAGTGCCCCTCCACTGAAGAAGGCTTGAGGAAAGTTGCAGAGCAGTGGTATCAAAGGTGGAACTTCCCACACACCGTTGGAGCCATAGATGGCAAGCACGTGGTCTGCAAAGCACCACCCAAGTCGGGTTCCACTTATTTCAACTACAAGGGCTTCTTCAGCATTGTCCTCTTTGCCATGGTTGCCCAGAGACTGTGAGGAGGATCGTGGAAGCTTGCTGCATCCTGCACAATCTCATGCGCACCCGCTACCCAGTCTTGCAGAACAGGCTCGTGGACCTCCAGCAAGTCAATGGGGACATGGAGCCTGGGGAATGGAGGCAAGGGCAAAACCTGACAGACACTGAGGATGTGCAAGGCCCCAACAGAGCCTCACATGAAGGGAAGAAGCAGCGCAACCTCCTGAGACACTGGTGCAACTCCCCAGCTGGAGCAGTGGAGTGGCAAGACAGGATGATAGATGACTAATGGGTGCTTCCTTCAGCCTGTCTCATCACATGGATGAGATTGGGCCATGTATGTTGGGTGGGCCTACAATGAACAGGGCGTTTAATAAAGAGATGTGTTTGTGTTGACATGTGTGGATCAATGATTACATTGTTATTGATAATAAAGGGCCATAGGTGTGGCACCTGGGAGGGTGGAACATACAGTCCCACTATGCTTACACTGGAGGTTTATCTATCCCCACAGCTATTACCCATCCCAGAGGTATCCCTCCCCACCCCACTGCTATCTTAACCCATCCCACAAGCATGCAAAGGCTTAAACTAATTCTAAATGAAGCAAGTGTGTGAATCAAAGATAAACTTTATTGAACAACAAGCTGTAAAAGAAAAATGACCCAAGTCAAGTGTCCAAATAAAGTCCACACCCAGTCTCTGGAAGTCTTCACGGTCACTCGGAGGTGTGCCCAGTCTCAGGGGTGAAGAGTCCAGGTGCTGTGGAGGTGGTTGCTGCTGCAGTGCTGGTCTGAAGCACCACTGGGGTGACTGGCCTCGAGAGGACAACAGGTGACGGTGTGTTGAGAAAGCTCTCGGACAGCTGGGTCAGACCCGTGATGCTGAGAGGTACTTCATCCATGCCATGGGGTGTCAGGCCCACTACTGATGACAGATGTACTGAGGCTGGGCTTGGCTGTGGGGTGGAGGAAGGAGTAGTGTAGTGGGGCTGTCTGGTCTGCAGCTGGGTGAGGACAGGCATGGGTGGCATCGCTGTCGTCGGTGGCATAATTGTCGTGGTTGGCATCGGTGGCATCAGTGGAACCGGTGGCAACGGTGTCGCCCGATGACTCTATGCCTGGACTGGAAAGGGCTGCTGTCTGTGCTGCTGAACCTCCTTGTAGCCATAGCCCTGGTAGGTGAGGGCCTGTGGGAAGCCTTGGAATGGGAGGGACATCACCTGGGGTGGAGGAGCAGACATGGACTGGGTGGGAGCAGGTTCCTCTGGATCTGGAGGGTTGTGAAGCAGCTCGGTGATCCTGTCCTTCACCACCTGGTACTGGGGTTCCTCCATGTTCCTGAGGGTCTGGTTGACATAGGTGAGGAAGGGCTTGCGGTTGGAGTCAGGAGTCAGTGTTGACCAGCTGAGAGAGGAGATCTATGCTGGTGAGGATGGTGTCCCTGATCTCCAGCAGGACAGTGTGGCTCTGCCCCTCCTGCTGTCTAGCTTTCTGCCTTTCTGTGGAGGTGGAGCTTGGGGGGGTGGATGCGGCTACAGCTGTGGTGGACGTGAAGTCTCCTTTCTCCCACCGCACCAGGGAGTCCTCCAAGTGCTCCACCATGGTTACAACACCTGTCCGCGGGTTCTTCGCCGTGGCACGCTCCACAGAAACCTGCCTGGAGACAGGGACTGACGCTCGGCAAGAAGAGGACTGGGTGGCAGCAGGCTGCTGGAGAGAGAGGATCATGAGAGGGGCTGCTGGTGCTCCTCAGTGGCGGACCTCACCCTCCAGGAAGCTGCACCTGGCCATGACATAGGTCTCTCTGTCCGTCAGCTTAACCGTGGCCTGGCCAGATTTCTTCAGGTGCAGCTTCCCGTGTCAGGTGTGCATGTGCTTCTACCAGCCGAGGAGCACCTCCAAAATGTAGCCCATACTCTCCGCCCTCTCTCTCCAAGCAGCCTGCTTCCTTCTGGTGTCCCTGTACAGCCGGTGTCCCTTCCGCCACAGATAGTCATTATCTCTCCGCCACTCCAGCACTTCATCCTCGTGTTCCTCCTCAATGGAGTATTGCCTCCTCTCCCATTGTCACATACGCCTCTTCCTCCCTTTGGCAGGACCAGATGCGCCCTCATCAGAGGGGCTCCCAGGTAGTAGGGGCTGCTCCTTCACACCAGCAGCAGCAGCAGCAGCAGGATCATCTTCATCATCATCATCATCATCATCACCAGCAGGATCATAATCAGCATCATCAGCAGCAGCAGCAGCAGCAACAGCAGGATCATCATCATCATCAGCAGCAGCAGCAGCAGCAGCAGGATCAGCAGCAGAAGCACCACCAGCAGCAGCAGCATGAGCAGGACCAGGAGCACAAGTAGGACGAGCAGGATGAGCAAGACCAGGAGCACGAGCAGGATGAGCAGGACGAGCAGGACGAGCAAGTCCAGGAGCACGAGCAGGACAAGCAGGACCAGCAGGACCAGGAGCAGCTCCAACAGAGTAAGCACCAGCAGAAGCACCACCGCTAGGAGCAGCTTCAGCAGAAGCTCCAGCACCAGAAGAGCGAGCCCGAGCAGCAGAAACCCCAGCAGAAGCAGAGTCAGGGACAGGAGGCAGGAGGGTGGCCCCGTCCCTCTTTCCAGGGATAGCGGCAGGTTGCTGAGGCTTTCGCTTGTTCACCATGGTTGTGGGGTTGCTGGCTGGCAGGGAGGCTGGCAGGC
This sequence comes from Laticauda colubrina, assembly GCA_015471245.1. NCBI lineage: Eukaryota > Metazoa > Chordata > Lepidosauria > Squamata > Elapidae > Laticauda > Laticauda colubrina. The sequence goes on along the minus strand of BLBF01000005.1, from coordinate 65,348,198 downwards.
ACCAAGGCTGGCAGGAAGCCTGGCAGGAAGCCTGGCAGGAAGGCAGGCAGGCAGGCAGGCAGCAGGCACCAAGGCTGGCAGGCAGACTGGCTGACAGGGAGGCTGGCAGGCACCAAGGCTGGCAGGAAGGCTGGCACCAAGGCTGGCAGGAAGCCTGGCAGGCAGGCAGGCACCAAGGCTGGCAGGCAGGCTGGCAGGAAGCCTGGCAAGAAGCCTGGCAGGAAGGCAGGCAAACAGGCAGGCACCAAGGCTGGCAGGCAGACTGGCTGGCAGGGAGCCTGGAAGGCCGGCTGGCAGCAAGGCTGGCAGGCAGGCAGAGAGCAAGGCTGGCAGGGAGGCTGGGAAGAAGGCTGGAAGGAAGGCTGGCAGCAAGGCTTGCAGGCAGGCATGCAGGCAGGGCAGGGAAGGACTCGATGTATCCAGCAGCAGGTCTTTCCTCTGAATGCTGGCCACGTGCGAGCTGCTTCCCTTTATATCCACGTGGCTTACGCAATGCATCCCCCCCGCATGCGCAATTAACTCTCGGCAACCGATCGGCTTCCGCTCTGCATCCGCTTCATCCGCTGTGTATCCACTCTTCATCCGCTGTATCCATTCTGCGTCTGCTTTGCTGAGGTCTCCCGGAAGCCTAGCGGATGTGCCATCCACTCCCATCCGCTTCCATCTGCTGGGCTTCCGTTCTGCATCCACTTTCCATCCGCTCTGCATCCTCCCCGCATCCGTTCCTTTCCGTGTTATCTGCTCCGGTTATGCAAAATTTTGCCCCTTTTGAGAGCGGATAACAACGGATGGAACATTTTGCTCATCCGTTGTTTCCTTTTTACATACCTTTTGCATCCGTTGGGCAGTGTGACAGGGCCTTTACTTGGTTCATTTTTTTTTTTACTTAATAAAGTGTTGGTGAAAACTTTGAAAAAATGGTTAAGCCTTTGCATGCTTGTGGGATAGATAAGGATAGTTGTGGGATAAATAAACCTCCAGTGCAAGCATCGTGGGACTGTGTGGTCCACCATCCCAGCTGCCACACATATGCACCTTTATTATCAATAACAATTTATTCATTGATCAACACATTTTAAAATAAACAAAGCTCTTTATTAATGCCCTATTCATTGTAGGACCACTCAACATTCATGGCACAATCTCATCAGTGTTATGCGACAGGCTCAAGGAAGTATCCATTAATCATCTATCATCCTGTCTTGCCACTCCACTGCTCCAGCTGGGGAGTTGCACCAGTGTCTCAGGAGGTTGCACTGCTTCTTCCCTTCACGTGAAGCTGTGTTCGGGCCTTGTACATCCACAGTGTCTATCAGGTTTAGTCCTTGGCTTCATTCCCCAGGGTCCATGTCCCCATTTCCTTGTTGATGGTCCAAAAGCTTGTTCTGCAACACTGGGTAGCGGGCGCGCATGAGATTGTGCAGGACTCAGCAAGCTTCCACGATGCTCCTCACAGTCCCTGGGAGATGCATGGTGGTGAGAAGTACCTAGAACCTGTTGGCCAGGATGCCAAAGGTGTTCTCCACCACCCGTCTTGCCCTGGACAGCCTGTAGTTGAAGATCATCTCTTCACAGGTGAGGTATCTTGAACTGTACGGTTTCATGAGGTAGGTTCTGAGGGAGAATGCATCATCACCAATGATGAAGAAGGGCACATCTTGTATGTCATTGGGTAGGGGGTCTGGACCTACAAAACCCATGATGAAGTTGCATTCCAGCCCATCCTTGAGGTCACTAGCATTGTCTACCTGGCCATCTGAAGCTGACCTGTTGCCTGAAGCCTCGATGTACATGAACTTGTAGTCAGCATCGACCATGGCAAAGAGGATGATACTGAAGAAGTCTTGTATTTGTAATAAGTGGACCCTGAGTTGTCTGGAGGTTTGCAGGCCACATGCTTCCCATCTATGGCTCCAATGGTGTGGGGAAAGTTTCACCTCTGATACCACTCTTCTGGAACTTTCCTCCAGCCTTGTTCAGTGGTGGGGCACCTGAGGAGCTCCTCCACATATTCTTCAATGATGGCCTTTACTACTTCTCTGACTATTTTGCTGATGGTGTTGTGTGGCACCCTCCAGGCATACTGTGTGTTTCTGTATGTGGTTCCAGAGGCCAGGTGCCACAGAGTCAGTGCCACCTTCAGTCCAGGGTTCAGGTTGGGATGGAAGTTGGTGCTAGGCTTGGTCAACCTGGGTCTCAGACGCTCTACAAATTTGTCAAACATGGCTGGTGGCATCCTCATGAAGTGATGGAATGCACAAGGTTCTTTATTCCTCAGCTCCACGATCAACTGGTCATACAGTCCAAACTCTATTCTTCTCATGATCCCACACAGCTCTTGGACGTCTCTTTCTTCTTCTTCTGTATAAAACTTGAAACAGTCTGAACAGGATTTGGTTCTGGTGATGAATGAGCGCAGCTATCATACGGACTGTGTCATCATCCATGGTCCAATTGATGATGTTGAAGACCAAGATGAATGAGCGCAGCTATCATACGGACTGTGTCATCATCCATGGTCCAATTGATGATGTTGAAGACCAAGATCAAGGGTGCAGAGGTCTGTACACCACGGCTGCTGGACTCATACTGAGATCCAGATGATTTTCTACCCCTTTTTATAGGAAATATCGGTTGTCCGCTAGGTGTCCTTCTCCATACTCTAGACATACTCCAGATATCCTAAATATGTGAGATACATCCCCGATACAAACGTTTTGTCCATTTTGAATCCTTTATATACGAGATGCATATGCTTACATCCATTCTATTTCTGTGCTACTAACGCTGTGTAGACGTTCCGTGTACCTTTTGTTTCCTCCCTCTTTCCATTTTCAGCTGCAGCAGATGTGAGTTGAGGGGATGGCCAGAGGATGCAGAGAGTATACAGCGGACATTTAACAGATGATAACGGACATAGAATGTTTGTTGCCCGTATATGTCACGGATGTACATCGTACACGGAGGAAAGTTCATCCGTTCACAAAGTTTTGTGCAGCTCAAAATTTCTTGCGTGGATGAAATCGCAGTGGATGGATGCTCGATAGATAGAGCATATGAAACACGTATGCAGTGAGTACACAATGGATGCATAGCATTTTCCAATGGACGGCAAGCTTTTTTTTATGTTTTACATCCTCTTTGCATCCGTAAGTGCAGTGGGACCGGGCCTTTATTCAATGCTTTCCCTTCATTTATGTTATTTTTTTTTTCTTTTTCATTAAAATAGACACCAAAGAAACAATGGCTAGACTTGGACCAGTTTAGTGTATGGTGCTACTATACTTCAGCACCACTGTTACCTAGCATCTGTGCTAGTCTGGGCACTCCTGATAGTTAATTATGTATTGGATGTATACTGTAACTGCCCATTTCACTTTTCTGTTGACTTTAGGCCCTTTATAATAAAAAGTACATTAAATGCAGAATATAATAAACAAATTGAAACCCATAGCAGTCAGGCATAATCTAACTAATCATCCATACAAAAATTCACATTTTCAAGGCCTTACAAAGGGCCAAGAGGAAAATGGACAATCAGGAGGAATGATGTGCAAAATGGGGGGACTCTCCTTCTTAACCCTGCTAGCTGACACTCCCTAACCCATAATACCTGGAGGCTTAAGTCCCAGTTCAGCTGGGATGTATAGGAACAATTTGGGAGAGAGTTCTGTAAGATTACAATACATATCTTTTGAAACTCCTACACTGAGCTTTCTCTACAATGCTCCTGAACAGCAGCAGTTTCCTTGGAGTGATGGCTGGCATGGTTCTGCTTTTATATAAGGACTTCCCATCATTGAGATAGCCTTCTAGTTAGGGATAATAATTGCATGGTATCTGTATTTGACAACCCTGCATGGTATGCTTCTTTATAAATATTAAAGGCTCGGTCCCTCTGGCCATCGGATGCAAAACGTATGGATAAAGGACACAGCGGCCGAGCAAAATTTCAGGGGTGCTCCATCCATTGTCATCCGCTCCAAAAAGTGGCAAAAATTTGCATAAACAGAACGGAAAAGAAAGGAAAATAACAGATATGGGTAGTTTGTAGTGGGGATGTTAAATGGATGTTCATAGGAAGCCTTGAGGATGTATATAGGATGCAAACCGTTCACTGCTCATCCTTTCCATTTCCGTGCTACTAACGCTGTGTAGATGTTCTGTGTACCTTTTGTTTCCTCCCTCTTTCCATTTTCAGCTGCAGCGGATGTGAGTTGAGGGGATGGCCAGAGGATGCAGAGAGGATACAGCAGACGTTTAACAGATGATAAACAGACATAGAACGTTTGTTGCTCGTATGTCACAGATTTACATTGTACACAGTGGAAAGTTCATCCGTTCACAAAGTTTTGTGCAGCTCAAAACTTTTTGAGTGAATGAAATCTCATTGGACAGATGCTCAAAGGATAGAGCGTATGAAACATGTATGCAATGAGTACACAACGGATGCATAGCATTTTCCAACATTTTTTTCATGTTTTACATCCTCTTTGCATCCATTGGTGCAGTGGGACAGGGGCTTAAAATATAAATATTAAAATATTAAAAAATGCTAAAGATATAACCAGGAGCCCTGTTCCTGCTTCAACATAGGTCCTCTGTGTGAAGTGGGCATAAGTTGGATGTGAAATTTAAAGTGGAGTCTGTTGATGGTGATGATCAAGAAAGTGGAGAAAAATGGAATAAAAAATATTTGGTTTCTTTTATTTCTAGACTCTGTGGTAAATTATGGAATCCACATGAGTTTTCACAGTATGCAAAGTATATGGGGAATAGACTAACACCATGCTTATTCTAACTGTCCAGTATAATATGGATATAGTGATAATATTCTCTTGTTAGAATTCTCCAAGGATTCAGTGAAAAAAAGTGTCCTATAATCATAAAGTCCATCTTTAATTCACCTTAGCTTTTCTTGAATTATTCTTCAGCCTTAGCACACCATCTTAAATGAGAAATTTTCTCAAATCCCCCAGCAAGTACAATCAGGAGATGAGACAACACAAATTATGTATCTAGAAAGAATACTAAATGCTTGACACATTGACACACTTTGAGATACCAGAAACTTCAATATTAGGTAGTTGTTTACAAAGAGTAAATTTTGTATATTAAGCATTTTGTGTGCGAAACTCTTGCTGAAAGGAAAAGCCATGTCTAAGAGTATGTGGTGAGGATAGATTATATAAATGCTTTAAAATGTTACATGAAAGAGTTAAATTCTAAATATGTTGCCCTTTAAACTCTTTCTAAACTTTGTAAATAAAAGAAAAAATCATTCTAAATTTAACATCAAGTCGTAGAAGCGGTCCTTTTGAACATGCCACATACCATAGAGATTAGTCATCCCTTCTGGCTAAGAGATGATATGAAGATGAGGACAGAATCAGTGGGTTCCTGAGTGAGTTGAGTCTAAGCTGGCAAAATATTCTGATGAAATAGTGTGGGATGATATCCATAAATCCCTTCCGGGAGAGGATTTAAAATATAAATTTAATGAATACTTAGTTGTACTGGCGTGAACACATCACTATCATAATGTGGAATAATTAGACTAATCAAGATGCAGTCCTGGACTTAATTATACTTCAGAGCACTGTGTGAGGAGCAATAAATTTATAGAAAACTAAGAGTTGAAAAGATTTAGTCTAGGCTGAATTGCATATTCATTCAGAGGACAGCAAGCAAACATACACACGCATAAACAGATAGAGACACTTGTAATTAATTGTCAAATGGGCTGCAGATATTGTAAGATAAAGCCTTATTTCTAATGCATTTAGATATACATGAAAAGTTAACATGCATGCAAATGAGAACATGGATTCTATCTCTGCTTTATAAAGATTGAATGGTTAACGGTAATTTATTCTCAAAAGTTGGTAAATAATGAAATTTACATGTGAATGTTTACACTTGTTTCAGTCTTAAATGGTTCCCCATTTAATAGTACAATTTCACAAAGCTCTCCCAGCAGCCAGAAGATGTAGAATCTGGAAGAGATCTTTGGAGTGCAGAGACCATTGTACAAAAACTTGGTTTCATCAGTGCAAATTGTTCTGTGCTGCAGGATATTTATATTGACTTAGAATGCATTGGATTTAAATAATTTCAAAGGATGATTAGGACTAAATTTTCATTTTACCAAAGCAAACATTATGGGTTTTATTTGGTAACTCTGGTTCTCAACCACTTCATAGTTTCGATTTATTTCTTCAGAATGCTGCCAAAAGATCAAAAAACCATGCAAGAAATCTCAGAGGTCACCTTGCCCAACTCTTTGACCAGGACAAGTTCTGCTATAACATTTTGGACAGAACCAGCACAAACTGGTTTATCAGTCAATAACTCCATTGACAACTTGACAACTCTTTTTTTAAAAACAAACTTTATTGACAACTAAATATAACTAAAATGTCAAACAAACACATAGACAACACACAGAAAAAAGCAAAAAGGAAAAAAATGATTAAAAACGAGCAATTCTATTATCGACAATCTATGGTACCTTGTTTGTTATCAATATGGTGATATATTTACAAATACATCTTATTGTGAGTATATAATTACTACCTCTTTTACATTTAACATTTTTACTAATATATTTTGATAACTTGACAACTCTTACTGTAAGAAAATTCTTCCTTATTACACTTCTGAATTTACTTCCCTGGATTTTAGGCTATTGATTCTTCTTGGTCTCCACAGCTACATAGAATTAGTCTGCTCCCTCTTCTATAGGACAGTTCAATAGATATCTGAATCCTGCTGTCTACTTTTCTGCAGCCTAACCTTACATGTATCTTTAATTGTTCCTCATAGGACTTGCTTTTTTATCCCTGAGCCCTCCTTTGAACTTATTCCAGATTCTCAATGTATTGTTTACATTATGGTATTACAATATTACAAATGAGAACTGGCCAGGAAGAATATAGTAGAACAAATCAGCATTTGCCTTTACATCAATTATCTTGTACTGCACTGGAGTACTCATAATTTGTGGGAAGCCATAGGTTGTTGGAAGGGAATTTTGGTGACTTGAGATGTCTACTTGGGATTTTTGTGTCTGTATTTGTGGGTCACTCTATGTGTCTCTGCATCTCTCTGTATGCCCGAGTCTCTATGTGTATGTCTCTCTGTATGTTCTCTGTGTATCTCTTTCTCTCTGTGTAATAAAAATATGGACTATGATTAAAATTATGGTAAAAGTATGGGAAGGGAGGGAACAGGATATGTAGGGGCAAGGTGGGATTTCTATTGGTCCCACCATCTCCAGTATGATATTTTCCCCCTAGGACCCCAAGCTAACTGGCAGAGTTAGGTCTTTAGGACCTTAAGGAATGTAAGGGGAGAGTTGCAGAGCTCACACTGGGAAGCAAAATGTTCCAAAAGACAGGAATTTTGATAGGAATCTTCTCTTGGACTTTCCAGCTGAAATTCCTTGACTGACAGGTTTTGCAGCATCCTCTCTGCCAATGCAGGTGGACGGCTCCTCCCATTGAGGTATAGTGAAGATCAGCACTTTAAAGTCTGTTACATGACCTGACGTAATAAAAATTGTCATCCTTAAGGTAGAAAATAAGATGTTTTTACAGGTTAAAAAAAAATCTGAATCCATGATTTGAAGCTCTGACAACTTTCTGGTTATAATCTGTTTTACCTGGCTGGACTGTTGGTCTGTAAAACAGTGCATGAAGCTTGCTATACCTCTGAACAAGGAAACTGGTAAATTCTCACTTTTTCAAACCAAGCACAAGCATTTAGTTTACTTTCTATCATTTATCTTCTTAAAATCAATTCTCAGGGCTCCAATGGGCTGCTGAACAGCTATTTGTGGATGCAATAAGGAAGGAGATATTTCACCACACTTATTCCATGAGGTAGGTTCTAATAGCAGCTCAAGCCTAATTCTATTGTCTTCACACTTTGTCATTAACTAGTAGTGCTCTAAGCATCTCTTCATCCTTTTCATCTCCCTAAACTCTACCATAAGCCTGAAAGTTTTGGAAACAATGGCATGGAGAGGCTGTTCTCTTGTGATCAAAGCCATAGAAACCCTAAGAACCATCCAAAATCCAATCAAGTTCTTTGGTAATAGGCCAGTCTCTCATCTGCATTCCCTAAACCAAAGAATGATCTGACCATGACCATGATATCTTCCCCAAATCCAGAAAACCCTGCCATAGCTCAGACAGGAAAAAAACAATAGGTCAGATATATGATTTTGCACCGGAGGACACTGAATGATTAAGGACAGCCTCTTGGCTTCCTGGTGGCCATAATCTCTTGAGTACCTTAGACCACATCACCAGAGAAGGCAAGACCATAAGCCTAGGGAACACTACTGCCAATCTGGCCACAGAGTCAAAAAGCTCAGACAGGAGGCTTGCTACGAAACAGGGAGGCTGATACAACAGTCCCAGCTGAGCAAACAATCTTTTCCAGCACTGAGAAAGACAACCTAGCCTTTCCATAATGGTTTTCATTCCTTTAATACTTCAAGGTGTTTTGAAAAGAAAGTCCCATAATTCTTAAACATTGGGTCTCCTGGCTGAGGCTTTGGGGATTTCTTATTGAAAACACTTAGAGCTTAAGATAATGCCTAAAGGAAAAGAAGTATATCTGAGAGGAAATATTTTCTCTGGTGTCCTGGTTGCCTACTTAAATCCTTCATATGTGAAAAATTTAATATACAGCTTTAGTTTAAAGGGTCTTCCTCAATGATAGAACCAAATAGCACAACTGGTAAATATATAAATAGTCTGCTCTTAGAAGAGTTTTTGACATGGATATAAATATATTCATATTGCCTAAATAGCAAGAGTATTAGTAATTATTAAATTACCATTTATTTTAATATGATTATTTTAAATATTCATAGTGAACTTTAAATAAGCCTAAGTTCGTATTACAGGATAAGACAGGTCAATAGACATAGATATTTTAAGAGAGTCATTAATTTATGAAGAAAGTCGTTTAATTTTGAGACATAGACAGCAAAACTGGCTATTATATGTTTATTAAGTTTTTGGACAAATAATGAATATTCAGTAATAAAGTTAACTATTTTGGTCTACATTCCATACTTTTATTTATTTGACAGAGCCTGATAACATTACACACACACACACACACACACACACACACACAAATAACAGAATTGATTCCTCCATTTTATTTGGATTTACAGAAACCAATTTTACCTGATAAAATAGGACTCTTATTTGTCCAATGGGCAAAATCTCTTTTCCAGGTATAACTACAGTTTCTGTATTTTTACTAACCATCTTTATAATAAGCAAACTTGTCAGTAATTATTCTGAAAAGCAGAGTTTAAAAGTATATTACAAGAATGTATGTCCAAAAGGTCTAATTAATGTGTGAGGATGTTAGCATTAGCATCATAGAACAGAGTGTCGGGATTGGTCTTGTGCCATACTGAGCTTCTGCATTCTATTAAATCAGTGCCCTTCATGCCTCTTTTGTTTTTCATTGTTGTCAGCTAGTTTGCCCTTGGATCTTAACAGATCCCAGTTGTATAGCATCTCTTGGGTTCCTTACAGGAGGCTTTTATACCTTCTGTTCAATCTCTGTAATTATAATGATAGGCATCAAGCCATTTTCATAAATGTCATTATGATAAATAGACTATGTGTCACATGCTTTAAAATCCAATAAGCTGATTATTACTGTGTTATTTTAACCTTTTATTAATTAAAGAGAATGCCAATTGAGGGAAAAGACAGCTTGGCATTCTTGCTATTGTTTTCTAATAGTGACAGAAGCCATGTTATGAGGAAAAAGAAAGAAGCTCCATGTCATTTCCTCAAAGCTTAATTACAGTCAGTATCACTAGATGAGCTTTGCAAAGTATCCTTTGCCAACTATTTAAACATTAATTAAGAAATATACATGAGGCTGCTTTCATATCCAGGAATCATAGGCCTCTTTGCTTTCCCCATTGTCATGAAATTTATTTGGATATAAAATTGGAGGAGGAACAATCACTTCATTTTGATATAATTACACATTCAAGTAGAATCTATCAAATAAATAGCAAAAAATATGAAATTTACTTTGATATGATCCATTTTGGCAAGGAAGCAATTTGTTTCCTTTTCTCCCCAAAGAAGTAATAAATTGATGGAATTCCTATGCCAATCTGGAGAATTCACACACACACAAAGAAAATAGCCTTCTTTCACATTCTTTCCTTTACTTGTTTTAAGGCAGCAGTGACAATTGGTTCCCTTAATAATCCTTATTGGTACTTAAAGTTCTGTTCTAAATCCTAAATATTATGTGGTTCCATGGTTTGTGAGGATAAAATAGGAATTACCTCTTCTCTCCCTTTCTTCTTTCATTAAGAGTTTCAAAATGAACTGTACAGAATCAGATTGAAGTGTGGTATCCAGCTTCTAGGTTTTAATCAGAGCTGCCAGAAGTTCATGTGAAATATTCGAGAACAATATAGTCTTCCAATATATACTCCTGCTGATGATATTGAGAGGCAAAGCACATCTGAGATAATATTGAACCACAATGAGTACTCTCTATTTATAAATTTATCCTAAGTTAAATGGTCTAATTCTTTCATATTCCAGGCTCCAAGAATCCATCATGCTTGCATGTTACATTAACTTCAGTTTGAACTTGAGTATAAAGTCATCAGTTGCCTCTTCTTCTCCATCAAGGATTGGAGCATAATTTCGATAAACATTATATTAAAATGTTGTCCACGAAGTCTAACTGATATTATTTGTTCATTGACTTCATTGTAACAAAGTACTGTCTTTGCTTTATTCTTCTTGATTATGAAAGCAAGATAATTGTTTCTTTGTTTTTCATGTTCTGAGTTGTAAACAGTATGGTTTCTGATTAAAAGTGTCCAAATCCAGTCCATTTTAATTTACCGATGCCTAAGATGCTGTTACTGAATTGTTTCATTTCATCTGTCACTGTGCTGAATTTTCCCATGTTCCTTTTTCTAAAATCATTTTTAAAAAAAATGCCCAGCCACCAGTCACAAAATTATATAAAATACCAATTGTATAAGTCAAAGGCTTAAAACAATAAACAAATGATTAAATGGTCTCTATGCTGACACAGGGTTCTAAAGAGTGGAGAGATAAGATGGAGTATTTACATCATAGTGCTAATGACTTGACTTATCTGCTTGCATCAAACAACATGACACATATCCTAAAGTGTATTCTTTATGTGTTGTATATGCACACATACACACACAGTATGTACACATATATACATACACAATATACATACATACACATATAGTCTTTCTTTCTCTTTCTGTACATACACATACATTGTAGAAATATACTGTGTTTATTTATGTGTTTACATATAAATTATGTATATGTATGTCTTTACTACCATGTTTCTCCAACAATACGGCCTCCACCAATAGGAAGCCCCACCATGTTTTATTGACATAAAATCAAATGAAGCCCCTCCCCCCAAATTAAGACCCATATTAAACATGCGAAATAGGGGGGGATGGTGGGGAGGGCCTTGCATTTAGGAAGTACTTGTATGCCCAGATATGGTGCTGCCTGTGTTGGTGGGGCACTTCATACCAGGAGACCTTCCACCACTGTTGCTTTCCCTTCTCCCTTGCTGCCACAGTGTTAGAGGAATGCCATGGCATTTGGCGCAGCCACGTGTGGCCAGTCAGGGCTCCTCCCTGCAACTGGAGCCCTGAGTAGACACTTGGCTTCAGGCGCTCCCGTCGCCGCCTTCCAAGGGAAGAAGCTCGCCTGAGAGGATCTCTCCCTCTCTCTCCCTCTCTCCCCGCAAGGTCAAGTCTGCACTGCGGCTGAGGAGGAGGAGGCTGCAACCGGTTCCTTCTGCTTGCTGAGAGGTGAGGAAGCCGCGGCTTTGCAGAGCAAGCAAAGCGCTGCTCGCCTGGGTGAGATTTGGGAACGAGGGGCAGGAGAAGGCATGCACGCACCCGCAACTCACTTTCCCGGCTCTGCCCAGCCTGCACGGCTCTGGTGCAGCCCTGGCCCTGGTCCAGCAGGGAGGCGCTCGCTGCCTTGGTGAGAGCTCTGCCGCCGGGAAGGAGGGTCCACCTGTCAGCTTTGCCTGGGGCGCCCAGCGCAGCAAGGGAGAAGAGAAAGCAATGGTGGCAGAAGGTCTCACAAACATTCAATCTGTCACCACCCGACCACCTGAGGATGCAAGGGGGGGAATTAAGTCACCCCCAAAAAGATGGCCTAGCCATTTTTTCGGGGGTGAAAAAAAAATAAGGCCAAGCCTTATAATGTGAGAAACATGGTATATATATATATATATATGTACAGTATGAGTGCCTATATATTTATATATATATGTATGTACACACACACACACACACACACACACACACACATAAATAAAACTAACGGCTGTGATAGCCTGACCCAGAGACGAACTCAATGCAGAAGCCTGATGATGGCAGATGAGATTCTTCCGAAACGTTGCTGCAACTTTAAAAGCACAACTACAATGATGTGGGATAATACCCGAAGGAAGCTGAACAGCATACATACATACATACATACATACATACATACATACATACATACGTATGTGTGTATGTATGTATGCATGTATGTATATATATTATCCTGAGGTTGTGTGTTCCAGCTTCCTCACTCATCCAACACATGAAAGCCACAGGTTATAGCATTGACTTCAATGGCAGTAAAGCCCTAGCCACAACAGAAAACCCCAGCTACAGAATTATCAGAGAAGCCATAGAGATTGAAAAAAGACTTGAAAGCATGAATAGAAGAGATGACTCCACCAGACTGTTAATTATCTGGAAGCCTGCATTCAAAAAGTCTCCACATCACAAGCCAAGCAAACCCCTAGGCACAAACAGACAACCCCCCCCCCCGATACCTCCAGCTCAAACACACTCCAACCAGGCACCCAGATGAAACCTAGCTTCCTAATAAATGATAGCCATCTATTTACCCGAAGCCAAGCCTCACTAAAATCCTCCAACAGAGGAAACACAATTTTGCCAGCCAATCAAGACAAAAAAATGTTACAAAACAGACAGAAGATATTAGAAACACCAATCAAGCAGAACACAGCAAACTCCAAGAACAGTAAACACAGAGCAAGACTCCCAACCAACCAGGACGAAGAAAAAACCATTCTAACACAAGGGTAGGCCAGCACCAAATTTAAAACAGAAACGGTTGTGAAAGTCTGACTCACAGATGAATACAATACACAAGCCTGATGATGGCAGATGAGATTCTGCCGAAATGTCACTACAACTTTAAAAGCACAACTATAATGATGTGGGAAAATACCTGAACAAAGCTGAATACCATATATATAAATACCCATGAAAACTTAAGAAAACAAACACAAACACACACACATAATGTATACATTTTCCACTTGTATATTAAATTGCCATTAAGTAAAAATTTCACATTGATATTCCTGTTAGCAAAGACCTATAGTTACTTCCTCCTCCTGGCACACTCCAAATAGTGTACTATGACTGCCATGATTCCAAAGCTACATTATGAGAATTAGTTGTATTTTGATATATGTAAAGGCCCTGTCACACTGCCCAACGGATGCAAGACATTAGTAAAAAGGACACAACGGACGAGCAAAATATTCCATCCGTTGTTATCCTCTCTCAAAAGGGGCAAAAATTTGCATAACTGGAGCGGATAACACGGAAAGGAACGGATGTAGGGAGGACACAGAGCGGATGGAAAGCGGATGCGGAACGGAAGCCCAGAGAATGGAAGCGGATGAGAGGGGATGGCAAATCCGCAAGGTTTCCGGGGGACCTCAGCAAAGTGGACACAGAACGGATACAGCGGATGCACAGCGGATGCACAGCAGAAGCCTAACGGATGCCTAGCGTTAATTGCACATGTGGGGTGGATGCATTGCGTAAGCCCCGCGGATATAAGGGAAGCTGCTGGGAAGCAGGTCACCATTCAGAGGAAAGACCTGCTGCCGGACAGATTGACAGCCTTGCCTGTCCTGCCTGCATGTCTGCCTGCAAGCCTTGATGCCAGCCTAGCTGCAAGCCTTGTTGCCAGCCTTGGTGCCTGCCTGCCTGAAAGCCTTCCTGCCAGCCTTCCTGCCAGCCTTGGTGTCTGACTCCCTGACAGCATTGGTGCCTGCATGCCTGCAAGCCTTCCTGCCTGCTTGCCTGCAAGCCTTCCTGCCTGCCAGCCTTGGTGCCTGCCTCCCTGCCAGCCTTCCTGCCAGCCTTGGTTCCTGCCAGCCTACCTGCCAGCCAGCAACCCCAAAACCATGCGGAAGCACAGCAAGCCTCAGCCATCTGCTTCCAATCCTGGCAAGAGGGACAGGGCTAACATCCCGCCCCCTGGCCCTCACTCTGGTTCTACTGGGGCTTCTGCAGCACGGGCTCACTCTTCTGGGGCTGGGGCTTCTGCTGCTTCTGCTTCTGGAGGAGATGATGACAAGCACTCCAGCACCTGGACCCTTCACCCCTGAGACTGAGTGACCAAGAGTAGTGCCAGAGACTCATTATTGTTTTGTAGCTTGTTGTTAATAAAGTCTATTTTTGATTCACATACTTGCTTCATTTCTTTTTTTTAATAAACTCTTGCTGGAAACTTTTAGAAATGGTTTAAGCCTTTGCATGCTTGTGGGATGGGTTAAGATAGCAGTGGGATGGGCAGGGATACCTTTGGGATGGTTAATAGCTGTGGGATAGATAAACCTCCAGTGCAAGCATTGTGGGACTGGATGGTCCACCCTCCCAGGTGCCACACCTATGGCCCTTTATTATCAATAACAATGTAATCAATCATCCACACATGTCAACACAAACACAACTCTTTATTAAACGCCCTGTTCATTGTAGGCCCACCCAACATATATGGCCCAATCTCATCCGTGTGATGAGACAGCCTCAAGAAAGCATCCATTAATCATCTATCATCCTGTCTTGCCACTCCACTGCTCCAGCTGGGGAGTTGCACCAGTGTTTCAGGAGGTTGCGCTGCTTCTTCCCTTCACGTGGAGCTCTGTTGGGGCCTTGCACATCCTCAGTGTCTATCAGGTTTCGCCCTTGCCTCCATTCCCCAGGCTCCATGTCCCCATTGCCTTGCTGGAGGTCCACGAGCCTGTTCTGCAAGACTGGGTAGCAGGTTCGCATGAGATTGTGCAGGATGCAGCAAGCTTCCATGATCCTCCTCACAGTCTCTGGGCGATGCTGCATGGTGGTGAGAAGTACCTGGAACCTGTTGGCCAGGATGCCAAAGGCGTTCTCCACCACCCGCCTTGTCCTGGACAGCCTGTAGTTGAAGATCCTCTCTTCACGGGTGAGGTATTTGGAGCTGTAGGGCTTCATGAGGTAGGTTCTGAGGGAGAAGGCGTCATCCCCCATGATGAAGTAGGGCACATCTTGCGTGTCGTTGGGCAGGGGTTCTGGATCTGGGAAACCCAGAAATTCCAGAACTTCATGAGGATACCTCCAGCCATGTTTGATGAAGTTGTGCAGCGGCTGACACCCAGGTTGACCAAGCAGAGCAACAACTTCCGGCCCAGTCTGGACCCTGGGCTCAAGGTGGCACTCACTCTGCGCCACCTGGCCTCAGGGACCACCTACAGGAGCATGCAGTATGGCTGGAGGGTGCCACACAACACCATCAGCATTGTCGTCAGAGAAGTGGTGCAGGCCATCATCGAAGAATACATGGAGGAGCTCCTCCAGTGCCCCTCCACTGAAGAAGGATGGAAGAAAGTTGCAGAGCAGTGGTATCAGAAGTGGAACTTCCAACACACCGTTGGAGCCATAGATTGGAAGCATGTGGCCTGCAAAGCTCCAGCCAAGTCGGGGTCTGCTTATTTCAACTACAAGGGCTTCTTCAGTATCATCCTCTATACCATGGTCGACGCTGACTACAAGTTCATGCACATAGATGCTTCAGGCAAAGAGTCATCTTCAGATGCCCAGGTATACAACGCCAGTCATCTCAAGAAGGGGCTGGAACGCAACCTCATCATGGGTTTCCCAGATCCAGACACCCTGCCCAACGACACGCAAGATGTGCCCTACTTCATCGTGGGGGATGACAGAACCTACCACAGAACCTACCTCATGAAGCCCTACACTTCCAAACTCCTCACCCGTGAAGAGTGGATCTTCAACTACAGGCTGTCCAGGGCAAGGCGGGTGGTGGAGAACACCATTGGCATCCTGGCCAACAGGTTCCAGGTACTTCTCACCACCATTCAGCATCGCCCACAGACCGTGAGGAGGATCGTGGAAGCTTGCTGCATCCTGCACAATCTCATGCGCACCTGCTACCCAGTGTTGCAGAACAGGCTCGTGGACCTCCAACAAGGCAATGGGCACATGGAGCCTGGGAAATGGAGGTAAGGGCAAAACCTGATAGACACTGAGGATGTGCAAGGCACCAACAGAGCCTCACGTGAAGGGAAGAAGCAGCTCAACCACCTGAGACAATGATGCAACTCCCCAGATGGAGCAGTGGAGTGGCAAGACAGGATGGTAGATATTTAATAGATGCTTCCTTCAGCCTGTCTCATCACATGGATTAGATTTGGCCATGTATGTTGGTTGGGCATACAATGAACAGGGCATTTAATAAAGAGTTGTGTTTGTGTTGACATGTGTGGATCAATGATTACATTAGTATTGATAATGAAGGGACATAGGTGTGGCACCTAGGAGGGTGGACCATACAGTCCCACTATGCTTGCACTGGAATTTTATCTATTCCCACAGCTATCTCAACCCATCCCACAGCTATGTCAACCAACCCACAGCTATCTTAACCCATCCCAAAGGTATCCTTGCCCATCCCACAGCTATCTTAACCGATCCCACAGATATCCTAACCCATCCCAAAGGTATCCCTGTCCATCCCACAGCTATAACCCATCCCAAAGGTATCCCCGCCCACCCCACTGCTATCCTTACCCATCCCAAAAGCATGCAAAGGCTTAAACCATTTCTAAAAGTTTCCACCAAGACTTTATTTAATAAAATAAATGAGGCAAGTGTGTGAAGCAAAGATAATCTTTATTAATAACAAGCTGTAAAAGAAAAATGACCCGAGTCAAGTGTCCAAATAAAGTCTACAGGTAGCCACCCTGTCTCTGGCACTCTTATCGGTCACTTGGAGGTGTGCCCAATCTCAGTGGTGAAGGGTCCAGGTGCTGTGGCGATGGCTGCTGCTGGAGTGCTGGTCTGAAGCGCCATTGGGGTGCCTGGCCCCAAGAGGACAACAGGTGATGGTGTGTTGAGGAAGCTCTCAGACAGCTGGCTCAGCCCCGTGATGTTGAGAGCTCCTTCCTCTATGCCATGAGGTGTCAGTCCCAATACCGACAACAGATGTACTGAGGCTGGGCTTGGCTGTGGGGTGGAGGAAGGAGCAGTGTAGTGGGGCTGTCTGGTCTACAGCTGTGTGAGGACTGGCGTGGGTGCCATCGGTGACATGGGTGGCATCGGTGGCATTGGTGGCATCGGTGGCATCAGTGGCGTGGGTGGCATCAGTGGCATGGGTGGCATCAGTGGCGTGGGTGGCATCGGTGGCATCAGTGGAACCGGTGACAACAGTGGCATCCGATGAGCCTGTGCCTGGACTGGGAAGGGCTGCTGCCTGTGCTGCTGGACCTCCTGGTAGCCATAGCCTTGGAAGGTGAGGGCCTGTGAAAAGCCTTGGAATGGGAGTGACATCACCTGGGGTGGAGGAACAGACCTGGACTGGGTGGGAGCAGGTTCATCTGGATCTGGAGGGTTGTGAAGCAGATCGGTGATCCAGTCCTTCACCACCTGGTACTGGGGTTCCGCCATGTCCGGGAGGGTCTGGTTGACATAGGTGAGGAAGGGTTTGCGGTTGGAGGATGAGGAGTCAGTGTTGACCAGCTGAGAGAGGAGATCTATACTGCTCCAGATGGTGTCCCTGATCTCCAGCAGGACAGTGTGGCTCTGCCCCTCCTGTCTGGCTCTCTGCCTTTCTATGGAGGTGGAGCTGGGGGTGGATGTGGGTAGGACTATGGTGGAAGTGCTGTCTCCTTTCTCCCACTGCACCAGGGGGTCCTCCACATGCTCCGCCATGGTTAAAACAACTGTCCGCGGGTTCTCCGCTGTGGGACGCTCCACAGAAACCTGCCTGGAGACAGGAGCTGACTCTCGGCCGGAAGAGGACTGGCTCTCAGCAAGCTGCTGGAGAGAGAGGGTTGTGAGAGGGGCTGCTCCTCGGTGGCGGATCTCACCCTCAAGGAAGCTGCACCTGGCCATCACATAGGTCTGTCTGTCTGTCAGCATGACCATGGCCTGGCCAGATTTCTTGAGGTGCAGCTTCCCGTACCAGGTGTGCATATGTTTCCACCAGCTGAGGAGCACCTCCGATGTGTAGCCCAGACTCTCCGCCTTCTCTCTCCAAGCAGCCTGCTTCTTTTTGGTGTCCCTGTAGAGCCTGTGTCCCTTCCGCCATAGATACTCATTCTCTCTCAGCCACTCCAGCACCTCATCCTTGTGTTCCTCCTCAATGGAGCATTGCCTCCTCTCCCGTTCTCACATATGCCTCTTCCTCCCTTTGGCAGGACTAGATGGGCCCTCATCAGAGGGGCTTCCAGGTTGTAGGGGCTGCTCTTCCACACCACCAGCAACAGCAGCACCAGCAGGATCATCATCATCATCATCATCAGCAGCAGCAGCAGCAGCAGCAGTGGCAGCAGCACCACCAGGACCAGGAAGAGCAGCAAGAGCACCAGCCGGACCAGGATCATCATCAGCAGAGTAAGCACCAGCAGCAGCAGCCGCACCAGCAGGACCTGCAGGACCAGGAGCATGAGCAGGACCAGAAGCACGAGCAGGACCAGCAGGACAAGCAAGACCAGGAGCACGAGCAGGACCAGCAGGACGAGCAAGACCAGGAGCACGAGCAGGACGAGCAGGACCAGCAGGACCAGCAGGACCAGCAGGACCAGCAGGACCAGCAGGACGAGGAGCAGCTACAGCAGAGTAAGCACCAGCAGAAGCACCGCCAGAAGCAGCAGCATTAGCTCTTCCAGAAGCAGCATCAGTAGAAGCACCACCGCCAGAAGCAGCATCATCAGAGTAAGCACCAGCAGAAGCACCACCACCAGAAGCAGCATCAGCAGAGTAAGCACGAGCAGAAGCACCACCGCCAGAAGCAACATCATCAGCTCCTCCAGAAGCAGAAGCAGCAGAAGCCCCAGCTGCAGAAGAGTGAGCCCGTGCTACAGAAGCCCCAGCAGAAGCAGAGTGAGGGCCAGGGGGTGGGAGGCTGGCCCTGTCCCTCTTGCCAGGGCTGGCAGCAGATGGCTGAGGCTTTCTCTTCTTCCCCATGGTTGTGGGGTTGCTGTCTGGCAGCAAGGCTGGCAGGCAGGCAGGCAGGCAGGCAGGAAGGCTGCCAGGAAGGCATGCAGCAAGGCTGGCAGGCAGGCAGGCACAAAGGCTGGCAGGCAGACTGGCAGGCAGACTGGCATGCAGGCAGGCAGCAAGGCTGGCAGGCAGACTGGCAGCAAGGCTGGCAGGCAGGCATGCAGCAAGGCTGGCAGGCAGGCATGCAGGGCAGGCTGGCAAGGCAGTTGATGTGTCTGGAAGCAGGTCTTTCCTCTGAATGGTGACCTGCTTGGGAGCTGCCTCCCTTCATATCCGTGGGGCTGACACAATGCATCCTCCCTGCATGCGCAGTGAACGCTAGGCATCTGCTAGGCATCCACTAGGCATCCGCTAGGCATCCGCTAGGCATCCGCTAGGCTTCCGCTAGGCTTTCGCTGTGCATCCACTTCATCCGCTCAGCATCCACTCTGCATCCGCTTCATTCACTCGGCGTTCGTTCTGCATCCGCTGTATCCGTTCCACATTCGCTTTGCTGCGGTCCCCCGGAAGCCTTGCGGATGTGCCATCCGCTTCCATCTGTTTCCATCCGCTAGGCTTCCGTTCTGCATCCGCTTTCCATCCACCCTGCGTCCTCCCCCCATCTGTTCCTTTCCGTGTTATCCACTCTGGTTATGCAAATTTTTGCCCCTTTTGAGAGCAGATAACAATGGATGGAACATTTTTCTCATCCGCTGTGTCCTTTTTACTAATGTTTTGCATCCGTCGGCCAGTGTGACAGCGCCTTAATATTTTGCATCTTTCCATGTTTCGAGAATTTCTGGTAAAGTTAGACTTCTTGTTGTGATTTATCAAGAATAAGAGACAGAGAGAAGGGAGAACATTTGGGGGGAAAATTCCTAATCACTGTGAAGAAATTACATCAACTGAGATGCACACAGAAATCTTCTAGAAAAGAAGTGCCATAAAATCTATCAAGCAGTTTGTGGCAGATGGTGATAAGAGGGTCTAACTGGAAGAATACTTTTTGTGTTGTATGTGACAGAGAGAAAGGCAGTGAATGGAACTAGAAGCTCAAGTCAACTAGGAAGAAGAAGTAAGCAAATAGAGCTTTCAGGACCCTGGACAGAGGAGGTTTCTCCTCCCCTCTCCCCCATTTCAGTTATTTGCCTGAGGTCAAGAATAAATGAATGGCTTCAGTGAGGCAAGGCTGAAGCTCAGCATCACACTGTCTTTTTCTGATGTTCAGCTATTGCACTTCATGAAAGTTTATTAAATGATCTTTTAGTGTCTTCAGCAAATCTTGCTTAAGATTTTGCAATTTTAACTTGAGAGTCCAATAAGTGGATTAATGTTTGGATGTCCAACTCTAACACTGGCTCCAAGTCCTAGTACATTTTTATTCTTTTCCAGCTAAAATTACTCCCAGTTACTCTTCTAATCATATGCTAAATGATCATATCTTTATATGGTGGTAGGGCATATGATTGTTTAAAGAAGTTCACTACTATTTCTTTCAGTTCTAAGAATTAAAGTCTGGGTTACTAGATATGTCTACTTAAGTTTGGTTAATCCATGTACAAGATGTTATTATTAGTTATAACATATTGATCTACTTTTTATTGGCACTAATGTGGAAGAAAGGTTTGTGTCACATTTAAATAGGTAAAGCCTGTGGAAACAAAAATTGATTGTTAGGCAGAGTCAATTAAGAAGTAAAACTACTTACAGCAGCCTAATGTAATCTGTCTGCCACCACACATTGCATATGAGAGGCTGATAGTTGAATGTGCCCTGGACTGAAAAATCTCTTTATCTTTTAAACTAATGTGTCAAAAAAAATTCATATGTTGTTGTCTATTATGATGAAAATTGTCCTCTATGTTGTATTCTAAAACGATATCATCTTCATTTCATCCAGAATTCAAACAAGGTTAGCCATTTTCTTTTTAAAACAATCCCAACCACATTTCTTCCCCTCTCCTCCTTCTTCTGTTCCCTCCTCTTTTAGCAACAGCAATAGTACTTAGACTTATATACCACTTTATAGTGCTTTACATCCCTGTCTAAGCGGTTTACAGAGTCAGCCTAATGGGCCCAAAAATCTGGGTCCTCATTTTACCCACCTCGGAAGGATGGAAGGCTGAGTCATCCTTGAGCCTGGTGAGATTTGAACTGCCAAATTGCAGGAAGCTGATAGTCAGCAGAAGTGGCCTGCAGTACAGCACTCTAACCACTGTGCCACCGAGGCTCTTTTAAGCATTTGTTAAACCAATGCAAGTTCCCATGTCATAAATCCCACTGAAAGTCAGAAACCAGATTGTGGAACTTCTTATGATTATTGGTTTCTTGGGGCATGGGTCTGCATTCTTTAGCATAATTTGAAAGGTTGAAGTCTTCCTGTTCAGTATATTTAAGTATTGAACAATTTGTCATTTAGTACAACTAAAAACTCACATGCACAGGACAAACTTGCCAAATAATACTGCAGTGGAACTACTTATTCAGCTGTCAATCACAGCTTGGTATTTGGACAAGGATGGTAGCCAGTGGTGGGATTCAATTTTTTTTACAACCGGTTCTGTGGGCGTTGCTTGGTGGGCATGGCAGAGGTAGGATACTGTAAAATCTCCAGTCAGAGGTGGTATTTGCCAATTCTTCAAACAACTCAAAATTTCTGCTACCAGTTCTCCAGAACTGGTCAGAACCTGGTGAATACCACGTCTGACGATAGCTCAACAAAATCTCAAAGTTTAAACATAGTGACAGATCACCTGACATATTTTAGTTTTTACCTGACATATTGTTCATGCTTAGCATTTAATTCAGTTCATAAATATCCATCCTGCAATGAGGGAGGGAGGGATGGAGAGAGGAAAACTGAAAAGTTAAATAAGAAATTTCAAAGTAATTTTAGATTAAAACTATGTGATACACTATGTATATATTATATACTGATTTAGCACTCAAATATTTTTGAAATCAAATCATTAAGCAATAATTATTAAATAATCATATCTAATATGAGAATAAGAAATTGAATTTCTATTCACATAACAGCTAATCTGGGCAAAGTCTATTTAAAAAAAAAACCTAAAACCTTATGTTAAGAGAAACCTGAACTTTGCATACAGTACAAGTTTTTGTGAAGAATTACCATTCATAAGTCTTTAGAGCATGGACTATAAAGAAACTGTATTTTATCAATTTTACAAAATAAAATAAAAAAACTGTCAGGCAGCTGAATTGCACAGTATTTGCTGAACTTTCTATTGATTAACACAGTCACCACCTTCTCTGATTCTCTTGTCTGAGCCCTGAAATATTGTACCAATTGCAATAGAAACGGAAGTAAAAATGCTTCTATCAGGAATTATTCTCTTAAACTGGGTAAGGAAAGCAAATTTTAAATATACTCTTATCATGAAAATGAAAACATTTTTTGGAGAGGGAGATACTGCCCCACAGAAGAAGCATGATATGAAAAAAAAATTATACAAGATTTAAAGGTGTTGTGTATAGAACTTGGTAGACTCCAAATATCTTAAACTGATTGGCCGAATAGGCCGTTCTTGGATTGGTCAGTGAAGTTCCATTCCGATTGGCCTGCCTGATGGCAGGAACACTTGAACAACTGTCATTGGCCACAAGCCGCGAGCAAGCCACTATAAGAAGGGCTGCCACAGCTTGAGTAAATGTTCCATTACAACTCACTATACTGTTTTAATAAAGAGCTGTTTGTTGGAACCCAGTCTCGCGCATCTTATTTCAAAATGGAACACTGGCGACAAAGGTGGGATCATCTTAGAAGAGCGAGATGGAAGCACATGGCAACCAGAACTGACTGACCAAGATGGCCAGTAACAATGCGCCGCCTGCACCGTTCAACCCAGCCGAAGAAGATTGAGAGTCGTACATTGACCGCTTTCTGATGTTCTTAGAAAGCAATGACCTACAGGAGATAACTGACCAGAGGAAGAGAACTGTATTCCTCATGCACTGTGGGCCAGCCATTTTCAAAATGGCCAAACACTAGCTAAACCAAGAGACGTTAAGCAGATGGCATGGCCTGAACTGAACAGAATGCTATGAGCCCATTACATGCCTGTGGTGCCCAACTTGATCAAAAGGCACATATTTTATAAACGAGACCAATGGGAAGATGAGAGCATCAGGGATTTCATAGCAGCCCTAAGACACATCGGAGGAGCCTGTGAGCTCCAGAACATGGATGAGGCCATGAGAGACCATGTGGTCCTCGGATTGAAGGACGCTACACTCCAAAGCAAGCTGCTAAACAGACCAAATATCACAATGGCTGAGGCCATCACAGAAGCCACCGCTGCTGAAGCAGCCAAGAAATCTGCAGCCACTATGCGCCAGATGAACTCCATTCCAGATCTGCCAAATCAACCCAGAGAAAGAGGATGGAAGGAAGCAAGAAACAGCCCACAGCGACTGCCTACCATGAAGATCTCAACTTCCTGAGCGACATTGATGATGACAATGAAGACATACATAGGCTTCAGTCAGAAAGAAAATGGGAAAAAGGAAGAAGCAGGCAAGAATTCCAGTGTGCTGGATGCAGAGGAAATCACCCATGTTCAGAATGCAGTTTCTTAGATGCCATTTGCAGATGTTGTGAAAAACGGGGGCACGTTGCAAGGGTCTGCCGGAACAAAAATATCAAAAATAGCTAAAATCCAAAAAGATGTGGCAGCACCCCCCCCCCCAGAAACGAAGAGAAACAAGACGGAAGCATATGGAGCTGAGAGAGCAGAAACCAGCGAATGAACGACAGAGAAGAAACACACCAAACAATAACCATTGGAAATGCCAGGGCAGCAAAAGCAAAAAAGGTCCGGATAAATGGAAAGGAAAGCCCTGTGAGATGGAAGTAGACTCCAGATCACACCTGTCAATGGTATCTTGGAACACTATCAGAAACCTGATACAAGACATCAAGCAAAGAGAACTGGAACAGCAAAAATTGATATTAAAAGACTACCAGGGAAACCGAACCCCAGTAGTGGGCCTTGGACATTTCCTAGTAGAATTTAAAAACCATGCTGAAGTACTGCCTCTGACAATCGTCAACCGTGATCACCCTAGCCTGCTGGGAATCGAATGGTTTGTGCGTCTGGAAATCGGAGTGACTGGGATCAACAGCATTGTTGCGGCCAACTGGGAAGAGAGCCTGCTGGAAGAGTTCCAGGATGTATTAGACGGGACCCTAGGCAAGGACAAGGTGACCCCAATATCATTCAGCCTAGACCCAAAGGTAGCTCTCATCAGGCTCAAAGCCAGACACATTCCCTTTGCCTTAAAGTCAAAAATAGATGAGCAGCTTAACAAACTCATCACACAAGGGTTGTTAGAGCCAATCGACCATGCCAGGTGGGAAACACCCATTGTGACTCCTGTCAAACCAGATGGGTCAGTGCGCATCTGTGGAGACTATAAGACCACCCTCAATCATGCACTCCAACAAAGCGTGTACCCAGTATTGGTAGTGCAACACCTATTGCACTCATTAGGGGGAGGAAAATTTTTTGCAAAACTTGATCTCGCACAAGCGTATCAACAGCTACCAGTTGACCCCAAGACTGCAGAGGCACAGATTATAGTCATGCACAGAGGGGCATTCAAGTGCAGCCGACTTCAATTTGGCATTAGCATTGCCCTGGGCGTCTTCCAAAGCCTCATAGAGCGCCTTCTAAATGGAATCAAAGGAGTCGTCCCCTATTCTGATGATGTATTAGTATCAGCAAAAAATGCACAACAATTAGGAAATAGACTAAAAGAAGTTTTGCGAAGATTCAGAGAAGCAGGGCTTAAAGTCAAAAGAGAAAAATGTTAACCAGCCACCAATCAGGTCGAATTTTTAGGCTACCTTATAGATGAGCAAGGGATACACCCCACTGAAAAGAAGATAAAGGCAATCAAAGACGCACCCAGACCTAAGAACAAAACTGACTTACAAGCATTCTTAGGTCTCATTAATTTCCACAATGTCTTCCTGCCCAAAAAAGCAACCGTAGCAGAACCTTTACATCGACTGTTAGATAAAAAAAACTGTCTGGAAATGGGGCCACCGGGAACAAGCAGCATTCTAGAACATTAAGGACTTATTAACTTTTAACACTGTTTTGATTCAGTACAGCAACACTTTGCCATTGCGGGTGACCTGTGATGCATCACCTTTTGGAATTGGCACCATCTTGGGTCACAAGCTACTAGATGGCAGAGAGGCACCAATTGCCTTCTATTCCAAAACACTGTCAAAATCTGAAAGGAACTACAGCCAACTCGACTGAGAAGACCTCACAATCATTGCAGGCATCAAAAGATTCCATGAATACATGTGTGGTAGGACATTTTCAATTATCACTGACCACAACCCCCTGCTAGGGATTCTAGCAGGAAACAAACCAACCCCGAACATTCTGTCACCAAGAATGATGAGGTGGTCAGAATTCCTCGCTGCATACAATTACACAATCATCCATCGGCCAGGAAAGACCATCACTCATGCAGATGCCTTGAGCCGTTCCCCGCTGCCCGACGTAGAAGGTGACCCAGCTCCCACCATCTCCACTCTCCAAATTGAGTCATGACCGAATCTGCCACTAACCACAGCAGGCGTCGCTAAAGCTACCGCGAAAGACCCACTGACAGCTCGAATTCTGCATTGGGTAGGTAAGGGCTGGCCGGATGAGAATAGAGGCAAGACTTTTAAACATTTTCACAACCGACAGACTGAACTGTCTATTGAAAAAGGCTGTATACTGTGGGGGGACAGGGTGCTAATCCCCAAAAAGTTACAGGAAGAAGTGTTGTGCATTTGCACGAGGAACACCTGGGCATAGTCAAAATGAAAGCCCTGACCAGGAGTTACGTCTGGTGGCCAGGGTTGGACAAAGACATTGAACGATGGGTGGCAACATGCCATGACTGCCAAAAATCAAGGCCTACCCCCCCACTGGCACCAGTCATGGAATGGGAAACTCCCAGAGGCCCATGGTCGAGACTGCATATTGACTTTGCTGGGCCAATGAAAGGGAACACCTATTTTGTAATCATTGACGCCTACTTGAACTGGTTAGAGGTTATCCTTATGGCGTCCATTACTATGGAAGCAGTCATAAAACAGTTAAACAAACTTTTTGCCACACATGGACTGCCAGATGTAGCAGTCTTGGACAATGGGCCCCAGTTTACCGCTTTAGTTTTTGAGAAATACTTGGCTGCACAGGGCATCTGACATGCCCTGACAGTTCCAGCTCATCTGGCTTCAAATGGACAGGCTGAACATATGGTTCGTTATACTAAGGAGGCCCTAGAAAAAATGGACACAGGGGACATCCAAGATAAACTTAACAAACTATTAACTGTTCAACATATCATCCCTAGTACAACCACTAACAAAAGCCCAGCAAAACTCCTCATGGGTAGAAAATTGTGTTCCTACCTTGATAGACTGCACCCCACCTATACGTGTGACAACCCCCCTGACTCCTCCAGTAAATATCGCTCCCTTGATATTGACGATTTAGTCTACGCTAAGAAACTTACTGGGGACCCATTATGGCTTCCAGCCAGAGTTACCCAAATCACAGGGCCCCGGTCATACCGACTTGCACTAGACGATAGCAGAACATGGAAGGGGCACATCGACCAGCTTCACTCTCAAACATTGGAATGCAACACTACACCAATGCCGCAGACACCAATAAATGAGCCAAAAACAACTGAGGAGGGGGGGAAACACAAAATAATAAAAAAGGGAGAGACGAACCTCCAATAACACGACAACAATCACTACACAAACCCGAACTAGAATCCCAAATGAAACAAAAAGAGCATTTACCCATAGATGACCTCCAGAGAAGAAGTCCAGGAGCAGGAAAGCGAGGTGAGGCCTTCCTGGAAGGAGACAGCCAGGCCAGCTCGACCAGCCTGGAGAAACCAGGAGGGAGCGGCAGAGCCACCTCAACCAGCCCGAGAAACTCAGGTGGGAGCGGCAAGGCTGACTCACCCTTCCAGGAGGTTCCATGGAGAGAAAGTGATCCCGTCCGAACCATTTGAGGACCATGCTGAGACTGAGCTGCGCAGGTCAACTAGGACTTGCAAAAGGCCTACCTACCTGCGTGACTACATTACGCATGTTGGACGAAACCAAAAGGGGAGGGGTGTTGTGTATGGAACTTGGTAGATCCAAATATCTTAAACTGATTGACCGAATAGGCTGTTCTCGGATTGGTCAGTGAAGCATCATTCCGATTGGCCCGCCTGATGGCAGGAATACTTGAACAACTGTCATTGGCCACAAGCTGCGAGCAAGCCACTATAAGAAGGGCTGCCGCAGCTTGGGTAAATTTTCCATCACAAGTCACTATACTGTTTTAATAAAGAGCTGTTTGTTGGAACCCAGTCTCGTGCACCTTATTTCCAAACAGAACAAAAGGAATATAAATTGATTTTTCAATTCTATAAAATCTGGAAGAAATTTTCCAAAAGTACTTCTTGGTATAGGAAACAGAACAATTCAGTCCAGGAAAAAAAAAAGGGTAAACAATTTCTTGTAAGTAAAACTTATGGAAACTTATTTACATTAGTCTTCAATGTCAACAACTTTAACAGTGAGTCTTCCTTCATAGATAGCTGAGATTTAGAGTTTACAGGCTCATCAAAGCTCTAAAATCAAGATAAAATGTGAATCATTATGAGTTTGTATATGCTAATTACAAGCTTAAATTAGCTCCAATTAACTCTGTCTTCTAATGTATGCTTGTATCCAATTTAGAAAGCTATATTTCCACAATTTTCTAATTGCAACTTTCATAGGATGACCAATGATAATACTGGCAATTTTTTGATGGAAGAAAACCTTGATCTGATTTGTTTTTAACTGGTCTGTGTTATTCTGCATCTATATTGGAGTTGAACAATTGCAAGAGAAACATTACTGATATAAATGAATCATTGATTTGGCACAGTAACATATTTCATCTTTCACCCAGTTGCATTTCTTTGTTTGAGCCAAAAACTATAGGTGAAAAAGGAGAAAGTGTTTTTTGGCAAGAGAAAATCAGTATAAAAGCTGAAATATTGCTTGATAAAATGGAAAGCAGAGAAAGTCTTGCCTCAAAAGGAGAAAAACAGAATCAACTCCATGATGTGTTCCATATGCTTTAAGAATAAAATTGACACAGAAACAATCCAAAACACTTTAGACAATCTTAAACTACCTATAAAGCCCTATGCGGCATAAAATCTTGTTACTTGAGGGACATCTTGTCTCCTGTAATATCTGCCTGACCAGTTTGATTTCCCTGCACTCTGAAATATAGTCCCCCACCCAAATTTGAATCTGTCCCCCCACATTGGTATTTTGATTTCTGGCCCTTAAAGCTTGAATCTTTTCACAGGTCTTCAGAGAGCACAATTGATGGTCCTTTCTTTTTTTCTGCTTCCCTTGGCTATTTATTAATGTATTTTTGCCCTTGATCTTTTGATTGATTGTATTGTTATTTGTTTTTTTAAAAAAATTAAAATAGTAAACAATCCAGAGTTGCTGGGAGTTGAGTGGCATATAAATTTAGAGAAGGAGGAGGAAGAGGAGGAGGAGGAGAAAGACAAGGAGGAGAACTAAAAGGACAAGGAGGATGAAGAAAAAGAGTAAGCAGCTTTCACATTCCATATTCATATTTTAATATTTGTTTGGGAATAATTAGATTTTTGAAATTATTTTAATTTGTATTGATGTGTCTAGAAGTAGAATAAATTGTATATGTTTTTAAAAACAGAGGTTCTTTTTAGTGGTAATAGTAGTACTACTACCAAAAATTACTGTTGGGAAATGTCCTCCATGATGACTTCTTAAAGAATGAAAAAACAACGAAGTGACAGACCAGCTGACACATGTTGACTCACATTGATTTCTTTGCTATTCCATAGCAAAGTATGTACTATTTAATCTATTAAAAGAGTAGAAAAAAATTCTGGAGGTGTTCTCTGCCTGGCTCTACAAAGACTACTGTACCAATGATACTTTGAAAGACTATTCAGAAATCTAGATTCAAAGAACAAAATATAGTTCACAACATTCACTAACATCCATGTTTCCTCTTAAATTAAATGGGCTTTTCCTCAGGTTTACACATTAGCTTTGGGGAGTAGGCATGAGAACTCAACAATGAGACAATTGCTTTAAGGTGTTTTTGATAAGTATTACATGCACAGTAATTCACATTTTGAATCATATTTTCTTATGTGAATCAAGGTCTCTACCCATATTGTGTTTATGAAATTCTGCAGATATATTCACCTAGCATTTATAACCAAGGACTTATCATTAGCACTCAGATAGGGATGAAGAAAAGTAGTGAGTTTCACGTTAGAATTACTGACCAGAGATGAAACTTTTCCAGCACAATATCAGAACTTGAAGTTTTCTCTTTCTTACCTGATCAAGAACACATCATCTATAATACATTACAGAAATACATTATAAATGTAAATGAACATTGAGCTATTCTCCATTAAATGAGATCAGATTTTGCAGGAATTATAAATGTTGATATGCTTGAAATGTACTAAAGGGGCCCTATGAAGAAGTTCTAAAGCCCCTGTCAAACTGTACCAACGGATGCAAAGAGGATGTAAAATGGACAAAAAAGCTTGCCATCCGTTGGAAAACGTGATGTACTCACTGCCTCCGTTTTGATTACTCTCTATCCGTCCAGCATCCATTTATTGACGTTTCATCCGCTCAGAAAGTTTTGAGCTGCTCAAAACTTTTGCGTGGAAAATGTATCCAATTCGTCCATTCTGCATCCACTATGCATCAGTTCTGCATCTGTTACACATCAGCTATATCCGCTAGGCATCCGTTGCACATCTGCGCAACTCACATCCGCTCAGATGCAGGGAGGAAGCGTAACGGATGCAGAACGGATGCAGAACGGATGCAGCACGGAAACAAAGCATTTAAAACGGAAAAAACAATCGAAGAGGGGACCTATCTCGGATATTAAGGATGCCTAGAGGATGCCTAGAGGATGCCTAGAGGATGCCTAGAGGATGCCTAGAGGATGCCTAGAGGATGCAAAGGGACACCTATACTGCCTACAGAAAGGGGGAGCAACTCACCTGCATCTCACTTTCAGACCAGCAGCCCAGCTGTGCAGACCTCTGCAGCCTTCATCTGACTCTTGCTCTTCCACAGCATCTAGTCATGTCCACCATGGATCGTAACACAGTCCTTTTGGCAGCCACCATCCTTCTGCAACAGTGCGAAGCCATCTACAGGCTCTGTGAACTCTACTATGGGAAGAAAAAGAGGCGCCCAAAAAGCATCTGGGTCCGAAGATGGATCACCAGAAGAGCAGAGTATGGACTGTACAACAAGCTGATGGTGGAGCTCAGGAACGAAGACACTCGGGCATTCCAGAACTTCATGAGGATGCCTCCAGCCATGTTTGACGAAGTTGTGGAGTGGCTGACATCCAGGTTGACCAAGGCAAACACCAACTTGCGGCCCAGCCTGGAACCTGGGCTCAAAGTGGCACTCACTCTGCGCCACCGGGCCTCAGGGACCACCTACAGGAGCATGCAGTACGGCTGGAGGGTGCCACCCAACACCATCAGCATTGTGGTCAGAGAAGTGGTGCAGGCCATCATCGAAGAATACAAGGAGGAGCTCCTCC
>BLBF01000005.1:65304918-65317120 GCA_015471245.1 Laticauda colubrina | reverse complement strand
CTGGAAGAAAGTTGCAGAGCAGTGGTATCAGAGGTGGAACTTCCCCCACACCGTTGGAGCCATAGATGGGAAGCACGTGGCCTGCAAAGCACCACCCAAGTCGGGTTCCACTTATTTCAACTACAACTTCAGCATCGTCCTCTTCGCCATGGTCGATGCTCACTACAAGTTCATGTACATCGATGCTTCAGGCAGCGACTCATGTTCAGATGCCCAGATATACAATGCCAATGACCTCAAGGAGGGGCTGGAAGGCAACCTCATCATGGGCTTTCCAGATCCGGACCCCCTGCCCAATGACACGCAAGATGTGCCCTACTTCATCGTGGGGATGATGCCTTCTCCCTCAGAACCTACCTCATGAAGCCCTACACTTCCAGATGCCTCACCCATGAAGAAAGGATCTTCAATTACAGGCTGTCCAGGGCAAGGCGGGTGGTGGAGAACGTCTTTGGCATCCTGGCCAACAGGTTCCAGGTACTTCTCACCACCATGCAGCATCGCCCAGAGACCATGAGGAGGATCGTGGAAGCTTGCTGCATCCTGCACAATCTCATGTGCACCCGCTACCCAGTGTTGCAGAACAGGCTCATGGACCTCCAGCAAGACAATGGGGACATGGAGCCTGGGGAATGGAGGCAAAGGCGAAACCTGATAGACACTCAGGATGTGCAAGGCCCCAACAGAGCCTCACGTGAAGGGAAGAAGCAGCGCAACCTCCTGAGACACTGGTGCAACTCCCCAGCTGGAGCAGTGGAGTGGCAAGACAGGATGATGGGTGATTAATGGGTCCTTCCTTCAGCCTGTCTCATCACACGGATGAGATTGGGCCATGTATATTGGGTGGGCCTACAATGAACAGGGTGTTTAATAAAGAGTTGTGTTTGTGTTGACATGTGTGGATGATTATTACATTATTATTGATAATAAAGGGCCATAGGTGTGGCACCTGGGAGGGTGGACCATACAGTCCCACTATGCTTGCACTGGAGGTTTATCTATCTCACAGCTATCTTAACCCATCCCAAAGGTATCCCTACCCACCCCACTGTTATCTTAACCCATCCCACAAGCATGCAAAGGCTAAAACCAATTCGAAAATTTTCCAAAAAGACTTTATTACAGAAAAAGAAATGAAGCAAGTGTGTGAATCAAAGATAAACTTTATTGAACAACAAGCTGTAAAACAAAAATGACCCAAGTCAAGTGAACAAATAAAGTCCACAGGTAGCCAGCTACCCAGTCTCTGGCACTCTTATTGGTCACTCGGAGGTGTGTCCAGTCTCAGGGGTGAAGGGTCCAGGTGCTGTGGAGGTAGGTGGTGCTGGAGTGCTGGTCTGTATCATCATTGGGGTGCCTGGCCCCGAGAGGACAACAGGGGAGGGTGTGTTGAGGAAGCTCTCAGACAGCTGGCTCAGACCAGCGATGCTGAGAGGTCAGCATGGGGTGTCAGCCATGGGGTGTCAGCCCCAGTACTGATGACAGATGTACTGAGGCCGGGCTTGGCTGTGGGGTGGAGGAAGGAGTAGTGTAGTGGGGCTGTCTGGTCTGCAGCTGGGTGAGGACTGGCGTGGGTGGCATCGCTGTCGTCGGTGGCATCATTGTTGTGAGTGGCATCGGTGGCATCAGTGGAACTGGTGGCAACAGTGTCGTCCGATGACTCTGTGCCTGGACTGGGAAGGGCTGCTGCCTGTGCTGCTGGACCTCCTGGTAGCCATAGCCCTGGTAGGTGAGGGGATGTGGGAAGCCTTGGAATTGGAGGGACATCACTTGGGGTGGAGGAGCGGACCTGGACTGGGTGGGAGCAGGTTCCTCTGGATCTGGAGGGTTGTGAAGCAGCTCAGTGATCTGGTCCTTCACCACCTGGTACTGGGGTTCCTCCATGTTCCTGAGGGTCTGGTTGACATAGGTGAGGAAGGGCTTGTGGTTGGAGGATGAGGAGTCGCCACTGACCAGCTGAGAGAGGAGATCTATACTGGTGCGGATGGTGTCCCTGATCTCCAGGAGGACAGTGTGGCTCTGCCCCTCCTGCTGTCTGGCTCTCTGCCTTTCTGTGGAGGCGGAGCTGGGGGGTGGGTGGGTGGATGCGGCTTCGGCAGTGGTGTACTCGATGTCTCCTTTCTCCCACCGCACCAGGGAGTCGTCCACGCACTCCACCATGGTTACAACACCTGTCCGCAGGTTCTCTGCCATGGCACGCTCCACAGAAACCTGCCTGGAGACAGAGACTGATTCTCGGCCAGAAGAGGACTGGGTCTCAGGAGACTGCTGGAGAGAGAGGGTAGACAGAGGGGGTCCTGGTGCTCCTCGGTGGTGGATCTCACCCTCCAGGAAGCTGCACCTGGCCATGACATAGGTCTCTCTGTCCGTCAGCTTAACCGTGGCCTGGACAGATTTCTTCAGGTGCAGCTTCCCATACCAGGTGTGCATGTGCTTCCACCAGCTGAGGAGCACCTCAGAAGTGTATCTCATACTCTCCGCCTTCTCTCTCTAAGCAGCCTGCTTCCTTTTAGTGTCCCTGTACAGCCGGTGTCCCTTCCGCCACAGATAGTCATTCTCTCTCAGCCACTCCAGACCTCATCCTCGTGTTCCTCCTCGATGAAGTATTGCCTCCTCTCCCGTCCCCGCATATGCCTCTTCCTCCCTTTGGCAGGACCAGATGGGCCCTCATCAGAGGGGCTCCCTGGTGGTAGGGGCTGCTCCTCCACACCACCACCAGCAGCAGCAGCAGCAGGATCCTCATCATCATCATCATCACCTGCAGGATCAAAATCATCATCATCATCAGCAGCAGCAGCAGGGTCATCATCATCAGCAGAAGCAGCAGGATCAGCAGGACCAGGATCAGCAGGACCAGGATCAGCAGCAGCAGAGTAAGCACCAGGAGCCCCAGCAGCCCGAGCAGCAGCAGCAGTACCAGCAGGACGAGCAAGACCAGGAGCACGAGCAGGACCAGGAGCACGAGCAGGACGAGCAAGACCAAGAGCAAGAGCAGGACGAGCAGGACCAGCAAGTACAGGAGCACGAGCAGTACCAGCAGGACCAGCAGGACCAGCAGGACCAGGAGCAGCTTCAGCAGAGTACGCAGCAGCAGAAGCACCACCGACAGGAGCAGCTTCAGCAGAGTATGCGGCAGGAGAAGCACCAACGCCAGGAGCAGCTTCAGAAGAAGCTCCAGCACCAGAAGAGAGAGCCCCAGCAGCAGAAGCCCCAGCAGAAGCAGAGTCAGGGACAGGGGGCGGGAGGGTGGCCCTGTCCCTCTTTCCAGGGATGGCGGCAGGTTGCTGAGATGTTTGCTTCTTCCCCATGGTTGTGGGGTTACTGGCTGGCAGGGAGGCTGGCAGGGAGGCTGGCAGGAAGGCTGGCAGGAAGGCACCAAGGCTGGCAGGTAGACTGGCTGGCAGGGAGGCTGGAAGGCAGGCTGGCAGCAAGGCTGGCAGGCAGGCAGAGAGCAAGGCTGGCAGAGAGGCTGGCCAGGAATCTTGGAGGCAAGCTGGCAGGAAGGCTGGCAGCAATGCTTGCAGGCAGACATGCAGGCAGGGCAGGCAAGGACTCGATGTATCCTGCAGCAGGTCTTTCCTCCGAATGCTGGCCACGTGCGAGCTGCTTCCCTTTATATCCATGTGGCTTACGCAATGCATCCCCCCCTCATGCGCAATTAACGCCAGGCATCCGTTAGGCTTCTGCTGTGCATTCGCTACGCTTCCGTTCCGCATCCCCTTTCCATCCGCTCTGTGTCCTCCCCGCGTCCATGTTATCCAATCTGGTTGTGCAAATTTTTGCCCCTTTTGAGAGCGGATAGCAACAGATGGAACATTTTGCTCGTCCGTTGTGTCTGTTTTGCATTCGTTGGGCAGTGTGACAGGGCCTTAAATATTTATGCAACAATAAACGTGGTAGTCTGGAACATGACACCCAAATGAATGTGCTTCAAATTTCAGTTTTGTTCTTTTTTTAAAGAGATGATTTTTAATAGCCAAACTTAATCATCAAAAGCAAATTCAGAAAGTTAAAATTATTTTCAAAAGTTAAGAGACTTAAAGGGACTGTCACATAGGCCGACGGATGCAAAACATATGTAAAAAGTACACAGCGGACGGGAAAATATTCCATCCGTTGTTATTCGCTCTCAAAAGTGCCCCGAATTTGCATAAGCAGAACAGACAAAAACGGAAAGGAACAAACGGGGGGAGGATGTAGCCAAGATGTTAAGTGGATGCCTCACAGAAGCCTAGCAGATGGAAGTGGATGGCACATCCGGAGGGCTTCCGGGGGAGCACAGCGAAGCGGACGTGCAGCGGAAGGAACGGATGCAGAGCGGACACCTAGCAGATGCCTCGTGGATGCAAAGCATTCACTGCGCATGCAGGGAGGATGCATTGCACCAGCCCCGCGGATATAAAGGGATGCAGCTCGCAAGCAGGTCACCATTCAGAGGAAAGACCTGCTGCCAGACACAGCTCCAGCCATCCAACAACCATGGGGAAGAAGAGGAAGCCTGTGCCATCTTCTGCCAGCGCTGGCAAGGAGAGGGCCACCATCCCACCCCCTGGCCTTGACTCTGCTTCTGCTGGGGCTTCTGATGCTCGGGCTGACTCTTCTGGTGCTGGGGCTTCTGCTGGTACTAACTCTGCTGGCTTTGCTTGTGGTGCTGGTGCTTCTGCTGGTGCTTACTCTGCTGGCGCTGCTCCTGGTCCTGCTGGTCCTGCTGGTGCTCCTATTGCTCCTGGTCCTGGTGGTCCTCCTGGTCCTGCTGGTCCTGCTGGTGCTCCTGGTGCTCCTGGTCCTGCTGGTGATGCTGGTCCTCTTGGTCCTGCTGGTGCTGCTGGCGCTGCTGGTGCTTACTCTGCTGCTGCTGATCCTGGTCCTGATGGTCCTTCTGGTGCTCCTGGTGCTTACTCTGCTGGTGCTGCTCCTGGTCCTGCTGGTGCTGCTGGTGCTGCTGCTGGTGCTGCTGGTGCTGCTGGTCCTGGTGGTGCTTCTGTTCCTGCTTTTGCTGCTACTGTTGTTTTTGCTGCTGCTTCTGCTGCTGGTGTGGTAGAGCAGCCTCTAGATCCTCGAAGCCCCTCTGATGAGGGCCCAGATGGCCCTGCCAGAGGGAGGAATAGGCATACACATGAATGGGAGAGGAGGCAATACTCCATCCAAGAGGAACATGAGGATGAGGTGCTCGAATGGCTGAGGGAAAACGAGTATCTATGGCGGAAGGGACATAGGTTCTATCGAGACACCAAAAGGAAGCAGACTGCTTGGAGAGAGAAGGCGGAGAGCCTGGGCTACACTTCGGAGGTCCTCCTTGGCTTGTGGTAGCACATGCACACCTGGTACAGGAAGCTGCACCTCAAGAATCTGGTCAGGCCACGGTCAAGCTGATGGACCGGGAGACCTATGTGATGGCCAAGAGCAGCTTCTTGGAGGATGATATCCGCCCCCAAGGAGCAGCCCCTCTCACAACCCTCTCTCTCAGACAGCCCACAGTGAGGAAGTCCTCTTCTAGCCAAGAGTCAGCTCCTGTGTCCAGGCATGTATCTGTGGAGCGTCCCATGATGGAGACCCCCCCGACAGCTGCATTCCCTGTGGCAGAGCGCGTGGAGGACCCCCTGATGCAGTGGGAGCAAGGAAAGGGCACTTCCACCAGAGACCAACCCACATCTACCCCCAGCTCCACCACCACAGAAAGCAGGCATTAAGCCAGACCGGAGGGGCAGAGCAACACTTTCCAGCTGGAGATCAGGGACACCATCAAAAGCAGCATAGATCTCCTCTCTCAGTTGGTACACACCAACATACCATTCTCAAAATGCAAGCCCTTCCTCACCTAAGTCAACCAGACCCTCCTGGACATGTCCGAATCACAGAACCAGGTGATCAAGGACAGGATCACCGGTCTTCTGCACAACCCTCCAGACCCAGCTGAACCTGCTCCCACCCAATCCAGGTCTGCTCCTTCACCCCAGGTGATGTCACTGCCCTTCCAAGGCTTTCCACAGTTCCTCACCTACCAAGGCTACGGCTACCAGGAGCTCCAGCAGCACAGGCAGCCCTCTTCTTAAAAACCTCTAGTGTTGGAGTACAACTTTTGGAGGCAAGCCGTTCCACTGGTTAATTGTTCTGTCAAAACATTTCTCCTTATTCTAGGTTGGAACTCTCCTTGATATGTTTCCATCCATGACTTCTTGTCTTGCCCTCAGGTGCTTTGGAGAATAGGTTGACTCCCCTCTTCTCTGTGACAGCCCTTCAAATATTGGAAGATTACTCTTATGTTGCCTCTAGTTCTTCTCTTTATTAGATTAGACATACCCAGTTGCTGCAATCATTCATTGTGTATTTTAGTTTCAAGTCCCCTAATTATCATTTTCGCTCTTCTCTGCACTCTTTCTAGAATCTCAAAAAGAGTGCAGAGAACATATATTAATATAACTTTTAAAACTACAAAAAGTAGTTTTACACTTACAACCATCCTTACAAACTTACAACCTTCATTGAACCCAGAATTACAGTTGTAACTCATGCCAGGCATTAAACAGGTAACAATATGATGATTCCTGATTTTGCAATCTTTTTTTTTACAGCAGTTGTTAAGCAAATTCATTTGGTAAATCCATTATCCACAATGGCTGGGTTTTTTTCTGGAAACTAATGTTGGTTTCTTACAAAAAATGTCATAAATCGTGCTCAGGTGACTGCAAGATTCTGTAAAAAAAGCCATTAAAGTTGTTGAACACCCAAAATTACTGTGTGGGGTGTGGGTGTGCCATCAGAAGTTTGAATCTGGGACATAAGTAGTGCTGTGAAGATCTATCATAACTATGAATGATTAACATTAGTTGACCAGTCAAGGACTACCTATAAAATTATAAATGTAGAGGCATTACTTTTAATCCAACCTTTATACTTAATCCTTCTCACTCTTTAGTGTCCCATTCACTAAACTAGAACAAGGAATTTCATCTAATCTGATATTATTCTAAACCTGTGCTTTGTCTGTTGCAGTGTACATAAACTTTGGGATACTGGTCAGCTATGTTCTATATTGGAAATGGTTCAGTCATCTCTTATACCCATTTTGGCCACTTTGTAAAACCACTGTGTTACTCCTTTGTCATAATCTGTCTTTCTATATCCCCAAGTCTATCCTCATTTTTTCAGAAAGAAGTTTCTGTTTTATTGCTTCATACTCAGGGTAGTTTTTTTTAAAAGAACCTCTTCACATTTTTCATCTTACTTTATAAAATCCTGGGGTTATTTTGTTCCTGATCTAAAAAGGCCCCTTGAAAAGAATTCTCTCATGATGAATCCCTTAGGATTTAACTGAATTCCAGGAAGTTTGAGAAGTAATGGGAGCTACAGATTGCTGAGAGTATAATGCTATAAAAAACCATGCACACCCACATATTTTTCAGACAGTTTGCAAGTGTATATAAATGTACACAACATTATTTTTGTATGGGCTTGAATAAAAATGATCAAAGAAATGTTGTGGAAAGACTAAACCTGGATGATTTGTAAACCTCCAAAACCTAATATGTATCAGTTCTAAGGTCTGGGCAATTCCCTGGCTCAGGATCAATATTTATTTTATTTATCTATTTATCATCTATTTATTTTTGTCAATTGCTCACAAGATAATAGATATAAGTACAAAACATAGTTATGAATACATGGATACAGATAAGAAAAATAAAAAAAATAAAAGAAACAATAGGACAGGGATGGTAGGCACGTTTGTGCGCTTATGCACGCCCCCTACAGACCTCTTAGGAAAGACATGAGGTCAATAGTAGACAATCTAAGGTTAAAGTTTTTGGGGTTTGGGGAAGAAACCACAGAGTCAGGTAGAGTATTCCAGACATTGACCATTCTGTTGCTGAAGTCGTATTTCCTGCAATGTTTGGTGTGATTAACCTTGATTTTGTATCTATTGTTTGCTCTTGTGTTGTTATGGTTGAAGCTGAAGTATTTATTGACAGGTAGGACATTGCAATGTATGATTTTATATGCCATACTTAGATCAGACCAAAGATGGCATAATTCAAGGTTTTCTAGGTGTAGAATTTCAAGTCTGGTGGCACAAGGTATTCTGCAACAAGTACAGGAGTGGAGAACTCTTCTTGTGAAATATTTCAGTTCGTCTAGGATGGTGTGGTTAGTCACAAATCATGCAAGTCTGCTTTTGGACAGGTACTTTCTCAAATGCTTATCGAAGACTCAGGAACAACATTTTAAACATTTAATCGTCTCAATTCTAAATGTTTACTGCATTGTTTCCCAGTCTTACTGTGAATATTGTCATGGAAATGATTAATGCTTTGCCATTTTTTTTCCTACAGCAATATTACTGTAATTTAGGAAATATGAATAGCTTTACACTTCAGGTAACAGTCCTTGACTGGTTGATGGCGAGGGGAAGAGTACAGAAAAATAATATTTTCAATTTGCCATTGCTGTGAAATAGTGTCTCAAAGTATACCACTGGAGGGGCAAACTATTCTGACATGAACATGTCTTATGAGAACATTAAAAATTGAACATTGAAAATAGAGTGCAACCATGAACAAAATCTGATGGCATTGCTCCCTGCTCCATTTGATCCTTCTCCACTGTGCTGCTGAAATTAGTTAAGTCAGACTAGAACAAATGTGATCTAGCAATGCTGACTAAGCACTTAAAATTGTTCAATGTGTATAAATTTTCTTTCTCTCCATTTCCATCTCATTTTCACACTTTAATTCTCTTTCTCTCTCAGGCCCTTGCCATAAGAACCTTACAATTTACATCTGGGTGGCATGGAAAAAGAAATTTTGAGATATGAAGATTTTTTTGGGAGTAGGAAAAATTTACGATTGACCTTTTCTTTGGAGAAAGGGGTGAGGAAATACATTGTTGTAAAAGTAAAAATAAAATAGCCCTATGGGAGTT
The DNA here is from genome assembly GCA_015471245.1 of Laticauda colubrina. Lineage (NCBI taxonomy): Eukaryota > Metazoa > Chordata > Lepidosauria > Squamata > Elapidae > Laticauda > Laticauda colubrina. Next base: position 65,308,201 of record BLBF01000005.1, on the reverse strand, counting down.
TTAATACATTTTCCCTATTTTAAAAAGCTCAGAAAATTTGCTATTTTTGCATTTTACTACTGAATTTTGCTGACAAGATAGTTCGGTACAAAATAAGGAGGGAAGATGCTCATACAGTCTATGGACTTTAGGTTGCCTGCTAAGCAGTAGGAAAAAGTATGACAAATGTACATCAAATTGTTTTATATCTTAGCTTTGTTTCAGTTGGAGACAAGTAGTAAAGCAATAAATCAAGAAAAGCAAAGAGAGATTAATCAAATTCAGCTTCTCTAAGTAAATATGACCAAGATTTGAAGGGGGACTCTTATATTAGAGGTAGAAAATAGTGTTCCCTACGGCTATTCTGATCATGAAATGTTTGAATAGATAGAATTCATCTCTTACTTCCCTATTATATTTAATAACCTTCTTATATTCAATCCTAAAAAAATTATGGTACAATTCCTGTTGTCGAGTACTTTTTATCATTCAATCACAGTTGTTGGAAGGTGAGTTTAACTATTAGGATGATTTTATGCTCATGACATCAAAGATATATCAAAGCAACCATCTGTATCCCAGAGGAGGGTAACTTTCAAGGTATACGTTCTATACAACTGAGGATAATACTTAAGGAGGGAGAGGGAAGATGTCTACTTATCATCCTTCAAATAGGAGGCTGAAGTGAACACAACTAATGTGTTCATGAGTTTGTCATATATTTCAGAACCAGGACAGGGGTTGCTAAACTAATTACTTCTGGACTTTGGACAGGAAAGTCCATAGTACAGCACATTTGTAGAAGAGTGTTTCAATTTGGTGGTAGTTCAGTCTGATGATAATTTATAATTATATTTTATTTTGTGATTTGTAATGGGATTTTTTAATGGAAGAAAAGAATGGATGGGTGGATGGATACAAGACATTAAATATTAAGATAACATTGTACCCAAATATATCTGACAAACATATTCTGTATGAGAAGAAGTAGCAACACATCATGTCAAAGTATGGGGTTCAAATATCCAGAGATTTGTAGATGAGCATGCAATCCAATGGAATTTCCTATTGGAAGAAAGGAATGGTAGAGAGTCCCTCTTCCCTGGAATCCTTTTTCTACAATAAACAAACAGTCTTTTAGCTAGATGCATAGAAAGCAACAAAAACAGATTTGTCAAAATCTCTTGAATGACCTTCCTAAAGCACAGTGAACTATAATAATTCATTTTCCCAATCAATTGATTAATGTTATTACATTTACATTTCTTATATTACATTTGTACCCAATGGAGCACAAAGTAACATACACAGAATCTTCACATGGCCTCCTATCTGAGACATAACATGCTTAGGAAAAAAAGTGACAGAGCAAGAATATATTCAAGGTATATCAAATCAGGTGTGACATTGAAAACTAACACGAAAAAAACTTTTTCACCTTCTTGTAAAACTACAAGGACAAGGGATCGTACAATAAAGGTCATAAAAAAGAGATTAAGAACAACCGAAATACCGTGTTTCTCACAAAATAAGGCTGGGCCTTATTTTTTTTTGACCCCCCCAAAAACGGCTAGGCTGTCTTTTCGGGGGTAACTTAATTCACCCCCTTGCATCTTGGGCAGTCAGGTGGCGACAGCTTGGATGTTGACCTCGGCATTGGTGGGGCATGTCGTATCGGGAAATCTTCTGCTACCATTGCCTTCTCTTCTCCCCATGCTACCATGGCGTTGAAAGCAGAGATGCGTGGGGACAGGGACGGACTGGGTGAGGGATGGAAAGGATGGGTGGCTTCGGGCTCTTTCCGCTCAACCTACCAGCCAGGGAAGCAGCACTGCTGCCACCTTGCCTCCCTGTCCGCAGATGAGTGGGTGCTATCATTGCCTCGGGCAGCCTCTCCCGGTGTCCCCTTTGGGCTCAGGATGGAGGAATTTGGGAAGAAAGCCAAGCTCAGGTCAGTCTGGCTCTTTCAGTTGGCAGGCAGGCGTGCACCTTTGGCTCACTTTCCCGGCTCTGCCCAGCCTGCACGGCTCTGGCACGGCCCTGGCGGGATGAGCAGAGGGTCCAGTGGGGAGGCACTCGCTGCCTTGGTGAGAGGTCTGCCGCCGGGTAGGAGGGCCCACCTGTCAGTTGTGCTGGGTGCCCCAAGCGAAGCTCTTCACACTCTGCCCAGCACCATGCAGGAATGGCAGCTGGGTGCTTCTCCTGGGGTGGGCCAATCCTGTGCTGTGGGCCCGGGAGATTCACCTCCCCACATGGGGTTGGGCTGCCCTCTTGGGCAGGGGAGGCTTTTTTGTACAGGTAGTAGGGCATCATTTTTAAAAGAATTGGCTTTGCCTTTGAAGGCAAAGGGAATATGGCAACAGGAGCGCCTGAAGCAGAGTGTCTCTGCCAGATTCCGGTTGCAGGGAGGAGCCCTGGCTGGCCGCGTGTGGCTGTGCCAAGCAGTATGGTGTTGCTTTAAACACTGTGGCAGTATGGGGAGAAAGGAAAGCAATGGTGATGGAAGGTTTCCCAATACAAAGTGCCCCATCAACACCGAGATCAATGAAGGCTGCACCATATCAAGGTATGCAACAAAAGTACTTCCTAATGGCCAGGTCCGCAATTCCCCCTCATTTAGCATGTTTAATATAGGCCTTAATTTGGGGGGAGGAGTTTAATATATTTTTATGCCTATAAAGCATGCTGGGACTTCCTATTGGGGGAGGCCATATTGTTGGAGAAACATGGTAAATCTTATTACTCATTACAGAATCAATTAGTGAAATTCATAATTCATTGTTACCTTGAATGGTTTCAAGTAAATAGATACAGTTATGGAAGACAGATTTGTCAAGGGATAGAAGCCTGAACTCAGTGTGCCCTCTTGAGTAGGTATAGCATATCTTCAAAGACCAACTGGACGAATATACTAGTTGGAATAAGAGTGGAGTTGGGTTATACCTACTGTACACAGTAGGACCAAATCATCTTTTTGGTCACTTAATTTTATAATAGGCAATGTTATCATATAAATATAAAGTTATAGACATGTGAACAATATTACAACAGGAATATACTATATTTTGGAATATACCTTAGTAAATCCAGGTGGCCTGAGACTGGGAAAAGGATTAATGTCATGAAAGAATGGTAAATGTATGTGTGTGTGTGTGTGTGTGTGTGTATATATATATATATATATATATATATTTGTTTTTTTAAGTTATCGCGGGTACTTACATGTGTGCTGTTCAGCTTCCTTCGGGTATTATCCCACGTCATTGTAGTTCTGTTAAAGTTGTAGCAACGTTTCAGCAGAATC
>BLBF01000005.1:65238036-65275617 GCA_015471245.1 Laticauda colubrina | reverse complement strand
ATCTATCTATCTATCTATCTATCTATCTATCTATCTATCTATCTATCCATAAAAATGCACTCTCCATTGGAAACGTGTATTTGGATTATCACAGCTAGTGGTGAATTAAGTTAGTTCAATTTTCAAGAGTTCACATGTCCTGAAGTACTTTTTTTGTTTTTTGCAAATTATTGTTTTTCAGATCCTTAGAAGACTTCTAGCTAATTAAAATGCAGCAGCTTTCTTTTTGCCTTTTATAGGAGTTCATATCAAAAGCTTTACATAAAAAGCAAAATGCCAAGGATGAGATATTTAGGAACCCAAGACAAATAATATTTTTTGTTATTTAAACATGTTGTGGTTGGGGCAGGTCACCCATGATCTCATTCCAAGAATCACTCTGGTTTGAAAATTATAAATTACTTAACCCAAGACTCTTTTTTCTTCATCAACTTGATATTGATCCATATAAGGAAGACTCCATCTTTTTCATTTTGGTAGCTACTGCAGTGTCATTATTTGCAGCAGACTAAAAGAAATGGAGCAGAACCAATGTTTCTTAATCCAACAAGGCAGGTTAAACAATTTGGCAAATTAAACAGTTTACTTCCTTTGGAATAAGAATAAATCAGTTATAATTCATGCTAAATTGACCCTGTTTGGGCATTATTAATTTTTTACCAGTTAAACAATAAGAAATAATGATAATGGCCATTTAAACATCCCTTGTCCTAAAATATGGAAAATAAAAGGAAAATCTTCAGCATTGGAACAGCACTATCCAGAGCAAACCTCAATGGTACCAAAACAACAAAACCTACCTTAGGATGTCACAGCAATGATACAATTTTGTACTTGAACTATAATGGCTGCTGCTAATGCATACAATAAGTTGCCATCTTTGTTTGACGACTTCATCAAATACATGTCTTTTATCTCCATTGTTCCCCCTGCTCATACCCATGCAACCCATGTGCATAGCAATGTACTCTAAGCACCTCAAATATTCTTTAAAAATGGGATTTTTCATTTTCTCTGTAAAGACCCTACAAAAGGAGCAAAGAGATGGCCTTCTACAAAGAAATCATAAAAGTTCAACCTTGATAGCAGGAAGGTCAGTAATTTATTTGTATAGACCTATGTGATTGACTTTTGATGCTCTTGTTGTTGTGATATTGTGACTTATGGGAATACCAGTGTCCCCTTTTCCCCATTTTATATTTATCACCAATAGAGGCAAATACTACAAATACTAATACCACAGTAGGAAGGAGGGGGAGACTAGTTGCCTTTCTTTCAAGGGATGATGAACTGTAAATAAGCCCTTACAATAGGTGAAAGGAATCCGAGGCCAAGCTATATCATAATTCATTGGAAAAGGTTGCCACTGCAATGGAATCAATAGGCCATTAAGCTTAGCCTCCTCCAATGACCAGAACAGCAAAAGTAACAGATCACAACATTGAAGTCAGGGATTAGGCAAGCTAAATGCAAGCTAAATGAGTTATTGTTTGTACCAGACAATTTGAAGTAAAGTATTTGTCTTCTTTCGTTCAGTCACATCTATATTTGTGCCATTAGTAGGGATAAAATGCCTCCATCCTTGCTTTCCCCCTATGGCTAATGTCCTTTAATAACCCAAACTAATTAAGGCAATTGCTTTATATATTTATTTAGGGTAGAGAGGATATGTTATATGTCAGTGGCTAAAATGTTAGCTAACAAGTTAGGTTATATGTACACATCACTTGGAATGAATTACAGGGCTCATCTGATCCACCATCTTTAAACAAATTCTAGTGATCCAAAGCTAATTGTTGTTACAATTAGTTTCCTTCCTGATACTTACTGTGGCCTCATAGAGGGTGGGATTCTGTTTCTTGAAGACAACATTTTTTCCTTGACTCTTTAGAAGTGATTGCAATGCTACATTACTTTTGTATTTTCATGTGCGGGAGAAATAAAAGGGTCTGCCATAAGGAAATTAGGAAGAGGGATAGGAAGAGTGCTCAGGTAAAGCCCATGTCACACTGAACCAATGGGTGCAAAGAGGATGTAAAATGGACAAAAAAGCTTGCCATCCGTTGGAAAACACGATGCATCTGTTGTGTACTCCCTGCGTATGTGTTTCATAAGCTCTATCCAGAAAACATCCATCTACTATTTCATCCGCTGAAAAAGATTTGAGCTGCACAAAACTTTTTGAGTAGATGAACTTTCTGCCGCGTACAATATACATCCGCAACACATACAGGCAACAAACGTTCTATGTCCATTGTCATCCGTTACACGTCCGATGTATCCTCTTGGCATCATCTGGACATCCGCGCAACTCACATCTGCTCCAGCGGAAAGCAGAAAGAGGGAGAAAGTGAAAGGTACACGGAACGTCCACACAGCATTAGTAGCACGGGTATAGAAAGGATGTAAGCGGATGCAACTCATATATAAAGCATTAAAACAGACAAAACATTCGTATATGGGATGTATCTCGGATATTTAGGATGTCTGGAGGATGTCTAGAGTATGTGGAAGGACACCTAGCTGAAAAATGACATTTCCTATAAAAAGGGGGAGGAAATCACCTGGATCTCACTTTCAGTACAGCAGCCCTGGTGTGCGGATCTCTTCAGCCTTGCTCTTGCTCTTCCACATCATCCATTGATCTCCACCATGGATCATCGCACACTCCTTTTGGTAGCTGCCATCATTCAAAACCAGAACCAAGCCCTCTTCAGATTGTTTCACCTTTTCTACGCAAAGAGAAGGAGACGTCCAAGAACTGTGTGGGTCCGATGATGGAACGGGAGAAGAGCGGAGTTTGGACTGTATGACAAGCTAATGGTGGAGCTGAAGAATGAAGACCCTTGTGCATTCCAGCACTTCATGAGGATGCCACCAGCCATGTTTGAAAAAGTTGTGGAGCATCTGAGACCCAGGTTGACCAAGGCAAACACCAACTTCTGTCCTAGCCTGGACCCTGGACTGAAGGTGGCACTGACTCTACGCCACCTGGCCTCTGGGACCATGTACAGAAACATGCAGTATGCCTGGAAGGTGCCACACAACACCGTCAGCATTGTGGTCAGAGAAGTGGTGCAGGCCACCATCGAAGAATACGTGGAGGAGCTCCTCCAGTGCCCCACCACTGAAGAAGGCTGGAGGAAAGTTGCAGAGCAGTGGTATCAGAGGTTGAACTTTCCCCACACCGTTGGAGCCATAGATGGGAAGCACATGGCCTGCAAAGCTCCACCCAACTCAGGGTCCAATTATTTCAACTACAAGGGCTTCTTGAGCATCATCCTCTTTGCCATGTTGATGCTGACTACAAGTTCATGTACATTGAAACTCAGGCAATGGGTCAGCTTCAGATGCCCAGATATACAAGGCCAGTGATCTCAAGGGTGGGTTGGAATGCAACCTCATCATGGGTTTCCCAGATCCAGACCCCCTACCCAATGACACACAAGATGTGCCCTACTTCATCATGGGGGATGATGCCTTCTCCCTCAGAACCTACCTCATGAATCCCTACAGTTCCAGATACCTCACCTGTGAAGAGAGGATCTTCAAATACAGGTTGTCCAGGGCAAGGCGGGTGGTGGAGGACGCCTTTGATATCCTGGCCAATAGGTTCCAGGTACTTCTCACCACCATGCAACATCGCCCACAGACCATGAGGAGCATTGTAGAAGCTTGCTGCATCCTGCACAATCTCATGCACACCCGCTACCCAGTGTTGCAGAACAGGCTTGTGGACCGTCAACAAGGCAATGGGGACATGGAACTTGGTGAATGGAGGCAAGTACAAAACCTGATAGACACTGTGGATATGCAAGGCCCCAACAGAGCTTCACATGAAGGGAAGAAGCAGCATAACCTCCTGAGACACTGGTGCAACTCCCCAGCTGGAGCAGTGGAGTGGCAAGACAGGATGGTAGATGCTTAATGGATGCTTCCTTCAGCCTGTCTCATCACACTGATGAGATTGCACCATGTATGTTGAGTGGCCTTACAATGAATTAATAAAGAGTTTTGTTTATGTTGAAATGTGTTGATCAATGATTAAATTGTTGTTGATAATAAAGGACCATATGTGTGGCAGCTGGAAGGGTGGACCATACAGTTCCAGTATGCTTTCACTGGAGGTTTATCTATCCCACAACTATCCTTATCCCACAATTATCCTTATCCCACAACTATCCTTACCCATCCCACAGCTATCCTTACCCATCCCATAGCTATTCTTACCCATCCCACAGCTATCTATCCCACAGCTATCCTTACCAATCCCATGAGCATGCAAAGGCTTAAGCCTTTTTTCAAAGTTTTTCCCAACACTTTATTAAGTAAAAAAAAATGAACCAAGTGTGTGAAGCAAAGATAACCTTTATTAATAACAAACTGTATGCCTTTATTAAAAAGCAAAATGACCCAATTAAAGTGTCTTTAAGCAAAGATAAGGTGAACAGATAAAAACTCAGTCTCTGGCACTCTTTTCAGTCACTCTGAGGCATGCCCATGGTCTCAGATGTAAAGGGGCCAGGGACTGTGGAGGTGGCTGTTGCTGGAATGCTGGTCTGAGGCACCATTGGGGTGCCTGGCCCTGAGAGTACAACAGGAGATGGTGTGTGCAGGAAGCTCTCAGAGAGCTGACTCAGTCCCGTGAGGTTGAACGGCCCTTCCTCAAGTACCTGAGATGTGAGGCCCAAGACTGATGACAGATGTTCTGACGAAGGGCTTGGCTGTGGGGTGGAGGAAGGAGGAGTGTAGTGGGCTGTCCGGTCTGGAGCTGGGTCAGCTGAGACATCTGTGGTATCCGAGGAACCTAGGTGTGGACTGGGAAGGGCTGCCTCTGCTGTGGGAAGTCCTGGTAGTGGTAGGCTTGGTAGGCGAGGGGCTGCTGAAATCCATGGAAGGGCTGTGACATTGCCTGGGGTGGAGGAGCAGACCTGGAGTGGGTAAGAGCAGGTTCAGCTGGGCCTGGAGGGTGGTGCAGAAGAGCTGTGATCCTCTCCTTCATCGCCTGGTACTGGGCCTCAGGCATGTCCATTAGGGTCTGGCTCACGTACGTGATGAAGGGCTTGTGGTTGGAGAATGGTATGTCCAAGTGGACCACTGGGAGAGGACATCTGTGCTGGCTTTGATTGTGTGCCTGATCTCCAAGAGGACAGTGTGGCTCTGTCCCTCCGGTCTCCCACTCTGCCTGCTTTCTGTGGAGGTGGAACTGGGTGTGGGTGTGGGTTGGTCTCTGGTGGCTGCCTCTTCTTGCTCCATCTGAGACAGGGGATCCTCCACGTCCTCTGGCATGGGGAGTGCAGCTGTCGGGGGGGTCTCTGTCGTGGGGCCCTCCAAAGACACCTGCCTGGACACAGTAGCTGTCTCCTGGCTGGAAGAGGAGTGGCTCTCTGTGGGCTGTCTGAGGGAGAGGGTTGACAGAGGGGTTGCTCCTCGGTAGCGGATCTCACCCTCCAGGAAGCTGCACCTGGCCATGACAAAGGTCTCCCGGTCACTGAGCTTGACAGCGGCCTGCCCGGATTTCTTCAGGTTCAGCTTGCCATACCAGGTGTGCATATGCTTCCACCACCTTAGGAGGACATCTGTAGTGTAGCCCAGGCTCTCTGCCTTCTCTCTCCACGCTGCCTGCTTCCACTTGGTGTCATGACAGAGCCTGTGGCCCTTCCTCCCTCAGCCATTCCAGCACCTCCTCCTCCTGGTCTTCGGAAATAGAGTACTGTTTCCTCTCCCCCTTTTCCTTGCCTTGCCTCTTCCTCCCTCTGGCAGGGGCTTCAGGCCCTTCAGCAGCAGGGCTTTGAGGAACTTGGGGCTGATCCCCCACTACAGCAGCAGCAGGAGAAGCACCACCAGCAGCAGGAGAAGCAGCAGCAGCAGGAGGAGGAGCACCACCACCAGCAGCAGCAGGAGAAGCACCACCACCAGCAGCAGCAGCAGCAGCAGCAGCAGCAGCAGCAGCAGCAGGAGAAGCACCACCACCACCACCAGCAGGAGAAGCACCAGCAGCAGCAACACCAAGAACACCAGGAGCACCAGAAGCAGCACCAGCAGCTTCAGAGTCAGTGCCAGGGGGTGGGATGGTGGTTCTGTCCTTCTTGCCAGGGCTGGCAGGAGTAGGCACAGGCTTCCTCTTCTTCCCCATGGTGTTCTCTCAAGATGTCTCTGGCAGCAGGTCTTTCCTCTGAATGGTGACCTGGTTGCGAGCTGCATCCTTTTATATCCGCGGAGCTGATGCAATTCATCCTCCCCGCATGCGCAGTGAACACTTTGCATCCACTAGGCATCTTTAAGGCATCCTATAGGCATCTGTGATGCATCCGCATCATCTGTTATGCATCCACTATGCATCCGTTCCTTCCGCTATGCGTCCGCTTCGCTGTTCTCCCCTGGAAGCCCTGCGGATGTGTTATCTGCTTTCATCTGATTTCATCCACTAGGCTTCCTACGAATGTCCGCTTTATATCTCTGCTACATCCTCCCCACGTCCGTTCATTTCCGTTGTTGTCCACTCTGTTTATGCAAATTTGGGGCACTTTTGAGAGCGGATAACAACAGATGGAAAATTTGCTCATCCGCTGTGTCCTTTTTACATAGGTTTTGCATCCGTCGGCCAGTGTGACCTAGCCCTAACTTCAAGTAGTCATGGCTAGGAACATGTGCATAATACAGGAAAGATAAATCTGAATTTAGTTAAGTAAATCCAAAATAGCTGTAAAGGCAATGCCTATAGTTGCCATTCTAATGAAATATATAAATAATTATATTTTCATGGGAAATATTCATTTCTACATTGCTTCTGTTAATAACATGTTGAGAGTTTTCTAACAGGGAGTCCAGCATTGTTTTACTCTGTGAAGTGACTTTGTGTATTTCAAGAGGTGGCTATTTAGAAAAAGAAGAGATATTTCAAAATGAATTTAGATACCAGTGTGTTTGACTACTTTTGATACATCCCACCTTACCAGCAACCAGTTAAATCAGTTATTTATCTTTGCAAAAATAGTGGCAGAATTGTAAAAGGCATCCATCTGACTTAAAATAAAAAAATGATTCCTCTGTCATGGCTTTGTGGGTTTGCATGTTCTAAATTATAAAGGCTAGGTCCCACTGGCCTAGGATGCAAAATGTATTCAAAAAGGACACAGCGGACGAGCAAAATTTTGGGGGTGCTCCATCCGTTGTCATCTGCTCGAAAAAGTGGCAAAAATGTGCATAAACAGAACGGAAAAGAAAGGAAAAGAACGGACATGGGTAGTATGTAGTGGGGATGTTAAACGGATGTTCATAGCAAGCCTAGAGGATGTGTATAGGATGCAAACCGTTCACTGCTCATCCTTTGTATTTCCGTGCTACTAACGCTGTGTAGACGTTCTGTGTACCTTTTGTTTCCTCCCTCTTTCCATTTTCAGCTGCAGCGGATGTGAGTTGAGGGGATGCCCAGAGGATGCAGAGAGGATACAGAGGACATTTAATGGATGATAAATGGACATAGAATGTTTGTTGCTCGTATGTCATGGATTTACATCATACACAGCGGAAAGTTCATCCATTCACAAAGTTTTGTGCAGCTCAAAACTTCTTGAGCAGATGAAATCTTAGTGGACGGATGCTCAAAGGATAGAGCATATGAAACACGTATGCAATGAGTACACAACGGATGCATAGCGTTTTCCAACGTTTTTTAACATTTTACATCCTCTTTGCATCCGTTGGTGCAGTGGGACAGGGGCTTAAGAGAAGCAGCAGCAGCAGGAGGAGGAGGTCTATAATCTAAAGTGGCAATAGCTTTGTATTATATCTAAAAACCATTTTTCTTAGGCCCACTTTTTATCTTGTTGTTTACTTGTTTTGAGACCTCATCATTGCTTTGTATTATCATTCTAACTGTGGTGTCCTCAAATAAGCTTTTGGTCTTGTAAATTATACTTAAATTATATAAATTAAATTATTAAATTAAATTATACTTTGTCAAAGCAAATTCATGATTGAGAACCTGGGAACCTGACAGAGTCACCTTTGTTTAAAAGAGAATGTATCTCAGACACATTCTTTCCCATCCTTATTGAACCTATGCTCAATAGAAACCATATACAAGATGAATTCGCAAGTCAGTCCTGATAAAATTCAAACTGCTGCTTCAAATCACTGACCCATTTTGACTTTCTAAATAGGTGAATTGATTCAGAATTGCTCAGTTCAACTTGTCAATTGATTTAATCTTTCAGAATAAATCTTAAAAGTAAATCTTTTAGATGCTTGATTGAACTGGCTTGGAATCAAATTTCCAAATTGAAGCTTCATCTTATTGAGGAAAAAAACCGACAATAATAAACGATAATTTGAACTAAAGAAACACTTTCATCACCATTTAGACTCATCAATTTATTGCATTTTATCTAGACTTCCTGTTTAAACACACCTCTTGCTTTACAATGTGCTTACTTCATATTCAGCAGTCTAGAATTGTTCAGTTTTAAATTATCTTTTGACTCCAATTAAGTTTTGAATGACATATGTTGAATTATTATTTTTATTTTTCTATTTCTGGACAAAACCTTTTTGTTTTTTGTAAATACCCAATTTTATGGGGAATTCTGAAATTGGAGCTAGATTGTATCAGTGACAAAGGTTTGTTCTTTGTTTAAATGTTGGTGAGACTTCCAGTTTTCAGTGTGGTTTCTTTTTGTTCATCCTATTATCATAGTATGATTTTGAGAAATGAAAGTAACTTCCAATCAAAAATTGGGCAGCTTCCCTTATATAAGTTTATTGCATTTTGTTATCAGTGTTGTTCATTTCATCAAAGACATCACACATAGAAGTATGTATCAAACTTTATTTCAAAGGGCCAATGTAAATCCATTCATTCAAGCAAACTAAAACTATATTTCTGATGATACATTTCTATTCTGCTTCTTTTTTCCTCTTTTATAGTGGGAAACAATTCAGAAATGAATAGTGTTTCTTTGTCTTACCAAATCAAGGAACTGATTTGGTCATCTTAGTTTAAAAATCAACTCCTATCATCTCCAAATACCCATTTATTTTAATGAAGGGCAATAATGCTATGTCCAGGAGGAATCCACATATACATTTTTTTTTTTTGTCAGAACCAGACAACCCACACATTTTAAGTGTTAAGTTCAACCATGTAATAAAAGTATCATTAAAAATTAACTCATTAGCCAAGAATGTCTACTTTTAAATGGTTCCACACTGCTTAAATCAATATCATGGATACTGAATTGTATGACATTTTCAATTGTGATTAAAAATAATCTCACACACAACATCTATTCTAGCCCATTCCTTTTTCCAATTGTTAAAAACAACAGATTAAATTATTCCCAAGAGTAACCAGAATTTGTCCTGGAATATGTATTTTGTAAAATTAAATAGACTTAAATTGAAAACATTTCTCAGTATAAGCACAGCATAGAGTTTGCCATTCACAAAAGGATGTATGTTAAGGCCCAGTCGCACTGGCCGACGGACGCAAAGCGTATGTATAAAGGACACAGCGGACGAGCAAAATTTCAGAGGTGGCTCCATCTGTTGTCACCCACTCCAAAAAGTGGTGAAAATTTGCATAAACAGAACAGAAAAGAACGGATGGGGGTAGTATGTAGCGGGGATGTTAAACAGATGTTCATAGGAAGCTGAGTGGATGACAGCGGATGGAAGCGGATGACACATCCGAAGGGGTTCCGGGGAGAATTTTGAAGCGGATGCATAGCGGAAGGGGTGGATGTATAGAGGATGAAGCAGATGCATCATGGATGCCTATTGGAAAAAAAAGGGGATGCCGCGCGGATGTATATCGGATGCAAAGCATTCACTGCGCATGCGGGGAGTATGAATTGCATCAGCTCCACAGATATAAAAGGATGCAGCACACATGCAGTCAGCATACAGGGGAAAGACGTGCTGTCACATACATCTAGCAGCAACACCATGGTTCGTCAGTCAGGCAAGAAGAGGAAGCCCGTGCCTAGTTTTCAAGCCCTGGCAAGAAGGCTAGAACCAGCATCCCACCCCCTGGCACTGACTCTAAAACTGCTGCTGCTGTGGTGGACCAGCCCCAAGGCCCTCAAAGCCCTGCTGCTGAAGGCCCTGCTGCTCAAGCCCCTGAAGGCCCTGCTGCTCAAGACCCTGAAGGCCCTGCTGAAGCCCTGCCAGAGGGAGGAAGAGGCAAGGGAAGCAGAAGGGAGAGAGGAAACAGTACACCATTTCCGAGGAGCATGAGGATGAGGTGCTGGAATGGCTGAGGGAGAATGAGTACCTGTGGAGAAAGGGCCACAGACTGTTTTGGGACACCAAGAAGAAGCAGGCAGCTTGGAGAGACAAGGCAGAGAGCCTGGGGTACACTGCAGAAGTACTCCTTGGATGGTGGAAGCACATGCACATCTGGTATGGCAAGCTACACCTCAAGAAATCTGGGTAGGCCGCTGTCAAGCTCAGTGACCGGGAGATGTCCATCATGGCCAAGTGCAGTTTCCTGGAGGGTGAGATCTGCCACTGAGGAGCAGCTCTGAAACCCCTCTCCCTCAGACAGCCCACAGACAGCCAGTCCTCTTCCAGCCAGGAGCCAGCTACCCTGTACAGGAAGGTGTCTTCAGAGGGCCCCACGGCAGAGACCCCCCTAACAGCTGCACTCCCCATGCCAGCAGACTTGGAGGATCCCGTGGAGGATGATGCCCTGCTGTCACAAAAGGAGGAAGAAGCAGCAGCTACCAGAGGCCAACCCACCCCCACGCCCACCCCCAACTCCAGAGGATTCAGGCAGAGAGGCAGACTGGAGGGCCAGGACCACAGTTTGTGTTGGAGATCAGGGACACAATGAAGACCAGCACAGAACTTTTCTCTCAGCTGGTCCACAGTGACATACCATTCTCGGACCGGAAGCAATTCAGCACCTACATGAGCCAGAACCTGAGGGACCTGCCCGAGGCCCAGTACCAAGTGATGAAGCAGAAGATCACAGCACTTCTGCACAACCCTCAAGGCCCAGCTGAAGCTGCTCCTACCCAGTCCAGGTCTGCTCCTCCACCCCAGGCGATGTCACAGTCCTTCCATGGCTTTCAAAAGCCCCTCACCTACCAAGGCTACGACTACCAGGACTTCCCACAGCAGAAGCAGAATTTCCCAGTCCAGGCCCAGGTTCATCGAATGACACCGGTGCCACCAACGGGTGCGCATGAGATTGTGCAGGATGCAGCAAGCTTCCATGATCCTCCTCACGGTCTCTGGGTGATGCTGCATGGTGGTAAGAAGTACCTGGAACCTGTCGGCCAGGATGCCAAAGGCGTTCTCCACCACCCGCCTTGCCCTGGACAGCCTGTAGTTGAAGATCCTCTCTTCATGGGTTAGGAGTCTGGAGGTGTAGGGCTTCATGAGGTAGGTTTTGAGGGAGAAGGCATCATCCCCCACGATGAAATAGGGCACATCTTGTGTGTCATTGGGCAGGGGATCTGGACCTGGGAAGCCCACGATGAGGTTGCATTCCAGCCTACCCTTGAGGTCACTAGCGTTGTATACCTGGGCATCTGAAGCTGACCGGTTGCCTGAAGCATCGATGTACATGAACTTGTAGTCAGCACTGACCATGGCGAAGAGGACGATGCTGAATAAGCCCTTGTAGTTGAAATAAGTGGACCCTGAGTTGGCTGGCACTTTGCAGGCCACGTGCTTGCCATCGATGGCTCCAACGGTTTGTGGGAAGTTCCACGTCTGATACCACTGCTCTGCAACTTTTTTCCATCCTTCTTCATTGGAGGGGCACTGGAGGAGCTCCTGCAGGTATTCTTCAATGATGGCCTGCACCACTTCTCTGACCACAATGCTGATGGTGTTGTGTGGCACTCTCCAGCCATACTGCATGCTCCTGTAGGTGGTCCCTGAGGCCAGGTGGCACAGAGTGAGTGCCACCTTGAGCCCAGGTTCCAGGCTGGGCAGGAAGTTGGTGTTTGCCTTGGTCAACCTGGGTGTTAGCCGCTGCACAACTTCATCAAACATGGCTGGAGCCATCCTCATGAAGTTTTGGAATGCACGAGTGTCTTCGTTCCTGAGTTCCACCATCAGCTTGTTGTACGGTCTGTCCTCTGCTCTTCTGGCGAACCATCTTCGTACCAAGATGCTTCTTGGCCGCCCCTTTTTCTTCCCGTAGTAAAATTTTTGCATAAAGGACATAGCGGATGAGCAATATTTCAGGGGTGGCTCCATCTGTTGTCATCCACTCCAAAAAGTGGTGAAAATTTGCATAAACAGAACGGAAAAGAACGGAAAAGAACGGACGTGGGTTGTATGTGTTGGGGATGTGAAATGAATGTTCATAGGAAGCCTAGAGGATGTATATCGGATGCAAACCGTTCACTTCGCATCCTTTCTATTTCCGTGGGATAGAGCGTATGAAACACGTATTCAGTGAGTACACAACAGATGCATAGGGTTTTCCAAGGGATGGCAAGCTTTTTTTAACGTTTTATATCCTCTTTGTATCCGTTGGTGCAGTGGGACATGGGCTTTACAGAATTTGGATTTACATTACAATCTAATCCTATTGTTCCAACTTTTTTCTTCGCAGACTATCCCAGAAAGAAACTACCCTATTTTGACTGGGTTACGGTATCCCCAAAACATGGCTGATTGGGGGAAGGATAATTTGGGGTTTGGATTGATTAGTTATTTGTTATGGTTTCTTTGATATGAGGGTTTGCTTAAGAGTTTTATATATAACCTGTCTTACCTGTTAGCTGAAGTCACTAAGAGCTCTCCATTGCTGAAATGGCAATGGCACTCTCCTTTGCCCGTATCAGTTGCGAACTGATACTTGGGAATCTTATATGAACAGCTCCGAGTGTTTTATTAGAGCTAACGATCTACATGATATTTCAGCAAAGTGGAAAAAGATGGGATTTTTTTTGAGCTTTTGCGGTGCTGAAGTTTTTGACACAGCGGCCACACTCCTGTTACTTCAGACAGTTCATGAGCTATCTTGGGAGACTATTTAACAGTTCTAGAGAGCCATTATGCTCCCAAACAATCAAGAATAGCTAGAAGAATAGCAACACTTTTCATAGGTGCTATCTCCATCTTCAGTGACAGTTGCTAGCTAAAGCCCATGTAACACTGAACCAACGGATGCAAAGAGGATGTAAAATGGACAAAAAACTTTGCCATCCGTTCGAAAATGCGATGTACTCACTGCCTCCGTTTTGCTTCCTCTCTATCCGTCCAGCATCTGTTTATTGATGTTTCATCTGCTCCGAAAGTTTTGGGCTGCCTAAAACTTTTGCGCGGAAAATGTATCCAGTTCGTCCGTTCTACATCCGGTACACATCCGCTACGCATCTGCTACACATCTGCTATGCATCTTGTACGCATCCGCTACGCATCCGTTACGCATCCGCTATATCCGCTTGGCGTCCGCTAGGCATCCGCACAACTCGCATCCGCCTGGACACAGGGAGGAAGCGGAACAGATGCGGAACAGATGCAGAACAGATGCAGAATGGATGCAGCACGGAAACAATGCGTTTAAAGCGGAAAAAACTTTCACAGAGGGGACCTATCTCGGATATTAAGGATGCCTAGAGGATGCCTAGAGGATGCCTAGATGCAAAGGGAGACCTATACTGCCTACAAAAAGGGGGAGTAACTCACCTGCATCACATTTTCAGCCCAGCAGCCCAGCTATGCAGACCTCTGCAGCCTTCATCTGACCCTTCCTCTTCCACAGCATCCAGTCATGTCCACCGTGGATCGTACCACAGTCCTTTTGGCAGCCACCATCCTTCTGCAACAGTACGAAGCCATCTACAGGCTCTGTGAACTCTACTACGGGAAGAAAATGAGGCGGCCAAGAAGCGTCTGGGTACGAAAATGGATCAGGAGAAGAGCAGAGTACAGACTGTACAACAAGCTGATGGTGGAGCTCAGGAACGAAGACACTCGGGTGTTCCAGAACTTCATGAGGATGCCTCCAGCCATGTTTGACGAAGTTGTGCAGTGGCTGACACCCAGGTTGACCAAGGCAAACACCAACTTCCAGCCCAGCCTGGAGCCTGGGCTCAAGGTGGCACTCACTCTGCACCACCTGGCCTCAGGGACCACCTACAAAAGCATGCAGTATGGCTGGAGGGTGCCACACAACACCATCAGCATTGTGGTCAGAGAAGTGGTGCAGGCCATCATCGAAGAAAACAAGGAGAAGCTCCTCCAATGCCCCTCTACTGAAGAAGGATGGAAGAAAGTTGCAGAGCAGTGGTATAAGAGGTGGAACTTCCCACACACCATTGGAGCCATCAATGGCAAGCACGTGGCCTGCAAAGCGCCAACCAAGTCGGGGTCCACTTATTTCAACTACAAGGGCTTCTTCAGCATCGTCCTCTTCGCCATGGTCGATGCTGTCTACAAGTTCATGTACATCGATGCTTCAGGCTACGGCTCAACTTCAGATGCCCAGGTATACAATGCTAGTGACCTCAAGGAGGGGCTGGAAGGCAACCTCATCGTGGGCTTCCCAGATCCATACCCCCTGCCCAATGACACACAAGATGTGCCCTACTTCATCGTGGGGGATGACGCCTTCTCCCTCAGAACCTACCTCATGAAGCCATAGACTTCCAGAATCCTGACCCCTGAAGAGAGGATCTTCAACTACAGACTGTCCGGGGCAAGGCGGGGGGTGGAGAACGCCTTTGGCATCCTGGCCAACAGGTTTCAGGTACTTCTCACCACCATGCAGCATCGCCCACAGACCGTGAGGAGGATCGTGGAAGCTTGCTGCATCCTCCACATTCTCATGTGCACCCACTACCCAGTCTTGCAGAACAGGCTCGTGGACCATCAACAAGGCAATGGGGACATGGAGCCTGGGGAATGGAGGAAAGGACAAAACCTGATCAACACTCAGGATGTGCAAGGCCACAACAGAGCCTCACGGGAAGGGAAGAAGCAGCGCAACCTCCTGAAACACTAGTGCAACTCCCCAGCTGGAGCGGTGGAGTGGCAAGACAGGATGGTAGATGCTTAATGGATGCTTCCTTCAGCCTGTCTCATCACATGGATGAGATTGGGCCATGTGTGTTGGGTGGGCCTACAATGAACCGGGCGTTTAATAAAGAGTTGTGTTTGTGTTCAAATGTGTGAATCAATGCTTACATTGTTATTGGTAAAAAAGGCCCTAGGTGTGTCAGCGGGGAGGGTGGACCATAGAGTCGCACTATGCTTGTACTGGAGGTTTATCTATCCCACAGCTATTAGCCATCCCAAAGGTATCCCTGCTCATTCCACAGGTATCCCTGCCCACCCCACTGCTATCTTAACCCATCCCACAAGCATGCAAAGGCTTAAGCCAATTCTAAAACTTTTCACCAAGACTTTAAAAAAAAACAAACAAATGAAGCAAGTGTGTGAATCAAAGATAAACTTTATTGAACAATAATTTGTAAAAAAAAGAATGACCCAAGTCAAGTGTCCAAATCAAGTCCACAGGTAGCCAGCTACCCGGTCTCTGGCACTCTTCTTGGTCACTCGGAGGTGTGCCCAGTCTCAGGGGTAAAGGGTCCAGGTACTGTGGTGGTGGGTGGTGCTGGAGTGCCTGGCCTCGAGAGGACAACAGGGGACGGTGTGTTGAGAAAGCTCTCGGACAGTTAGCTCAGCCCGCGATGCTGTGAGGTCCTTCCTCTATGCCATGGGGTGTCAGCCCCAGTACTGATGACAGATGTACTGAGGCCAGGCTTGGCTGTGGGGTGGAGGAAGGAGTAGTGTAGTGGGGCTGTCTGGTCTGCAGCTGGGTGAGGACTGGCATGGGTGGCATCATTGGCGTGGGTGGCATCGCTGTCGTGGGTGGCATCATTGGCATGGGTGGCATCGCTGTCGTCAGTGACAACGGTGTCACCCGATGACTCTGTGCCTGGAGTGGGAAGGGCTGCTGCCTGTGCTGCTGAACCTCCTGGTAGCCGTAGCCCTGGTCGGTGAGGGCCTGTGGGAAGCCTTGGAATGGGATGGACATCACCTGGGGTGGAGGAGCAGACCTGGACTGGGTGGGAGCAGGTTCCTCTGGGTCTGGAGGGTTGTGAAGCAGCTCGGTGATCCGGTCCTTTACCAGCTGGTACTGTGGATCGGCCATTTCCTTGAGGGTCTGGTTGACATAGGTGAGGAAGGGCTTGTGGTTGGAGGATGAGGAGTCGGTGTGGACCAGCTGAGAGAGGAGATCTATGCTGGTGTGGATGGTGTCCCTGATCTCCAGCAGGACAGTGTGGCTCTGCCCCTCCAGCTCTCCGGCTCTCTGCCTTTCTGCGGAGGCAGAGCTGGGGGTGGTGGATGCGGCTAGGAGTGTGGTGGACTCGATGTCTCCTTTCTCCCACTGCACCAGGGAGTGCTCTACGCACTCCACCATGCTTACCACACCTGTCTGCGGGTTCTCCGCCATGGCACGCTCCACAGAAACATGCCTGGAGACAGGGACTGACTCTCGGTTGGAAGAGGACTAGCTCTCAGCAGGCTGCCGGAGAGAGAGGGTCGTGAGAGGGGCTGCTGGTGCTCCTCAGTGGTGGATCTCACCCTCCAGGAAGCTTCACCTGGCCATGATGTAGGTTTCTCTGTCTGTCAGCTTCACAGTGGCCTGGCCAGATTTCTTCAGGTGCAGTTTCCCATACCAGGTGCGCCAGGGAGTCCTCCACGTGCTCTGCCATGGTTAGAACAGCTGTCCGTTGTTTCTCCATCATGGACCAGCTGAGAGAAGAGATCTATGCTGGTGCGGATGGTGTCCCTGATCTCCAACAGGACAGTGTGGCTCTACCCCTCCAGCTGTCCGGCTCTCTGCCTTTCTGCGGAGGCGGACCTGGGGGTGGTGGATGCAGCTAGGAATGTGGTGGACTCGATGTCTCCTTTCTCCCACCGCACCAGGGAGTCCTCAATGCACTCCACCACACTTACCACACCTGTCTGCGGGTTCTCCGCCGTGGCACGCTCCACAGACACTTGCCTGGAGACAGGAGCTGACTCTCTGCTTGAAGAGTACTGGCTCTCAGTAGGCTGCCTGAGAAAGAGGGTTGTGAGAGGGGCTGCTCCTCGTTGGCAGATCTCACCCTCCAGGAAGCTGCACTTGGCTATGACGTAGGTCTCTCTGTCCGTCAGCTTGACCGCGGCCTGGCCAGATTTCTTGAGGTGCAGCTTCCCATACCAGGTATGCATGTGCTTCCAGCAGCTGAGGAGCACCTCTGATGTGTAGCCCAGATTCTCTGCCCTTTCTCTCCAAGCAGCCTGCTTCCTTTTGGTGTCCCTGTAGAGCCGGTGTCCCTTCCGCCACAGATAGTCATTCTCTCTCAGCCACTCCAGCACCTCACCCTGTGCGCCTCCTCAATATAGTATTGCCTCCTCTCCCATTGTCTCCTCTCTCTTCCACACCACCACCAGCAGCAGCACCAGCAGGATCATCATCATCATCAACAACATCATCATCAACGTCATCATCATCATCATCCTCACTAGCAGGATCATAATCAACATCAGCATCCTCACCAGCAGGATCATAATCATCAGCAGCAGCAACAGCAGCTGCAGCAGCAGCAGTAGCGGCAGCACGATCAGCAGCAGCAACATGACCAGCAGGACCAAGATCAGCAGTAGTAGAGTAAGCACCAGCAGGGCCAGCAAATCCAGGAGCATGAGCAGGAGCAGGACCAGGAGTATGAGCAGGATGAGCAGGACGAGCAAGACCAGGAGCACGAGCAGGATGATCAAGTCCAAGAGCACGAGCAGGTCAAGCAGGACCAGCAGGACCAGGAGCAGCTTCAACAGAGTAAGCCCCAGCAGAAGCCCCAGCACCAGCAGAATCACCACTGCCAGGAGCAGCTTCAGCAGAAGCCCCAGCAGAAGCAGAGTCAGGGGCAGGGGGCGGGAGGTTGGCCCTGTCCCTCTTGCCAGGGATGGCGGCAGGTTGCTGAGGCTTTCGCTTCCTCCCCATGGTTGTGCGGTTGCTGTCTGGCAGGGAGGCTGGCAGGCACCAAGGCTGGCTGGAAGGCTGGCTGGAAGGCTGGCAGGAAGGCTGGCAGGAAGGCTGGCAGAAAGCCTGGCAGGAAGGCAGGCAGGCAGGCAGTCACCAAGGCTGGCTGGAAGGCAGGCTGGCAGGGCAGGCAAGGAACTCGAAGTGTCCAGCAGCAGGTCTTTCCTCGGAATGCTGGCCACGTGCGAGCTGCTTCCCTTTATATCCGGGGGGCTTACGTAATACTTCCCCCCCACATGCGCAATTAACGGTCGGCATCCGTTCCGCTTCCGCTGTGCATCTGCTAGGCTTCCGCTGTGCATCCGCTTTATACATTGTGCATCCGCTGTGCATCTGCTTCATCTGTTCGGCGTCCACTCTGCATCCACTGTATCTGTTCCGCGTCGCTTTGCTGAGGCCCCCCGGAAGCCCTGCAGTTGCGCAATCCGCTCTCATCCGCTTCCATCTGATGGTCTTCCGTTCCGCATCTGCTTTGCATCCGCCCTGTGTCCTCCCCGCATCCGTGTTATCCTCTCCGGTTATCCAAATTTTTGCCCCTTTTAAGAGTGGATAACAACGGATGGAACATTTTGCTCGTCCGCTGTGTCCTTTTTGCATCCGTTGGCCAGTGTGACATGGGCTTAAGCCAGACCTATCACTGTAGCAAGCTATTGATTAATTTCAAGCAGCTGAGATGTCAAAGAGATGGTTACAGCCCTGCAGCCTCCACCTCAGAGACTACCAATCAAATCTGGTGCCAGTCATCGGAATACACAAATTTCAGGTAACTTTCCAAAATTTTGTGGGGAAACTTACATTAGTTATTATGGAGGGCTCCCTCCCCAGCTTATTGGGGTTAGATTGGTTCAAATCATTGGGATTGGGAATCAGTGGCATCAATTCCAAACAGGAACATAACTTAGAAAATCTGTTACATTAATTTAAGGATGTTTTTGATGGGACCCCAAGGAAATACACAGGACCCCTATTTCCTTCAACCTGGATCCACATGTTGCCCTCATCAGACTCAAGCCTGGACGGCTTCCCTTTGTCCTTAAACCAAAGAATGATGCACAATTGGACAAATTAATGTCATAAGGAGTATTGGAACCTGTTGATCACTCAAAAAGGGAGATCCCAATAGTGACACCTGTCTGTGTTGATGGATCAGTATGAATCTGTGTTGATTACAAATGTATAATTAACAGAGCACCACAGGTACACTCTTACCTTGTACCTGTGATTAAACATTTAATACATTCCAGAGGTCACAGCACCAGTTTTGCAAAGTTAGACCTTTCACAGGCCTACCAACAGTTGCTTGTAGATGACATGATTACAGAAGCTAAAACTATCATTACACATAGAGGGGCTTTTAGGTGCAGGTGCCTCCAATTTGGAGTGAGTGTGGCCCCAGGCCTTTTTTCAAAATTTGATGGAACACATATTACAAGGCATACAAGGTATAATAAAATACCGCAATGATATATTGATATCTGCCACATCTCAAAAACAACTTTTTGAGCATTTACACATAGCTGTCAAAAGTCTACAAGAGGTAGGACTCCAAGTCAGTAAAGATAAATGCAAGGTGGGGGTCACCAAGGTAAATTTACTCAGCTACTCCTTGATGCTGCTGGTCTCCATCCCACTGAATCTAAAATTACTGCCATCCAAAAGGCACCCATGCCTGAAACAAAACAGACCTTCAAACATTTCTGGGGTTTTGAAACTTCTATGCAATCTTTTTCCTCACAAGACTACTTTCAGCAAAGCCTTTACATAGATTGCTTGCACACCTGGGTCTGGGGCAAGAGGCAGGCTGCAGCATTTCAGGCTGTAACATCTCTTCTGACCTCAGATAGTCTATTAATTCAATTCAATGAGCACTTACCTCTTGTATTAGCATATGATCCTTCCCAGTATGGTATTGGAGCAGTTCTGAGCCATAAATTGCCCACTGGCAGAGGAGCCCCAATAGCTTTCTTCTCCAGAACTTTGCTGCAGAATGTAACTATAGCCAGACAGACAAAGAGGCTCCTGCTCTGGTGGCTAGTGTAAAGAAATTTCATGAGTATCTGTATGGCAGACATTTTGCAGCTCGTGACAGACCACTAATCATTCTTAGGTTTATTGGCCAGGGACAAGCAGACACCCCAAATGTTGTCAACACGCATGATTCATTGGACTGTGTTCCTGGCTGCTTATAATTACACATTACTACACTGGGCTGGAAAGAACTTATGTTATGCTGATGCCAACCATTGTCAATGACTCAACTCCTGCCTCATCTGTATTGCTGATAGATGAATGACTCCTGTCACCACTTCAGAGGTGACAAAGACATTTGCATGGGACAAGGTAATCTCACATGTATTGGACTGGGTTAAAAGAGGGTGGCCCACACAGCACAATTCCAAAAAATTCCAACCCTTCTTTACAAGACAACGTGAACTTTCAGCACAAAGGGGTTGTTTGTTATGGGGATGTAGAGTAGTAATACCATCCACCTACACAAGCAGGTATTGGAATCTCTTCATGAGGAGTACCCTGGAATTGCTAACATGAAAAGTCTTGCACATAGTTACATATGGTGGTCCCAACTAGATAAAGACATCACTAATTGGGCTTCTGGGTGGCAGTCCTGCCAAGTCTCACATCCCTTGCCCCCAAAAGCAACACCAACTGAATGCGAGAATCCAAAAAAACCTTGGTCAAGAGTACATATCGACCTAGCGGGCCCATTTCAAGGTAAAACCTTTTAGTAGCTGTGGAAGCTTATTCTAATTGGCTGGAGGTGATGCCCATGTCATCTACCATGTCAGATTCCACCATCAGAACATAAAGTTATTTGCAATGCATGGCCTCCCAGACCTTCTGGTAATAGTTAATGGTCCACAATTTATTGCTGCCAACATGGAACTATTCTTGGTGGAGTTAGGCATCAGGCATGCCGTCTCTGCCCTTTTCCATCCTGCATCTAATGATCAGGTAGAATGCATGGTGAGGTCTGCCAAAGAGGCCCTGGCCAGAATGGGCCCAGGAAATTGGGAATCCAAGGTGGCCAAATATCTGTTGGTGCAGCATGTAACCCCAAGCCTCACCACAGGTTACAGTCCAGCAGAGTTATTAATGGGCATATGCCTCCATACCCATCTGAATAGGATGCACCCCAATTATGCCCCTGACAATACACATGAACCAAATATGACCCTCAGGGCATTTAAAGAGGCTAATGGAGTTTTTGGTAGAAGTTATGGGGCAGCGCCATTATGGATGCCCGGAAAGATGTAATTGGACCCTGTTCTTACAGGGTGTTATTGGATGAAAGGAGTCTGTAGCATAGACACATTGACCAGCTGAGAAGTCACTCAGCTGACCCTAGAAACACCCAGGAGTCCAACTACAAAGAAGCCTCCACAACAAGGCTGAAAGCACCAAACCCCTGCCACACTGAAACAATGCAGAACTTACTAGTGCAGCTGGAGGCTGTCTTCCAAGATTGATTTGATGGTGATATTCTAGCTTCAGCGATTTCCTATGGTCCCAATAGGGTGACTTCCTCACCCATAATAAATCCACAAGGGCCGACAAAATCCACCCCAACAACAAACATTCCCAGTGAACAAACTTCAAGGTTTCCTCCATGAAGATCTTCAAGAAACAAGCAATGGCCTGCGTATCTCCAACACTATGCATACACACTCCAAGTGGGGATGGCTGTTGTGAACTAAATCTCCTGTCTGGTCCAGAAAAGTAGCAGGAGGCAGCATGACAGCTGATCGACGACCACATCTGACTGCACTATAAAGGGAGTACTGTAATACACAATCAGCTGTTGCCTGTCAACTGCAATGTTAGCACATTGTTTGACATTTTACCCTTTTAGCTTGTTAAACAAAAAGGGTTACCCTGAATTCTCTGGTCTGCCTCAGTAATTCCCACTTTAACTTAACAATTTCAATTTGTAAGATTCTGATGGGAGCTATTTGTGTATATCATCTCTTTTTCAAAGAGCTCGGTATTAAAGCGTTCAAATTGTTATTGTTATTTGTGAAATCATGTCCAACCCATCGCAATGCTATGGATAATGTTTTTCCAGGCCTTCCTACCATCTTCTGGAGCCCATTTTCAGCTCATGCCTACTGCTTCAGTGACTCCAACCAGCCACCTCATTTCCTGTCATCCCCTTCTTCTATTGCCCGTCAATCTTTCCCATCATTAGGTTCTTCTCCAGCGAGTCCTTCCTTCTCATTAGATGGCCAAAGTATTTGAGTTTCATAACCTTCAAATATCTATCATAAATTCAGAATTAAATCTACATTTATTCTGTACACACACACAAACAATGAACAAAGCATTTTCATATGATTCTTGTTGGATGGGAATCATAGCAGCAATTAGAATTCACAACCATAGTGATTTGGCCTTCTCTCATGTATGACCACACACATACACAAAAGAAGTGATCAATTTTAAGGACAATAAAGGAGCATTAGCAACAGATCTGAAACAAGTGACTACTTGAAATAGAAGTCATCTCCATAAAAAAGCCTGCTAATTGCAATTAGACACAAAGAATGATCTCAGCAGATGCTATATAACTAATTTCAACTCAATCCAATTATTTTACTGCTTGATACACCTGAAAAAGTATCAGAAATATGTAAAGCTGTTATGAGAAAATTCATCTCTGCATTTGGCTTTTTCGAGAAAAACATCATGACTCTAAGATTGACTGCAGTTAGTACTGATATTCTATTTTTTTATATGATTATCTATAATTTTTCAAAACTGAAATATAATTAGTAAATCATCACCACCAGGTGCTAGATTACTTAACAAGTTAGAGAAGGGCAGCATTCTGAAAGCAGAAGGGAATGATGGTTGATATTATAAGTGATCAAATGGAAATATTTATTTTAATTGTCTTTGTTACATTTCATAGAAATTATTGATTTTACCAAGCATTGTCTCCTCTTACTCCACCTATATTAAGCCTATGTCACACTGCACCAATAGATGGAAAGA
Source organism: Laticauda colubrina (assembly GCA_015471245.1). Taxonomy (NCBI): domain Eukaryota; kingdom Metazoa; phylum Chordata; class Lepidosauria; order Squamata; family Elapidae; genus Laticauda; species Laticauda colubrina. The sequence goes on along the minus strand of BLBF01000005.1, from coordinate 65,252,603 downwards.
GGATGTAAAATGGAGAAAAACGCTTGCCATCCGTTGGTTAACGCGATGCATCTGTTCTGCACTCACTGCATGCGTGATTCATACGTTCTATCCGTCCAGCATCCATCTACTGAGATTTCATCCACTCAAAAAGTTTTGAGCAGCACAAAATTTTTTGAGCGGATGAACTTTCCGCTGCATCCGTTCTACATCCACAACACATACGGGGAAGAAATGTTCTAGGTCCATCATCAGCCGTTACACGTCCGCTGTATCCACTTGGCATCCGCTGCACAGCCGTGCAACTCGCATCTGCTCCAATGGAAAATGGAAAGAGGAAGGAAGCAAAACGGACGCAGAACGTCCATGCAGCGTTAGTAGCATGGACATAGAAAGGATGTAAGTGGATGCAGCTCGCATATAAAGCATTAAAATGGACAAAACGTTTGTATAGGGGACGTATCTCAGATATTTAGGATGTCTGGAGGATGACTACAGGATGCAGAAGGACACCTAGCGGAAAACCGACATTTCCTATAAAAAGGGGGAGGAAATCACCTGGATCTCACTTTCAGTCCAGCAGCCCTGGTGTGCAGACCTCTTCAGCCTTGCTCTTGCTCTTGCTCTTCCACAACATCCTGTCATCTCCACCATGGATCGTCGCACACTCCTTTTGGTAGCCGCCATCATTCTACAACAGTGTGAAGCCCTCTTCAGGCTCTTTCAACAAAAGAAAGGAGGAGGCGCAAGGAAAATGCTTCCTACGCAAGGAAAAGGAGGCATCCAAGAAGTGTGTGAGTCCGAAGATGGATCGCGAAAAGAGTGGAGTATGGACTATATGACAAGCTGATGGTGGAGCTGAGGAATGAAGACACTTGTGCATTCCAGCACTTCATGGAATGCCACCAGCCATGTTTGACGAAGTTGTGGAGCCTCTGAGACCCAGGTAGACCAAGCCGAGCACCAACTTCCATCCCAGCCTGGACCCTGGACTGAAGGTGGCACTGACTCTGCACCACCTGGCCTCCGGGACCACGTACAGGAACATGAAGTACGCCTAGATGGTGCCACACAACACCATCAGCATTGTGGTCAGAGAAGTGGTGCAGGCCATCATCGAAGAATACCTGGAGGAGCTCCTCCAGTGCCCCTCCACTGAAGAACACTGGAAGAGAGTTGCAGAGCAGTGGTAACAGAAGTGGAACTTCCCCCACACTGTTGGAGCCATAGATGGGAAGCACGTGGCCTGCAAAGCTCCAGCCAACTCAGGCTCCACTTTTCACAATTACAAGGTCTTCTTCAGCATCATCCTCTTTGCCATGGTCGATGCTGACTACAAGTTCATGTACATCGATGCTTCAGGCAATGGATCATCTTGAGATGCCCAGGTATACAATGCCAGTGACCTCAAAGAGGGGCTGGAACGCAACCTCATCATGGGCTTCCCAGATCCAGACCTCCTACCCAATGACACACAAGATGTGCCCTACTTCATCATGAGGGATGATGCCTTCTCCCTCAGAACCTACCTCATGAAGCCCCACACTTCCAGATGCCTCACCCATGAAGAGAGGATCTTCAACTACAGGCTGTCCAGGGCAAGGTGGGTGGTGGAGAACGCCTTTGGCATCCTGGCCAACAGGTTCTAGATACTTCTCATCACCATGCCACATCGCCCAGAGACCGTGAGGAACATAGTGGAAGCTTGCTGCATCCTGCACAATCTCATGCGCACCCGCTACCCAGTGTTGCAGAACAGGCTCATGGACCGCCAACAAGGCAAAGGGGACATGGAGCCTGGTGAATGGAGGCAAGGATTAAACCTGATAGACACTGTGGATATGCCAGGCCCCAAAGAGCTTCACGTGAAGGGAAGAAGCAGCGCAACCTCCTGAAACACTGGTGCAACTCCCCAGCTGGAGCAGTGGAGTGGCAAGACAGGATGGTAGATGCTTAATGGATGCTTCCTTCAGCCTGTCTCATCACACTGATGAGATTGGGCCATGTATGTTGAGTGGCCCTACAATGAACAGGGCATTTAATAAAGAGTTGTATTTGTGTTGAAATGTGTTGATGAATGATTAAATTGTTATTTGTCAGGCGGAGCTCGATTCAAAATCCAGGAAAGAAATACTTAGACTCTTTAGTTTAGAGAAAAGACATCTTTTACTGAAAGTGAAGTGGTAGCAACCAAAGAATTCTGAATCTGAGAAATTAGGCGTGCAATTCACAGATACAAAGTGATGGAAATATTCCCACCCCCAATAGTTCAGATGACACTTCCAAATAGAAGTTGTGAATATGATCATGTGGGCATCTTCAGGTGATGATGAGGCCTCTATCCATTGACCTTGGAATATTTTGATAACGGGTTGCAGTTGCGCAGAGAAAAGAAAGCTAAGCAAGAAATAGAAACCTAACTCTATTGTATGCTTCCCCCCCCCCCATTTACACAACAGAAGAATTTAACACCTCCAGCTCACTTCCCAGACTTTCTCTTCCTCCCCGCGTAACTTATGGCAGTCGAAAGATGCAAAGTAATAGTAGAAGATCTTGAAGGCTGACATTCAACCCTCCTAGAAAAAGGAAAACCATCAGTCCTAGAGGAGAGAGAGGAGAAAATATAAAGACAATTATTAATCATTCAGCAATTCCAAAACAATACACTCCTAAGGCTTATCAGGATATTTGGAACGAAATGCTTTGATCAACTTAGGAGTTTTAACGTCAGTTTCATTAACCCATTCGGCTTGCGAAGAAGGGAAATGTTTCCAGGCTACAAGATACTGGAGTTGACCCCTCCATTTGTGAGAGTCCAGAATTTCTTTAACTTCAAAATGCTGTTCGCCTTCAATCAGTATTGGTATGGGAGGGTCAACTTGGATGGGTCTTAGATCAGAAGTACGTTCAGGTTTTAGCAAACTAACATGGAATACCGGATGAATTCGTTGAAGAGTTTTGGGTAAGTTCAGTTGGACTGTTACAGGATTTATAATCCGTTCAATCGCGAAAGGACCAACATACTTAGGACCAAGCTTCTTTGACTTTTGAGTGGTCTGCAGGTATTTGGTGGACAGGAAAACCTTGTCGCCCACTTTATATTCTTTCTGTGGGGATCTTTTCTTGTCTGCAAATTTCTTATGAGCTTGATGGGCCTCATCTAATGCTTTGTGTGTCACTGGCCAGTTAAGTTGGAGTTGAGTTATCCATTCATCCAACGAATGGAAGTTAGGTTTTTCACGAGGAAGTTCAGGTATGGGAATGAAATCTTGTCCCGAAGCCACTTTAAATGGAGTAAATCCAGTACTACTGTGTAAGGAGTTGTTATATGCCACTTCGGCAAACGGTAGTAATTCGGACCAGTTATCTTGTTGATAATTTATGTAACATCTAAGATATTGTTCTAACACTGCATTAGTCCTCTCACAGGCCCCACTAGTTTGGGGGTGGTGGGCAGAGCTTAACCCCTGGGTGGAGCCTATTAACTTCAGGAACTCTTTCCAAAAATTTGAGGTAAACTGGACCCCTCTGTCAGAGATTATGTGTTCCGGAACGCCATGTAACCTATAGATATGTGAAATAAACAGTTTAGCCAGCATCTTAGCAGAGGGAATCTTGGAACAAGGTATGCAATGTACTTGTTTGGAAAATAAATCAGTCACTACCCAGATGACCGTGTTTCCACCACTTTCGGGTAATTCAATTATAATTCCATAGAGATTTCTTTCCACGGAGTCGTTGGTCTAGCTACATTTTGTAACAATCCTACTGGCTTACCAGGAGGTCTCTTTGCCGAAGCACAAATTGGACAACTAGCTACATAAGCATCAATGTCCTTCTTCAAAGTAGGCCACCAGAATTGCCGCTTAACCAGATGTAAGGTCTTCACAAATCAGAAGTGGCCAGCTGCTTTAGAATCATGAGCCTGTTGTAGTATTTGGTCCCTCAGCACCTGTGGCACATACAACTTGGCCCCCACCCAAGCCAAGCCATCTCTAAATGTATAGTCACTTGAATGAGCCAGGAACCATTCGTCCAGTTTTAAAGCTTCTTTTAATTGTTCGGTTAGGTCATTCGATAAAACCACTTCTTGGTTCTTCCTTTGGGCTCTGGTGATCACTGGGGCGGCTAGATGTTTGGCTGAGACAATTGGGCTTATCACCTCCTGGCACATACTATTATATTGGGGTAGTCTAGAGAGAGCATCCGCCATGAAATCCTTCCCGCCTGGAATGTACTTCAATGAGAAATTGAATCGCTTGAAGTACTGGGCCCAGCGAACTTGTTTAGGGGACAGTTTCCGGGGCGTTTTTAAGGCTTCCAAATTCTTATGAATATACCTCAAATGGATGTTTTGCTCCTTCCAGGAAATGTCTCCAGGTCAGCAAGGCCCAATGAACTGCAAAAGCTTCTTTCTCCCAGACGGCCCATCTTCTCTCTGTTTCAGACAGCTTACGGGAGGTATACGCACAAGGCTATAAGGTCCCTTTCTCGTTGACTTGAAGTAATACCGCTCCAATAGCCACTTCACTTGCATCAGCTTGAATCACGAAAGGAGTGTCCATATCCAGGTGCTTCAGCACTGGTTCTGCAGCAAACAGTCCTTTTAGCTTTTCAAAAGCGGCTTGGCACTCCATGGACCACTCCAGCAGCTTTCCTGGCCTTGGCTTCACCTCCCCTTTTGTTTTCAAGAGATTTGTGATGGGCATTGCTATCTTAGCAAACATCGGGATGAATTGCCGGTAAAAATTTGCAAATCCCCAAAAGCTCTGAAGTTGTTTTCTGGTGCGTGGTGGAGCCCATTCCAGAACGGCACGCACCTTCTCTGGATCCATCTCTATGCCTTCAGATGAAATGCAATATCCCAAATAGTCAATTTTGTCTTGGTGGAATTCACACTTTGACAATTTAGCATACAACTTAGCAGCACACAGTTTTTGTAAACCGACCGCACTAACTTCACATGTTCATCCAGAGTTTCCGTGTAGATAAGGATATCATCAAGATAAACCAGAACCCCCCTGTATAAATGTTCATGTAACACTTGATTGATCATTTGCATGAAAACAGCTGGGGGCCCTTGTAAACCAAAAGGAAGAACGTTGAATTGGAAGCAACCCATCGGGAAGTTAAAAGCAGTCTTCCACTCATCCCCTTCCTTAATTCGAATTCAGTAGTATGCTTCTCTCAAATCCAACTTCGTGAAAATCTTTCCCTTCGCTAAATGGGCCAACATGTCCTTCATCAAAGGAAGGGGGTACACATTTTACACAGAAATAGCGTTCAAATTTCTGTAATCCACCACCAAGCATTTGGAACCATCTTTCTTTTCCCGGAACAACACTGGGGCCGCTATTCGGGGTCTAGCTTGAATGAAACCACATTCCAGATTTTTATCTATAAACAATCTTAGCTCTTCCAATTCCCGTGGGGTCATTGAGTACAACTTTATTTTCAGGAGCTTCACCCCAGGCAAAACCTCAATAGCACAGTCTGTTGGCCAATGAGGCGGAAGCTCATCCGAGGCCTTCTCACTGAACACTTCTTTTAAATCCCAATACTCTTTAGGAATTTTCTCCTCATTTTTCACGGGCTCAGTACCTGTGGAAGCTATTTCAATTAGGTCCTCAGGCTTCAGCTGGGATCTGGCCCCTCCTCTCGGTCACTGCTTTGTGCGTATGCGCAACAACCCCTTTCTCCAGTTAACCTGGGGGTTCCATTTCCGGAGCCAGGGCAATCCCAGTATTAATGGTTACTCCATCCCAGGGACCACAATAAAATGCAGGGTCTCATCATACTCTCCCATGATCATTTCTATAGGTTCCATGACAAAACGTGCAGGGCAACCTCCAGCCACTGATCCATCTAGTTGGCAAAAGGAAATGGGCATCTTCAAAGGTTTTAGCTTTAGGCCCATTTTCTTCACTACTTCCGTGTTGATTATACACCTTGTGCACCCAGAATCTAACAGGGCTAGCATTTCCCCTTCGACCCCTGAATTGGGTACCCTCAACTTCACTGGAATGGTCATAGGACCCACGCTTGGACTTACCAGGAAGTCGTCTTCCGAGTCAGAATCCTCCTCCTCAGGGGTCACTGGGGTTTCTGATTCCTCTCCTGCAGGAGGGGTGACCTCTGCTGTCTCTTTCAACTTTAGTGCTGTTTCGCGAGGCTTCACTGGGGACTTTTCAGGTTTCTTTCCTTCCTTTGGTGCCCCCTTTGGCTCCAACTTGACTCTGCAGTTCACAGCCCGGTGACCTTCTTTCCCACATCGAAAGCAGGCTGAGGGGTTGGGTCTTGCCGCCACTCCTCCCTTCTGAGGTTTAGGAGCCTCTTGAGGATGTGGGGGGGAAAACTTGCTCCACCCATAACCTCCCCGCCATTTACTTCGGATTAAATCAATCTCCACTTCTTCTGCCAGCAAGTACCACATCTGGAAGTCATTGGGGTCTCTTCTAGCAGTGCATCTCTGGTACACATCTTCATTTAAACCATCTTTAAACAGTTCTATCAGGGCTTCTTTGGGCCAGCCTCGTACATGGCCGGCTAACTGTCTAAATTCTTAGGTGTAGTCAGCCACAGACCTCCACCCCTGTTTTATGGCTTTCATCCTAATTCGGGCCTTGCGCTCTGCCAATGGGTCCTCAAACCTAGCCCGCAGTGCAGCCATGAATAGGTTTTTGTTCAGCAGCTGAGGAGCATTATCATTATGCAAGGTCACCATCCACTCTGCCGCTATTCCCTCCAGAGCCCTGGTAACTCACCTCACTTTGGCTGCTTCTGAGGGAAAATCCTCCCCATATTCTTCCATATGGCTCCAAACTTGAGCTAGGAAAAATCCCAAGGTTTTGGGATCCCCCCATATTTTACTTCTAACAGAGGCAGCCTAGGAGCTCTACGCCTTCTAGGAATCACACCTCCCGCTGAGGGCCCCAGGACTGCTGCTGGATCGGGTTGATTTATGGGAGAGGGAGTTGCTCTGCTTCTTCTGGCTGGGGCTACTTCCCCTCCCCCTTCATACCTTTGTGGAGCTTGAGGTTGTTCAAAGGCTTCATTAAGGAGTCTCCTGGCTTGATCCAGCAAGGGTTCCATCTTTTCCTTCTCTTGCCAAGGCTCCTCTTTTCCATGCCGGCGGGTAGTTGTGACCCTGGGGGGGGGGGGTCCTCCTCCGGATCTTTCCAACCAACTCCCACCGACCATCTGGGCTTCACCACTGGATCCTCTTGCAAACTGAGCTCTGCTAGCGATTGTGCCTCCTGCACCAGCACAGAATCTTGCCCTCCAATGGCTCCCAGATCCTCTTGGTCACTATTTGAAGATGACAAGATGTCCAGGCCCCCTCAGAAGAAAATTGGGTATTCTCTCCCGGTGGGCTGGTGGGAGATTCAGAATAATGTCAGGCGGAGCTCGATTCAAAATCCAGGAACGAAATACTTAGACTCTTTAGTTTAGAGAAAAGACATCTTTTACTGAAAATGAAGTGGTAGCAACCAAAGAATTCTGAATCTGAGAAATTAGGCACGCAATTCACATATACAAAGTGATGGAAATGTTCCCACCCCAAATAGTATGCTTCCCCCCCCCCATTTACACAACTGAAGAATTTAACACCTCCAGCTCACTTCCCAGACTTTCCCTTCCTCCCTCCATTAATTATGGCAGTCGAAAGATGCAAAGCAATAGTAGAAGATCTTGAAGGCTGACAGTTATTGACAATAAAGGGCCATAGGTGTGGCACCTGGGAGGGTGGACCATACAGTCCCACTATGCTTGCAGTGGAGGTTTATCTATCCCACAGCTATTATCCATCCCAAAGGTATCCCTGCCCATCCCACTGCTATCCTTACCCATCCCACAGCTATCCATCCCACTGCTATCCTTACTCATCCCACAAGCATGCAAAGGCTTAAACCATTTCTAAAGGTTTCCACCAAGACTTTATTTAGTAAAAGAACTGAACCAAGTGTGTGAAGCAAAGATAACCTTTATTAATAACAAACTGTAGGACTTTATTAAAAAAGCAAAACGAACCAAGAAAAGTGTGCCAAGCAAAGATAAAGTCAACAGGTAACAACCCAGTCTCTGGCACTCTTCTCAGTCACTCTGAGGCATGCCCATGGTCTCAGGGGTGAAGGGTCATGGGCCTGTGAGGTGGAAGTGGCTGGAGTGATGGTCTGAGGTGCCATTGGGGTGCCTGGCCCCGAGAGGAAAACAGGGGACGGTGTGTTGGGGAAGCTCTCAGACAGCTGGCTCAGTCCCATGATGTTGAGAGGCCCTTCCTCCAGGACATGGGATGTCAGTCCCAAGACCAATGACAGATGTTCTGAGGTCGGGCTTGGCTATGGGGTGGAGGAAGGAGGAGTGTAGTGGGGCTGTCTGGTCTGCAGCTGAGCGAGGTAAGGCATCGGTGGCAAATCTGGTGTCGGTGGCATCTGTGGCGTTGGTGGCATCTTTGGCGTCAGTGGCATCTGGTGCGTCGGTGGTATCTGTGGTGTCGGTGGCATCTGTGGCAGGCGAGGAACCTGTGCCTGGACTGGGAAGGGCTGCCTGTGCTGCTGGAACTCCTGGTAGCTGTAGCCTTGGTAGGTGAGGGGCTAGGTGTCGAAGTGTACCAGCTGAGAGAGGAGATCTACAATGCTCTTGATGGTGTCCCTGATCTCCAAGAGGACAGTGTTGCTCTGTCCCTCTGGTCTGCCTCTCTGCCTTCTTTCTGTGGAGGTGGAACTGGGGGTGGGGGTGGATTGGTCTCAGGTGGCAGCGGCCTCTTCTTGCTCCATCTGCATCAGGGGATTCTCCATGTGCTCCGGCATGGGGTGTGCAGCTGTTGGGGGGGTCTCTGTCGTGGGGCGCTCCAAAGATACCTGCCTGGACACAGGAGCTGACTCTTGGCCAGAAGAGGACTGGCTGTCTGTGGGCTGCCTGAGAGAGAGGGTTGACAGAGGGGCTGCTCCTCGGTGGTGGATCTCACACTCCAAGAAGCTGCACTTTGCATAGTGTAGTTCATAGGTCTCCTGGTCAGTGAGCTTGACTGCGACCTGGCCATACTTCTTCAGGTTCAGATTCATGTACCAGGTGTGCATGTGCTTCCACCACCCCAGGAGGACATCCAAAGTGTAGCCCAGGCTCTCCGCCTTCTCTCTACAAGCTGCCTGCTTCTGCTTGGTGTCTCGATAGAGCCTATGTCCCTTCCTCCAGAGGTACTCGTTCTCCCTCAGCCATTCAAGCACCTCCTCCTCATGTTCCTCTGCAATGAAGTACTGTCTCCTCTCCCCCTTTTCACATGATTGCCTCTTCCTCCCTCTGGCAGGGCCTTCTGGGCCCTCATCAGCAGGGCTTTGAGGTTCTAGGGGCTCACCACACTACCACCACCACCAGTAGCAGCAGCAGCAGTAGCACCAGCAGCAGCAGCAGCAGAGTCAGCACCAGCAGAAGCACCAGCACCAGCAGCACCAGCAGCACCAGCAGCACCAGTAGCAGCACCAGCAGAGTCAGCACCAGCAGAAGCACCAGCACCAGGAGCAGCACCAGCAGAGTCAGCACCAGCAGAAGCACCAGCACTAGGAGCAGCACCAGCAGAAGCACCACCACCAGCAGAGTCAGCACCAGCAGCAGAAGAAGCATCAGAAGCAGAGTCAGCGCCAGGGGGTGGGATGGTGGTCCTGTCCTTCTTGCCAGGGCTGGCAGGAGTAGGCACAGGCTTCCTCTTCTTCTCCATGGTTGTTGGCTGAAGATGTTTCTGGCAGCAGGTCTTTCCTCTGAATGTTGACCTGCTTGTGAACTGCTTCCCTTTATATCCACGGGGCTGACGCAATGCATCCTCCCCGCATGCGCAGTGAACGCTTTGCATCTGCTAGGTATCCGCTATGCATCCGCTAGGCATCTGTGATGCATCCGCGCCATCCACTCGGCATCCGCTACACATCCGCTCCTTCCGCTGCACGTCCGCTTCGCTGTTCTCCAATGGAAGCCATGCGGATGTGTCATCCGCTTCCATTTGCTTCCATCTGCTAGGCTTCCATTGAGCATCTACTTAACATCCTTGCTACATCCTCCCCATGTCTGTTCCTTTCCATTGTTGTCCATTCTCTTTAAGCAAATTTGGGGCACTTTTGAGAGCGGATAACAACGGATGGAAAATTTGCTCGTCCGCTGTGTCCTTTTTACATACCTTTTGCATCCGTCGGCCGATGTAACCTAGCCTTTATTTTCAGATTATTTATGCAAATCAGAATTTCAAAACAGTTACTTCAGGACAATGGAGAAACTTTTGAGACATGTTGCGTGCATGAGCAAGGAATACTATTACATCCAGCCAAGTTCTTTGAATTTTAAAATTTTAAGCAATTCTCTTTGGACCCAAATGAGAAACAACTAAGGTCGACATACCTAGACTGCAAAAGTCTGTGTTAACTATGTCCGTTTACAACTCACATTCCAGATCCAAAGAAAATAAGTACCATGACTTGAGAATACTGAAACTGAGTTTGCACAACACATTTCAAAAAATGGGGCTAATATAGGGTTGAGTAAATTGTGACTAAGCATGGAATTAAGCTAATATTTTCTTAGTATTACTATAAAACAGATCCTTGTATTGATTTATAAACCGGCTTGTGTGTTTGGGTAGAGTGTGCCATGTGAAGATGACCACTGCAATTTGTTAACTCAATTACCTTGTTGCTAGGCTTGTATGGTATGTAAAATTTAGAATTCTCCATACTGAAAATATTCATCAGCTATTGCTTTGGAGAAAAGGAACAATGATTTTTTTTTTACATTTGGGACGTTAAAAGGGTTGGAGTCAGACAGAGGTCAGTAAGAGGTAATGCATGACAGATTCCAGTAGAATGAGAACTTGTATTTTCTAAGCCTACATGTGATAACAATAATAACTCCAAATCATTTCAATTTTCTGACTCTATTTTGGGCATTCAATTTGGTGTTTTCAGATGCATTTTGGGAGAAAAATATGTATCTAATAGAGCTTGGCTTGACTTGACATACCAAATCACAGATTTAATTTTGATTTAACTTTAAGACAGATTTAAAATTTCAATCCAATACAATCAGATTTGCAAACCTATATTATTTTATGACCAAACTAGTGTATATAGGACTGGATTCTTTCCTAAAATATTCTAGAAAGAATATTCTAGAAGTAATATTGTATTCCTGTAGTTTAAGAATATTTCTGTAAACTGAATCAGAGGTTTCTGATATTGCTTTTTCATAGTAAATTAATTTTATAAAATAAGCTGTGAAAATTTCCATCTTTAGCTTTTCTCTACTGCTCAATTGCTGAGCTGCTACTTTGGACTGCATTTATATCCCTTAAGGCCAATCATGTTCTACTTGATTTGATTAGAGTAATCTGAAACCACAAGTTAAATAACATTACTAGTCAGTGGATTATGAACAAATGGGCAAAGATACTGTACACAGTGGGGAAATTTGACAGCAGTTGATAAGAGAGAAAGAAAATTTAAGATGGTGGTAGTGCAGGGTTATTTGAATGCATGCCATCAAAATAACAATTCTTTCTATGTCTGATTTCTCCAGACATAGAGCCCTGTGTAGTCAAAATCACTATGCATTCAACTATTCCCAAACATATCTATTTGAACCTTGAATTCATGGAACTTTGTTTAGGAGATTTGTTAAGGCCAAGCCCAAGGGAGGGCTCAAATGCATCATCAGTCATGAGTCTCTGTGGGCCCACAAAAGACCTAAGTCCAGCCCACCTTGAATTCCTTTATATTCTTAACTCCCTCGAACTTCCCTTGATCATTATTAGTTCATATTCTTGTAGAAAGCTTAAGCTTACAATAAATCCTTACACTCATTTAACTACTTGGATCTCACATTTTTTTTGGTGCTTGACATTTTGGTTTGAAGGCTTTTCCACTTCCCTTCCAATATTAATCAACAGTAATTTTGGCTATGAATAAAATTGACTATTAGCTCTTCAATGAGGTGTATGCAATCATCCCTGATCTGATCTGATCTGATCTGAATGAAAGATCGGAGATCAAATGGTAGCCTAATTTAATTTAACAGAAGAGCTCCATCATTTGGTTGCAGATAGTGTAGAAGATTATGTTGTACCCTGAAATCATTTGCTCCACTAGATCAAAACATCTTCATGGCCCACCACTCCACACGCCTGTAATCTAATTATTACACCATCCTGATCATCTGAATAACGGCACTTGTTTTGGTCATGTTCCATTTTTGATCCCACCTGCTGCAAATATTTTAGGTGCTGAAAAGAGCTTTGGACTTTGAACAAAGAGCTTCTTTCACTTGCTAGAACTGCTGCCTTCTTAAAAGGGAAAGGAAAGAGGCTCCTGTCCCAGCAATATTGTATCAGTAGCTATCCATAACAGCATCTGCAAGCCACAAGTTCAGCGGAAATAGTGATAACTCTGCTGCTGATGGAGATGAACTGCTGGAAGGAGACTGAATAAAAATATTCCTTTCTTGTTTGGGATTTCTTTAGTATCTTGCTCTGGTCAGCTAGGGCCTACACATTTTGAACACTACCCTTTATGTTTTAAACAAAGTTATATGTGCTACACTGCCTGTACATTATTTTAAAGCTATAAATTTTGCAGCATTACAATTGGGCACTATAATTGTATGTTCCATATCCTGAGGCAACACTGATAACTGAAACAATATCCTGGAATGACATAGGGCAATCCATGTCTGTATCATGGCTAAAACAACAACAGCAACCTACAGATGGGTCCATTTAAGACACCACAATTCAGATAAACTCAAAGGCAATTTTTAACTTATTTACTTAACATGTTTTTTTTAATTCTGTCACAATAAAAAGGTACAGAAAGAATTAAAGTGTACGTAGTTGACAAAATAGAGAGCATCACACACAACAGCAAACATGGACAAAAAGCAACAACAATAGCATTGTATCAAACTGTCTGAGTAAATTCTAACGGGAGCATGAATTTCAAATTATCTGAGCAGAGACATAGCAGCTCATTCCTTCCCCCAAGAGTATGATACAGAGGTGGTATTCAGCAGATTCTGGCTAGTTCTGGAGAACTGCGAGTAGAAATTTTGAGCAGTTCAGAGAATTGACAAATACCACTTCTGACTGGAGATTTTACAGTATCCTTCCTCTGCCATGCCCACCAAGCCACGCCTACAGAACCGGTAGTTAAAAAAAAATGAATCCCACCACTGATGCTCTATTCCATCATGCCCCTCAAAAATTTTTTAATCCAAACATTGTGTATTCAAATTTTATATCTTTTGACTTACAATTCAACTAATTTTCATTAAGAGGTAGCTGAGATATACAGTACTTTTCAGTCCTCTATTTTATTGCATAGTTAGTTCTTCAGCAATCTGTACCCTCCCTCTTCTTCCCACATTCAATTAAATCCCACTCAATACAATTCAACTCAGTTGTCTTAAAAGAACATTTTATGTTTGCTGCTTTGCAAACAAACATAAGATAAGCCTAAAAATTACTGAAATAAATTCCAAGGAATTAATTGAGAAAGGTGAAGCTTTTTCACTGGGAAATAACCCTTCTGTAGCATCATTAATTTGGAAGCAGCAGCACTTGAACTCAATGAGAATTTCTACTAAACCTTACATAATTCAAAGTAACTGAGATACATGCAAAGCAGCAATAGAGACTAAAGGAAATGTACATTAAAATAATGTAAATTCACTACAAAATAGAATAAATAAGGTGGTAAAGAAAACACATGTATTCATTTTGGTTCTTTTCAGTCCCTTCATGAAACTTGGGAGTTTGTAGCTTTTAACTCTCAGTTTTATTGAAAGCATTGTTGCTAGGATTGTAAAATTTTGTTTGCTGATGGAGACAGTCTTGTGCACTGCAGCCTTCAAGATGCTGAGACATGTCTCTTGGAAATAGAATTGGTAGTTAGTAAAAACCCAAATGTGCTCTTCAATGGAGGACTAGTACCTTTGTTTTTCCTCCAGGGTCACAATATAGAGTAAGAGATGATCCACAAAATTTGCAAGGCTGGTAAGAGGCTCCCCAAAGAAGTAAAAATTGTAGCCAAATGAGCCAAGAAAAGCACACCAAGGAATGATGAAGATAAGCTAATACTCTAAGGACAGATGAAGTTCTCACAGAGCAGCTTGTAATTCTCACACCATCTGAGTAGCAAGTTTCAAAGGATCGCCGGTACACCAGCTAAGATACGGATTTTAATATTCATTGCTGAAGTCACATCTGTACCAGCCTGATGCTTTGATTTTAACCAGATTTGTACAGCAAGCAAACTAAAAAGACCCAATAAAAAGTACAATAATGCTTCTAAAGATTATTGTGCTTATTCATTCCTTACTGCTCTGGTTAAATTTAAGGTAATCTTTTGAGTGCTGTTCGATCTTTCCACTTAATTAACTTGCTTTAAATATATCACTGTACAGTTTTACTCTTTCATTCTGTTAGTTTATTACCTTACAGTTAGAATATGCAGGATATGAATTTTCTGGAAAGACAGAAAGAAAGAAAGAAAGAAAGAAAGAAAGAAAGAAAGAAAGAAAGAAAGAAAGAAAGAAAGAAAGAAAGAAAGAAA
>BLBF01000005.1:65177332-65238026 GCA_015471245.1 Laticauda colubrina | reverse complement strand
AAAGAAAGAAAGAAAGAAAGAAAGAAAGAAAGAAAGAAAGAAAGAAACCCAGACTTGAGTAGCATTTGGATAGAAGTTGTTAAGAAAGTTGTACAGAGTTGTAGATTGGACTGGAAGTCAAAGGCAGCGGTGACAGATCAGGTTCATATTAGTTCCACAAACTTGCTTAGATATACAATACAGTATAATTTGAAAAAGTTATCTCTTTACTGATTAATTACTATCTTGCTTCTGTCGTATTCTGTTTACCTATTTGTCAAAGTGACAGTCCCACTCACTTTTTCTTCCTGGGATTTCTGCAATGTTTATTCTTTCCAGCTATAATGTGTTGAGCTGACTGAAGTCCTGTTTCTTTCGCACTTCTTTTTCCTCCCAAATGCTTTACCCATTCGGATCAAGCTGGTAGGATTTTTGACATTGCTTGGCATGATGATACAGGCTCCAAATTTTATCAAGAAGTTAAAAGAGATTTAGATTCATTCAGTGACACAACTGAAATGGTTAAAACTAGTATCTCTTTCTTCACCTCTTCCTTTACAACCTAACCCTTGCATCATACAGCTATATCCTTTCCTCAACCAAACAACAAAACAACGAAAGGCCCGGTCCCACTGCATTTACGGATGCAAAGAGGATGTAAAATGGAGAAAAACACTTGCCATCCATTGGTTAACGCGATGCTTCCGATTTGTACTCACTGTGTCCGTTTTACTTCCTCTCTATCCATACAGCATCCGTCGACTGAGGTTCCATCCGCTATGCTTCCGCTGTGCATCCGCTTCATCCGCTCAGCGTCCGCTCTGCATCCGCTGTATCCATTCCGTGTCCGCTTTCTTGCCATCCCCCGGAAGACTTGAGGATGTGCCATCCACTCCCATCCACTCCCATCCACTTCCATCCGCTAGGCTTCCATGGAGCATCCGCTTTCCATCCACCCTGCGTCCTCCCCCCATCCGTTACTTTCCGTGTTGTGTGCTCTGGTTATGCAAATTTTTGCCCCTGTTGAGAGTGGATAACAACGGATGGAACATTTTTCTCATCCGCTGTGTCCTTTTTACAAATGTTTTGCATCCGTCGGCCAGTGTGACAGGGCCTTAAATGTTAAAAAAACCTTGCCATCCATTGGAAAACGCAATGCATACGTTGTGTACTCGCTGCATACAAGTTTCATATGCTCTATCCATCAAGCATCTGTCCACTCCGATTTCATCCATGCAAGAAGTTTTGAGCTGCACAAAACTTTGTGAATGGATGAACTTTCTGCCGTGTACAATGTACATCTGCGACATATACGGGCAACAAACGTTCTATGTCCGTTATCATCCATTAAACCTCTGCTGTATCCTCTCTGCATCCTCTGGCCATCCCTTCAACTCACATCTGCTGCAGCTGAAAATGGAAAGAGGGAGGAAACAAAAGATACACAGAACGTTTATACAACGTTAGTCGCACGTAAATAGAAAGGATGTAAACGTATGCATCTCGTATATAAAGTATTAAAAATGGACAAAATGTTTGTATCTGGGATGTATCTCATATATTTAGGATGTCTGCAATATGTTGAGAGTATGTAGAAGGATACCAAATGGACAACCGATATTTTCTATAAGAAGGGGGAGAAAATCATCTGGATCGCTGGAATGGTGGACCATACAGTCCCACTATAGTTGCCCTGGAGGTTTATCTATTCCACAACTATCCTTATCTATCCCACAAGCATGCAAAGGCTTAACCATTTTTTCAAAGTTTTCACCAACACTTTATTAAGTAAAAAAAAATGAACCAAGTAAACTAAGTGTGTTAAGCAAAGATAACCTTTATGAACTTTCTTAGGTAAACTTTATGACTGTATTAAATAAGCATAATGAACCAAGTAAACTTAACAAGTAAACAACTCAATCTCTGACACTATTCTTAGTCACTCTGAGTTATATCCATGGTCTCAGCTGTTAAGCGGGCAGGGATTGTGGAGGTGGCTGTGGCTGGAGTGCTGGTCTGAGGCACCATTGGGGTGCTTGGCCCCGAGGGTACAAGAGGTGGTGGTGTGTTCAGGAAGCTATCCGAGAGCTGACTCAGTCCCGTGAGATTGAGAGGCCCTTCATCAAGGACTTGAGATGTCAGGCCCAATACTGATGACAGATTGTCCATTGACAGGCTTAGCTGTGGGGTGGAGGAAGGGTTGGGAGGAGTGTTGTGGGGCTGTCTGGTCTGCAGTTGGGTAAGGAGTGGCATCTGTGGCGTGCGATGAACCTGGGCCTGGACTGGGAAATTCTGCTTGTGCTGTGGGAAGTCCTGGTAGTCGTAGCCTTGGTAGGTGAGGGGCTGTTGAAAGCTGTGGAAGGGCTGTGACATCACCTAGGATGAAGGAGCAGACATGGATTGGGTAGGAGCAGCTTCATCTGGGCCTTGAGGGTTCTGCAGAAGTGCTGTGATCTTCTGCTTCATCACCTGGTACTTTGTTTCCTATAGGCATCCGTGATGCATCCGCTTCATCCTCTATGCATCTGCCTCTTCCGCTATGCGCCCACTTCAAAATTCTCCCCCAGAACCCCTTCGGAGGTGCCATCCACTTCCATCCACTTTCATCCGCAAGGCTTCCTATAAACATCCGTTTCACATCCCCTCTACATACTACCCACATCCGTTCTTTTCCGTTTTTTTCTGTTCTGTTTATGCAAATTTTCACCACTTTTTGGAGTGGATGACAACAGATGGAGCCACCCCTGAAATTTTGTTTGTCCGCTGTGTTCTTTATGCATACGTTTTGTGTCCATCAGCCAGTGGGACCGGGCCTTAAATGAAGCAAGCAAGCTTGTCTGCCTTCTTTCTTGACTAGTAGAGAACAACATGATAGAAAAGCAATGCTGTGGTTCATCTTAAACAAGAATGGCTAAAATGTTCTGGATAAAAACTATTGGTTGCCTTTAAGGAACGTTTTGCATATATTCTTCACAACTCAGTGGCTATGAGTGAAGCATTGAATTTTGAATAACCAACCATTTTAGATATAATTCACAATTGAAACTTTCAGGGCTAAGCTGGAGAGCAATTTGAGTTTCATAATAATTAAGAAATAACAAGCCTCTGAAAGGTTATAGGTTCAAGATTATTTAACATGAGAACCATGAGTAGTCTACAATGTCTTCACTGCCTCCAGAACTAATTAACTGGCAGACTGAGAGCTTATAATGCTATTACAGTCTCTTCAGTATGCTATGAAACTTCCTTGTTAGTAAAAAGCAAATAGCAAAGTTTTAAGGAGGGATTAGGTGCTTTGGGGTTCATCTACATGAGAATGCCTTTATTCAGCAGAAGATGAGTTTTTCAAGGAATCACTTGATAGCAGAAAGCCAACAAAAAATGAGGAGAACAGGAAAACTAACATTTATTCTACTGATGGCTAATGTTATTGTTGAATACCACTTACATTTTCTAAAGAGCCTAAACCTCTGCACAGTGGAAGAATCCATATTAAATACATTTTATTGTGTCTTTTTTGTGCCTTTGAATCAGTGTTGACAATTAGAATGTTATGCTTTAGGCCTGAATCTTTCAGCTGCTCTTTTGATCTTCTTCTTCCTAGTGTACTCCCACAGCTGTAGTGTCTGCTTTTCGGATCATCGAACATCACTTTCAATGGTCATCTCCAGGGAGCAGGCCCATGGTTTATATATCTTTGTTGATAGTGTCTTGCTATCTCTGTTTTGGATGCCCATGAGGTCACTGGCCATTGATTTCTAGTTGATGGGCAGTCTTGGCCACAGTGGAAGGTGCTGCTCTATATCCACAACTGCTCTCTTGATATCCTTGTCGAATTTATTTTGGATTCATTGATAAAAATTCGTTGAAAACATCTTTTGAATTGGTTACACAGATGAAACTCAAAAAATTAGAATATCATGCAAAAGTTCATTTATTTCAGTAATGCAACTTAAAAGGTGAAACTAATATATGAGATAGACTCATTACATGCAAAGCAAAATAGTTCAAACTGTGATGTGTCATAATTAAGATGATTATGGCTTACAGCTCATGAAAACCCCAAATCCACAATCTCAGAAAATTGGAATATTACATGTAATCAATAAAACAAGGATTGTAGATAGAACAATATCGGACCTCTGAAAAGTATAAACATGCATATGTACTCAATACTTGGTTTGGGCCCTTTTTGCAGCAATTACTGCCTTAACGCAGCATGGCATGAAAGCTATCAGCCTGTGGTACTGCTGAGGTGTTATGGAAAACCAGGATGCTTCAATAGCAGCCTTCAGCTCTTCTGCATTGTTCAGTCTCATGTCTCTCATCTTTCTGTTGGCAATGCCCCATAGGGGTTAAGGCCAGGTGATTGAAGGCCATGGTCATTGAACCAGGTTTTGTGCTTTTGGCAGTGTGTGCAGGTGCTAAGTCCTGCTGGAAAATGAAGCCAGCATCCCCATAAAGCTGGTCTGTGGAAGGAAGCATGAAGTGCTCCAAAAACTTTTGGTAGATGGCTGCATTGACCCTGGACTTAATGAAGCACAGTGGACCAACACCAGCAGATGACATGGCTCCCCAAATCAACACAGACTGTGGAAACTTCACACTGGACTTCAAGCATCTTGCAGTGTGTGCCTCTCCATTCTTCCTCCAGACTCCTCTGGATCCTTGGGTTCCAAATGAGATGCAAAAGTTGCTCTCATCAGAAAAGAGGACTTTGGACCACTGAGCAACAGACCAGTTCTGTTTTTCTTTAGCCCAGGTAAGACACTTCAGACATTGTTGTTGTTCAGGAGTGGCTTGACAAGAGAAATACGACATTTGAAGCCCATGTCCAGGATCCGTCTGTGTGTGGTGGCTCCTGATGCACTGACTCCAGCCTCAGTCCACTCCTTGTGAAAGTCCCCAACACTTTTGAATGGCCTTTTCCTGACAATCCTCTCCAGGCTGTGGTCACCCCTGATGCTTGTGCACCTTTTTCTTCCACACTTTTCTCTTCCACATAACTTTCCATTAATGTGCTTTGATACAGCACTTTGGGAACATCCAACTTCTTTTGCAATTACCTTTGAGGCTTTCCCTCCCTATGGATGGTGTCAGTGATGGTTTTCTGCACAACTGTCAGGTCAGCAGTCTTTCCCATGATTGTGATTCCTACTGAACCAGACTGAGGGACCATTTAAAGGCTCAGGAACCCTTTGCAGGTGTTATGGCTTAATTAGCTGATTAGAGTAGGACACTTTGAGCATAGAATATTGAACCTTTTCACAATATTCTAATTTTCTGAGATTGTGGATTTGGGGTTTTCATGAGCTGTAAGCCATAATCATCTCAATTATGACAAATCACAGCTTGAACTACCTTGCTTTGCATGTAATGAGTCTATCTCATATATTAGTTTCACCTTTTAAGTTGCATTACTGAAATAAATGAACTTTTGCATGATATTCTAATTTTTTGAGTTTCATCTGTATTTTATCTTTGTTCTACTTTGCACCTTTTCCTCATCCTGCTAAAGCTGCAACTTTTACCAGTTCTCATATATTTTTTCAGTTTTCCTTTTTTAAGTTCTCCTTCAAATCAACAATATTTTTTTTATACTTGATCCTAAAAAAGGACACTTTTTTCAAATTCCGTGTGAAAAGTCTTCAGTTGATTCACGTATCCGAGATATGGCATTTTTGTTCTCTTCAGCAATTGTGAAGCAAATATAATATGCTAAATAATAAACCTTATTCTTTTATGTATCACTCTTATTGGACCCTTCTTGGATGCATTTAAATAGTTCATATAATTCCTCATTTTGACTGTTTGAGATCTCATCAGGCTTTAGAAAGAGGAAACCAAAAAGAAATGAAGCTTTCAATTCACATTACAGTCTTTTTAACAGAACCAGCTGCATAATTCTGCCTTATTTTGAAGATATATAGTTGTTAAGATCCCACTATTATATCATTTATGACGGCTGAGTGAAATGTAGGCACAGCACAATTCATTCTAAATCAAATGATACCATCTCACAGAAATAATTCATTTGCACTCCACAGGAAAAAAAGAGGGAAAAATATTTTTTTCCTTCTTAACTTTTCCTAGAACTTAATTGTTTATTCATCAGGTTCTGAAGGAGGTTTCATTTTAAAATGTGGCAGTATAAACAATAGAACTGTAATGAATGTAACATTAAATACAAACATTAAAATATTGCAAAAATGCAAAAAAAAAAAAAAACCTGCAAAGAAATGTAACTTGGTGGAACAAAGATTCTCTACATTATTTATAATTCAGTAAAACAATAATACCTTATGCTTATTATGAACTGAGAACTTCCATTATGCAAATTCTATAGGGCCCTTTAAGCTATAATTTTCATTTAAAGGCTAATGCAATTTGAATCCCCCCCCCCAAAAGAGGAAACTAAGTAATAATCAGTCAAAGAATTTATTAGTCAAAATTTGAAACTAAAAGAAAAATGAGTATCCAATAGGCAGTTAACAATTTATGGGTATTTTGCATCCAGGCTATTTAAAGCTATCATATAAATCAATCATATAGAAGCAGTGATAATCTATGAAAATCAAGCCCATTATTTAATTCAATCAGCAAAAAGTAAAGGGATTTGAGAGTCGTGCATTTCTTACAATGAGAAGAAGGCAACTGGTTTGGAGATCAGCAATGAAGAAAAGGCTGGCAGGGAAAATGGACATTCATCACAGGAGTGTTTAGTTATAAGAAAGGCAGATCGATAGAAATTCAGATCTTGTGACAAAGAAAGCCAGAATTTGGGAAGCTTCTTGTGACAAGAAAGAGGGAGTAAAATTGACAAATTGGAGCATTGCACCAGTGGTGCAATATTTTTGCCACTGGTTCGGTGGGCGTGGCTTGGTGGGCATGCTTTGTGCACATGCACTCACTTTGCACATAAGTGTGTGGCAAACATGCAAATTCAGAGGATAAAGATGAGTATGGGAGCCCAGGAGGGTGGGTGGGCTCAATAGGAGAGTGGCAGAGAGAACCAGTTTGGTCTCCTCTGCTCATTTCTGCTACCAGCTCTGCAGAACCGGACTGAACTGATAGAATGCCATCACTTCATTGCACACATTTGTGTACAGAAGAACATCTTTTACCCAGGCACCATTTTTGGGGGGAATGGAGAATGTTTTTAGATTGAAGAGAGAAGGAGAATGGAGAGAAGCAGCTTTCCTTTTCAGCTTGTGCAAGGCTCTTGAAGATTAATATATAAGGATCTTCTAGGAAAATAGGAGATTCCTATTAATAAAGGCTTTACCAGTGCACTTTGGCTGGATTTTCTCAGTGTGCTCTTTGGATGTTTGAAACTATAGTTCTCCTGAAGTTTGGGACTCAGACCCTGCTCAAAGAGCGGGTTTTGGCATTCTGCTCCTCTTTAGAGTTTAGATCAGAGGTCCCCAAACTTGGCAACTTTAAGAGTTGTAAACTTTAACTCCCAGAATTCTCCAGCCAGATGGCTCAACTTTTAAAGTTGCCAAGTTTGGGGACCCCTGGTTTAGATGCTGTAAGCAAACTGATTGATTCAGACTGATCACCTTGCCCTTCAGGGACTATTTTGGGCTATCAGTCTAAAAAGGAAACTTTCTTTCTGCCAACAACCCTATTACTATATATCTATAGCCATCCAGTGCAAGCTAAATTACATTTGAGTTTCATTGGTGGGAATTTAGGCATATCAGAAATGGTTCATCTTAGTGAAGATTTCCTATTTTTGAATGCCTGGATGGAATAAAAGGAAAGATAGTAATTCTGATTCAATTTTATTTTCTGTGCAGACTTTGAAGTCAAGATTTGAGAAGAGAATTGGGTCTCTTCCATCCATTTTATTGGAAAAAAAAAGAATGACTTCTAACTGCAATCTAATTGACAGTCATTCTATCAAGCTGCAAAAAAGAAATAGAAAAGCAGACCTATTCCATTGACTTTAATGAGACTTTAGCTTTCTCCAACTATAACTGCCTGACAGCCTTAACTTAAAGCTACCTGAGTTATTTCTATTCTATCCAGTCATAATAAGAACTGTAATTGCAAGAACAATGCCTGAGCTTGCTTTTCTTTTTCACCCTCTGCAAACTTTTTCTTTTGTGAATCATGTATTTGAGATTGTAAACTGTAAACCAGAGACATTTTTTTAACTATCTGGAAATGTGTCTGATCTATTTGGGTTTGTTTGAATGATTATTTCTATGACTTAGTGGATTTAATAGGTATGACGGAGATGTCTTTGGAAAGAACTAAAGGCCTTTAACAGAATAATAGAGTTGGAAGGGATCTTGGAGATTTACTAGTCCAACCCCTAGCCCAAACAGGAAACATCACAGCAATTCAGACAAATGGCTTTCCAATCTCTTCTTTAAAAATTTCCAGTGAAAGAGAACACACAACTTCTGGAGGCAAGCTGTTCTACTTATTAATTGTTGTAACTTTTAGGAAATTTCTCTTTAGTTCTAGCTTGATTTTCATCTTGGTTAAGCCCCTGTCACACTGCACCAACGGATGCAAAGAGGATGTAAAACGGACAAAAAAGCTTGCCATCCGTTGGATAACGCGATGTATCCGTTCTGTACTCACTGCCTCCGTTTTGCTTCCTCTCTATCCGTCCAGCATCCGTCTACTGACATTTCATCCACTCAGAAAGTTTTGAGCTGCTCAAAACTTTTGCGCGGAAAATGTATCCAATTCGTCCATTCTGCATCCGCTACGCATCCGCTACGCATCCGTTCTGCATCCATTACGCATCCGCTATATCTGCTAGGCATCCGTTCCGCATCCGCGCAACTCGCATCCGCTCGGACGCAGGGAGGAAGCGGAACGGACGCAGAACGGATGCAGAACGGATGCCTAGCGGATGCAGCACGGAAACAAAGAATTTAAAATGGAAAAAATGTTCGCAGAGGGGACCTATCTCGGATATTAAGGATGTCTAGAGGATGCAAAGGGACACCTATACTGCCTACAAAAAGGGGGAGCAACTCACCTGCATCTCACTTTCAGACCAGCAGCCTAGCTGTGCAGACCTCTGCAGCCTTCATCTGACTCTTCCTCTTCCACAGCATCCAGTCATGTCCACCGTGGATCGTAACACAGTCCTTTTGGCAGCCACCATCCTTCTGCAACAGTGCAAAGCCATCTACAGGCTCTGTGAACTCTACTACAGGAAGAAAAAGAGGTGGCCAAGAAGCGTCTGGGTCCGAAGATGGATCGGGAGAAGAGCAGAGTACGGACTGTACAACAAGCTTATGGTGGAGCTCAGGAACGAAGACACTCGGGCATTCCAGAACTTCATGAGGATGCCTCCAGCCATGTTTGACGAAGTTGTGCAGCGGCTGACACCCAGGTTGACCAAGGCAAACACGAACTTCTGGCCCAGCCTGGAATCTGGGCTCAAGGTGGCACTGACTCTGAGCCACCTGGCCTCAGGGACCACCCACAGGAGCATGCAGTATGGCTGGAGGGTGCCACACAACACCATCAGCATTGTGGTCAGAGAAGTGGTGCAGGCCATCATCAAAGAATACCTGGAGGAGCTCCTCCAGTGCCCCTCCACTGAAGAAGGATGGAAGAAAGTTGCAGAGCAGTGGTATCAGAGGTGGAACTTCCCACACACCGTTGGAGCCATAGATGGCAAGCACGTGGCCTGCAAAGCACCACCCAAGTCGGGTTCCACTTAATTCAACTCCAAGGGCTTCTTCAGCATCATCCTCTTTGCTATGGTCGATGCTGACTATAACTTCATGTACATCGATGCTTCAGGCAATGGGTCATGTTGAGATGCCCAGGTATACAATGCCAGTGACCACAAGGAGGGGCTGGAAGGCAACATCATCATGGGCTTCCCAGATCCAGACCCCCTGCCCAATGACACACAATATGTGCCCTACTTCATTGTGGGGGATGACGCCTTCTCCCTCAGAACCTACCTCATGAAGCCGTATAGCTCCAGATGCCTCACCCGTGAAGAGAGGATCTTCAACTACAGGCTGTCCAGGGCAAGGCGGGTGGTGGAGAACGCCTTTGGCATCCTGGCTGACAGTTTCCAGGTACTTCTTACCACCATGCAGCATCGCCCAGAGACTGTGAGGAGGATCATGGAAGCTTGCTGCATCCTGCACAATCTCATGCGCACCCGCTTCCCAGTCTTGCAGAACAGGCTCATGGACCGCCAACAAGGCAATGGGGACATGGAGTCTGGTGAATGGAGGCAAGGAATAAATTTGATATACACTGTGGATGTGCCAGGCCCCAACAGAGCTTCACGTGAAGGGAAGAAGCAGCGCAACCTCCTGAAACACTGGTGCAACTCCCCAGCTGGAGCAGTGGAGTGGCAAGACAGGATGATAGATGATTAATGGGTTCTTCCTTCAGTCTGTCTCATCACACGGATGAGATTGGGCCATGTATGTTGGGTGGGCCTACAATGAACAGGGCGTTTAATAAAGAGTTGTGTTTGTGTTGACATGTGCGGATGATTGATTATATCGTTATTGATAATAAAGGGCCATAGGTGTGGCACCTGGGAGGGTGTACCTACAGTCCCACTATGCTTGCACTGGAGGTTTATCTATCCCACAGCTATTACCCATTCCAAAGGTATCCCTGCCCATCCCACAGGTATCCCTGCCCATCCCACAGGTATCCCTGCCCACCCCACTGCTATATTAACCCATCCCACAAGCATGCAAATGCTTAAACCAATTCTAAAAGTTTCCACCAAGACTTTATTAAAAAAAATAAATGAAGCAAATGTGTGAATCAAAGATAAACTTTATTGAACAACAAGCTGTAACAGAAAAATGACCAAAGTCAAGTAAAAGTCCACACCCAAATAAAGTCCACACCCAGTCTCTGGCAGTCTTCACGGTCACTCGGAGGTGTGCCCAGTCTCAAGGGTGAAGGGTCCAGGTGCTGTGGAGGTGGGTGCTGCTGCAGTGCTGGTCTGAGGTGTCATTGGGGTGCCTGGCCCCGAGAGGACAACAGGGGACGGTGTGTTGAGAAAGCACTCGGACAGCTGGCTCAGCCCCGTGATGCTGAGAGGTCCTTCCTCCATGCCATGGGGTGTCAGCCCCAGTACTGATGAGAGATGTACTGAGGCCGGGCTTGGCTGTGGGGTGGAGGAAGGAGTAGTGTAGTGGGGCTGTCTGGTCTGCAGCTGGGTGAGGACTGGCATGGGTGGCATTGGCATGGGTGGCATTGCTGTCGTCGGTGGCATCATTGGCATGGGTGGCATCGGTGGCATCAGTGGAACCAGTGGCAACGGTGTCGCCCGATGACTCTGTGCCTGGACTGGGAAGGGCTGCTTCCTGTGCTGCTGAACCTTCTGGTAGCCATAGCCCTGGTAGGTGAGGGCCTTTGGGAAGCCTTGGAATGGGAGGGACATCGCCTAGGGTGGAGGAGCAGACCTGGACTAGGTGGGAGCAGGTTCCTCTGGATCTGGAGGGTTGTGAAGCAGCTCGGTGATCCGGTCCTTCACCACCTGGTACTGGGGTTCCTCCATGTTCCTGAGGGTGTGGTTGATATAGCTGAGGAAGGGCTTGCAGTTGGAGGATGAGGAGTCGGTGTTGACAAGCTGAGAGAGGAGATCTATGCTGGTGCGGATGGTGTCCCTGATCTCCAGGAGGACAGTGTGGCTCTGCCCCTCCTGCTGTCTGGCTCTCTGCCTTTCTGTGGAGGTGGAGCTGGGGGTGGGGGTGGATGCGGCTACGGCTTTGGTGGACGTGATGTCTCCTTTCTCCCACCGCACCAGGGAGTCCTCCACGCGCTCCACCACAGTTACAACACCTGTCCGCGGGTTCTTCGCCATGGCACGCTCCACAGAAACCTGCCTGGAGACAGGGACTGACTTTCAGCCGGAAGAGGACTGGCTCTCAGCCGGCTGCCAGAGAGAGAGGGTAGTGAGAGGGGCTCCTGGTGCTCCTTGTTGGCGGATCTCACCCTCCAGGAAGCTTCACCTGGCCAGAACGTAGGTCTCTCTGTCTGTCAGCTTAACTGTGGCCTGGCCAAATTTCTTCAGGTGCAGCTTCCCGTACCAGGTGTGCATGTGCTTCCACCAGCCGAGGAGCACCTCCGAAGTGTAGCCCATACCCTCTGCCCTCTCTCTCCAAGCAGCCTGATTCTGCTTGGTGTCCCGGTAGAGATGGTGTCCCTTCCGCCACAGATAGTCATTCTCTCTCAGCCACTCCAGCTCCTCATCCTCGTGTTCCTCCTCAATAAAGTATTGCCTCCTCTCCCGTCCCCGCATACGCCTCTTCCTCCCTTTGGCAGGACCATATGGGCCCTCATCAGAGAGGCTCCCAGGTAGTAGGGACTGCTCCTCCACACCAGCAGCAGCAGCAGCAGCAGGATCATCATCATCATCATCTTCATCATCATCATCATCACCAGCAGGATCATAATCACCATCATCAGCAGCAGCAGCAGCAGCAGGATCATCATCATCATCATCAGTAGCAGCAGCAGCACCAGCACCAGCAGGATCATCATCATCATCATCATCAGCAGCAGCAGCAGCAGCATGAGCAGGACTAGGAGCACGAGCAGGATGAACAGTGCGAGCAAGTCCAGGAGCACGAGCAGGACAACCAGGACCAGCAGGACCAGGAGCCGCTTAAGCAGAGTAAGCACCAGCAGAAGCACCACCACCAGGAGCAGCTTCAGCAGAACCTCCAGCACCAGAAGAGCAAGCCCGAGCAGCAGAAGCCCCAGCAGAAGCAGAGTCAGGGACAGGGGGCGGGAGGGTGGCCCTGTCCCTCTTGCCAGGGATGGAGGCAGGTTGCTGAGGCTTTCGCTCCTTCCCCATGGTTGTGGGGTTGCTGCCTGGCAGAGAGTCTGGCAGGGTGGCTGGCAGGCACCAAGGCTGGAAGGAAGGCTGGAAGGAAGGCTGGCTGGAAGGCTGGCAGGAATCCTGGCAGCAAGGCAGGCAGGCAGGCAGGCACCAAGGCTGACAGGCAGGCAGGCACCAAGGCTGGCAGGCAGACTGGCTGGAAGGGAGGCTGGAAGGCAGACTGGCATCAAGGCTGCCAGGAAGGCAGAGAGCAAGTTTGGCAGGGAGGCTGGGAGGGAGGCTGGGAGGGAGGCTGGGAGGCAGGCTTGGAGGCATGCAGGCAGGAAGGCTTGCAGCAAGGCTTGCAGGCAGGCATGTAGGCAGGGCAGGCAAGGACTCGATGTATCCGGCAGCAGGTCTTTCCTCTGAATGCTGGCCATGTGCGAGCTGCTTCCCTTTATATCCGTGGGGCTGACGCAATAAATCCCCCCCACATGCGCAACTAACGCAAGGCATCCGCTAGGCTTCCGCTGAGCACCCGCGAGGCTTCCGCTCTGCATCCACTTCATCCGCTGTGCATCCGCTGTGCATCCACTGTATCCGTTCCGCATCCACTTTGCTGAGGTTTCCCAGAAGCCTAGCGGATGTGCCATCTGCTCCCATCCGCTTCCATCCGCTGGGCTTCCGTTCCGCATCTGCTTTCCATCAGCCCTGCGTCCTCCCCGTGTCCGTTCCTTTCCGTGTTATCCGCTCCGGTTATGCAAATTTTTGCCC
Source organism: Laticauda colubrina (assembly GCA_015471245.1). Taxonomy (NCBI): domain Eukaryota; kingdom Metazoa; phylum Chordata; class Lepidosauria; order Squamata; family Elapidae; genus Laticauda; species Laticauda colubrina. Next base: position 65,224,486 of record BLBF01000005.1, on the reverse strand, counting down.
CTTTTGAGAATGGATAACAACGGATGGAACATTTTGCTTGTCCGTTGTGTCCTTTTTACATACAATTTACATCCGTTGGGCAGTGTGATAGTGCCTTTAGTTTCCATTCATTGTTTCTTGTTCTGCTTTCAAACTGCTTTGGAAAATAGATTGAACCCATTTACCTTATGGTAGTGCTTCAAATATTGGAATGCCTGAATGTCATGAAACATTTTAGAAAAGCCACATTTGGTAACATACACAACTATTTAAGCCCATGTCCCACTGCACCAACGGATGCAAAGAAGATATAAAATGGAAAAAAAAAGCTTGCCATCTGTTGGAAAATGTGATGCATCCATTGTGTACTCACTGTGTACATGATTCATATGCTCTATCCGTCAAATATCTGTCTACTGAGATTTCATCTGCTAAAAATTTCTGAGCTGCACAAAACTTTTTGAGTGGAGGAACTTTCCGCCATGTACGATCTACATCTGCGACACATATGGCCAACAAATGTTCTAAGTCCATTGTCATCCGTTACACATCCGCTGTATCCTCTCGGCATCCTCTGGGCATCCCCACAACTCACATTCGCTGCAGCTGAAAGCGGAAAGAGGGAAGAAGTGAAAGGTACACAGAACAGTGTTAGTAGCACAGAAATAGAAAGGATGTAAGCGGATGCATCTCATATGTAAAGCATTAAAATGGACAAAACGTTTGTATATGGGACATATCTCGGATATTTAGGATGTCTGGAGTATCCCCAGAGTATGTGGAAGGACACTGAGCGGAAAACCGACATTTCCTATAAAAAGGGGGAGGAAATTACCTGGATCTCACTATCAGTCCAGTAGCCATGGTGTACAGACCTCTTCAGCCTTGCTCTTGCTCTTCCACATCATCCATTGATCTCCACCATGGATCATCACACACTCCTTATGTTAGCTGCCATCATTCAACACCAGAACCAAGCTCTCTTCAGACTGTTTCACCTTTTCTATGCAAGGAGAAGAAGGAGACGTCCAAGAGCTGTGTGGATCCGAAGATGGATCGGGAGAAGAGTGGAGTTTGGACTATATGACAAGCTGATGGTGGAGCTGAGGAATGAAGACACTCGTGCATTCCATCACTTCATGAGGATGCCACCAGCCATGTCTGACAAAATTGTAGAGCATCTGAGACCCAGGTTGACCAAGCAGAGCACCAACCTCTGTCCCACCCTGGACACTGTACTGAAGGTAGCACTGATTCTGCACCACCTGGCCTCTGGAACCACATACAGAAACATGTAGTATGCCTGGAGGGTGCTACAAAACACCATCAGCATTGTGGTCAGAGAAGTGGTGCAGGCCATCATTGAAGAATACGTGGAGGAGCTCCTCCAGTGTCCCACGACTGAAGAAGGCAGGAGGAAAGTTTCAGAGCAGTGGTTTCAGAGGTGGAACTTTCCCCACACCGTTGGAGCCATAGAAGCACATGGCCTGCAGAGCTCCAGCCAACTGAGGGTCTTCTCATCACAACTACAAGGGCTTCTTCAGTATCATCCTCTTGGCCATGGTTGATGCTGACTACAAGTTCATGTACATCAATGCTTTAGGCAACGGGTCTGCTTCAGATAGCCAGGTATACAATGCCAGTGACTTCAAGGATGGGCTGGAATGCAACCTCATCATGGGTTTCCAGATCCAGACCCCCTACCCAACGACACACAAGATGTGCCCTACTTCATCATGGGTGATGATGCCTTCTCCCTCAGAACCTACCTCATGAAGCCCTACAGTTCCAGATGCCTGACCCGTGAAGAGAGGATCTTCAACTACAGGCTGTCCAGGGCAAGGCGGGTAGTGGAGAACGCCTTTAGCATCCTGGCCAATAGGTTTCAGGTACTTCTCACCACCATGCAGCATCACCCAGGGACTATGAGGAGGATCATGGAAGCTTGCTCCATCCTGCACAATCTCATGCGCACCCGCTACCCAGTCTTGCAGAACAGGCTTGTGGACTGTCAACAAGGGAATGGGGACATGGAGCCTGGTGAATGGAGGCAAGGACGAAACCTGATAGACACGGCCCCAATGGAGCTTCACGTGAAGGGAAGAAGCAGCGCAACCTCCTGAAACACTGGTGCAACTCCCCAGCTGGAGCAGTGGAGTGGCAAGACAGGATGGTAGATGCTTAATGGATGCTTCCTTCAGCCTGTCTCATCACACTGATGAGATTCTGCCATGTTTGTTGAGTGGCCCTATAATGAACAGGGCATTTAATAAAGAGTTGTGTTTATGTTGAAATGTGTTGATGAATGATTAAATTGTTATTGATAATAAAGAGCCATAGGTGTGGCACCTGGGAGGGTGGATCATACAGTCCCACTATGCTTGCACTTGAGGTTTATCTGTCCCACAGCTATTACCCATTCCACAGGTATCCCTACCCATCCCACTGCTATCCTTACCCATCCCACAGCTATCCATCCCACTGCTATCCTGACCCATCCCACAGCTATCCATCCCAATGCTATCCTTACCCATCCCACAAGCATGCAAAGGCTTAAACCATTTCTAAAAGTTTCCACCAAGACTTTATTTAGTCAAAGAACTGAACCAAGTGTAGGACTTTATTAAAAAAGCATAATGAACTAAGAAAAGTGTCCCAAGCAAAGATAAAGTCAACAGTCTCTGGCACTCTTCTCAGTCACTCTGAGGCATGCCCATGTTCTATTGCTATCTCACCAATCCCACAGCTATCCTTACCCATCCCACAACTATCCTTACCTGTCCCACAAGCATGCAAAGGATTAACCCTTTTTTCAAAGTTTTTACCAACACTTTATTAAGTAAATAAAATGAACCAAGTGTGTGAAGCAAAGATAACCTTTATTAATAACTGTCTTAAGTAAACTGTATGACTTTATTAAAAAAGCAAAATGACTCAAGTAAAGTGTCTTTAAGCAAAGATAAAGTGAACAGGTAACAACTCAGTCTCTGGCACTATTCTCAGTCACTCTGAGGCATGTCCATGGTCTCAGCTGTCAAGCGGCCAGGGACTGTGGAGGTGGCTGTGGCTGGAGTGCTGGTCTGAGGTGCCATTGAGGTGCTTGGCCCCGAGAGTACAACAGGAGATGGTGTGTTCAAGAAGATCTCAGAGAGCTGACTCAGTCCCATGAGGTAGAGAGGCCCTTCATCAAAGACCTGGGATGTCAGGCCCAAGACTGATGACAGATTGTCTGTTGAGGGGCTTGGCTGTGGGGTGGAGGAAGGAGGAGTGTAGTGGGGCTGTCTGGTCTGCAGCTGGGTCCTGTGAGACATCTGTGGCATGCGATGTACCTGGGCCTGCTCTGGGAAGGGATGCCTCTGGTGTGGGAAGTCCTGGTACTCGTAGCCTTGGTAGGTGAGGGGCTGTTGAAAGCTGTGGAAGGGCTGTGACATCACCTGGGGTGGAGGAGCAGACCTGGAATGGGTCGGAGCAGGTTCAGCTGGGCCCAGAGGGTGGTGCAGCAGTGCTGTCATTTTCTCCTTCATCACCTGGTACTGGGCCTCGGGCAGGTCCATGAGGGTCTGGCTCATGTACATGATGAAGGGCTTGTAGTTAGAGGATGGCATATCACTGTGGACCAGCTGAGAGAGAAGATCTGTGCTGGTCTTGAGGGTGTCCCTGATCTCCAGCAGGACAGTGTGGTCCTGGCCCTCCAGTCTGCCTCTCTGCCTGTTTTCTGTGGATGTGGAGCTGGGGGTGGGGGTGGGTTGGTCTCTGGCTGCTGCTTCTTCTTGCTCCATTTGAGACAGGGGATCCTCCACGTCCTCTGACATGGGGAGTGCAGCTGTCAGGGGGGTTTCTGCCGTGGGGCCCTCCAAAGACACCTGCCTGGACACGGTAGCTGTCTCCTGGCTGGAAGAGGACTGGCTCTCTGTGGGCTGTTTGAGGGAGAAGGTTGACAGAGGTGCTGCTCCTCAATGGCGGATCTCACCCTCCAGGAAACTGCACTTGGACATGATGTACATCTCCCAGTTAGTGAGCTTGACAGCAGCCTGGCCAGATTTCTTCAGGTGCAGCTTGCCATACTCGGTGTTCATGTGCTTCCACCATCCCAGGAGTACGTCTGAAGTGTAGCCCAGGCTCTCCGCCTTGTCTCTCCACGCTGCCTGCTTCCGCTAGGTGTCGCGATAGAGCTTTTGGCCCTTTCTCCACAGGTACTCGTTCTCCCTCAGCCATTCCAGCACCTCCTCCTCATGGCCTTCAGAAATGGAGTACTGTTTCCTCTCTCCCTTCTCCTTGCCTTGCCTCTTCCTCCCTCTGGCAGGGGCTTCAGGGCCTTCAGATGCAGGGCTTTGAGGGCCTTGGGGCAGGTCCATCACAGCAGCAGCAGCACCACCAGCAGCAACAGCAGCACCACCAGCAGCAGCAGGAGAAGCATCAGCAGAACCAGCAGCACCAGCAGCACCAGGAGGAGAAGCACCAGCAGAAGTAGCAGCAGGAGAAGCACCACCAGCAGCAGCAGCAGGAGAAGCACCAGCAGCAACAACACCAGCAGCAGCACCACCAGCAGCAAAAGCACCAGCAGCAAAAGCACCAGCAGCTTCAGGGTCAGTGCCAGGGGGTGGGATGGTGGTTCTGTCCTTCTTGCCAGGGCTGGCAGGAGTTGGCACAGGCTTTCTCTTCTTCCCTGACTGTCGAACCATGGTGTTCTTTCAAGATGTCTCTGGCAGCAGGTCTTTCCTCTGAATGCTTACTGCTTGCAAGCGGCATCCTTTTATATCCACGGAGCTGACGTAATTCATCCTCCCCACATGCGCAGTGACTGCTTTGCATCTGCTACGAATCCGCTACGCATCCTATAGGCGTCCGTGATGCATCCGCATCATCTGCTACACATCCACTTCTTCCACTACACGTCCGCTTCGCTATTCTCCCCCGGAAGCCCTGAGGATGTGTCATCTGCTTCCATCCCCTTTCATCCGCTAGGCTTCCTACGAACATCCACTTATCATCCTTGCTACGTACTACCCCCGTCCGTTCCTTTCCATTGTTTTTCATTTTTTTATGCAAATTTGCAGCACTTTTGAGAACGGATAACAATGGATGGATCCACCCCCGAAATTTTGCTTGTCCGCTGTTTCCTTTTTGCATACGTTTTGTATCCATCGGCCAGTGTGACCTAGCCTTTAGATAATTAAAAGATATGGCTTCCAAAACAATCTATATGTTAAGAAAAAATGGCCAGAAGGTAGGGTTATTTTTTCCATCTGATGGTTATGTGGAAAAGTAAATTGATTTACTATGGTATAGCCAAGTCTTCTTTCTGTCACATGTATAGGATATTGCTTTCATATTTACCCCAACCCACACCCGAGATAACTTGAGGTCATCCTTTGCTGTTTCAGCTGACAAACATGTCACAAGTTTGTCTAGTGACAAACTAGACAAACTTTGTCTAGTCTCCTACCATTACAGATCATATTGTTTGGCATGATTTGTTTTTTGAATAGATTAAAACTGAAAATGGGAAGTGTTTGTGTGTGTGTGTGTGTGTGTGTGTGAGAGAGAGAGAGAGAGAGAGAGCACTGAGGTGGCTTTTGCAAATCCCTCTTTCAGTTTGTCAGTTGTAGTAAAGCTGTCTATAGCTTTATGTTCTCTGAATCAAATCCTTGAGATTGGAGGTAGAATGCATAATGAGCTTCCAGCATGTATTCTTTATTTATTGTTAGGTGACATTAAAGAGAAGCTAGCAACACTGAAAGAATTGCTCCTCTCTTCACTTTTTAGCTGACAGAAAACTAAGAAGGTTCCTCCTGAAACACTTCCTATGTTTTTCATATATCTGTGAACTGACTTGCATGTTCTCATTGTTTAGCCTATAGGCCTTATGGATCATTTCTAGGCTACAGGTCTTCCTTTAGTCTTCCAAGGGCATTCTTGCATCCCATCATAGACTGGGGAAAGTGGCAGTTCAAGGGGTAGATAGTTAAACCAACAAGTCTATCTGTTACATCTGTTAGCAGGAATAGCTTTTATGATTGGTGGATATTTTTTTCCTGATTGGCAATAGTAAGTGAAAATAATCTTTCTGGTCATAGGTAATGATAATACCAGTGGCATCCTCTGGCTACAGGTCAGAACAGAAGTCATTTGAATTGGCAATGGGGATACAAAAAATGCTAGTTCAGCAATCTCCTGTTTGTCAGATATGAGGAGAACACTTTAACTAAAGGCCCAGTCCCACTGCACTTACGGATGCAAAGAGGATGTAAAGGCCCTGTCACACTGGCCGATGGATGCAAAATGTTAGTAAAAAGGACACAGCGGATGAGAAAAATGTTCCATCCGTTGTTATCCGCTCTCAAAAGGGGCAAAAATTTGCATAACCAGAGCGGATAACACGGAAAGGAACGGACGGGAGGAGGATGGAGGGCGGATGGAAAGCAGATGCTCCATGGAAGCCTAGTGGATGGAAGCGGATGGGAGCAGATGGCACATCCGCTAGGCTTCCGGGGGGCCACAGCAAAGCAGATGCAGAATGGATACAGCGGATGCAGAAAGGACACCGAGCGGATGAAGCGGATGCACAGCGGATGCCGAGTGGATAAAGCAGATGCACAGCGGAAGCCTAGCAGATGCACAGCGGAAGCCTAGCAGATGCACAGCGGAAGCCTAGCGGATGCCTAGCGTTCACTGCGCATGCGAGGAGGATGCATTGGGTCAGCCCCGCGGATATAAAGGGAGGCAGCTCCCAAGCAGGTCACCATTCAGAGGAAAGACCTGTTTCCAGACACATCAAGTGCCTTGCCAGCCTGCCCTGCATGCCTGCCTGCCAGCCTTGCTGCCAGCCTTGCTGCCAGCCTTGCTGCCTGCCAGCCTGCCAGCCTGCCAGCCTGCCAGCCTGCCAGCCTCCCTGCCAGCCTGCCTGCCAGCCTGCCTGCCAGCCTGCCTGCCAGCCTGCCTGCCAGCCTTGGTGCATGCCTTCCTGCCAGCCTGCCTGCCAGCCTGCCTGCAAGCCTTGCTGCCAGACAGCAACCCCACAACCATGGGGAAGAAGAGAAAGCCTCAGCCATCTGCTGCCAGCCCTGGCAAGAGGGACAGGGCCACCCTCCCACCCCCTGGCCCTCACTCTGCTTCTGCTGGGGCTTCTGTAGCATGGGCTCGCTCTTCCGTGGCTGGGGCTTCTGCTGATTCTGCTTCTGGAGGAGCTGATGATGATGCTTATGGCGGTGGTGCTTCTGCTCGTGCTTATTCTGCTGATGCTGCTTCTGGCGGTGGTGCTTCTGCTGATGCTGCTTCTGGAGGAGCTGATGCTGCTGCTTCTGGCGGTGGTGCTTCTGCTGGTGCTTACTCTGCTGTAGCTGCTCCTCATACTGCTGGTCCTGCTGGTCCTGCTGGTCCTGCTGGTCCTGCTCATGCTCGTGGTTGTGCTCATCCTGCTCGTCCTGCTCGTGCTCCTTGTCTTGCTCATCCTGCTGGTCCTGCTGGTGCTCCTGGTGCTGCTGGCGCTGCTGGTGCTTACTCTGCTACTGCTGATCCTGGTCCTGCTGGTGCTGGTGCTGCTGCTGCTGCTGATGATGATGATGATCCTGCTGGTGCTGCTGGTGCTGGTGCTGCTGATCCTGCTGGTGCTGCTGGTGCTGCTGCTGTTGGTGGTGTGGAGGACCAGCCCCTACAACCTGGAAGCCCCTCTGATGAGGGCCCATCTGGTCCTGCCAAAGGAAGGAAGAGGCATATGTGAGAACGGGAGAGGAGACAATACTCCATTGAGGAGGAACACAAGGATGAGGTGCTGGAGTGGCTGAGAGAGAATGACTATCTGTGGTGGAAGAGACACAGGCTCTACAGGGACACCAAAAGGAAGCAGGCTGCTTGGAGAGAGAAGGTGGAGCTTCATGTGAAGGGAAGAAGCAGCGCAACATACGAAGACATTAGTGCAACTCCCCAACAGGAGCAGTGGAGTGGCAAGACAGGATGACAGATGGTTAATGGATGCTTCCTTGAGCATGTCTCAAAGCACTGATGACATTGTGCCATGTATGTTGAGTGGCCCTACAATGAATAGGGCATTAATGAAGAGCTTTGTTTATTTTGAAATGTGTTGATCAAGGAATAAATTGTTATTGATAAAAAAGGTCCATATGTGTGGCAGCTGGGATGGTGGACCATACAGTCCCACTATGCCTGTACTGGAGGTTTATCTATCCCACAACTATCCTTATCTATCCCACAAGCATGCAAAGGCTTGACCATTTTTTCAAAGTTTTCACCAACACTTTATGAAGTAAAAAAAATGAACCAAGTGTCTTAAGCAAAGATAACCTTTATTAACTTTCTTAACTTTATGACTATTAAATAAGCAAAATGAACCAAGTAAACTGTATTAAGTGTTTTAAGCAAAGATAACCTTTATTAACTTTCTTAGGTAAATTGTATGACTTTATTAAAAAAGCAAAATGAACCAAGTAAAGTGTCTTCAGCAAAGATAAACTTAACAAGTACAACTCAGTCTCTGACACTGTTCTCAGTCACTCTGAGTCATGTCCCTGGTCTCAGATGTTAAGCGGGCAGGGACTGTGGAAGTGGCTGTGGCTTGAGTGCTGGTCTGGGGCACCATTCGGGTGCTTGGCCCCGATGGTACAACAGGTGGTGGTGTGTTCAGGAAGCTATCCGAGAGCTGACTTAGTCCCGTGAGGTTGAGAGCCCCTTCATCAAGGACTTGAGATGTCAGGCCCAATACTGATGACAGATTGTCCATTGACGGGCTTGGCTGTGGGGTGGAGGAAGGAGGAGTGTAGTGGGGCTGTCTGGTCTGCAGCTGGGTGAGGAGTGGCATCTGTGGCATGTGATGAACCTGGGCCTGGACTGGGAAGGTCTGTTTTTGCTGTGGGAAGTCCTGGTAGCCATAGCCTTGGTAGGTGAGGGGCTGTTGAAAGCCATGGAAGGGACATCGCCTGGGGTGGAGGAGCAGACCTGGACTGGGTAGGAGCAGTTTCAGCTGGGCCTTGAGGGTTGTGCAGAAGTGCTGTGATCTTCTGCTTCATCACCTGGTACTGGCCTCGGGCAGGTCCCTCAGGGTCTGGCTCACGTAGGTGATGAAGGTGTTCTGGCCCGAGGATGCTCAGTCCAAGTGGACCAGCTGAGAGAGAAGTTCTGTGCTGGTCTTCATTGTGTCCCTGATCTCCAACAGCACACTGTGGTCCTGGCCCTCCAGTCTGCCTCTCTGCCTGCATCTTCTGGAGCTAGGGGTGGGTGTGGGTTGGCCTCTGGTGGCTGCTGCTTCTTCCTCCATTTATGACAGCAGGGCGTCATCCTCCATGGGATCCTCCAAGTCCGCTGGCATGGGGAGTGCAGATGTCGGGGGAGTATCTGCCATGGGGCCCTCTGAAGACACCTGGACAGGTTAGCTGGCTCCTGGCTGGAAGAGGACTGGCTGTCTGTGGGCTGTCTGAGGGAGAGCCGTCTCAGAGGAGCTGCTCCTCGGTGGCGGATCTCACCCTCCAGGAAACTGCACTTGACTATTACGTACATCTCCCGGTCAGTGAGCTTGACAGCGGCCTGCCCGGATTTCTTGAGGTGTAGCTTGCCATACCAGGTGTGCATGTGCTTTCACCATCCAAGGAGTACTTCTGCAGTGTATCCAGGCTCTCTGCCTTGTCTCTCCAAGCTGCCTGCTTCTTCTTGGTGTCCCGATACAGGCTGTGGCCCTTTCTCCAGAGGTACTCGTTCTCCCTCACCCATTCCAGCACCTCATCCTCATGCTACTCGGAAATGGTGTCCTGTTTCCTCTCTCCTTTCTCCTTTCCTTGCCTCTTCCTCCCTCTGGCAGGGACTTCAGCAGGGCCTTCAGGGGCTTGAGCAGCAGAGCCTTCAGGGGCTTCAGCAGCATGGTATTCAGGGGCTTCAGCAGCAGGGCCTTCAGGGGCTTGAGCAGCAGGGCCTTTTGCAGCAGGACTTTGAGGGCCTTGGGGCTGGTCCACCACAGCAGCAGCAGTTTCAGAGTCAGTGCCAGGGGGTGGGATGCTGGTTCTAGCCTTCTTGCCAGGGCTTGAATGAGTAGGCACGGGCTTTCTCTTCTTGCCTGACTGATGAATCATGGTGTTCCTGCAAGATGTATGTGGCAGCACGTCTTTCCCCTGTATGCTGATTTCGTGCATGCTGCATCCTTTTATATCCACGGAGCTGATGCTATTCATACTCCCTGCATGCGCAATGAACATTTTGCATCCGATATACATCCGCACGGCATCACCTTTGTTTCCTATAGGCATCCGTGATGCATCCGTTTCATCCGCTATGCATCCGCCCCTTCCGCTATGCGTCCACTTCAAAATTCTCCCCCGGAACTCCTTCGGATGTGTCATCTGCTTCTATCCGCTGTCATCTGCTAGGCTTCCTATGAACATCCATTTAACATCCCCACTACATACTTTCCACGTCCGTTCTTTTCCATTCTGTTTATGCAAATTTTCACCACTTTTTGGAGCGGATGACAATGGATGGATCCACCCCCGAAATTTTGCTCATCCGCTGTGTCCTTTATGAATACATTTTGCATCCGTTGGCCAGTGGGACAGCATTCTCATTCCTCCCGTACTAACAAAGCTGTTACTGATTTATTTTTCTTTGAAAGCAGACTCCATCATTACACAGATGGCTTTCATGAAGTTTGTCATTATCTACAATTTAAGGATGAAAAAGTGTATAAAGGTTAGTCTATATTTAGATAATGTCTGAAGTTAATGCATTAAAAAAGTTGTTCCTGATTTGGGAAGTATTTAAAGAAGCATACATGATAGAACATTTCATTTAACCATATTTTAGAGGATGTTGTCTAGAAAAAAGTGCATATTATCTTATAAAGCTATAATCAAATATCTACTTTGGAAAGTAAACCTGACTTTATCACCACAGCTGTGGATTTTTAAAGTTTTTAAAAAAAGTTTCTCTTTAGAAATTGGATGGAATTGAATAGTATATCAATATCTGCAACACTGATACAGAACAGTTTTCCACCAATCTGTGCATGCTACTCTAGATGGTTCATTAAATAGCAAAATATTCAGCAAATAAAATTTTAAGTATCATAAAGAGAAATGGAAAGAAAATATAATAACGTGAGTGGTAGAAAGATAATAAACTCTACAGTGCATAAGAAGTAAGATTAATGGTTATGTTGTTTCACTATCTTTTGCAGATAAATGTTGATATCAGTATATAGGATAAAAGGGTAATCTAGAAATATTTTTGGATTATATTATAACCTAACAGTAGGTTTTTAATTCTTAGGAATTTTTTAGTCTAGCTTAAAATGTGTAACTTTCTTTTTAACTCCACATTTTATGATTGACAAGAAGAAGCATAACTGACATCTTTAAGACACATAAATAAAAGGTCCTGCTCCCTCTGCCATCAATATATCAGCTTAGTCAAAATGAGGAGGAGAAGGAGAAGGGAGAAAAGAAAGAAAAGAGAAGGGAGAAAGGAGGAGAGGAAGAGGAATAATAATAAGAAGAGGAATGATGATGATGTCATGGGATTTCCCTGTACAGTTTGTTCTGTTCTTTTAATTCTCCTTCAGGGAGATTTTATTGCAGTCTTATTCGGCTGACAATTTTGAAAAGTCTAATTTTATGTCATAGGACCCCATAGACTAAACAATAGGAAGTGCTTTGTGAAGGAAAACTATCATGAAGTGCAGAGTATTTGAAAACAAGTATGAATACCAGATAGAATCAACTGCCCAGGTTAATTGACATTGGCTTGAGATTGGAGCCAGCTGCACAAATCAATAAAAGACCAAAGTTACTTGCAGGCATCTGCTGATAGGTTTTTTCTATTCAACATGATACAAAAGCTAATTAGCTGCAACTAAAGTGATATTAGTGGAATATTAGCTAGGGACTGGAAACATTGCTTTAAAACACATTGTCACTAGAAACATTTTGCCTGGCTACTTATATCATGCTAAATTGGATTTGATGGTTTTTAGGTTCAGTTTGATCATAGTTTGATCATAGTTATAAGGGATATCTGAGCATCCTAGAAATTCCTTTTTGAAGACACCAAGTCTTTCATGCTGAAAAGTTGCCATATAGGTGAATATCAAGTTCAGGATGGCACATCTATTGTCTGAGATGAAATGAAGACATTAGAGAGCTCAAAAAGTTCTAGATCAGGGCTGTCAAATTCCTGGCCCCCAGACCTGGTTTAGCAAAGGGGGAAAAAGTCCTCAAACTTCATGTGATGTCGCTATGATGATATGAGTTTGACACCTCTGGTCCAGATGATAGCTATAACTGTATTATCTAAGCCCCACCCTTTTTTTATCTGAATTGCAATCTAGATTTTCATTCCATTGATAGAGATTATACAGAGAAACTTTACAGGAAAAATAATATTTCAAGGAAAACATAGAGCATCTTTTGGCAGAGAATTAGTTGTTCATCTCACATGTCAGTTTGGGAAAGGCGAGGTCCCACTGGCTGCAAAAGGGACACAGCGGACGAGCAAAATTTCGGGGGTAGCCACTCCAAAAAGTGGCCCAAATTTGCATAAACAGAATGGAAAAGAACGGAAAGGAACGGACGTGGGTAGTACGTAGCAGGGATGTTAAACGGATGTTCGTAGGAAGCCTAGTGGATGGAAGTGGATGGAAGCGGATGACACATCCGAAGGGCTTCCGGGGGAGAATTGAAAAGTGGATGCATAGCGGATGATGCGGATGCATCACGGACGCCTATAGGAAGCAAAACGGATGTATAGTGGATGTATATCGGATGCAAAGCGTTCACTGCGCATGCGGGGAGTATGAATTGCATCAGCTCCGCAGATATAAAAGGATGCAGCTCACACGCAGTCAGCATTCAGAAGAAAGACATGCTGCCACAGACATCTTAAAATAACACCGTGGTTCTTCAGTCAGGGAAGAAGAGAAAGCCTGTGCCTACTCCTGCCAGCCCTGGCAAGAAGGACAGAACCACCATCCCACCCCCTGGCACTGACTCTGAAGCTGCTGGTGCTGGTGCTGCTGGTGCTACTGGTGCTTCTCCTGCTGCTGGTGCTGCTGGTGCTTCTCCTGCTGCTGGTGCTTCTCCTGCTGCTGGTGGTGGTGCTTCTCCTGATGCTGATGCTACTGCTACTGCTGCTGCTGCTGCTGCTGTGGTGGACCAGCCCCAAGGCCCTCAAAGCCCTGCTGCTGAAGACCCTGCCAGAGGGAGGAAGAGGCAAGGGAAGGAGAAGGGAGAGAGGAAAGAGTACACCATTTTCGAGGACCATGAGGAGGAGGTGCTGGAATGGCTGAGGGAGAACGAGTACCTGTGCAGGAAGGGCCACAAACTTTATTGAGACACCCAGAAGAAGCAGGCAGCCTTGAGAGACAAGGCAGAGAGCCTGGGCTACACTTCACATGTACTCCTGGGATGGTGGAAGCACATGAACACCTGGTATGGCAAGCTACACCTCAAAAAATCTGGCCAGGCCGCTGTCAAGCTCACTGACCAGGAGATGTATGTCATGGCCAAGTGCAGCTTCCTGGAGGGTGAGATCTTCCACTGAGGAGCAGCCCCTCTGACACCCCTCTCCCTGAGACATCCCACAGAGAGCCAGTCCTCTTCCAGCCAGGAGACAGCTGCCCTTTCCAGGCAGGTGTCTTCGGAAGGGCCCACGGCAGAGACCCCCCCGACATCTGCACTCCCCATGCCAGAGAACCTGGACGATCCCCTGTCACAAATGGAGCAAAAAGCGGCAGCCACCAGAGACCAACCCACCGCCACCCCCAGCTTCACAGGATGCAGGCAGAGAGGCAGACTGGAGGGCCAGAGCCACACTGTCCTGTTGGAGATCAGGGACACAATCAAGACCAGCACAGAACTTCTCTCTCAGCTGGTGCACAGCGACATACCATCCTCAGACCGGAAGCCCTTCATCACCTACGTAAGCCAGACCCACATGGACCTGCCCGAGGCCCAATATCAGGTAATGAAGGAAAAGATCATAGCACTTCTGCACAACCCTCAAGGCCAAGCTGAACCTGCTCCGACCCAGTCCAGGTCTGCTCCTCCACCCCAGGTGATGTCACCGCCTTTCCATGGCTTTCAACAGCCCTTCACCTGCCAAGGCTATGACTACCAGGACTTCCCACAGCAGAAACAGCCCCTCCCAGTCCAGGCCCAGGTTCATCGCATGCCACAGTTGCCACACCTTGCCCAGCTGCAGACCAGAAAGCCCCACTACACTCCTTCTTTCTCCACCCCAAAGCCAAGCCCGTCAATGGACAATCTGCCATCAGTATTGGGCCTGACATCTCAAGTCCCATCTCAAGTCCTTGATGAAGGGCCTCTCAACCTCACAGGATTGAGACAGCTCTCGGACAGCTTCCTGAACACACCAACCCAAACACATAACCAAACACCCCAATGGTGCCCCAGACCAGCAGTCCAGCCACAGCCACCTCCACAGTCCCTGCCTGCTTAACAGCTGAGACCATGGACATGCCTCAGAGTGACTGAGAATAGTGCCAGAGACTGAGTTGTTACCTGTTCACTTTATCTTTACTTAAGACAGTTTACTTGGTTCATTTTGCTTTATTAATAAAGTCATACAGTTTACTTAAGACAGTTATTAATAAAGGCTATCTTTGCTTCATCCACTAGTTCATTTTTTTTACTTAATAAAGTGTTGGTGAAAACTTTAAAAAAATGGTTAATCCTTTGCATGCTTGTGGGATGGGTAAGGATAGTTGTGGGATAGATAAACCTCCAGTGCAAGCATAATGGGACTGTCTGGTCCACTCTCCCAGCTGCCACACATATGGCCCTTTATTATCAATAACAATTTATGCATTGATCAACACATTTCAAAATAAACAAGGCTCTGTATTAATGCCCGATTCATTGTGGGGCCACTCAACATACATGGCACAATGTCATCAGTGTTATGAGACAGGCTCTAGGAAGCATCCATTAACCATCCATCATCCTGTCTTGCCATCCATTGCTCCAGCTGGGGAGATGCACTAGTGTCTCAGTAGGTTGCACTGCTTCTTCCCTTCACATGAAGGTCTGTTGGGGCCTTGTACATCCACAGTGTCTATCAGGTTTCATCCTTACCTCCATTCACCAGGCTCCATGTCCCCATTCCCTTGTTGACGGTCCACAAGCCTGTTCTGCAAGACTGGGTAGCGGGTGCGCATGAGATTGTGCAGGATGCAGCAAGCTTCTACGATGCTTCTCACAGTCTCTGGGTGATGCTGCATGGTGGTGAGAAGTATCTGAAACCTGTTGGCCAAGATGCCAAAGGCGTTCTCCACCACCCGTCTTGCCCTGGACAGCCTGTAGTTGAAGATCCTCTCTTCACGGGTGAGGTATCTTGAACTGTAGGGCTTCATGAGGTAGGTTCTGAAGGAGAATGCATCATCACCTATGATGAAGTAGGGCACATCTTGTATGTCATTGGGTAGGCGGTCTGGATCTGGAAAACCCATGATGAGGTTGCGTTCCAGCCCATCCTTGAGGTCACTGGCATTGTATACCTTGCTATCTGAAGCATCGATGTCCATGAACTTTGTAGTCAGCATCAATCATGGCCAAGAGGATGATACTGAAGAAGCCCTTGTAGTTGTAATAAGTGGACCCTGAGTTGGCTGGAGTTCCACCTCTGGCACCACTGTTCTGCAACTTTCCTCCAGTCTTCTTCAGTGGTGGGACAATGGAGGAGCTCCTCCACGTATTCTTCAATTTTGGCCTGCACCACTTCTCTGACCAATTTGCTGATGGTGTTGTGTGGCACCCTCCAGGAATTCTGCATGTTTCTGTTTGTGGTTCCAGAGGCCAGTTGGTGAAGAGTCAGTGCCACCTTCAGTCCAGGGTCCAGGTTGGGATGGAAGTTGGTGCTAGGCTTGCTCAACCTGGGTTCTCAGACGCTGTGCAATTTCGTCAAACATGGTTGGTGGCATCCTCATGAAGTGCTGGAATGCACGAGGGTCTTCATTCCTCAGCTCCACCATCAGCTTGTCATACAGTCCAAACTCCTTTCTTCTCCCGATCCATCCTCAGACCCACACAGCTCTTGAACATCTCCTTCTTCTCCTTGTGTAGAAAAGATGAAACAGTCAGAAGAGGGCTTGGTTCTATTGTTGAATGATCGCAGCTACCATAAGGACTGTGTTATGATCCATGGTGGAGAACAATGGTTGATGTGGAAGAGCAAGACTAAGGGTGAAGAGGTCTGTACACCATGGCTGCTGGACTCATACTGAGATCCAGGTGATTTCCTCCCCCTTTTTATAGGAAATAATGGTTGTCTGCTAGGTGTCCTTCCACATACTCTAGGCATACTGCAGATATCCTAAATATCCGAGGTACATCCCAGATACAAACGTTTTGTCCGTTTTAATGCTTTATATTTTGTCCATATTTAATGCTTTATATATTGCATCCACTTACATCCTTTATATTTCTGTGGTACGAACGCTGTGTGGATGTTCTGTGCACCTTTCATTTCCTCCCTCTTTCCGTTTTCAGAGGATGTGAGTTGCGATGATGGCCAGAGGATGCCGAGAGGATACAGCGGGTGTTTAATGGATGATAACGGACATAGAATGTTTGTTGCCCGTATATGTCGCGTATGTACATCGTGCGCGGCAGAAAGTTCATCCGCTCAAAAAGTTTTGTGCAGCTCAAAACTTCTTGCGTGGATAAAATCTCAGTGGACGGATTCTCGACTGATAGAGCGTATGAAACACGTATGCAATGAGTACACAACGGATGCATCGCATTTTCCAACGGATGGAAAGCTTTTTTGTCCATTTTATATCCTCTTTGCATCCGTTTGGTGCAATGGGACATGGGCTAAAGGTTTCTTGTTTGTTGGCTTCACAAGGAGGTTTTCTAGTTTCCTGTTGAAAATTAGATTTAGGAACAGAAAAAAAGAATCCAGTGTATGTTCCCATGAGTTAAAATTGATAGCTTAAAAACATTAAACTACATGCAGATTGAAAAAGGTAGGATATCAGTTGTAGCACAAAGTAGTTTAGCTGCCATTTTGTGACCAATATTCTATGTGGTTAATTTGAAAAATTTGGTAGGAAAGACCAGCATAGAGAAAAACAACATTAGAAGTCAGAAAGCTTCCTCATTTCTTGAGAGAAGTAGCTAATGGATATATTTTAAGTATTTTATAGGCTGACCACTTTTCCATTTCTATATTAACTATAAGCTATTTTAGCAGAAAAAGGAATTAACCCAAAGAGTTTTATACAAATGCATTGGCAAAACTTTTAAAGTTGACTTTCTTATATTAGCAACAATCCTCTCCTTAGGAAAAGTGATCACTCATAACTTTATGGAAGAAGTTTATAAAGGAGATTTATTATCAGATCACGTTAGGCCTTTTCATGCTTTGAAACTACTACTAGTTGCAGCAGAAGCTTCAGATTAAAAACATGGAAAATATCTCTAGAACGCAACAGATAATACTTTTTGTTGCATATTTAATCATTGACAATGGCTCATTAACTATTGCACATTTGTTTTCTAATTCTAATAAAGAGAGGTAGGAAAATCAGATCCAAGTGGGAAAAAAAAAACCTTGGAGGAGGATGATGATGATTAAAGTACACTTCTTGACTGTTTTGAATAGAATTAAAAAACAGGGAAGGACAATAGAGAGTCCAGCATCTGCTATCATGAAACCATCCCTAATTAAATTGTATGAGGGAAGGAACTCCCTAGCCTCATTGCTGTGTGAAGCTGAATATATGCTGTGGAGGAGCCCAGTTTATTTCAATATGCTCTTCTTCTAACCCAAAACAAGAGAAAAACCTATTAATATGCCAAAGAAGTATGAATGAAGCAGCATTGTTTTCAAATCGTGAAAAACAAAACAAAACAAAACCCAAGAGAATCTCCCCTCTCCCAACACCATTCAAATCACGGGAAAAGACTTAAGCCCCTGTCACACTGCACCAACGGATGCAAAGAGGATGTAAAATGGACAAAAAACCTTGCCATCCATTGGAAAGCGCGATGTACTCACTGCCTCCGTTTTGCTTCCTCTCTATCCGTCCAGCATCCTTTTATTGACGTTTCATCCGCTCCAAAAGTTTTGGGCTGCCTAAAACTTTTGCACGGAAAATGTATCCAGTTCGTCGGTTCTGCACCGCTACGCATCCGCTAGGCATCCGCTAGGCATCCGTTACGCATCCGCTATATCCGCTAGGCATCCGCTACACATCCGCGCAACTCGCATCCGCCCGGACGTAGGGAGGAAGCGGAACAGATGCAGAATGGATGCAGAACGGATGCCTAGCAGATGCTTTACATCCTGGCTACGTCCTCCCCATGTCCGTTCCTTTCCATTGTTGTCCACTCTCTTTGTGCAAATTCGGGGCACTTTTGAGAGCGGATAACAACGGATGGAAAATTTTCTCATCCGCTGTGTCCTTTTTACATACTTTTTGCATCCATTGGCCTATGTGACAGGCCTTTTAACTGTTTGTTCCTTTACTGTTGATGGTTGAACTTAAAAGGCAAAAGCTACCACTTCAGTATGTTCATTATCAATTCTAAGATTGGTTGCTATTGTTCCTGTTGTCATAAGTTTGGTTTGTATATCTAATTTAATCCCATTTTTTCATAGTGCTTTTTAATTGTTAGACCTTGCAGATTTTTTTACATTTTTAACAATTAGTATAGTGTCATTAACATCATGCAAGTATATATCCAAAATATTTTGGGGGGAAAATCATAACATAAAATATTATTGATGATGTGATGCCAATTATATAAACATGCTCTGTCAGCATTTATAAATAAATGCAACATCTGGAACATTTTGGACCCCCTCTCCCAAGTCAGAGGGGAGTTCTAACTTTTGGAATTTTTAGGTGTTGTAAGCATTCATTTTCCAGTTTTGACAATAAGTAAGTAAGTAAGTAAGGAAGGAAGGAAGGAAGGAAGGGGAAAGGGAAGGAAAGGAAAAAGGAAAAGAAAGGAAAAAGGAAAGGAAAGGAAAGGAAAGGAAAGGAAAGGAAAGGAAAGGAAAGGAAAGGAAAGGAAAGGAAAGGAAAGGAAAGGAGAGGAAGGAAACACCTAAAGTGGAAAAATATTTATTGCTTGCCACATCCCCACTATTTTCCTGATAAAGTTGGACGTCAATATGTTGGACAAAGATTATATGTCTCAAAAATATTGTAATGAATACTGTTTTAAGTTTTGATTCATAAATGTAACTGATTATACCATTACATCATGATCTATATGTGTGAACTGTGTGCAATTGCTCCCTCACATAGAAAACAATTGTTCTCAGTTATATTTTCCTTTTATAATTTATTTAGTTTATTGTCAAGCTAACTCCCCTCAAACTTTGTTTCCCTTCCCATTTTAAAAGGCACTCACGTAGATTAAACAATGTGAAATATTCCCTCCATTAAATGCTCAATGAGATAATATGTGGTGCAGCCAATTTAAATATGATCTCCTAAGACTGTGTAAGAACCCACAAACTATGCACTGCTATGAAATCACTAGCTTCATCAGTATCAGTTAAAATGACACATAAATAGTAATCATCAGATTTTGAAAGGAAAAAAATGACCTTCAAAAACACCATATAAAAGCAGGAAGCTTTTTCATCTGTGACTAAATCTCAGTGCAGTTAAGATAATTATGCTCCTCTGATGAAAAATTAAAAGGCAGATGGGATATTAACAGCATGCATTTGATTAAAAATTCTCATAGATTTACTCTGATACAAGAGCTTATTTGTTCTTTGTCATTTCTTATATTTTGTTATGATGTGTAATTAACTTGAAGCTATTTTTGAAAGATTATCTAATATAAAGAACCTTCCTTCCTTCCCCCTCCCTCCCTCCTTCCTTTTCTGTCACTTGTACACAAGGAAATTCTAAACAACAGCACAAAAATGAAAAAAATGTCATGACATTCAAGGAACATTCAAATGTTATTAAGCTCTTTCCAAACTCATCAGAAGGAGAATCCAGCTTTCCTTAGATCTATCTTACTGTAATTAATAATGCAGTAGTTTATTATGCCTAGTTCATACCTATGGTGCTCTTTGCTTCAGCTACTCTAGGTCTAGGCTGAAATAGTAAACATTTTGAGGTTCCTTTTCAAATCTACACTTCACAATTTCTATGTGAAACAAGCAAAGGAAAAAGAGAGTAAATAATATTCCATTTATATATTTATCATTACCCACTATGCTATTCCCTTTTCAGAAAGCAACATTATTGTGTGCAGAAAACACATAAGTAATAATATGCCAAAATTGCTACTGAATTAAAGAAACCCATATGAAGGCTCCTGTACCAGCCTTCTATGCTTCTTTCCACCATGTGCGCAGTCTTTCCACCATGTGCGCACTTATTTGATTACTGCAGTGTGCTTGAAGAATATTGGGAAGCTAATGGGGAATGGAAGAATTTATACTCCTTGCAAACAGCTGGTCATTAACATTCTTTTAGAGAGTTGTTGAGGCCACCTGGAGGTTTATCTATCAGAGCTGAAGAAGCTTCTTGTATGAGAAGTGAAAGAAAAACAAGAATGTCTAGTTGCCTCTGGTAAAAGCACCTTTGGGACAACGATGATCTGGATGACAGAATCTCCATAGACATTCAAAGTGATGGTTATTACTTTTAAAGCCTTATATGGCATGGGTCTATTGTATCTGAGAAACCGTTTTGCCTCAATGGAACTAGCCCACTGCATTTGCTCCAGGAAAAGGGCCCTGCTGTAAATTCCTTCAGACAAAGAATCCTGACTGGTAGAGTAAAGGAGAAGAGCCTTTTTCACTGCAGCCCTGGCCCTGTGGAACATTCTATTACTGCAGAACTATTACTGTTCCCATTTTTTCAGTTTTCCAGAAGGGTATCAAAACCTGGGTTTGCCGATTGGTTTGGAGCTCCAATGGGGTTCTCACAAGTGGAAGTGGTTGACGGGATAAGAAAATCTCATCTCCATGTCATCTGTATTCTTGGTTGTAGTTTTTATATAGCACTGTATGTATAGCAGTTTGCAAGCTCCCAAGATTCAACTTATTGTTGAGAAGGGTAACATACAAATTTAATAAATATTTTTTTTTAAAAAAAAATATCCATACCGTCAAAAGTATCTGAAGGATCCACTTGTTTCATGAAACTAACAATATAGCATTGCATCATCAAAATAAAAACTTCACATTTTTGTTTATATATGCAGTTCATGAAGTACATGCGAGATATATGAAACTTTTATTGTATCAAAGTAATGCAGCTTTCATTATTTTATTCCATTACCCCACATGTTAGCCATTGAATACATGCTTATATAGATACTGTAGATAGATAGATAGATAGATAGACAGACAGACAGACAGACAGACAGACAGATAGATAGATAGATAGATAGATAGATAGATATAGATATAGATACATTTAAAAATTCCCATTTTATCATCTTTAGAAAACATACGCTTTATGAATGCTCTTAGTTTTTCTTTATAAACCTTTATAAACCACTCACTCTGTGCCACCTGGCCTCCGGGACCACCTACAGGAGCATGCAGTACGGCTGGAGGGTGCCACCCAAAACCATCAGCATTGTGCTTAGAGAAGTGGTGCAGGCCATCATCAAAGAATACAAGGAGGAGCTCCTCCAGTACCCCTCCACTGAAGAAAGATGGAAGAAAGTTGCAGAGCAGTGGTATCAGAAGTGGAACTTCCCCCACACCGTTGGAGACATAGATGGCAAGCATGTGGCCTGCAAGGCTCCAGCCAACTCGGGGTCCACTTATCACAACTACAAGGGCTTCTTCAGCATCATCCTCTTCGCCATGGTCGATGCAGACTACAAGTTCATGTACATCGATGCTTCAGGCAACGGGTCATCTTCAGATGCCCAGGTATACAATGCCAGTGACCTCAAGGAGGGGCTGGAAGGCAACCTCATGGTGGGCTTCCCAGATCCAGACCCGCTGCCCAACGACAAGCAA
Source organism: Laticauda colubrina (assembly GCA_015471245.1). Classification (NCBI taxonomy): domain Eukaryota; kingdom Metazoa; phylum Chordata; class Lepidosauria; order Squamata; family Elapidae; genus Laticauda; species Laticauda colubrina. The sequence goes on along the minus strand of BLBF01000005.1, from coordinate 65,202,535 downwards.
GATGTGCCCTACTTCATCATGAGGGATGACGCCTTCTCCCTCACAACCTACCTCATGAAGCCTTACACCTCCAAATACCTGACCCGTGAAGAGAGGATCTTCAACTACAGGCTGTTCAGGGCAAGACGGGTGGTGGAGAATGCCTTTGGCATCCTGGCCGACAGGTTCCAGGTACTTCTCACAAACATGCAGCATAGCCCAGAGACCATGAGGAGATCGTGGAAGCTTGCTGCATCCTGCACAATCTCATGCGCACCCGCTACCCAGTCTTGCAGAACAGGCTTGTGGACCGTCAACAAGGGAATGGGGACATGGAGCCTGGGGAATGGAGGCAAGGGCGAAACCTGATAGACACTGAGGATGTGCAAGGCCCCAACAGAGCCTCATGTGAGGCAAAGAAGCAGCGCAACCTCCTGAAACATTGGTGCAACTCCCCAGCTGGAGCAGTGGAGTGGCAAGACAGGATGGTAAATGCTTAATGGATGCTTCCTTCAGCCTGTCTCATCACACGGATGACATTGAGTCATGTATGTTTGGTTGGCCTACAATGAACAGGGCGTTTAATAAAGAGTTGTGTTTATGCTGACATGTGTGGATAATTATTACATTATTATTGATAATAAAGGGCCATAAGTGTGGCACCTGGGAGGGTGGACCATACAGTCCCACTATGCTTGCACTGGAGGTTTATCTATCCCACTGCTATCCTAACCCATCTCACAACTATTACCCATCCCACAGGTATCCTAACCCATCCACAATCTATCCTTACCCATCCCACAAGCATGCAATGCTTAAACCATTTCTAAAAGTTTCCAGCAAGACTTTATTAAAAAAAAGAAATAGACTTTATTAACAACAAGCTATAAAACAAAAATGAGTCTCTGGCACTCCTCTTGGTCGCTCAGTCTCATGGGTGAAGGGTCCAGGTGCTGTGGAGGTGGCTGGTGCTGGAGTGCCTTTCATCAGCTCCTCCAGAAACAGAAGCAGAAGCAGCAGAAGCCCCAGCCCCAGAAGAGTGAGCCTGTGCTGCAGAAGCCCCAGAAGAACCAGAGTGAGGGCCAAGGGGCGGGATGGTAGCCCTGTCCCTCTTGCAAGGGCTGGCAGCAGATGGCTGAGGCTTGCTGTGCTTCCGCATAGTTGTGGGGTTGCTGGCTGGCAGGGAGGGTGGCAGCAAGGCTGGCAGCAAGGCTGGCAGGGAGGCTGGCACCAAGGCTGGCAGGCAGGCATGCACCAAGGCTGGCAGGAAGGCTGGCACCAAGGCAGGCACCAAGGCTGTCAGGGAGGCAGGCAGCAAGGGTGGCAGGCAGACCGGCTGGCAGCAAGGCTTGCAGGCAGGCTGGCACCAAGGCTGGCAGGCAGACCGTCTGGAACCAAGGCTGGCAGGGAGGCTGGCAGGGAGGCTGGCAGCAAGGCTGGCAGCAAGGCTTGTGGGCAGACATGCAGGCAGGGCACGCAAGGCAGCCAATCCATCCGGCAGCAGTTCTTTCCTCTGAATGGCGAGCTGCTTCTGAGCTGCTTCCGTTATATCCGCGGGGCTGACGCAATGCATCCTCCCCACATGCGCAATTAACACCAGGCATCCATTAGGCTTCCGCTGTGCATCCGCTGTGCATCTGCTGATGCAATGCATCCTCCCCACATGCGCAATTAACACCAGGCCTCCGTTCCGTGTCCGCTGTGCATCCGCTGTATCCGTTCTGCGTCTGCTTTGCTGAGGCCCCCTGGAAGCCTAGTGGATGTGCCATCCGCTCCCATCCACTTCCATCCACTGGGCTTCCGTTCCGCATCCGCTTTGCATCTGCCCTGCGTACTCCCCACGTCCGTGTTATCCGCTCCGGTTATGAAGTTTTTGCCCCTTTTGAGAGCGGATAATGGATGGAACATTTTGCTCATCCGTTGTGTCCTTTTTGCATCCATTGGGCAGTGTGACATGGGCTTTAGTAAGATTGAGGAAGGTGAATTTCAGACTTAATAGCAATAGCACTTAGACTTATATACTGCTTCACAGTGCCTTTACAGCCCTCTCTAAGCAGTTTATAGAGTCAGCATATCGCCCACAACAATTTGGTTCCTCCTTTTATGGACATCAGAAGGATAGACAGCTGAATCAACCTTGAGCCTGATGAGATTTGAACTTCCAAATTGCAGGCAGCTGGCAGCCAGCAGAAGTCGCCTGCAGTACTGCACTCCAACCACTGCCCCACTATGGCTCATAATCATAACCACTGCTTACAATAAAGTGTTGCTCAGTTTAGGAACTGATTGGTCAGAATTACTCAAATAAAATCAAAGGCAAGTTATACTCCATGACGATCACATTATTTATGCAAATAAGGACTTTTTTCTAGTCCTATGTAATGTACTTTTGCCCACATTCCATTAATTAGGAAAACCATGCCCTATATTCACACATGGTTGAGAACTTATTCATTGATTCTGATTGATTTACCATCACAATTAATTCATATTCTGTACTGTTGCATACAAAGCATATTTATTAGACTTTTTTCATCCACATATTGTAACACATATTAAAAAATTAATAGCTTTCCTGAAGTGGAAATGATTTCCCACATTTCCTATGAAATAGGATGTTCTTTATTAATATTTCCTGTCTGATATGTGGACTGGGAAACTTTAGAAATGGTGCACGTCTCATCATTTTTAATTAAAATAAGAAAATCATCAAGTCTTAGTTACATTATAAGCGGTATTAGAATGTCTCCCTTCTGAGTGTACTATAGCTTTGGTCTCAGCTTCCTAAAAGGCCGTGTCACACTGCCCAACGGATGCAAAAAGGACACAACGGAAGAGAAAAATGTTACATCCGTTGTATCCGCGCTCAAAAGGGGCAAAAATTTGCATAATTGGAGTGGATAACATGGACGCGGGGAGGAGGCAGGGCAGATGCAAAGCGGATGCGGAACGGAAGCCCAGCGGATGGAAGCGGATGGCGCATCCGCTAGGCTTCCGGGGGGCCTCAGCAAAGCGGACACGGAACGGAAACAACGGATGCAGAATGGATGCACAGCGGATGAAGCGGATGCACAGCGGAAACCTAGCGGATGCACAGCGGAAGCCTAACGGATGCCTGGCGTTCACTGCGCATGCGGGGGGGGTGCATTGCACTAGCTCCGCGGATATAAACGGAAGCAGCTCGCACGTGGCCAGCATTCTGAGGAAAGACCTGCTGCTGGATACCTCGAGTTCTTGCCTGCATGTCTGCCTGCAAGCCTTGCTGCCAGCCTGCCTCCAAACCTGCCTCCCAGCCTGCCTCCCAGCCTCCTGGGCAGCCTCCCTGCCAGCCTTGCTGCCAGTCTGCCTTCCAGCCTCCCTTCCAGCCTTGCTGGAAGCCTGCCTTCCAGCCTCCCTTCCAGTCTTGCTGGCAGCCTGCCTTCCAGCCTCCCTGCCAGCCTTGCTGCCAGCCTGCCTTCCACCATGCCAGCCAGTCTGTCTGCCAGCCTTGGTGCCTGCCTTCCTGCCAGCCTTCCTGCCAGGCTTCCTAACAGGCTTCCTGCCAGCATTCCTGCCAGCCTTGTTGCCTGCCAGCCTTCCTGCAAGCCTTCCTGCCAGCCAGCAACCCCACAACCATGGGGAAGAAGCGAAAGTCTCAGCAACTTGCCGCCATCCCTGGCAAGAGGGACAAGGCCACCCTCCCTCCCCCTGTCCCTGACTCATCTTCTGCTGGGGCTTCTGCTGCTTGGGCTCGCTCTTCTGTTGCTGGAGCTTCTGCTGTAGCTGCTCCTGGCAGTGGTGCTTCTGCTGCGTACTCTGCTGAAGCTGCTCCTGGCGGTGGTGCTTTTGCTGCTGCGTACTCTGCTGAAGCTGCTCCTGGTCCTGCTGGTCCTGCTGGTCCTGCTGGTCCTGATCATTCTGCTCATGCTCCTGGTCTTGCTGACCCTGCTGCTGGTGCTTACTCTGCTGCTGCTGTTCCTGGTCTTGCTGCTGCTGCTGCTGTTGATGATGATGATGATTATGATCCTGCTGGTGACTATGCTGCTGCTGCTGCTGTTGGTGTGGAGGAGCAGCCCCTACAACCTGGAAGCCCCTCTGATGAGGGCCCAACTGCTCCTGCCAAAGGGAGGAAGAGGCGATGCAACAACGAGAGAGGAGGCAGTACTTCATTGAGGAAGCGCACAAGGATGAGGTGCTGGGAGAAGGCGGAGCTATGTCTCGGTGTTACAGCTGCGATCTCGGGGCTCTGAGATCGTAACTGATATTTTTTCCCCTGGTCGGTTCTAATGGACCTAAACCGTCCCGTAGAGACGGGGATTGTGAAGGGCACAGTCCCAGGATCCCAGAGATATCGCAAAATCTCTGGTTTGATCCGGGAGAAGCCCTTTTGCTGGAAGCGGAAAGGCAGCCTCCAAAGCTGCTGAAGTCGGGACAGCTCCGGAAAGAAAGGGATTTAAATGAGTGTTTATCGGTTGGGTGAGAAATTCTTTTGCATTATAAATTGATTAAGACTTGAAAGGACATCCTGAACAAAGAAGAAATCTGTGACTTTATTTTTGTTTGACTGAACCTTGGTTGAGCGGCGTTTAAATGATGTCAAATTGAGACTTGGATTTTTTTCTTATTTTCTTTGAGGACTTTAATGTGACTTTGTAGGTAACCGGATTGAATTTTCTCTTATATATATTTTTATTCTTCACTTGATCTTTATTTTTTATTTCTTTTTAACTTTCTTTTTAGGATAGAGGCTCCCTTTGGCTATATTTTTTTTCTTTTTGTTTGAGTTTTTTATAAATATTTTTTCTTTTGGCTGGGGGGGGAAAGAGTATTAAGAGATGCTGCAACACTGCCAACTAGAGGCTTGAAAATATTTTATTTGAATTGGGGAGAAAAGCACTTCTTTTCAAGGACATTTTAATGTGATAAGATAGAGGGAGAATACAGTAAAATATTATTACAGGTGCTCTCTTGGACTCTTATCAATATTTTAACATTTGAGGCTTGGCTTTGAAGTTGCTGGAGAAGACAGTCATAATAAGAGCCTTGGATAAAGAAATAAAGTGCAGTGTACAGTGCATATATATATATATATATATATATATATATATATATATATATATATATATATATATACCTTTGAAATTCCTACTCGCCAGCCTTTTTGTAAATTTTAACTCTAGTATTTTTGCTTTTTATTTTAAAGGGAAAGCCTCAGAGCTCTTTCTTTTTTCTTTTCTTTCTTTTTTATTCTTGCCTCTTCGCTTCTTCCATTTATTTCAATTGGACTAGGGTCTAGAAGAACCTGAAGACCTTTCTTTTTCCTTTTTCCTTTTTTCTTTTTTGGTTTTGGGCTTTTTACTATTGGATATTTTTTTTATTTTTTATTTTTTTGGACTATATTTGGTTACTACACCAGCTGGATTTAAAGTCAAAGAGAGCTTGAAGCCTTGGAAATATTAAAATGAGCAGGAAACCAAAATCATTCGGCGTTTCTGCTTCTACCTCTGCTTCCCCACCACCTGAAGGACAACTTTTAATTCAGACAATGTTGAAGCAAGATAAGGAACAAGAAAAAGTAAATTTACAGATGATCATGCAAGGAATTCAAGATATTAAGATAAAAATAGATACTATGGATAAAAAAATAGAGAAATCTGATGAAAATTTTAAACAAATGATGGGAAAGTATGAGGAGAGATTCCAAAAAGTTGAGGAAGAAGGAAAACAAAGAGAGGAGAAGATTGGAAATATTGACACTAGATTAACAGTGGTAGAACAAGAAAAAAATGGGATGTTGAGGTGGGAGATGGAAAGATCAGAATTTTATCTTAGATTCCAAAATATAGAAGAGGAAAAAGGAGAAAACTTGGCTGCGATAATGATAGAAATATTGGCAGATCTTCTGGAAATTACCGAGGAAAAGATGATGGACGGAGTAGATGAGATATACCGAGTTTATACAAGTTATGCGGTGAGAAATAAACTACCAAAGGAAGTACATATTAGATTTATCAAAAAATCCATCAGAACACAAATATTACAAGTGGTAAGAGAGAAAGCATTGAAATATAAAGGCAAAGAGATTGTGGTTTTAAAACAAATACCTAGAAGAGTGAGAGAGATGAGAAGAGAATACCGATTTTTGACCAAAATGCTACTGGAAAATGAAGTGAACTATAGATGGCTGATACCAGAAGGACTAATTTTTACGTGGCAAGAGCAGAGACATAGAATTGACTCGATTGAAAAAGCAGAACTTTTCTATGCAGAATTTTTTGGAAGAAAAAAAGAGGAGGCAGAGAAAGAGGTCTCATTAATTGAGTTTCAGGAGGAACAACTGGAGATTGAAAAAGAGAAAGGAGTTGCAGGTGGACAGGTAGACAGTAAAGAACAACGTGAAGTGAGAGCTACGAGAGCTGTTAGACCTAAATATAAAGCATAATCATGGAAGAAAAAAAATTGATTACAATGAATATAAATGGACTTAACTCAGCTGTTAAAAGAAGGAAAACTTTTCACAAATTAGAGAAATTAAAATTTGATATAATTTGCTTACAAGAAGTTCATATTAAAAAGCAACATGAGCATTTGTTAGTACAGCCAAAATTAGGGAAAATATTTACTTCTTTGATTCAGTGTAAGAAAAGAGGAGTGGTTCTCTACATTAAAGAAGATATTCTAGCAACACTGATCTACACGGATGAAGATGGAAGAGTATTAATGGTGGAAATAATGGATAATAATAAAAAAATACTCTTGATTGCAATTTATGCTCCGAATGATAAACAAGAAGAGTTTTATAAAAAACTACATATGGAAATAATTAGACTGGACTATGTTAACATAATCATGATGGGAGACTTTAATGGAATTGTGGACAATAAATTGGACTATATAACAACAACAACAAAACAAAATAGAAAGATTCTCCCTAAATCTTTTTTTAAAATGACAGATGAATTAACCTTAAAAGATATTTGGAGAGAAAGAAATGTTAAAACTAAACAATATACTTTTTACTCTAATAGACATTTATCATGGTCCAGATTAGATATGATTTGGATCTCAACAGAATTAATATCTACTATTCAAGAAACAAATATTGAAATAAGTACTTGGGCAGATCATAGTCCAATGACAATTAAATGGAAGGGACAAAAAAAAAGATCAAGATGGACATTAAACAATACTATTTTAAAGGAGAAAGACTTTATACAATGGATGGAGAAGGAATTGGGTTTTTTTTTTAAAGAAAATAAAAAAGAAGATACTTCAATACAGAATGTTTGGGATACAATGAAGGCATATGTAAGAGGTTTGATAATAGACTATACAAGAAAAAAGAATATTAGGAAAAGACAAACCTCCAAGGCCTTGGAAGATGAATATATAAGACTTGAAAAAGAATTACAGAAAATACCACAGAAAAAAGATATTAAATTGAAACTGGATGTAATTAAGCATAAAATGGAATTAATAGAGAAAGAAGAACTGGCACAGAAAATCAGAAATTCTAAACAGAATTATTTTGAAGATGCAAATAAACCAGGTAGATGGCTAGCATATAAACTGAGAAAGGAGAAGGAATCAAGAAAAATATTGAAACTAATAGATGATCAAGGTCAAGTTTGTTGTGGTAATAAGGAGAAAAAGGAAATTATTCGAGATTATTATGGACAACTATATAAACAAGAGAATATTGATGAGGAAAAAATTAAACAGTATTTACAGAATGTTAACTTACCGAAGATACCTAAAGAGACTGAAGAATTGTTAGAAAGCAATATAACAATGATGGAATTAAATGAAGCATTTAAAAGACAAAATAATGGGAAAGCACCAGGTCCAGATGGGCTTCCGGCAGAATTCTACAAAAAATTTCAAGAATCATTGAACACCCCATTGTTAGAAATTATGAATGAAGTTATGTTAAAGAAGATGACACCCAAAACATGGTCAGAGGCTTATATTACACTTATTTTAAAGGAAGAGGCTGACCCGTTGCAAATTAAGAACTATAGACCTATTTCCTTATTGAATGCAGATTATAAAATCTTTGCTTCAATCTTAGCAGAAAGACTGAAAAAATATTTAAATAATTTTATTCATCCAGATCAAAATGGATTTCTGCCAAAGAGACAAATTAGAGACAATATGAGAGTAATTTTGGATACCTTGGAATATTATGAGGCTCATCCTGAAAAACAAATGGCTTTGATATTCCTAGATGCTCAAAAGGCATTTGACAACGTGAACTGGAGATTTATGTTATTACTATTGGAACAGATGGGCTTTGCCAGAAAATTTATTCAAGCAATAGAAGCCATATATAATAAACAGACAGCAAAGGTAATGATGGAGGGAGAATTTACAGATCTTATTAATATAAGAAGAGGCACAAGACAAGGATGTCCCCTATCTCCTTTGTTATTCGTATTAACTTTGGAAGTGTTGAATAGAAATATTAGAGATGACAAAAATATAAAAGGAATGAAAATTAAAAAGGAAGAATTTAAACTTCAAGCTTTTGCTGACGATTTAGCTTTTTTTCTGGAAGACCCGTTAGAAACCGCTCCAAAGTTATTGGAAAAGATAGAGACATATGGTGAGATGGCTGGCTTGAAAATAAATAAAGATAAAACAAAGATTTTGACAAAAAACATGTTATTGAGACAAAGAGAAGAACTGACAGATCTTTTGAAAATTCAAGTTACAAATAAGGTTAAATATCTTGGGATATACTTGACAGCAAGATGTAGCACATTAAAAGAGAATAATTATATTAAACTTAAACAACAGATAATTACAGATTTAAAGAAATGGGAAAATCTACAATTGTCATTAATAGGGAGAATTTCAACAATTAAGATGAATATTTTACCTAGGATTTTATTTCTCTTTCAAACAATACCAATTAGACTTGGAAAAGACTATTTTGAAGATTTAAATAAAACTATGTTGAAGTTTATATGGCAAGGTAAAAAAGCGAGAATAAAGTTAAAACTTTTGCAAGATGCTAGAAATAGAGGAGGTTTTGGCCTGCCTAATTGGGAACTGTATTATCAAGCTGCAAGTTTGATGTGGGTCAAAGAATGGATAACATTAAGAAAACATAGATTGTTGACATTAGAAGGACATGATTTACTGTTGGGCTGGCATGCTTTTTTATGGTACAAGGGAACTAAAACACAGGGGTATTTCAGAAGACATTATATACGGGAGTCTTTGTGGTTAAATTGGGAGAAGATAAAAAAACAATGTTACTTGAAAATTCCAGTTTGGTTATCGACTATTGAAGCATTTTCCTATCCTATGATCTATAAAAAGGAACAAACAGTTAGATATGGGGAACTGTTGGATGAAAAGGGTGGACTTAAAATGATCCAAAACTTAGAGGAACAAGGTATAAGGATGAATTGGTTTTCATATGTGCAAATACACTCAAGATATCTTGAAGATTTTAAAACGGAAGGATTCTATGATAAACAGACTGATTTAGATAAGATATTGATGGGTACTGATGAGAAAGTGATTAAAAAGTTATATGGTTATTTATTGGGAATTAAGCTAGAGGAAGAACAAGTTAAAGAAACTATGATTGCTTGGGGGAAGAATTTTGGATATGGGATTGATTTAGAGCAATGGCAAAAATTGTGGTCTCAAAATTATAAAATGACAATGTCAATAGCATATAAAGAAAACTTGTATAAGATGTTTTACAGGTGGCACCTTCCCCCCGACAAGAATAGCAAGAATGTTCAAGAACAAATCTGAAAAATGTTGGAAATGTCATCAGATACCTGGCTCATACTATCATATGTGGTGGACTTGTGAGAATGCCAGAAAATATTGGACTAAAATTCACATGTGGTTGGAAAAAATGACAAAGAAACACATAGACTTGAAACCAGAGATCTTTTTATTGGGAATTTTACCTGATATATATAATAAAGACTTGAAATATTTGATTGTAAATGTATTAACAGCGGCTAGGATTGTATTTGCTAAAAACTGGAAGAATGAGAAAATACCATTGCAGGAAGAAATTATTAAGAAAATATTGGAATGTGCTGAGATGAGTAGATTGACATTTGAAATTAGAGAACAAGAAGATAAACAATTTTATGCAATTTGGGTTTTTTTTTATCAATGGTTAGATGATAAAATACAACAATAGAGCATTAGTATTATATATATGAAGGGTTTTTAGGATTGATTTGTTATGATTATATGATAAGTTATAGAATAAACTGTTTGAAGTATTGTTATCTCACAAAGCATGAATGATTAAAAGTATAGTCAGAAAAATATTTTTTTTTTTTTTTTAGTAATATTAGAATATGGATTGACAATATGAGTGGTTATGCAATATAACTGTAATTGACACTATAAAATGAATGCACAAAACTGATGAACCAACCGATACACCGGAAGTATATATGAGAGTAGATGTTTTTAATGTTTTGTACGTTTTTCTGTTTGTAGAAAATTAATAAAAAAAATTTTTTTTTAAAAAAAGGATGAGGTGCTGGAGTGGCTGAGAGAGAACGACTATCTGTGGCGGAAGGGACACCGGCTGTACAGGGACACCAAGAGGAAGCAGGCTGCTTGGAGAGAGAGGGCGGAGAGTCTGGGCTGCACATCGGAGGAGCTCCTCGGCTGGTGGAAGCACATGCACACCTGGTACGGGAAGCTGCACATAAAAAAATCTGGCCAGGCCACAGTTAAGCTGACAGACAGAGAGAACTATGTCATGGCCAAGTGCAGCTTCCTGGAGGGTGAGGTCCGCCACCGAGGAGCACCAGGAGCCCAAATATCTACCATCTCTCTCCGGCAGCCTGCTGGGAGCCAGTACTCTGGTGGCCGAAAGTCAGTCCCTGTCTCCATGAAGGTATCTGTGGAGCGTGCCATGGCGGACAACCCCCTGGCAGGTGTTGAAAGCATGGTGGAGAGCGAGGAGGACTCCCTGGTGTGGTGGGAGAAAGGAGACATCGAGTCCACCACTGCCGAAGCCGCATCCACCCACACCTCCACCTCCACAGTAAGGCAGAGAGCCAGACCGCAGGAGGGGCAGAGCCACAAGGTCCTGGTGGAGATCAGGGACACCATCCACACCAGCATAGGTCTCCTCTCTCAGCTGGTCCCCATCGACTCCTCCTCCTCCAACCGCAAGCCCTTCCTCAATTATGTTAACCAGACCCTCAAGGAGATGGCGGATCCCTAGTACCAGGTGGTGAAGGAGAGGATCACCACGCTGCTTAACAACCCTCCAGACCCAGAGGCACCTGCTCCCACCCAGTCCAGGTCTGCTCCTGAACCCCAGGTGATGTCCCTCCCATACCAAGGCTTCCCACAGCCCCTCACCTACCAGGGCTACAGCTACCCAGAGGTCCAGCAGCACAGACAGCAGCCTTTCCAAATGCAGGCACAGAGTCATTGGGTGACATTGTTGCCACCAGTTCCAATGATGCCACCGATGCCAAGTACGACAATAATGCCACCCACGCCAATGATGCCACCCACGCCAGTCCTCACCCCGCTGCAGACCAGGCAGCACCACTACACTGTTCCTTCCTCCACCACACAGCCAAGCCCGGCCTCAGTACATCTTTCGTCAGTACTGTGGCTGACACCCCATGGAATGGAGGAAGGACCTCTCAGCATCACGGGGCTGAGCCATCTGTCCAACACCTTCCTCAACACACCGTCCCCTGTTGTCCTCTCGGGGCCAGGCACTCCAACAATACCTCAGACCAGCACTGCATCAGCACCCACCTCCACAGCACCTGCACCCTAACACCTTAGACTGGGCACACACCTCCGAGTGACCAAGAGGAGTGCCAGAGACTGGCTGCCTGGATATTTGTGGACTTTATTTGGACACTTTACTTGGTTCATGTTTACTTTTCAGGTTGTTATTAATAAAATTTATCTTTGTTTTACACACTTGCTTCATTAATTTTTTTCTATAAAGTCTGGGTGGAAACTTTTAGAAATGGTATAGCCTTTGCATACTTGTGGGATGGGTTCAGATAACAGTGGGATGGGCAGTGATACCTTTGGGATGGGAAGGGATACCTGTGGGATGGGAAGGGATACCTGTGGGATGGGCAGGGATACCTATGGGATGGGTAATAGATGTGGGATAGATAAACCTCCAGTGCAAGCATAGTAGGACTGTATGGTCCACCCTCCCAAGTACCATTCCTTTGGCCCTTCATTATCAATTACAATGTAAGCATTGATACACACATGTCAACATAAACACAACTCTTTATTAAATGCCTGTTCATTGTAGGCACACCCAACATACATGGGCCAATCTCATCAGTGTGATGAGACAGGCTGAAGGAACCATCCATTAAGCATCTACCATCCTGTCTTGCCACTCCACCGCTCCAGCTGGGGAGTTGCACCAGTGTTTCAGGAGGTTGCGCTACTTCTTTGCCTCATGTGAGGCTCTGTTGGGCCCTTGCACATCCTCACTGTCGATTAGGTTTTGCCCTTGCCTCCATTCCCCAGGCTCCATGTCCCCATTGCCTTGCTGGAGGTCCACGAGCCTGTTCTGCAAGCCTGGGTAGCAGGTGCGCATGAGATTGTCCAGGATGCAACAAGCTTCCACGATGCTGCATGTTGGTGAGAACTACCTGGAACCTGTTGGCCAGGATGCCAAAGGCGTTCTCCACCACCCGCCTTGCCCTGAACAGCCTGTAGTTGAAGATCCTCTCTTCACAGGTGAGATATTTGGAGGTGTAGGGCTTCATGAGGTAGGTTGTGAGGGAGAAGGTGTCATCCCCCACGATGAAGTAGGGCACATCTTGCTTGTCGTTGGGTAGCGGGTCTGGATCTGGGAAGCCCACCATGAGGTTGCCTTCCAGCCCCTCCTTGAGGTGACTGGCATTGTATACCTGGGCATCTGAAGATGAGCCGTTTCCTGAAGCATCGATGTACATGAACTTGTAGTCAGCATCAACCATGGCAAAGAGGACGATGCTGAAGAAGCCCTTGTAGTTGTGATAAGTGGACCCCGACTTGGCTGGAGCTTTGCAGGCCACGTGCTTGCCATCCATGGCTCCAACGGTGTGGGGGAAGTTCCACTTCTGATACCACTGCTCTGCAACTTTCTTCCATGCTTCTTCAGTGGAGTGGTACTGGAGGAGCTCCTCCTTGTATTCTTCAATGATGGCCTGCACCACTTCTCTGACCACAATGCTGATGGTGTTGGGTGGCACCCTCCAGCCGTACTGCATGCTCCTGTAGGTGGTCCCTGAGGGCAGGTGGCACAGAGTGAGTGCCACCTTGAGCCCAGGTTCCAGGCTGGGCAGGAAGTTGGTGTTTGTCTTGGTCAACCTGGGTGTCAGCCGCTGCACAACTTCGTCAAACATGGCTGGAGGCATCCTCATGAAGTTCTGGAACGCCCGAATATCTTTGCTCTTGAGCTCCACCATCAGCTTGTTGTACAGTCCGTCCTCTGCTCTTCTCGTGAATCATCTTTGGACCCAGACTTTTTTCGGGTGCCTCCTTTTCTTCCCGTAGTAGAGTTCACAGAGCCTGTAGATGGTTTCACACTGTTGCAGAAGGATGGTGGCTGCCGAAAGGACTTTGTCACAATCCACGGTGGACATGACTGGATGCTGTGGAAGAGGAAGAGTCAGATGAAGGCTGCAGAGGTCTGCACAGCTTGGCTGCTGTTCTGAAAGTGAGATGCAGGCTAGTTGCTCCCCCTTTTTATAGGCAGTATAGGTGTCCCTTTGCATCCTCTAGGCATCCTGCAGACATCCTTAATATCCGAGATAGGTCCCCTCTGTGAATGTTTTTTCCGTTTTAAACGCTTTGTTTCCATGCTGCATCCGTTCTGCATCCATTCTGCATCTGTTCTGCATCCATTCCGCTTCATCCCTGTGTCCGGGCGGATGCGAGTTGCATGGATGCGAGTTGCGCGGATGCGCAGCGGATGCCAAGTGGATATAGCGGGTGCATAACGGATGCGTAGCGGATGCAGAATGGACAAACTGGATACATTTCCGCGCAAAAGTTTTGGGCAGCCCAAAACCTTCGGAGCGGATGAAACGTCAATAAATGGATGCTGGACGGATAGAGAGGAAGCAAAACGGAGGCAGTGAGTACATTGCGTTTTCGAACGGATGGTAAGGTTTTTTGTCTGTTTTACATCCTCTTTGCATCCGTTGGTTCAGTGTGACATGGGCTTTAGTGCAAGTATTCCGAGCTGTCATCTGCATTCATAAAACTTCCAGATACAAATTAACAGTGCTGAAAGGGACCTTGTAGGTCAGAGGTCTCCAAACTTGGCAATTTTAAGTCTGTCTGCCTGGAGAATTCTGGGAGTTGAAGTCCACAAGTCTTAAAGTTGCCAAGTTTGGGGACCCCCCTTGTAAGTCATCTAGTCCAACCTTCTGCCCAATGGGAAACCCTGCACAATTTCTGACAAATGGCAGTCCAATCTCTTCTTATAAGTCTCAAGTGATGAAGCTCCCACAACTTCCTAAGGCAAGCTATTCCAATGGTTGATTGTTCTTACTGTCAGAAAAGTTCTCCTTATTTCCAGGTTGAACCTCTCCTTGTTCAGTTTCCATCCATTATTCTTTGCCTGGCATTCAGGTGCTTTTGAAAATAGCTTGACCCCTTCCTCTTTGTGGCAGCCCTTCAAATATTGGAACGCTGCTATCATGTGTCCCCTGATCCTTCTCTTCACTAGACTAGCTATGCCCAGTTCCTGTAACTGTTCTTCATATGTTTTAGTCTCCAGTCCCCTAATCATCCTGGTTGCTCTTCTTTGCACTTTTTCTAGAGTCTCAACATCTTTTTATATAAAACTGGATGCAGTACTCTAGGTGTGGTCTTATTAAGACTTTCTAGAGTGGTATTAGTACCTCACTTGATCTTAATTGTATCCCTTTGAATCATCTGAACCAGAAAGAGTTATACATAATCTAGAACAATGTTTGCTGTTGATCAAACTAAAGCTAAATCCCAATTTGATTAAATTACTCCAGCTAACATAGCTAGTAGAGTCAAATCCTAAATGAAGAATAAGTAGTTCCCCAATATGCAAAAATTGTTTAATATGAAATACAGCTCTAAATTAGTACTTTGTCTTGCTTTTTGGTGGAGAGCTGTATTTCATATGAAACAGTTTAAGGAGAGACACTTTGCACAAAGCATCATTAGAACAAAATATATCTTTTAGTTCTGCACTATCTTGCTAATCGTCCTGATTGTACATCATGAGGCTCAGTGGCAAGTGGTTAGAGTGCATTACTGGAGACTACTTCTGATGACTGTTAGCTGCCTGCAATTTGGCAGTTCAAATCCTACCAGGCTCAAGGTTGACTCAGCCTTCCAACCTTCTGAGGTCAGTAAAGTGAGGACCCAAAATTGTTGTGGGCAATAAGCTGACTCTGTAAACCACTTAGAGAAGGCTCTAAAGCACTATGAAACAGTATATAAATCTAAGTACTATTGCTATTACTATAGTTTCTACATTAGTTCTAGTGGATCCATGGCAGTTCTCCATCAGTAGAAGAATAAAAACCTTCAATAAGAAGTGAGTGCTTTGAACTCTCAAAATATATCATAAATTGTATTTGGTAATTAATTCAAACTCAAACATAAAATTCCAGGCATAAATGTGGTATGTATATAACTTGTATAGTATGTATAATCCCTATTGGGCCAAAAAGTGGCAGACGTTTTGCATTTTAAGGTCAAGATGGTCATTGTCAACCTTTTCATTCCCTTTGGAAATTGATTGATCATTGGAAAATGAAAAACTATATTGAATCAAACAAACCCACATCTAGTTCAACTTTCTGTTTCCATAATAGTCACCTTATAGAAACCTTAATTTCTCCAGTATTTTATATTCAGGAGAATATTGTTTCTGATCTTTAAAGAACTGATATTCCAGTCCTTCATGAATTAATTTAATTGTCTTTTGAAGCTACACTAAGTTCACCAATTTGAATAGGTTTCAGAGTTTAATTATGTGCCATATAAACAATACTCTCTTTATCTTTATCTAAATCTTCAAGTTCAGCTTCATTAAGTGAGATGAAGAAAACTGCTCCTTTATATATTTTCTCGAGTTTTCTATAATTTTATATGCCTCTAGCATACATACTTTATTTGATGTTTCCTGAACTAAAAAATTCCCAAGGTTATAACTCATCACCATAGTGTTCTTTCTGAACATTATTTCAGATCATAATCTAAAACCTAATTTAATCCCCTTACCTTTTTGCAAATTATATGCTACTGCTCGAGATTACTATCTGATGCATCCAATTACTATCCCAACTTTAAGCCTGAAAGAACTTAGAAGTGAATTATTTAGAACTGAAAACAAGTGTACTGCATTTGTTGTAGAAAGCAGGATGATGGTTGATCCAAAGCTTGTTGTTAGTACATACTTAGAATTTTATTATTATGAAATGATGCAAAGCAAATCTCTTTTTCCTTTATTTTTGTTTACAACAGGTGTTGTAAACATTAAAAACAGTCACCAAATGTGTGGGGAAATGTATTAGTTGAGTCTCACAAATGATTGACACTCTAAGGCTCACCAAACTGCCTGTTAAGTCCTGACCTTGAAGCTTTAGAGTTGTTCTTATGGGATATTCAGACTGGAAGAGTTGCTGACTCAGAATTTGATGAGTGGTTGTTTCTGAAAATGGGATTTTAAAAAATGAATTCAGGATTTGAAACTTTGGGATGTTTTACCATCAAAAAAAAAAACAAAACTATTTTGGGTTTATAGTGTTATAAGCTGACTTTTAATGTACACATCACATTTGCAATATTCAGTGGGTACTTCTAAAAAATTATCTTAAAATAAATTATACCATAACCTGTGAGACAATAGAGACACTAGAATTCAAGCCTCAAGATGTCGTATTCAAGTGTTGTAGCTTGCAAATTAAATTTGCCACAATAAAATAAATTATTTATTTTGTTAAAAAATGTTTATGGAGGTCCCCATGTTGTGATCAATAAACAAATGCCAGATGTATCACTTCCCCTTTCCTTAGAGAACTTCTCAAAACCTGTCCCTGACATCATTTTTTGGCCATAATGCCATGGAGACCTAACCATAACCTATTTTAATTTTTTGAAGATAGCAAAGCCCACATTTTGGGCAGAGAGGACCTCTGGTTTGAAAGATGGGTCGAAGAGACCATGTACATTAAGACTGAAGAGCCCTCTCTCAACAGAGGGAAAACAACCAACTGTATCTCTTGTTTACAACTCAGTCCTTACAGCAGTTCCAAGAAGATTTCATACATGTTTGCACTATTTGGGTGCCCCAAAGGGCACAGATAAACTTCCACTCTCAGAAAGAGTGTTAAACTCTAGATGGCTGCAAGAAATATGAATCCTTCCATTCTCCTTTCTCCACCGTACGATCAGACCTGAAGAAGCTTCTTGGATAAGAAAAGAAAAGAAACTTTTTCAAGGAAAAAAAGCCCACTTGCCTTAAAAAAAAAAAGCACATTTGGGATTTATTTATTACTTCTAGAATGTATACTATGTTTTATCTTAGTATTTCAATATATATAGAATCAAGGACCAACATATTATGTGGAAAATTGACACACAAGAATAACAAAATCTAGTTTTGGTTATTTTATTAGATATTTATTAAATAAAAGTCCCTTTTTATTTTCAATATCACTCATTATAATTAGGGCACAGGGGGATTTGAAGGGCCATTGTTAGCCTTCCTCTTGATGCATTATCAATATTCTCTCAACCTTCACTATTCCACCAAGGGCTTTAAAAAGAAGAAAAAATAAAACAAAAACAAGTCTTCTGTTTGTTCCTGACCACAACAATTATTTAAGGAGAGATTGAAAAATTTGGAAAGGGAAGTCTTCACTCCCCACTAGATCACCACCATATGATAATTTAAATTTATCTTTTAAAAAGCTGTTTTGCATCAGTGAGATTTATGAATGTTTGTTTCTACCAAGGAAGTGAAAATTGTATTTTTCTTCAACTCAGAAAAAGATTTTATTTTGCATAAGTCTGCATGCGCATGTGTTATCAGAGGAAGGAATTGGGGATAGTGAATATTAGAAAGAACTTTAGATGCAGGCTACCTATTCACATTTTTTTTGTTATGTTGGATGTTTGCCTGCATTATCAATACATGTATTTGAAATCTAGTATTTCAAGCTGAACTACTTTAAAATGGACTGAAGTCACAGAATTTCCCAGCCAGCAATACTGCCAAGGAATTCTAAGAATTGCAGTCCACACACCCTTAATGACCCCTGTTGAGAAAGTTTATAAAATTTACTTTTATATCAGTTGTAAATTGGTGATTATCCTTCAAATATATTTGTGCAGATAGTGGTGAAAGATTGCTATAGAAAGCGGGAATTTGCCTTAACTTGTTCTCCCAAGTTCTGTACTTTCTTTTATGTAATAATTTAGAAAGAGTCAGGGGTGGGATTCAAATTTTTTGACAACTGGTTCTGTGGGCGTGGCTAGGTGGGCATGGTCATGCAACTGGGTGGGCATGGCTTTTTCTTCTTCTTTTTGGGTAGCACCTCCCTCCTGGTTTTTGGGGCCTTCTGGGCTTCAGGGAAGCCTGCTTGGGGGATGTTTTTGCTCCAAGAAGGCTTCCCTGGGGCTCAGGAAGGAAAAAAATGGAGCTGGGGGTGTGCGTACTCCCCATACTCTGTTTTGGGGCCTTTGGGCCTCAGGGAAGCCTCCTTGGGGCATTTTGCACCCAGGAAGCTTCCTGGGGCTCAGGAAGGCAAAAAATGGAGTGTGGGGGTGGTGCTGCTCCCCCTCCTCCATTTTTTGCCTTTTTAGGCCTCAAGGAAACCTCCTGGATGAAACAGTAAGACAGCGAGGGGGATCCTGGCACAGCTGATCATAGGAACAGCTGATCGTCAGGAGGGGGAAAAAAAGAAACTCCTTAAGGAGTGATTGGGAGGGGGAGAATGCAATCAGCAATGTCATGCATGTGCAATAAGGACTGACTGGGCGGGGAGGGGAGGAGGCACTGGAGAGGGGTGGGCTAGCCAGGGGCACGATTTGCCAGTTCTCCAAATTGCACAGAATCATAACACCCTGGTTCTATAGATCTGGTCTGAACTGGTAGAATCCCACCCCAGATTTTATCAGGTCAATCAAATATATATTTAACAATTATAATAATTAATTCTGCACCAGAATAATCTGTAGGCCAATTACAAACAGTTAAATATTATGGAGAGAGAGAGAGAGACAGAGACAGAGAGAGACAGAGACCGCTGTTCAAGTTACTATGGACATACTTTTGTAAGGAAATTCTTCTAACCCCCCAACACCAGAGTGGTAAAAGAGGAAGTAAGGAAGAAGATGCTCTAAAATGTTTAGCTGTGTTACAATGCACTATATCAGATGGAATGACTGAGAAAGGGTGAAATGTGTGTTTATATAAATGTTTATATATTTTCATTGAATTGAAAGATTCATTTACATCGAGTCTGAGAAAATATACCGGGAGTTTAGTGTAAATGATCAAATCTTTTGAGATTTTCCTCTCTCAGTCTTGCTGCAAAACAAAACAGAAGCAGAAACAGATGGCAGATATTTTGATGTCTTCATTTCATATGACTACCTGGGGAAGAGGGGCTCTCTCTGCTGCTCCATTATGTGCACGTGTAATACCTTCTATTAAAATTATCACAGAGTAGCCTGTCTCCTGGCACATGGCAAATTGGATATAAAGTTTTTTCAGCAGGAAAAGTTACTTTAAATTCTTTTTCTAATCAATGTCTCATTTAGTTTACGTGTCTTTCTTATATGACAATCACAAGAAAGTTTTACAGGAAGAGAAGCCGCAGTTTTGCACAGGTGATGGCATTGGTTTCTAATTATCTCAGCAGGGGTTAGATCTATGAACTACAATGATCTGCCAATATTTCTTCTCCACCTTTCTTCAGACAAGCTAAGGATAAAATTTGAAAGTTCAGTGACTATTTTTGTTCTAAGTACATATCTTTCCAACTTGAAATTGTGCCTGCACATTGCTAGCCCTTTTGAGTACATTTGATTTCAATACATTTGAATTATGTCCTCTGGTGCAAAGGAGTCTTCCAGTATGTAAGATTTTTTTCTCCCTACCTTCTCCATTTATTTTCCAAATAACCTGCTAAAACTGCACCATGTTATTGGGACATTTTTCCATAATATATATTTGGAGATAGTAGGAAGAGGAATAAGAGCAGAGGTGGTATTCAGCAGGTTCTGACAAGTTCTGGAGAACTGGTAGTGTAAATTTTGAGTGTTTGGAGAACTGGCAAATACCACACTAACTGGCCCCACTGCCATCTATTATCTGCTTCCCAAGTCCCATCTATTTGGAGTCCCAGCTGATCGGCTGGGTCTTCTTTTGTTGCCCTGCACAGGACAACAGAGATGGAAATCAGGTTTTATTCTAAGTAAAAAGATGACAGCAAGTATTGGCTCAAAAACTTAGTCTTATCCCCAGGTGGCTGAACATTCTCTCTTGGATATAAGATTCCTCACTCTCAATCCTCTCTCTTCTCCCACCATGCAAAGATTCCTAGATATTGCAGTAAACACATTGTATGAAGCTGATTTCCCCCCTCATCTTTTAAAATTCTAAAATAGAAAATAAAATCCAACTTCATTGCACTTAACATTTTTGCTCGCCCTTTGAAACGATAGTTAAGTTCCCATGGGTAAATATGTATATCCAGGTTGTGTTACAGGCCTTGGAAATTGCAATAAAAATCTGTGCAGCTGCAGAACATAATTTAGAGTTACAGATGATGTATTTTGTAAGCCCTGAAAATATTGAGCTAGTATAAAAATATGACTTGTGCTATTGCTCCTTAAATACAATATCCACTCAAGCCTTAAATCTTGACATAGTGGATGATTATTATTTAAAGCTGCTGTAAAACTAGCAATTTACATTTTGACCTCTTAATTCACCTTAAAACATACAATTATACTGTATATTACAGAGCAGACAAGCCTTTAACAAGCAATAAAATAGCTTGCACTTTTTTTTTCTTTCAGAAGCATAATTAGCAGAACTGCTAATGCACAGTAGTAATGCTAGAATTCTGTTTGATGTATAAATCATATGGCTGTATTCATTAAGTTGCTTTCAATAAGCATTGAGTGATCTCGATTTAAGGCAGATATTTTCAAACTTTGTGATACCTTGTGACCCTCACAAAATTATAATCTGAATTTGTGCAATTCCCCCGTGAATAAAGGTAATGATTTCTTTCAGGTTGGGACTAAGAAATAAAAGTATCATTTACTCTTAGGAGCTGAATATTAATTTATAATTCAAATATGGACTATAATAGACACATACAATAGACACATTTTATAAATTAAAACCATTTCATGAAAATAAGAATAAAATTAATTTTAAAACCACAAATGTTTTCTTTTTTACAAAGTCCTAACTATTATATTATAGTCAGTCTTGAGTTGAGCAGCTGAGTTCCCAATGATCTGCTATGTACCATCATTTCTCAAAACTATAGATTTTATAGACTGATTTCCTGTCACCACTGCTTCCAGCAAAAGAAAAAAATATTTCATTCCCTCCCAGGGCATCAAATAATAATAATGACAAAGAATATGCTACTGTGTACTTTTACTTTCATAATACTGATATGTGCATAAGCAATATGCACACTTTAAGCTATTATATTAGCAGTTTACTAATGAAACAATTTTCATCCTCTACCTTTTTAATGTACTCACTCTGATTATTTCTTGTAGCTGATTGCTGACTGCTACCTTCATGAGTGAGTCTTCAATCCTCTTTTCTTCTCTCACTCTTGTCCTAGCATCTTTCTCCTCTTGAGCTAGATCTCCAAGCTACTTCTCAGCTTCTTGTTATGGGTGAAGCTTCCAACATTTCACACCACATTGATTCAATTATCAATAATGGCTCTGGTTATTGTTGCATCAAATCTTAGACCTTCTCTCCTTCATCTTTTGCTCACATTTTTTTCTTTACCCTGCTATTTTTAAATATTATTTCTTCTTTCTCTCTCCTGCCCTTTTATCCTTTCTATTCATCTTCCCATTGTCTATTCTTTCAGCCTGTGTTTGGTCAAAACTATAATATTGAGATACCATGCCTTGAAGAAAAAAAATCCTATCATATAAGAATTCTATATTCTCAAAATCTGTACCCCAATTTTCTTCCCCCCTCCCTGCAACTTAAAGATTTGGTTTCTTTTATTCTATAATCTACCTCTTTAGGATACATCTCTTTCTCCTTTCATAGGAAATTCCATGTTACATGTATATTGTTTACTTACCATGAACATTTTAAGTTTTATCTGTAAGCAATTGATTGGATCTGGATACAAATAATACATAATCAATCAATCAATCAATAATAAATGAATGAATATTTGGACTTCTGGTTTAAGCTTCTTTGGCAACAGATTGAAATCTGTGATCGTGCGCAGTTTTGATCTGTGATCACTGCTGGAACGCCCAGCGTGAAGCTGGCTAGTTTTGGGGGTAAGCCATCCTGTAGCGGTTTTGAAGAGGGGGGAGACTGCCAGCAGGGTTGAGAAGAGTCACATCTCACCTCCCCAGCTGGCCATTACTCTCTTTCCTGAAGACAGTTGCAGCGGTGGTCAGAAATGGTCACCTCAAAGAACTCAACTGGAAAAGAATGTGCAGGAGGAAGATAAGAAGAGAAAGTTTTGGCTGACAGGGTCGAACTGAAAAAGCAACAATATAAAGTACCCTGGAATTTGAATTATAAAGAACAACATTGTTCCCAAAGCAGACTTTGAAGTGGTGAATGAAAGAGGGAAGGGAAAGGATTTTTTTTTCTTCCCTATATTGACAACTAAGAGATTTAAGCAAGTAACCAGCAAAAATCCACTTTGACATTAACAGGTATTTAAGCTGAAAATAAAAAGTCAAAGGTTTTTGTACAAAATGTAAAGATTTCTGGATTCTCAAAAACTTTTAAAAGAAGGGGAAAAATCAAAAGGGTGGGATCTGGAAAAATGGAGGAGACCACCTGGAAGTGAAAGGAATTAACAGTGAAACTTTAACAAGATTCCTAAAAGATACATTTTAATTGAAACTTTGTAACAAGAGAAGACAACACCAGGAAGAGAAAGTGAAAAAAAGAAGCAAGAAGAAACAGCTTTGGATTATTTGGATTACTTGGTGATTTTGGGATTTTTGACTATTGGATCTAAAGGACTAAAATTAATTGGGTGGATTACAGAAGAGGGAATCAGAATTAGAGAGAGAAGGGGTCAAAAAGGGAAGGGAGAAGAAGAGGGGGAAGAGGGAAAGGAAAAGAAATTATAAAGGACAGAAACAGGACATAGAGAAACAGGGAAAACATACAGGGATTACGGGTATAAGTCTATTTAGAAGACACAGAGATAATGGGTGAAAACTTAATTGAAAGGGGGATTCTGCAAAGGGACATAAGATAGTATTGTTATATAAGAAATAGAAATGAACTTTGAAAATATGAAACAAGTGTGATTAAAATGATAGATAAAATACTCATTGTAATGTAATGGAATGTTCAGTAAATAAATGAAATAAAGAGAATGAGAGAATGAAATTAGAAAAGGAAGGGAACATTTTAATTATTATAAATGTGTTATAAAAATTTAAGTGAAGAGGAATATGAAAGAAACATGAAAAAAATATGGAAATATTATAAATGTTCCTAGAAGTATGATATTGAAAGGAATATTTCCTGTTGAATATTTCCTATTGAAAAGGAATGTTAAAGATGTCAAAGATTATAACTAACATTAATGATAGAGCTGAATTGGAATAGAATAAGTAGTTTATTTATTATTGTTTTATATATATATATATTATCTTTAAGAACTTAGTGCATATTTTAAGAATGTACCAAGCAGAATTCGACTGGAAGTTATGTGTTATATTGAATGTGATAATTCTAAAAGCATAAATTGAAGTTTAAATAAAGGTTGAATTGATAAAAATTAAAAGATACAAAGGTGTCATATTTCAATTAGTAACTACAGGGAAAAAATTTTTAATGAGAAAAGAAAATATGAAATTGAAACAGGACAGACAAAAGTATAAATATAATGATGAGAAAGATATTGAAACTTAGAAATATATATATATATATACTTGAATCTAGGAAGGAATGAGATACTTAAAAGTAAGATTGAGAAAACTAAAGGAAGGGAAAATTATTGAGAATATGTTAAAATAGCAATAAGATATGGAATAGAACACAAAGATGAATATGTAATTGAATTTGTGTCTGTATGGAGAAGTGATAACCCAGGACCATGCTATTCTCAAAAAAAGAAATTTTACTTGTATTATGTTTTGTGAAAACCAAAATAAATTTTTATAAAAAAATAATAATAAATGAATATTTTAGTAAAAAGTAAAGTGGAGTATTTTAGTATATTCCTGAAAACTGGGTTTGATTTTGAAAACAGCCATTCTCATATGAAAATCAGGAAAAGAACAACATAGGGATATTTTCTTGCTTTAATTTAGCTTTTATTAAAATGCTCTTAAAATGCTGCATCTTGCAAAACACTTGCAAGCTGTAAGTTGTTCTTGGTAGTGTCTATCCCAACACATTTTCATAGAGACAATTATAAAGTTGGATGGAAGAGTAATGTTAGTTAGTCAATGTCAGTGGTCCCCAACCTTTTTTGTACCAGGGACCAGTTTCACGCAGAAACACTTTTTCAAGGACTGGCAAAATCAATTCTTCCCCAATAGTAAAGGGCTTATTTACTATTTCTTCACTAAAAACATATTTTTATATATATTTTAATCACGATTATTTATTCTTTGTAGCCCAGTACAAAATGATCCACAGACCGTTACAGGTCCGGGGCCCAGTGGTTGGGGACCCCTGGTCTATGTCATAAAGTAAAACACCTGAGGGCAGGACAAGAAGCAATGAGTGGAATCTAATCAAGGAGAGAAGCAACTTAGAACTAAGGAGAAATTTCCTGACAGAACAATTAATCAGTGGAACAACTTGTTTCCAGAAGTTGTGAATGTTCCAACCCTGGAAGTTTTAAAAAGATGTTGGATAACCATTTGTCAGAAGTGGTGTAGCGAAGTGGCCTAAGCAGGGGATTGTGCTAGAAGACCTCCAAGGTCCCTTCCAACTTCTATTCTATTCTATTCTATTCTATTCTATTCTATTCTATTCTATTCTATTCTATTCTATTCTAT
>BLBF01000005.1:65126936-65177322 GCA_015471245.1 Laticauda colubrina | reverse complement strand
ATTCTATTCTATTCTATTCTATTCTATTCTATTCTATTCTATTCTATCTTATCCTATCCTATCCTATCCTATCCTATCCTATCCTATCCTATCCTATGTTCTGTTCTATTCTATTCTATTCTATTCTATTCTATTCTATTCTATTCTACTCTCAGTGTCTGATAACACCAGTGTCTGGTAACAACTTTAAGACTGATTAAACTTAAAGGTGTAACCAGACTCTGGATATACTTTATGGAATAGACTTGTCTCTTTCTTCCAGCTTTATAATGATTAGGCTTTAAGTTTTGGTCACGTATCTTAAGGCCCTGTCACACTGCAAAAACGGATGCAAAGAGGAAGCAAAACGGAAAAAAAGCCTTGCCATCCGTTCTAAAACGCGATGTACTCACTGCCTCCGTTTTGCTTCCTCTCAATCCGTCCAGCATCCGTTTATGGATGTTTCATCCGCTCCAAAAGTTTTAGGCTGCCTAAAACTTTTGCGCGGAAAATGTATCCAATTCGTCCGTTCTGCATCCGCTACGCATCTGCTATGCATCCATTCTGCATCCGTTACGCATCCGCTATATCCACTAGGCATCCGCTGCACATCCGCACAACTCCATCCGCTCCAGCAGTAAACGGATACAGGGAGGAAGCAGAACGGATGCGGAACGGATGCAGAATGGATGCAGAACGGAAACAAAGCGTTTAAAACGGAAAAAACGTTCTCAGAGGGGACCTATCTCGGATATAAAGGATGCCTAGAGGATGCCTAGAGGATGCCTAGAGGATGCCTAGAGGATGCCTAGAG
Organism: Laticauda colubrina; assembly: GCA_015471245.1. Classification (NCBI taxonomy): domain Eukaryota; kingdom Metazoa; phylum Chordata; class Lepidosauria; order Squamata; family Elapidae; genus Laticauda; species Laticauda colubrina. Next base: position 65,176,529 of record BLBF01000005.1, on the reverse strand, counting down.
GATGCAAAGGGACACCTATACTGCCCATAAAAAGGGGGAGCAACTCGCCTGCATCTCACTTTCAGACCAGCAGCCCAGCAGTGCAGACCTCTGCAGCCTTCATCTGCCTCTTCCTCTTCCTCTTCCACAGCATCCAGTCATCTCCAGCATGGATTGCGACAAAATCCTTTTGGCAGCCAACATCCTTCTGCATCACTGCAAAACCATCAACAGCCTCTGTGAACTCTACTACAGCAAGAAAAAGAGGCACCCAAAAAAAGTCTGGGTCCAAAGATGGTTAGCCAGAAGAGCACAATACCAACTTTACGACAAGCTGATGGTGGAGCTCAGGAGCGAAGACACTCAGGTGTTCCAGAACTTCATGAATATGCCTCCAGCCATGTTTGACGAACTTCTGCAGTGCCTGACACCCAGGCTGAGCAGGACAAAAACCAACTTCCCGCCCAGCCTGGAACCTGGGCTCAGGATGGCACTCACTCTGCGCCACCTGGCCTCAGGGACCCCCTACAGGAGCATGCAGTATGGCTGGAGGGTGCCACCTAGCACCATCAGCTTTGTGGTCAGAGAAGTGGTATGGGCCATCCTCGAAGAATACAAGGAGGAGCTCCTCCAGTGCCCCACCACTGAAGAAGGATGGAAGAAAGTTGCAGAGCAGTGGTATCAGAAGTGGAACTTACCCCACACCGTTGGAGCCATCGATGGCTAGCACGTGGCCTGCAAGGTTCCAGCCAACTCGGGGTCCGCTTATTTCAACTACAAGGGCTTCTTCAGCATCATCCTCTTCGCCATAGTCGATGCTGACTACAAGTTCATGTACATCGATGTTTCAGGCAACGGCTCATCTTCCAATGCCCAGGTATACAACAACAGTCACCTCAAGGAGGGGCTGGAAAGCAACCTCTTGGTGGGCTTCCCAGATCCAGAACCCCTGCCCAATGACACGCAAGATGTGCCCTACTTCATTGTGGGGGATGACGCCTTCTCCCTCTCAACCTACCTCATGAAGCCCTACACCTACAAATACCTCACCCGTGAAGAGAGGATCTTCAACTACAGGCTGTCCAGGGCAAGGCGGGTGGTGGAGAACGCCTTTGGCATCCTGGCCGATAGGTTCCAGGTACTTCTCAACACCATGCAGCATCGCCCACAGAGCATGAGGAGGATCATGGAAGTTTGCTGAATCCTGCACAATCTCATGTGCACCCGCTATCCAGTCTTGCAGAACAGGCTCGTGGACCTCCAGCAAGGCAATGGGGACATGGAGCCTGGGGAATGGAGGCAAGGGCGAAACCTGATCGACACTGAGGATGTGCAAGGGCCCAACAGAGCCTCACGTGAGGTGAAGAAGAAGCGCAACCTTCTGAAAGACTGGTGCAACTCTCCAGCTGGAGCGGTGGAGTGGCAAGACAGGATGGTAGATGCTTAATGGATGCTTCCTTCAGCCTGTCTCATCACACGGATGAGTTTGGGCCATGTATGTTTGGTTGGCCTACAATGAACAGGGCATTTAATAAAGAGTTGTGTTTATGTTGACATGTGTGGATCAATGCTTACATTGTAATTGATAAGGGCCATAGGGGTGGCAGCTGGGAGGGTGGACCATACAGTCCCACTATGCTTGCACTGGAGATTTATCTATCCCACAGCTATCTTAACCCATCCCAAAGGTATCCCTGCCCATCCCATAGCTATCTTAATCCAAAGGTATCCCTGCCCATCCCATAGCTATCTTAACCCATCCCAAAGGTATCCCTGCCCATCCCACAGCTATCTTAACCCAAAGGTATCCCTGCCCATCCCATAGCTATCTTAACCCATCCCAAAGGTATCCCTGCCCATCCCACAGCTATCTTAACCCATCCCAAAGGTATCCCTGCCCATCCCACAGCTATATCAACCCATCCCACAAGCATGCAAAGGCTAAACCATTTCTAAAAGTTTCCACCCAGACTTTTTAGAAAAAAAATAATGAAGCAAGCGTGTGAAACAAAGATAAACTTTATTAATAACAACCTGAAAAGTAAACATGAACCAAGTAAAGTGTCCAAATAAAGTCCACAAATATCCAGGCAGCCAGTCTCTGCTACTCCGCTTGGTCACTCGGAGGTGTGTGCCCAGTCTAATTTTTAGGGTGCAGGTGCTCTGGAGGTGGGTGCTGCTGCTGTGCTGGTCTGAAGTATTGTTGGAGTGCCTGGCCCCGAGAGAACAGGGGACGGTGTGTTGAGGAAGGTGTCGGACAGATGGCTCAGCCCCGTGATGATGAGAGGTCCTTCCTCCATGCCATGGGGTGTCAGCCCCAGTACTGATGAGAGATGTACTGAGGCCAGGCTTGGCTGTGGGATGGAGGAAGGAGTAGTGTAGTGGGACTGCCTGCTGTGCAGCAAGCTGAGGAGTGGCGTGGCTGGCATCGATGTCGTCAGTGGCATCGTTGGCGTGGGTGGCATCGGTGGCATCAGTGGAACAGCTGGCAACGGTGCTGCCCGATGACTCTGTGCCTGGCCTGGGAAGGGCTGCTACCTGTTCTGCCGGACCTCCGGGTAGCTGTAGCCCTGATAGGTGAGGAGCTGTTGGAAGCCTTGGTATGGGAGGGACATCACCTGGGGTGGAGGAGCAGACCTGGACTGGGTGGGAGCAGGTGCCTCTGGGTCTGGAGGGTTGTTAAGCAGCATGCAGATCCTCTCCTTCACCAGCTGGTACTGGGGATCTGGAATCTCCTTCAGGGTCTGGTTTAAATAATTGAGGAAGGGCTTGCGGTTGGAGCAGGAGGAGTCGATGGGGACTAGCTGAGAGAGGAGACCTATGCTGGTGCGGATGGTGTCCCTGATCTCCACCAGGACCTTGTGGCTCTCACCCTCCTGCGGTCTGGCTCTCTGCCTTCCTGTGGAGGTGGTGGTGTGGGTGGATGGGACTCTGGCAGCGGTGGACTCGATGTTACCTTTCTCCCACCGCACCAGGGAGTCCTCCTCGCTCTCCACCAAGCTTTCAACACCTGCCTGGGGGTTCTCCGCCATGGCACGCTCCACCGAAATCTGCCTGGAGACAGGGATTGACTCTCGGCCGGAAGAGGACTGGGTCGCAGCAGGCTGCCTGAGAGTGAGGGTAGACAGATGGGCTCCTGGTGCTGCTCGGTGGCGGATCTCACCCTCCAGGAAGCTGCACCTGGCCATGATGTAGTTCTCTCTGTCCATCACCTTGACGGCGGCCTGGCCAGATTTTTTGCGGTGCAGCTTCCCGTACCAGGTGTGCATATGTTTTCACCAGCCGAGTAGCACCTCTGAACTGTAGCCCAGACTCTCTGCCCTCTCTCTCCAAGCAGCCTGCTTACGCTTGGTGTCCCTGTACAGCCGGTGTCCCTTCCACCACAGATAGTCGTTCTCTCTCAGCCACTCCAGCACCTCATCCTCGTGTGCCTCCTCAATAAAGTACTGCCTCCTCTCCCGTTGATGCGAACGACTCTTCCTCCCTCTGGCAGGGCCATATGGGCCCTCATCAGAGGGACTTCGAGGCTGTAGGGGCTGCTCCTCCACACCAACAGCAGCAGCAGCAGAATCATCATCATCAGAAACATCACCAGCCCGGATCATAATCAGCATCATCATCATCAGCAGCAGCAGCAGCAGAATCACCAGCAGGATTAGAATCAGAATCAGAATCAGAATCATCATCATCATCAGCAGCAGCAGCAGCAGCAGCAGCAGCAGCAAGACCAGGATGAGCAGCAGCAGAGTAAGCACCAGCAGCAGGACCAGCAAGACCAGGAGCACGAGCAGAACGAGCAGGACCAGCAAGACCAGGAGCACGAGCAGAACGAGCAGGACCAGCAAGACCAGGAACACGAGCAGAACGAGCAGGACCAGCAAGACCAGGAGCACGAGCAGAACGAGCAGGACCAGCAGGACCAGGAGCAGCTTCAGCAGAGTGCACAGTAGCAGAAGCACCACCGCCAGGAGCAGCTACAGCAGAAGCTCCAGCAAGAGAAGAGTGAGCCCAAGCAGCAGAAGCCCCAGCAGAAGCAGAGTCACGGACATGGGGCGGGAGGGTGGCCCTGTCCCTCTTGCCAGGGATGGTGGCAGGTTGCTGAGCCTTTCGCTTCTTCCCCATGATTGTGGGGTTGCTGGCTGGCAGGAAGGCTGGCAGGAAGGCTTGCAGGCACCAAGGCTGGAAGGAAGCCTGGCACCAAGGCTGGCACCAAGGCTGGCAGGAAGCCTGGCAGGAAGCCTGGCAGGAAGCCTGGCAGGAAAGCAGGCACCAAGGCTGGCAGGCAGACTGGCTGGCAGGGAGGCTGGAAGGCAGGCTGGCAGCAATGCTGGCAGGGAGGCTGGAAGGCAGGCTGGCAGGGAGGCTGGAAGGCAGGCTGGAAGGCAGGCTTGCAGCAAGGCTGGCAGGGAGGCTGGAATGCAGGCTGCCAGCAAGGCTGGAATGCAGGCTGGCAAGGAGGCTGCCCAGGAAGCTGGGAGGCAGGCTTGGAGGCAGGCATGCAGGCAGGGCAGGCAAGGAACTTGAAGTGTCCAGCAGCAGGTCTTCCCTCAGAATGCTGGCCACGTGCAAGCTGCTCCCTTTATATCCGGGGGGCTTGCGCAATGCATCCCCCCTGCATGCGCAATTAACGCGCGACATCCGTTCCGCTTCCACTGTGCATCCGCTAGGCTTCCGCTGTGCATCCGCTTCATCCGCTGTTCATCCACTGTGCATCCGTTTTTTCCGTTCTGCGTCTGCTCTCCTGAGACCCCCCCGAAGCCCTGCGAACGCGCTATCCATTCTGCATCCGCTGGGCTTCCATTCCGCATCCGCTTTGCATCCTCCCTGCGTCCTCCCCGTGTCCGTTTCATCCGCTCCAATTATGCAAATTTTCACCCTTTTTGAGCGCGGATACAACGGAAGGAACATTTTTCCCTTCCGTTGTGTCCTCTTTGCATCCGTTGGGCAGTGTGACACGGCCTTACCCTAGCAAGGCTGATAGACCTTGAAAGTATAATTAGATTCTGTGGCCACTGAGACTACCAAAATAGTTACAACAATCCTTGACTTCTTTTATTTTTTCCTTGTAATTTCTTCTGTTATGATGGACATAGTTTGGGACAGAAGCCCTGCAGGCATGATTACTCTTCTTGGCAAGGCAAACCCAGTATTAACCTAATATAAACACTTGGAGTACTCTGAAACTTTCACATTGCTTTAGATTCAGCATAATTTTGCTTCAAACTTTTAAATCTGCTCAGAGAGAAATACAGAACAAGGAAGATATGTTCCTGTGACCTTTCATCTATTTTTTTCACATCCCACCCTTGAGAAACATGGGTTTAAGACATGATTAACCCTACATATTGGCATATGTGTGTCATTATAAGCACTCATATATGTACTCAAATATTGCATACCATGATAAATTGTAGTGGCATTCAAGTTTTTTTTAAATAGCTGTCTAGATAGATGGCATTTATTGAAATAATATCTTCAATTGTTTAAAGTGTATGCATGTAAAATCAATATAAAACCAATAGTATTTATCATCACATAAACCTTTGATTTTCTAGTTCTTGCAAATTCTCTGTGTCATAACCTTTGGAGTATAGTGCAATATACAAGAGATGTTTGGCAATAATAGTCATATAACATCCTGGAGTATAAACCTAAACATTTCCAAGAATGAATTTTCAGCTAAGCTTAAGATAAATATATGTGTAATATATCAAGTAACTTTCGATAGTTTATCAAGTTCAAGTTCTCTCATCCTCCCTACTTTCTACAAAATGACTAAGTTCTTTTTTTTTTAAATTTTCCATCTTCATTTTCCTCCTCTAATACTTTACTTATATGTTTTCTAATAGTTTTATCTACAAAATTTTCATGCTATTTCCAATTGTTTTGGCTCTCAAAGGCAATAAAGTCTTAATTATTATTATTTTCCTGTCTAGTTGCAGTTGAATTCAATCCTGGATTCTCATGCAAACTGCTTTTCCATCTAAATATTAAATACCAGGAATGAACCCTTGGCTTTTCCATGCAAAATATATTCTAAATATTTTTTTTAAAAAAAAATCATTCTTTTTCAGGCTGTATCCTAAACATTAATCACATCCAGTTTTGTTCACCACATTATAAAAAGATGTTGAGACTCTAGAAAAAGTACAAGGAAGAGCAACCGGGATAATTAGGGGACTGGCGATTAAAACATGCAAAGAACGATTGCAGGAACTGGGCTAGTCTAGTCAAGAGAAGGGCCAGGGGAGACATCTAAAACACCTGTAGGCCAGACAAAGAATAATGGATGAAAACTGAATAAGGAGAGATTTAACCTGGAAATAAGGAGAAACTTTCGGACAGTGAGAACACTCAACCAATGGAACAGCTTGCTCTCAAAAGTTGTGGGAGCTCCATCACTTGAGACTTTCAAGAAGAGATTGGACTGCGATTTGTCAGAAATATTGTTGTGTCTCCTGCTTGGGTGGGGGTTTGGACTAGATGACCTAAAAGATCCCTTCCAACTCTGTTGGAAACTGTTACACCTCTGCATTATTTCCAGAAGAACCATGCCCAATACTGGCAATGTATGATATGATTGCAACCTTAGCATTAAGTAAAAATGAAAAATAAGTTTATATTGAAGTGAGATAATATAAAATAAGAAATACAAGTCTATTTGTTTTGCAGAAGTTTATTGCATGAAGGAAACATAAGGAAGGTACAATATTTTATGCATATAAGGGAATAGCTCTCATAAATTTTCCCAATATCATTACATAATTTAGATTGGTTTCTTCAACATCATGTCACTTGCAGCAAGTGATCTTTTTCTTGTGTTTTTAATTTCATTTTTAAAATACACAAAAAGCAATGAACAAAACAATGAACAAAAACATATCCAACAAATAATCTAATTAACCATTAAGATACCACCAAAACAAACAAAAGAAAAATAAAAGGGAAGCAGAAAGCCCTGCAATCTAACATATTAAATAGATGCAGCTCATCTGAATTTATTATACCCATATATCTGTCATAACAATACATCAAATTGCATGTAAATATTTGTCTTATCAAATACAATGCTATGAAATTTATGCCAACCACACTGTATTATTTTTCAACTGGCAGAAAAAAGAGTCTTTTCTAAAATGTATAAGTTATACTTTCTTGAAGCAATGCTTTATATCTGGAATAACACTACTCTTCCTATCTCTCGGTGTAATTCTCTTGATTATTTTCTATGTCTGAAGTGATCAAAGTTCCTCTAAGACAGAAAATCCCACAATTCTGAAATATAATTCAAAATAACATTCACATCTTTAATGTACATGAAAACATTACCACTAAATTTCCTTTTATATTGTAACACTATAGAGGTTATACCCTCACTGAACTGCATAGCTGCTTACTTAGCATTATTCTTGACTCATAGATAAACAGGATCAAACTCTGAGCTAGCAAATCTTCCTAAATCTGACAAGACCTACATCCGAAAGGAGGATTTGAAATCTAGATCAGTTATGCTCTGGTTTTGATGATTTATTTAAAGATAATGATAATGCACTTATTTGTGCCTTCTTGTATTTAGAAAAAAAGGAAGAGTCACACTGTTGCAATAACATGGAAGGATAATTTATCAGGACAGAGGCATATAATTGAAATCATGTGAAGTATTAGTACAGCTTTATAAATCCTTAGGAAGACCAAACCTAGAAGACTGCAGCCAGTTTTAATCACCACATTGCAAAAAAGATGTTGAGATTTTAGAAAAAGTGCAAAGAAGAGCAACTCACATGATTGAGGTCTGGAGACAAAAACATATGAAAAACGGTTGCAGGAATTGGGTATGTTTTTTTTGATAGAAAAGAAAGACTGGGGATGACAAGATAGCAGTATTTCAGTATTTGAGGAACTGCCACAAAGAACATTAAAAGGCAAGACAAGAAACAATAGGCACAAACTAATCAAGGAGAGAAGCAACCTGGAATTAATGAAAAACTTCCTAACAGTGAGGACAATTAACAAGTGGAACAGCCTGCCTTCACCTTGTAAGTGCTTCATCACTGCAGTTTTTTTTCTTTTTCTTTTTAAAGACTGGATAGCCAACTGTCTGAAATGGTATAGGGTCTCCTGCTTGAGCAGGGGTTGAACTAGAAGACCACCTTCCAGCTCTATTCCTATTGATTGAGGGTAGCAGAATTATTTTACACTGGCAAGAAGAAATTGTGCGAAAGGAAAAAAAAGGTAATTTTTTTCTGACTATGGCTTCAGTAGGAATGAATACATATTATGATAACCTAATTATAAGCTAGAGTTTTAGAGAGCACGGCCTTTTCTACCATTAATAAGCAGTCACTCTTATCAGGTTATTATTGTTCCATCCAGAAAGAAGCGCTTGAGACCGGGTTCCAAACAACAACAATTTATTAAACTCGCAAGCTAAATGTATACAGAACAACAGCCCAAGCCGCAGCAGCCCTTTTTATATCGGCTTGCCTGCGGCTTGTGACCAATGACACTTTTTTGACAGTTCCTGCCATTTGGCGGGCTTTCCGGATTGGTTCTTAATTAACCATTCTGCGAGTGGCCTATTTGGCCAATCAGAAAGAGGAACTTGGAACCGACCAAGTTCCATACAGAACACCCCTCCCCCTTTAGTTCAGTCCAACGTGCATTAGGTAATCACACAGGGAGGTGGGGCTTTTTCTAGTCCTGGTTGACCTGCACAGCTCAGTCGCTGCGTGGTCTTCAAGTGGTTCGGACGGGATCGCTGTTTCTCTGGTCCTTGTCCATGGAACCTCCTGGAAGGGTGAGTCAGCCGTGCCGCTCCTGCCTGAGTCTCTTGGGCTGGTTGAGATGGCTCCGCCGCTCCCTCCTGGTTTGACTGGGTTGGTCGAGCTGGCCTGGCTGCCTCCTTCCATGAAGGCCTTGCTTCGCTCTCCTGCTCCCAGATTTCTTTCTTGGGGTTCATCTAACCATGAGTGCTCTTTTTGTTTAGTTAAATTGTCTTTTTGTAGTGTTTGTTGTCTTGTTACAAGAGGTTCGTCTCTCCCTTTTTTATTTATTTGTATTTCCCCCCCCCCCCTTCCTTGGTTGTTTTTAGGTCTATATTTATTTTTGACTCTATAGTGTTTTTCTGTTCGAGGTGGCAGGAACGAAGTTGGTCTATGTGCCACTTCCATTCCCTACCATTGTCTAAGAGTAGATGGTAGGACCGGGGGCTTGTAATTTGGGTGATGGTGGCGGGAAGCCACAATGGATCCTCGGTGAGATTTTTTGCATATACCAGGTTGACTATTTCGAACATACAGTATTTGCTGGAGGAATCGGGGGGATTGTCCCAGGTGTAAGTGGGGTGCAATCTGTCCAGGTAGGAACGTAGTTTCCTACCCATTAGGAGTTCAGCTGGGCTTTTGTTGGTTGTGCTGCTAGGGGTAATATGCTGCAAAGTTAGCAGTCGGTTTAGTTTGTATTGTACGTCCCCCTTGTCCATCCTTTCTAGGCCCTCTTTAGTGTACCGGACCATGTGTTCAGCCCTGCCGTTCACAGCCAGATGGGCCGGCGCAGTCAAGGCATGTCGGATACCCTGGGCAGCCAGATATTGTTCAAATTGCAAAGCTGTAAATTGGGGCCCATTATCTGAAACCAGTACATCTGGTAGCTCATGTGTTGCAAAGAGTTTGTCTAGCTGTTTCATTACAGCTTCGGTGATTGTGGAAGCCATGAGGATGACTTCCAACCAGTTCGAGTTTGCATCCACAACCATCAGAAATGTGTTTCCCTTTGTTGGCCCTGCAAAGTCAATATGTACTCTAGACCATGGACCCGGGGAGTTTCCCATTCTCTTACTGGTGCCTATGGGGGGTTAGGCCTCGATTTTTGACAGGCATGGCAGGTTGCAACCCAGCGTTCAATGTCTTTATCCAGCCCTGGCCACTAGACGTAACTCCTGGCCAGGGCTTTCATTTTGACTATGCCCGGGTGCCCCTCATGCAACATGCCCAGAACGTCTTCCTGGAGACTGTTCAGAATCACCACCCTGTCACCTCATAGAATGCACCCCTTTTCTATGGACAGTTTGGTCTGTCTGGTACAAAATGGTTTAAAAGTCTCAGTTGTGTTCTCCTCCAGCCAGCCTTTACCTACCCAATTTAATATGCGTGCTGTCAAAGGGTCTTTAGCTGTGGCTCTCGCGACATCTGCTGCAGTCAGTGGCAGGTCCAGGCAGGTCTCAAGCTGAAGTGAGGAGGTAGTTGGTGCAGGGTCGTCTTCCATGATGGGTAGTGGGGAATGGCTCAAGGCGTCGGCATATGTGATGGCTTTGCTGGGTCAGTGAATCAGCATGTAGGAGTAGGCAGCAAGGAAATCAGACCACCTTATCATTCTAGGTGACAGAATGTTCGGGGTTGGCATGTTCCCTGCCAGGATTCCAAGAAGGGGCTTGTGATTGGTGGCTATGGAAAAAGGTCTACTGTAAAGGTACTCATGGAATCTTTTGACTCCGGCGATGATTGCGAGGGCTTCTCTATCGAGTTGGCTGTAATTGCGTTCCGATTTGGAGAGTGTCTTGGAGTAAAAGCCGTCTGGTAGCTGGTGGCTCAGGATAGCGTTGACCCCAAAAGGTGATGCATCACAGGTGACTGTCAAAGACAGGGTATTGCTATACTGGATGAGAATGGTGTTGGACGTTTATAGATCTTTGATACCCTGGAAGGCTTTTTGTTTCCGAGGGCCCCATGTCCAAATGGTTTTTTTTAATCTAGCAGTCGATGTAGGGGTTTAGCTACTGTTGCCTTATGGGGGAGGAAGACATTGTAAAAATTTATGAGGCCTAGGAATGCTTGAAGCTCAGTTTTGTTCCTGGGCCTAGGAGCGTCTTTTATAGCTTTTTACTTTTTTCTCGGTGGGGTGAATGCCTTGTTCATTGATTAAATAGCCCAAAAACTTGACCTGGTTGGTGGCTAATTCACACTTCTCTCTTTTAACTTTGAGGCCTGATTTCCTAAATCTTGTTAATACTTCTCTTAATCTGGTTTCTAGCTGGTTGGCATTTTTTGCTGAAACCAGTACATCGTTAAAGTAAGGGATGACACCTTTGATTCCATTTAGCAGGCATTCCATGAGGCTTTGGAACACACCTGGGGCAACGCTAACACCGAATTGGAGGCGGTTAAACTTGAATGCCCCTCTATGTGTTACAATAGTCTGTGCCTCTGCTCTAATGGGATCAACGGGTAGTTGTTGATATGCCTGTGTGAGGTCGAGCTTTGCAAAAAAATTTCCTCCCCCTAGTGAATGCAATAAATGTTTCACTACCGGTACTTGGTATGTGCTTTGTTGGAGCGCATGGTTCAGGGTTACCTTATAGTCTCTGCAGATGTGCTCTGACCCATCTGGCTTCACCGGTGTGATGATAGGTGTTTCCCACCTGGCATGATCGATTGGCTCTAAAACCCCTTGAGCTATTAATTTATTCAGTTGCTCGTCAATTTTTTGCTTTAACATGAATGGGACGCGTCTGGCTTTTAAACGGATGGGGGTTATTTTCGGGTCTAGGCTAAATGAAATGGGGGTCCCCTTGTACTTGCCTAGAGTCCTGTCAAAAACATCTTGGAATTCTTGTAGCAGGCTCTCCTCCCAGTTGACTGTGGTGATGCGGTTGATCCCGGTCATCCTGATTCCCAGGGGCGCGAACCAATCAATCCCTAGCAGACTAGGGTGGTCTTGGTCGATGATGGTCAGAGGCAAGATTTCGGCATGGTTTTTAAATTTGACAAGGAAATGTCCAAGGCCTACTACCAGGATTCGATTTCCCTGGTAGTCTTTTAACACTAGTCTTTGTTTCTGTAGTTCTCTCTGTTTAATGTTTGGTATTAGGCGTTGGATGGTATTCCAGGATACCATGGATAGGAATGACCCTGAGTCAACTTCCATTTCACAGGGCCTTCCCTCGATGCTCACCTCTATCCGAACCTTCTTTCCACTCTCCATCCTGGCATTGCTGATGGGGACTGTCTGATGCGTTTCTTCCCTGTCACCAGTTCTCTTGTTACAGTTCCATCTGCTGCCAGCTTGTCTTCCTTCAAGTCTGGGGGGGTGCTGCCACGTCTTTTTGGACTATAGCTCTTTTCGTTGTGGCAGACCCTTTCGATGTGCCCACTTTTCTTACAAGCCCTGCATATTGCGTCGAGGAACCAGCATTCAGCTCGCGGGTCGTTGTGTCCACAACTTGCACATTCAAACTCCCACCAATTTCTCCTCTTTTCGTGCCATTTTTTTTATCTGAATGGCATCTATGGACATCTTCATTGTCATCCTCGGTATCATTCTGGGATTCGATGTTTTCGTAGTGGGCTGTCACTGTGGACTGTTTCTTTCCTCCCTCTGCCTTCTTCTCCCTGGGTTGGGTTGGCAGGTCTGGACTTGCGTTCATTTGCTGCATGGTGGCTGCTGACTTTTTAGCTGCTTCGGTGGTGGTTGTCTATGCAATGGCCTCAGCCATGGTTATGTTTGGCCTATTCAGGAGTTTGCTCTGAAGGGTAGTGTCCTTCTGACCGAGGACCACGTGGTCCCTCATGGCCTCGTCCATGTTCTGGAACTCACAGGCTCCTCCAATGTGTCTCAAGGCTGCTACAAAATCTCTGATCATTTCATCCTTCTTCTGGTCCCTCTTATAGAATTTGTGCCTTTTTATTAAATTCGAGACCACCGGTGCATAGTGTGCTTGGAGCATTCAGTTGAGGTTGGACCAAGTCATCTGTTTGACATCTCTGGGTTTTGCCAGCACCTTCATCTTAAAAATGGCTAGTCCGCAGTGTATAAGGAAGACAGCCCTCTTCTTTAGTCTGAGTTTTCTTCCATCTCGTTGTTTTCAAGAAACATAAGAAAGCGATTGATATACGATTCCCAATCCTCTTCATCAGGATTGAATGGTGTGGGTGGCACATTGTTACCTCCCATCTCTCTCGCTCGGTTCAGATCTCTGCGTGCTTCGGTCTCACCTTCTACGACAATCCCACCTTTGTCGCCAGTGTTCTGTCCAGAAAGAAGCACTTGAGACCGGGTTCCAAACAACAATTTATTAAACTCACAAGCTAAATGTATACAGAACAACAGCCCAAGCTGCGGCAGCCCTTTTTATATCAGCTTGCCTGTGGCTTGTGGCCAATGACACTCTTTTGACAGTTCCCGCTGTTTCGTGGGCTTTCCGGTTTGGTTCTTAATTAACCAATCTGCGAGTGGCCTTTTTGGCCAATCAGAAAGAGGAACTTGGAACCTACCAAGTTCCATACAGAACAATTATATTAGGACAAATATGAGCAAATAACAAATTCTTAAAGAGAAGGCTCAGAGTTCAGACACTAAAAGGAATTCCAAAGATTCCACTTTAAGCTTAACACTCCTAAACAGGGTTGGAAATTACTCTTCTCTGAAACTCAGAAGAGTAATTCCAGCTAAAATGTTCAACACTGGCCAACTGGACCATCAGTTAAGTACGATATAGGTTTCTTCATACATTTCACTACCCTCATCACCTGCACTAAAAAGTGTCTCTTTTTGTACTGGCAACATCTTTGCCAAATCAAAGTCAAAAGTCATATTTATTTCTACTTCTTAGTGCAACTATCCAAGCAAATCATTGTGACCCTTGTGTTGTAATCTTTTCAGTGTGAAATATCTGCAAGAAGAATTATTGAAACAGTTGAAATGGTTGGTTTTATTTCTCTTCAGAATGAGCTGAATCTATTCCAAGATATAAAAATCAATAATTGTACTTATTTGGATTTACTTTCCTAGCATCTGCTCAGTATCCAATATTTATGAACTGAATTTAGTACTTTAAAATGCAATGTGGCTTCTGTCATCTGTTATAACCATACTGATTAATTTTAATAAAGTTTAAATATTTATATAACAAAACATATGGAATTCTGATTAACTATCTCATCATAATAATCAAAGACCTGTTCGTTTTCATTACTCTGGATGCAGAAGGGTAACTACAAAGCTATCTAATGTTGTACCAGGAAAGAAATGAAGAAAAATTATTCTAAATTTTAAAATATGCTTTCATGCTTCATTTGTGATCCACCTGGAAAATCAAACAACATTATTAAATCATAAACTAAGCTTAGCTAAATTTACATCTGTGGTGGGATGGGGAATCACCAGGCAAAAAATGTAAATAGAAACAAATTGCAACAAGTGAACTTTTTTAATGTATAGATTTCTGACAATGAAGATGTCATAGGAGTTTACTCTTAAATTCCTGTCCTTTTCAATGTAGATTTGTACTCAAAAACCATTTCCAATACAGTAATCTTCTAACAAAAATAAATTTGTCTTCAAATATTCAGAATCAAAATATTTTAGCACAAGCCTTATAATTTAAAATTAATTTATATTTTTTACCCTGAGAGTTACATCATATTTAAATTCAGGAGATTATTTTTCAGGTTTCTCAGGAAATTTTTTTTAAATTAATTTCTAAATTCAGCATGGGATTTTAAAGGAATTTTACAGAGCTGTGCATGCTTTGTTGATATTGTGGAAGAGAAGTTTTGAATTTTCTGCAAGCATAGCAACTCTTTACAATTGATTGATGGACTGATTGATTCACCTATCCTATGGAGACAAGCAAGAATTACTTGCGAAGCCATTTCGCAAGCTGAGATAAAACTTTTGCTTCTCTTAACAGATCCACTGACAGATGTATTTGTAAGAACAATCATCATAAGTCCCACATTTTTCCTATAATCTATTATTCTATTAAGATAAAATTGTTTTCACAGAAACTCTTAAATAGGTACCTTATGGATCATGTTGTCACTATGAAGAATATTACAGTTGTTCAGGATAAGATTTATTATCCATTATCTGCATGTAGGGTTTGTATTCATTGGCATTTTCTTCCTGTTGCAAGCCAATTAGGTTTGTTAAACACTAAACTGAGACTATCTTTCTTTTTACTATCTTGACTGTCGCTAAAGACTATAATTATTAATCCCTATGTAATGATTTTTGTATAGGCTATAAAGTACTATTCCAGTGTAGGAAGGAGGGAAAGGAAGAAAGAGAAAAATAAGATGACCCAATAGCAAAGGGGATAGATTTAGTTACAATGGCACTGAATATCCCAAATTGACCTCAAAGATATAAAAAGAGCAGGTTAAGGACAGATTGTCATGAAGAAAAAAATCTACGTACATATGCACTAAAGGCCTGGTCCCACTGGCTGATGGATGCAAAATGTATGCATAAAGGACACAGCGGATGAGCAAAATTTCGGGGATGGCTCCATCCGTTGTCATCTGCTACAAAAAGTGGTGAAAATTTGTATAAACAGAACAGAAAAGAACGGAAAAGAACGGAAAAGAACGGAAAAGAACGGAAAAGAACGGAAAAGAACGGAAAAGAACGGAAAAGAACGGACGTGGGTAGTATGTAGTGGGGATGTTAAATGGATGTTCACAGGAAGCTTAGCAAATGACAGCGGATGGAAGCGGATGACACCTCCGAAGTAGTTCCGGAGGAGAATTTCAAAGCAGACACATAGCAGAAAGGGCGGATGCATAGCAGATGAAGCAGATGCATTACAGACGCCTATAGGAAACAAAGGGGATGCCGCTCAGATGTATATCGGATGCAAACGATTCACTACGCATGCAGGGAGTTTGAATTGCATCAGCTCCATGCATATAAAAGGATGCAGCATGCATGCAATCAGCATACAGGTGAAAGACGTACTGCCACATACATCTTGCAGGAACACCATGGTTCAGTCAGGCAAGAAGAGGAAGCCCATGCCTACTTGTTCAAGCCCTGGCAAGGTGAAGAAGGCCAAAACCAGCATCCCACCCCCTGGCACTGACTCTGAAGCTGCTGCTGCTGCTGTGGTGGACCAGCCCCAAGACCCTCAAAGCCCTGCTGCTGAAGCCCCTGAAGGCCCTGCTGCACAAACCCCTGAAGGCCCTGCTGCTCAAGACCCTGAAGGTCCTGCTGCTCAAGCCCCTGAAGGCCCTGCTGAAGTCCCTGCCAGAGGGAGGAAGAGGCAAGGGAAGGACAAGGGAGAGAGGAAACAGTACACCATTTCCGAGGAGCATGAGGATGAAGTGCTGGAATGGCTGAGGGAGAACAAGTACCTCTGGAGAAAGGGCCACAGACTGTATTGCGACACCAAGAAGAAGCAGGCAGCTTGGAGAGACAAGGCAGAGAGCCTGGGGTATACTGCAGAAGTAATCCTAGGAGGGTGGAAGTACATGCACACCTGGTATGGCAAGCTACACCTCAAGAAATCCAGGCAGGCCACTGTCAAGCTCACTGACCGGAGATGTACATCATGGCCAAGTGCAGTTTACTGGAGGGTGAGATCCACCACCAAGGAGCAGCTCCTCTGAGACCCCTCTCCCTCAGACAGCCCACAGAAAGCCAGTCCTATTCCAGCCAGGAGCCAGCTACCCTGTCCAGGCAGGTGTCTTCAGAGGGCTTCACAGCAGAGACCCCTCCGACAGCTGCAGTCCCCATGCCGGTGGACTTGGAGGATCCCGTGGAGGATGACGACATGCTGTCACAAATGGAGGAAGAAGCAGCAGCCATCAGAGGCCAACCCAACCCCAACCCCAGCTCTAGAGGATGCAGGCAAAGAGGCAGACTGGAGGGCCAGGACCACAGTGTGCTGTTGGAGATCAGGGACACAATGAAGACCAGCACAGAATTTCTCTCTCAGCTGGTCTACTGCAACATACCATCCTCAGACCGGAAACCCTTCATCACCTACATGAGCCAGACCCTGAGGGACCTGCCCAAGGCCCAGTAGCAGGTGATGAAGCAGAAAATCACAGCACTTCTGCAGAACCCTCAAGGCCCAGATGAAGCTGCTCCTACCCAGTCCACGTCTGCTCTTCCACCCCAGGTGATGTCACAGCCCCTCCATGGCTTTCAACAGCCCCTCAGCTACTAAGGCTATGACTACCAGGACTTCCCACAGCAGAAGCAGAACTTCCCAGTCCAGGCCCAGGTTCATCGGACGCCACAGATGCCAGTCCTCACCCAGCTGCAGACCAGACAGCCCCACTACACTCCTCCCAACCCTTCTTCCACCCCACAGCCAAGCCCGTCAACGGACAATCTGTCATCAGTATTGGGCCTGACATCTCAAATCCTTGATGAAGGGCTTCTCAACCTCACGGGACTGAGTCAGCTCTCGGATAGGTTCCTGAACACACCACCACCTGTTGTACCTTTGGGGCCAAGCACCAGCACCAGACCAGCACTCAAGCCACAGCCACCTCCATAGTCCCTGCCCGCTTAACAGCTGAGACCATGGACATGACTCAGAGTGACTGAAAATAGTGTCAGAGACTAAGTTGTTTACTTGTTAAGTTTATCTTTGCTTAAGACACTTTACTTGGTTCATTTTGCTTATTTAATATAGTCATAAAGTTTACCTAAGAAAGTTTATCTTTGCTTAAGACACTTAATACAGTTTACTTGGTTCATTTTGCTTATTTTATGAAGTCATAAAGTTTACATAAGAAAGTTAATAAAGGTTATCTTTGCTTGAGACACTTAGTTTACTTGGTTCATTTTTTTTTTTTTACTTAATAAAGTGTTGGAGAAAACTTTGAAAAAATGTTTAAGCCTTTGCATGCTTGTGGGATAGATAAGGATAGTTGTGGGATAGATAAACCTCCAGTGCAAGCATAGTGGGACTGTATGGTCCACCATCCCAGTGATCCAGATGATTTTCTCCCCCTTTTTATCAAAAATATCGGTTGTCCACTAGGTGTCCTTCTACATACTCTAGACATTCTCTAGACATCCTAAATATATGAGATACATCCCAGAAACAAATGTTTTGTCCATCTATTTCTGTGCTACTAACGCTGTGTAGATGTTCCGTGTACCTTTTGTTTCCTCCCTCTT
The DNA here is from genome assembly GCA_015471245.1 of Laticauda colubrina. Taxonomy (NCBI): domain Eukaryota; kingdom Metazoa; phylum Chordata; class Lepidosauria; order Squamata; family Elapidae; genus Laticauda; species Laticauda colubrina. The sequence goes on along the minus strand of BLBF01000005.1, from coordinate 65,158,637 downwards.
TCCATTTTCAGCTGAAGCGGATGTGAGTTGAGGGGATGGCCAGAGGATGCAGAGAGGATACAGCAGGCATTTAATGGATGTTTGTTGCCCATATATGTCGCAGATGTACATCATACGCGGCAGAAAGTTCATCCATTCACAAAGTTTTGTGCAGCTCAAAACTTCTTGCACAGATGAAATTGCAGTGGATGGATACTCAATGGATAGAGCGTATGAAACACGTATGCAGTGAGTACACAATGGGTGCATAGCGTTTTCCAATGGATGGCAAGGTTTTTTTAATGTTTTACATCCTCTTTGCATCCATAAGTGTAGTGGGACCGGGCCTTAAGAGTCAACAACAACTTATTGGTACATAATTAGTCACATTTCTCCAGTTAGAAAATTACTGAAAATGGGCTAGATGGCTGTTTCTGCAGTCTTGCATAATCATTAATAACTGGGAAACTCTGAAAATCATGTTAAAGGAAAACAAATTATGTCGCTAATTTTAAATGAAGAGTTTTCACCACAGAAGATAGGTAAATTAGTACTTGGAATAAGATGGTCACTATACAGCAACATGCTTGAGCAGAACTAATTGAATGAGTTGCTACTTTGGATGTTTAACCAAACAAATCTTAAATGTGACATGATTTTAACTAGCTACCTAGAGGAAAGGCAATTATTTCAGTCCATTATAAAGATTTGTATATATTTGTACAGGTTTATATGGAATGATCTATACATAGGATTAGTTTACCCCTCAGCAAATTTATTGAAGAAGCCTGAGAGGATTAAATTTGTAAAGAGCAAGGCCATGCAAGGGAAACATGGTGCATGGCCATGTAAAGGAAACACAGTAATGAAGTCTACACACACTCATTATATTTCTTACAGGTAAAGCTCCTGTCACACTGCACCAATGGATGCAAAGAGGATGTAAAACAGATAAAAAAGCTTGCCATCCATTGGTTAACGCGATGTATCCGTTCTGTACTCACTGCCTCCGTTTTGCTTCCTCCCTCTCCGTCCAGCATCCGTTTATGGACGTTTCATCCACTCAGAAAGTTTTGAGGTGCTCAAAACTTTGGCGTGGAAAATGTATCCAATTCATCTGTTCTGCATCCGTTACGCATCCGCTATATCCGCTAGGCATCCGCTACGCATCCACACAACTCGCATCCACTCGGATGCAGGGAGGAAGGGGAACGGACGCAGAACAGATGCAGAAAGGATGCCTAGAGGATGCAGCATGGAAACAAAGCATTTGAAATGGAAAAAACCTTCGCAGAGGGGACCTATCTCGGATATTAAGGATGTCTAGAGAATGCCTAGAGGATGCCTAGAGGATGCAAAGGGACACCTATACTGCCTATAAAAGGGGGGAGCAACTCATCTGGATCTCACTTTCAGAACAGCAGCCCTGCGGTGCAGACCTCTGCAGCCTTCATCTGACTCTTCCTCTTCCACAGCATCCAGTCATGTCCACCGTGGATTGTAACAAAGTCCTTTTGGCAGCCACCATCCTTCTGCAACAGTGCAAAGCCATATACTCTGTGAACTCTACTACGGGAAGAAAAAGAGGCGGCCAAGAAGCATCTTGGTACGAAGATGGATCGGGAGAAGAGCAGAGGACGGACTGCACAACAAGCTGATGGTGGAGCTCAGGAACGAAGACACTCGGGCATTCCAGAACTTCATGAGGATACCTCCAGCCATGTTTGAAGAAGTTGTGCAGTGGCTGACACCCAGGTTGACCAAGGTAAACACCAACTTCCAGCCCAGCCTGGAATCTGGGCTCAAGGTGGCACTCACTCTGCGCCACCTAGCCTCAGGGACCATCTACAGGAGCATGCAGTATGGCTGGAGTGTGCCACACAACACCATCAGCATTGTGGTCAGAGAAGTGGTGCAGGACATCATCGAATTATACAAGGAGGAGCTCCTCCAGTGCCCCTCCACTGAAGAAGGATGGAAGAAAGTTGCAGAGCAGTGGTATCAGAGGTGGAAATTCCCACACAGTGTTGGAGCCATCGATGGCAAGCACGTGGCCTGCAAAGCGCCAGCCAACTCAGGGTCCTCTTATCACAACCACAAGGGCTTCTTCAGCATCATCCTCTTTGCCATGGTCGATGCTGACTACAAGTTCATGTACATCGATGCTTCAGGCAACGGCTCATCTTCAGATGCCCAGGTATACAATGCAAGTGACCTCAAGGGTAGGCTGGAACGCAACCTCATTGTGGGCTTCCCAGATCCAGACCCCTTGCCCAACGACAAGCAAGATGTGCCCTACTTCATCGTGGGGGATGACGCCTTCTCCCTCACAACCTACCTCATGAAGCCCTACACCTCCAGATGCCTCACCCGTGAAGAGAGGATCTTCAACTACAGGCTGTCCAGGGCAAGGCAGGTGGTGGAGAACGCCTTTGGCATCCTGGCCAACAGGTTCCAGGTACTTCTCACCACCATGCAGCATTGCCCAGAGACCGTGAGGAGGATCATGGAAGCTTGCTGCATCCTGCACAATCTCATGCGCACCCGCTACCCAGTCTTGCAGAACAGGCTCGTGGACCTCCAACAAGGCAATGGGGACATGAAGCCTTGGGAATGGAGGCAAGGGCGAAACCGACTCGACACTGAGGATGTGCAAGGCCCCAACAGAGCCTCACGTGAAGGGAAGAAGCAGCGCAACCTCCTGAGACACTGGTGCAACTCCCCAGCTGGAGCAGTGGAGTGGCAAGACAGGATAATAGATGATTAATGGATGCTTCCTTCAGCCTGTCTGATCACACGTATGAGATTGGGCCATGTATGTTGGGTGGGCCTACAATGAACAGGGCGTTTAACAAAGAGTTGTGTTTTTGTTGACATGTGTGGATGATTGATTACATTGTTATTGATAATGAAGGGCCATAGGTGTGGCACCTGGGAAGGTGGACCATCCAGTCCCACTATGCTTGCACTGGAGGTTTATCTATCCCACAGATATTACCCATCCCAAAGGTATCCCTGCCCATCCCACAGGTATCTCAACCCATCCCACTGCTATCTTAACCCATCCCACAAGCATGCAAAGGCTTAAACCATTTCTAAAAGTTTCCAGCAAGACTATATTAAAAAAAAGAAATGAATCAAGTGTGTGAATCAAAAATAGACTTTATTAACAACAAGCTATAAAACAAAAATGAGTCTCTGACACTCCTTTTGGTCCCTCAGTCTCAGGGGTGAAGGGTGCAGGTGGTGTGGAGGTGGCTGGTGCTGGAGTGCTTGTCATCAGCTCCTCCAGAAGCAGAAGCAGCAGAAGCCCCAGCCCCAGAAGAGCGAGCCCGTGCTGCAGAAGCCCCAGCAGAAACAGAGTGAGGGCCAGGGGGCGGGATGATAGCCCTGTCCCTCTTGCAAGGGCTGGCAGCAGATGGCTGAGGCTTGCTGTGCTTCCGCATGGTTGTGGGGTTTCTGGCTTGCAGGGAGGCTGGCAGGAACCAAGGCTGGCAGGCAGGCTTGCAGGCAGGCAGGCACCAAGGCTGGCAGGAAGGCTGGCAGGGAGGCAGGCACCAAAGCTGGCAGGCAGACATGAACCAAGGCTGGCAGGAAGGCAGGCAGCAAGGCTGGCAGGCAGACTGGCTGGCAGCAAGGCTGGCAGGCAGGCAGACAGCAAGGCTGGCAGGGAGGCTGGCAGGGAGGCTGGCAGCGAGGCTTGCAGCAAGGCTTGCAGCAAGGCTTGCAGGCAGGCATGCAGGCAGGGCAGGCAAGGCTTTCAATCCATCCGGCAGCAGGTCTTCCCTCTGAATGGTGACCTGCTTCCAAGCTGCTTCCCTTATATCTGCGGGGCTTACGCAATGCATCCTCCCCACATGCGCAATTAACGCTAAGCATCCGTTAAGCTTCCACTGTGCATCCGCTAGGCTTCCGCTCTGCATCCGCTTCATCCGCTCGGCTTCCACTGTGCATCCGCTGTATCCATTCCGCGTCCACTTTGCTGTGGTCCCCCAGAAACCTAGCGGATGTGCCATCCATTCCCATATCCGCTTCCATCTGCTAGGCTTCCGTTCCGCATCCATTTTCCATCTGCTCTGCGTCCTCCCTGCATCCGTTTCTTTCCGTGTTATCCTCTCCAGTTATGCAAATTTTCACCCCTTCTGAGAGCGGATAACAACGGATGGAACATTTTTCTCGTCCGTTGTGTCCTTTTTACTAATGTTTTGCATCCGTTAGGCGGTGTGACAGGGCCTTAAAAACTTATTTTTATTAGAATACTCAGAAAATGGAAGATTTAAGCACATTCTGTTAAACATTCTTGTAATTTTTTTCACCATGTAGTATGAAGATCCTTCGATGGGCCTGGTGAAATTTAGATAGTGGTTGTATACACAGCTCGTTTCGACTACACTTTTAATATTATGCATGCAGATTGCCTGCAAAGTTAGACAACTATTCTAACTGATTTGAAATTTTATTTTAACTTCATTAACCTTTATTAAATTTATATGGAATTAATTGTATATCACAACTGGAACAGTTCTTAAGAAAATGGCTTATGTTTATTTCAGTAAGTGACTAAAATCCTAAATATATACAAACAGAATACATAAGAAACCATCACACAAAAATCATGAATTTGAACATGAGAAAATAAATGATACAATACAGCAAAATGAAAATTCTATGGTTTTAAAAGTTTAATGGTTGTCAAGTGTTTCAATAAATATATCAGTCACAACAACCTAAAAAAACTTACGCACCCAAAAACAATCAACTTTACCTACCAATCAACATTAAATTATAAAATAAAATGTCAAGTTTCTTAAACCAATAAATCAACCAATAAATAATTAATAAATCATGAAGTATAGTTAGTTTTAATGTCAGAAATACTTTGTAGCTTGAATGGTGTGGTGGGAAAATTAATATATTATCTTTTTAAAAAAATCTTTGGTTCATTGTGATAAGGATGAAAATGGAAAAAAAACCATGATTCACAGTTTTGGATAGAGATGATTTTTTTCTTTTGATCTCTCCATGCCCAAAGGTAACAAAAACTATATTAATTTTTCTTTTGGACATTAACGGATGTCAGTTAATTTTTTAGTATTCATGAATACTCATGGCTAACATCAGGGATAATATGAAGATTCTCAACTATTTATAATCCAAGAACTCAAACTGGAAGGTCAGAATCAGCTGGGAGTTCAGATAACATTCTTGCTCTTTATTCTGTTTCATTTTTTTGCTTATTTATTTCTTAGGATAAAGTTGTCATCTCATCAGGAAATAAATTCACTGCGATGAGATATTTGTGAGTACTTGTTTAGTATCACAGATATAGAAGGTTAGCTCCTAAATTATTCTTAGATGTTTCAATGAGCCTTTCAATGAGCAAATGCAAAAAATTAATTGCGACAAATGAGTTCGCAACACTTTTATTGCTGTTTGTTTAATTAAGGAAATGGGATTTGCTTGTAGACGAAGGTATTTGATTTATTTCTCTCCCCCCTCTTTTTCCACAATGTCAGAAGACCAAATGTTCCTTGATGGATTCTTAGGGAAACATATGGATTAATATTGAATGTCCCTTTTATTTTTCACATTTGCTAACTAAAGCCCCTGTCACACTGAACCAATGGATGCAAAGAGGATGTAAAACGGACAAAAAACCTTGCCATCCGTTCGAAAACGCCATGTACTCACTGCCTCCATTTTGATTCCTCTCTATCAGTCCAGCATCCGTTTATTGATGTTTCATCCGCTACGAAAGTTTTGGGCTGCCCAAAACTTTTGCATGGAAAATGTATCCAGTTCGTCCGTTCTGCATCCACTACGCATCTGCTACGCATCCGTTATGCATCCGCTAAATCCGTTTCATGTCCGCTGCGCATCCGCGCAACTTCCATCCTCCCAGACGCAGGGAGGAAGCGGAACGGACGCGGAACAGATGAAGGGCGGGTGCAGAACGGATGCAGCACGGAAACAAAGCGTTTAAAGCAGAAAAAATGTTCGCAGAGGGGACCTATCTCAGATATTAAGGATGTCTAGAGGATGCCTAGAGGATACAAAGGGACACCTATACTGCCTATAAAAAGGGGGAGCAACTCGTCTGCATCTCACTTTCAGACCAGCAGCCCACCTGTGCAGACCTCTGCAGCCTTCATCTGACTCTTCCTCTTCCACATCATCCAGTCATGTCCACCGTGGATCGTAACGCAGTCCTTTTGGCAGCCACCATCTTTCTGCAACAGTACGAAGCCATCTACAGGCTCTGTGAACTCTACTATGGGAAGAAAAAGAGGCGGCCAAGAAGCGTCTGGGTCCGAAAATGGATTGGGAGAAGAGCAGAGTACGGACTGTACAATAAGCTGATGGTGGAGCTCAGGAACGAGGACACTCGGGCGTTCCAGAACTTCATGAGGATGCCTCCAGCCATTTTTGACGAAGTTGTGCAGCGCCTGACACCCAGGTTGACCAAGGCAAACACCAACTTCCGGCCCAGCCTGGAACCTAGGCTCAAGATGGCACTCACTCTGCGCCACCTGGCCTCAGGGACCACCTGAGGTCCGGCTGGAGGGTGCCACACAACACCATCAGCATTTTGGTCAGAGAAGTGGTGTAGGCCATCATCAAAGAATACAAGGAGGAGCTCCTCCAGTGCCCCTCCACTGAAGAAGGATGGAAGAAAGTTGCAGAGCAGTGGTATCAGAGGTGGAACTTCCCACACACCGTTGGAGCCATCGATGGCAAGCATGTGGCCTGCAAAGCGCCAGCCAAGTCGGGGTCCACTTATTTCAACTACAAGGGCTTCTTCAGCATCGTCCTCTTCGCCATGGTCGATGCTGACTACAAATTCATGTACATCGATGCTTCAGGCTACGGCTCATCTTCAGATGCCCAGGTATACAACACCAATCACCTCAAGGAGGGGCTGGAAGGCAACCTCATCGTGGGCTTCCCAGATCCAGAGCCCCTGCGCAACGACACACAAGATGTGCCCTACTTCATCGTGGGGGATGAGGCCTTCTCCCTCAGAACCTACCTCATGAAGCCATACACTTCCACACTCCTGACCCATGAAGAGAGGATCTTCAACTACAGACTGTCCAGGGCAAGGCGGGTGGTGGAGAACGCCTTTGGCATCCTGGCCAACAGGTTCCAGGTACTTCTCACCACCATGCAGCATCACCCAGAGACCGTGAGGAGGATCATGGAAGCTTGCTGCATCCTGCACAATCTCATACGTACCTGCTACCCAGTCTTGCAGAACAGGCTCCTGGACCGTTAACAAGGCAATGGGGACATGGAGCCTGGGGAATGGAGGCAAGGGCGAAACCTGATCGATACTCAGGATGTGCAAGGCCACAATAGAGCCTCACGGGAAGGGAGGAAGCAGCGCAACCTCCTGAAACACTAGTGCAACTCCCCAGCTGGAGCGGTGGAGTGGCAAGACAGGATGGTAGATGCTTAATGGATGCTTCCTTCATCATGTCTCATCACACGGATGAGATTGGGCCATGTATGTTGGGTGGGCCTACAATGAACAGGGCGTTTAATAAAGAGTTGTGTTTGTGTTCAAATGTGTGGATCAATGCTTACATTGTTACTGATAAAAAAGGGCCATAGGTGTAGCACCTGGGAGGGTAGACCATACAGTCCCACTATGCTTGCACTGGAGGTTTATCTATCCCACAGCTATTAGCCATCCCAAAGGTATCCCTGCTCATTCCACAGGTATCCCTGCCCACCCCACTGCTATCTTAACCCATCCCACAAGCATGCAAAAGCTTAAGCCAATTCTAAAAGTTTCCACCAAGACTTTTTCAAAAAAAAAAAAAATGAAGCTAGTGTGTGAATCAAAGATAAACTTTATTGAACAACAAGCTGTAAAAAAAAAATGACCCAAGTCAAGTGTCCAAATAAAGTCTGCAGGTAGCCAGCTACCCGGTCTCTGGCACTCTTCTTGGTCACTCGGAGGTGTGCCCAATCTCAGGGGTGAAGGGTTACAGATTCTGTGGTGGTGGGTGGTGCTGGAGTGCCTGGCCCAGAAACGACAACAGGGGATGGTGTGTTGAGAAAGCTCTCGGACAGCTGGCTCAGCCCCGTAATGCTGAGAGGTCCTTCCTCCATGCCATTGGGTGTCAGCCCCAGTACTGATGAGAGATTTACTGAGCCTGGGCTTGGCTGTGGGGTGGAGGAAGGAGTAGTGTAGTGGGGCTGTCTGCTCTGCAGCTGGGTGAGGACTGGCGTGGGTGGCATCGCTGTCGTCGGTGGCATCATTGTTGTGGGTGGCATCGGTAGCATCAGTGAAACAGGTGGCGACGGTGTCGCCCGATGACTCTGTGCCTGGACTGGGAAGGGCTGCTGTCTGTGGTGCTGGACCTCCTGGTAGCCATAGCCCTGGTAGGTGAGGGGCTGTGGGAAGCCTTGGTATGGGAGGGACATCACCTGGGGTGGAGGAGCAGACCTGGACTGGGTGGGAGCAGGTTCCTCTGGGTCTGGAGGGTTGTGAAGCAGCTCGGTGATCCAGTCCTTCACCAGCTGGTACTGTGGATCCGCCATTTCCTTGAGGGTCTGGTTGACATAGGTGAGGAAGGGCTTGCGGTTGGAGGATGAGGAGTCGGTGTGGACCAGCTGAGAGAGGAGATCTATGCTGGTGCAGATGGTGTCCCTGATCTCCAGCAGGACAGTGTGGCTCTGCCCCTCCTTCTGTCCGGCTCTCTGCCTTTCTGTGGAGGTGGAGCTGGGTGGTGGTGGATGCGGCTAGGACTGTGGTGGACTCGATGTCTCCTTTCTCCCACTGCACCAGGGAGTCCTCTGCGCACTCCACCATGCTTACCACACCTGACCACGGGTTCTCCGCTGTGGCACGCTCCACAGAAACCTGCCTGGAGACAGGGACTGACTCTCGGCCAGAAGAGGTCTGGCTCTCAGCAGGCTGCTGGAGAGAGAGGGTCATGAGAGGGGCTGCTGGTGCTCTTCGGTGGCGGACCTCACCCTCCAGGAAGCTGCACCTGGCCATGATGTTGGTTTCTATGTCTGTTAGCTTCACAGTGACCTGGCCAGATTTCTTTAGGTGCAGCTTCCCATACCAGGTGTGCATGTGCTTCCACCAGCCAAGGAGCACCTCCGAAGTGTAACCCATACTCTCTGTCCTCTCTCTCCAAGCAGCCTGCTTCTGCTTGGTGTCCCTGTACAGCTGGTGTCCCTTCTGCCACAGATAGTCATTCTCCCTCATCCACTCCAGCACCTCATCCTCATGCGCCTCCTCAATATAGTATTGTCTCCTCTCCCATTGTCACATACGCCTCTTCCTCCCTTTGGCTGGACCAGATGGGCCCTCATCAGAGGGGCTAGCAGGTAGTAGGGGCTGCTCCTCCACACCACCACCAGCAGCAGCAGCACCAGCAGAATCATCATCATCATCATCATCATCATCATCATCATCATCATCATCCTCTCCAGCAGGATCATAATCAGTATCATCATCATCAGCAGCAGCAGCAGCAGCAGCGGCAAGATCATCATCATCAGCAGCAGCAGTGGCGGCAGCAGGATCAGCAGCAGCAGCAGGACCAGCAGGACCAGGATCAGCAGCAGTAGAGTAAGCACCAGCAGGGCCAGCAAGTCCAGGAGTACGAGTAGGACCAGGAGCATGAGCAGGACGAGCAGGATGAGCAAGACCAGGAGCATGAGCAAGACGAGCAAGTCCAGGAGCACGATCAGGTCAAGCAGGACCAGCAGGACCAGTAGCAGCTTCAACAGAGTAAGCTCCAGCAGAAGCCCCAGCACCAGCAGAATCACCACCACCAGGAGCAGCTTCAGCAGAAGCCCCAGCAGAAGCAGAGTCAGGGGCAGGGGGTGGGAGGTTGGCCCTGTCCCTCTTGCCAGTGATGGTGGCAGGTTGCTGAGGCTTTCGCTTCCTCCCCATGGTTGTGGGGTTTCTGGCTGGCAGGGAGGCTGGCAGGCACCAAGGCTGGCAGGAAGGCTGGCAGGAAGCCAGGCACGAAGGGTGGCAGGCAGGCACCAAGGCCGGCAGGAAGCTTGGCAGGTAGGTTGGCAGGAAGCCTGGGAGGAAGGCTGGCAGGAAGGCTGGCAGGAAGGCTGGCAGGAAGGCTGGCAGGAAGGCTGGCTGAAAGCCTGGCAGGAAGGCAGGCAGGCAGGCACCAAGGCTGGCTGGAAGGCAGGCTTGCAGCAAGGCTGGCAGGCAGGCATGCAGGCAGGGCAGGCAAGGAACTCGAAGTGTCCAGCAGCAGGTCTTTCCTCGGAATGCTGGACACATGCGAGCTGCTTCCCTTTATATCCGGGGAGCTTATGTAATGCTTCCCCCCCGCATGCGCAATTAACGCTCGGCATCCGTTCCGCTTCTGCTGTGCATCCGTTAGGCTTCCTCTGTTCATCCACTTTATCCACTGTGCATCCGCTGTGCATCTGCTTCATCCGTTCGGCGTCCGTTCTGCATCCGCTGTATCCGTTCCGCGTCCGCTTTGCTGAGGCCCCCCAGAAGCCCTGCGGTTGCGCCATCCGCTCTCATCCACTTCCATCCGCTGGGCTTCCGTTCCGCATCTGCTTTGCATCTACCCTGTGTCCTCCCCGCGTCCGTGTTATCTGCTCCGGTTATGCAAATTTTTGCCCCTTTTAAGAGCGAATAACAACGGATGGAACATTTTGCTCGTCCGCTGTGTCCTTTTTGCATCCGTTGGCCAGTGTGACATGGGCTTAAGTTTAATCTAGTGGTTAAAACACCAGGCTAGAATGCAAAGACCATAAGTTTAGTTCCACCTTAGTTAGGAAAGCAAGCTGTGTGACACCAGGTCAGTCACTCTTTCTCTGCCCAACTCACCTCATATGATTTATTCTTATGGAGAAAATAAAAGAAGGAAGATGTGTTGGTTATGTTTATTGCCTTGAGTTATATGGAGAACATATAAATAAATAATAAATATAGTGATAAATAAATAAAATAATATTCCTTTTTCCTCTTAAATACATTTAGGCTGGAAAAGGAAAATTATCTGAAAGAAAAGACAGAAATAAAATATTGGAAAAGAGGAGAAAGTTATTTTTTTGAATGAACTCCATGGAAGAAATTATGTTATCCAAACATGGAATGTAAAAATGTCTCTCAAGGGATAAGAGAGTATTGCCATTATTCTCTAACAGAAATTGAATTGTGAAAATGAAAATTTAACTCTGCATTACCACCAGTTCTTCCCAAGCCTCAAATATTATTCATATCACTATTCAATTTTTGGAAATAATGTTTGCAAATAATCTTTACCTCTGGGCTGATAATGGTGCTGATTTAATTAGCGGATAGAGTAATACTAAGAAAAAGTTTAGTATTTTATGCTTTTGTCTCTATCTGTATCATAAATTATTTTCTTCATGGCATATGGCATAATTGTAGTCCATTCCTGCTGTCATGGAAATGAATCTGCTTCATTGGGAGCAGAAACAGTAGGAACTGGGAATGAATAGTACATTTGTGTATATGTGTATCATTTTCAGACAGTTAAGGGGACTATACATTTGACCTAGTTATTTCTATGATAATACTAGCAATAGCACTTAGACTTATATACTGCTCCACAGTGATTTACAGCAGGGAGGTTTATAATGTCAGCATATTGCTCCCAACAATCTGGAACCTCATTTTATCAACCTTGGAAGGATGAAAGGCTGGGTCAATCTTGATCCAGTCAGAATCGAACTCAGCATTCTAATTGTTGCACTACTATGGATCCTGATGGCGAGATAATTTATTCATATGTAACAATTAAATAAGTATGTGATTTAAACTTCTTTTACATGATTAAACCCAGTATTGTTATTGCATTGGATCTTCTTTTTAAATTATGCATACTGTTTGGAGCATGAATTTTATGGCCAAAGTTCCCCCATACATAGATATAGTAATCTCATTTCTTCACAAAGCAGTACATATAGAATAATAATCAGGTCTATAATACAGATTATCTTCAGGTGGATATTTTCAATTAAGGTTTTCCTAGTACTATTTCCTAGTACTATTCCTAGAAACTATGTTTCTGTTTTCCATGTCCCAATCTGTTAATAATGTAAAGTATCATAATACTTGGAAGAACATTGGTTTGATTCTGTCTAAAACAAAATACTTTTAAAGATTGACAAAATCTATGTTAACCAGTAGGGATGGACAAAGAGATAAAACTTCTGATATTCAAATTTAAGGGAACTGTTAGGGATAACATTGTTCACCCTAACTGTTTTAGGTGAAATACTAACTATAAATCATAGTTAGTGTATGCAGCTTTAACTGTAAAATAGCAACTGTGGGTGTGGTTATGAAAACCATATAAAAGTAGCAAGGCTACAGCTTGCTCTCTCTCTCTGGCTTTGATGATCCCTGATTACTGCTTGGAAGCAAGACTGCATTGCTCGAACGGGAGAGACAACAACGGACTGATTTATGTGAACTGACAATTGGATATTCTACATGGACTTTGCTAACTGAATATCCCTGAATGGACTGACTACATGGTAAATGAATATAGGACTGTTTTTGACTATGCTATAAACTTATACTGGAATAAAATATATTCTTGATAGCACAAGCGTATCTGTTATTTTTACTGTATGTTAATAAACATACAAGCTTAGATCACTCATTTATCTGTGTGCCTATCTGACTAACGCTGCACATTCTGTTTAGCTTGTCTACCTAACCCTGGTTGGGGAACCCAGGCTTAACAGGAACATAATATTAATCCAACCTAGGTGATTTTGATGTACTCATCTCACATATCTAAAATAGTACTATATAAGCCACAATAATTTAATAAATTTTAAAGTTGCAAAGTTGTATATCTAATGAGGTAAGCTGCAGTTCATAAAAGTTTATATATTTTAATAAGATTTATTAGTTTGAAAAGGTGCTACCAAACCCTAATTTCTGTGACCTTAGAAAGTAATTAGTAAAGTATAAATAAAACCAAATGCTTTACATATAGCAATAATTCAGAACATTTCCAAGAACAGTCTTATTTCATTGATCACACTCAATTATGTTGTTCAATATTTGTCCCTTATTTTGAACCCCTTAACCTCACCTGTTTTCTTTCAATCCAGCATTTTTCATATCACTAGTCCAAAATATGTAATTGCTGATATTTACTGAAATATTTACTAAAAGAAGCAAATATTAGATTAAGTTTGATTACTTTTTCTTCTTGTTGTTTTGCCATGCCCAAATTCAAAATTTGGAGATATCTACTTTTTTGCTTTTTTAATATTCATCTTCAAAATAATATGCAGATATTTATTGCTAATTAGCTAATTGTTATTACTTCTGTACTCTTGATTTGCTTTGTAGAATAATGACATTGAGTTTCAGAAAATTACATGGAGTTTAAGCCCATGTCACACTGCACCAACGGATGCAGAGAGGATGTAAAATGGACAAAAAAGCTTGCCAACCGTTGGTTAACGCGATATACTCACTGCCTCCGTTTTACTTCCTCTCTATCCATCCAGCATCCATTTATTGACGTTTCATCCGCTCAGAAAGTTTTGAGCTGCCCAAAACTTTTGAGCGGAAAATGTATCCAATGCATCCGTTCTGCATCCTCTAGGCATACGGGGGACATCCGTTCTGCATCCATTATGCATCTGCTATATCTGCTAGGCATCCGCTGTGCATCCGCAAAACTCAAATCCATTCCAGCGGTAAACAGACGCAGGGAGGAAGCAGAACGGACGCGCAGCGTTAGTAGCACGGATGGAGAAACGATGAAAGCGGATGCAGCTCATCTGCTCTGCATCTGCTCTGCATCCTCTATGCATCCTCTACGCATCCTTTATGCATCCTCTATGCATTCTCTATGCATCCTCTATACATCCGCTCTGCATCCTCTATACATCCGCTCTGCGTCCTCCCCACGTCCGTTCCTTTCCGTGTTACCCGCTCTGCTTATTTTTGCCCCTTTTGAGAGCGGATAACAACGGATGGAACATTTTGCTCGTCCGTTGTGTTCTTTTTGCATCCGTTGGGCAGTGTGACATGGCCTTATATTGAGTTACAACTGCAGCCATGCTGTCCATTAGTATATTTGTTTCTTGCAATGAATTGGTATTTATATTGGATATTACAGTATTGACATCTTTAAATACTTGTGCAAGCTGTTTCCTTGTAACAAGCTTCAATGCAGGCAACCTCACTTTGTTGTTTGTGTGCTTCTCTCTTCTTTATTTCAACTCATCTTGTTTTTTTAGTTAGAGGGCTTTGCTTTTACTATGGAGAAGGCAAAGGACAAAGTGCCTGATTTGGAAATGAAAATGATTCCTCTATGCCCTACTCTCTCTGGTTTTAAACTCAGTCGAAGATATTTCTTTACTGCTACAGCTACTTCACTTATTCTATGAAACTTTGTTAAGACACACATGGATCAGTGTTCTGTCTTTTCAAGCTAGTTTCTCATCTCTTCTTTGAACAGTATATTCCATCTTGTTCCTGCACTGATTTAGTCAATAAGGGTGTTTCAAAAAAAAAGGCATGAAAATGTATACATATTTTATAATCCTTTTTACTAGAAATTGTATATTTTTATGCATTTGGGTTATCTGCTTTTAGAAACATTTTGTTAACTGAATATTGCATCATGACATTTAGAAATGTGTGAAATTGGAAGAGTAACTCTATTCTGATCAGCACATTATTTTGGGATGTATGAATCATGCTGCTTATTTTCAAATGTGAACCAAAAGAACATCATAAATATCCTCACTAAAAACTCTTTGAATACCAACCATAGCAAGTTAGGGAGAGAAAGAGTTATAGATCTCTATATAAATGTTACCATGATATCCAACTTCATACCTTTCTGATAGCAAAAAACACAGTATTGGTACAAAAGCACAATTAAATAATGATGTCATGATAATAGATATACTTTGTTAATTACACGTTAATCATGATGTCCGAACACGTATGTCTATATCTGTATCTCTCTAACTCTATTTCTATCTTTATTTCTATATATACAGTACAACTATATTTCATCCATATATCAACTATAGCTATATCATTTATAGCTATAGCTCTATCATCTACATTTATATTCTATCTAAATATATCTGAAAATACTGAATACAAATGGCATTAAATAGCCTGTCATTTTTGGTATAATTGAAATTTAATCTTGGAAATCTCTAAAAATAAAGCTATATATGCTAAAAGCAGAAGTGTCATTGTAGTACTGAAGAGAGTACCATTGGAATAACTAAAGCATCAAGTAAGGGACAAAACATTATGGAGAATATCTGTGTAATTGCTAAGAGTTGACATGACCCTTATGGATCATTATCATTATCATCATCTTAATTCTGGAGATATATACTTTAACAAATGGGAGTAGATACAATAATAACAGCAATTTATATGAAAGATGCCATAAAACAGAAATAAATATTTATACTTTGTTTAGGAAAGAGAGAGTGAAAATAATTGAAGAAGAAATGTGGAAAATATTACTAAATAATTGAATAATCTTTCAGTCATTGTAAAGTAAACTGCCTTCAGGCATTGCATAATGGAAACAATGTAGATCAGCGTATTAGAAGAAACTTCTATCCAAGCAATGCATAATGGAACAAGACAGAAAAAAATAAATTGGAGTATGACTCAAGAACACTAAGAAACCTTAAATTCCTTAAATTGGAATGGAATGTTCTTAAATGATAATTCAAAAATAATGAATGAAACAGTACTTATAAAGGACAATGCTTGTAGCTCAAGGTTGAAACTTGGTACTGTTCTCTGAGTTTCGTTATTTTCTTGCAAACATTTCATTACCCAAATTAAGCAACATCATCAGTACTCTAGTGGGGAATGGGGTTTCCTCTCAACTTATATTCTGGTGGCTTGCCTTTTTAGTTTTGATGGCAGTGGTCTTGGTGGGGTTTTTTTTTGGTGAGGGGGGCTGTTTACTGTTGGCTTGTTCAGCAGTTCTTTGGTTAGGGTATTGTTCGCTTCTTGATTGTTGATGTTAATCTTTGCTCATCTGGATATTGATTGCTGGTGCAGAGCTGTTTTGGACTTTTTGGCTTGTCGATTGTCTCTTTTACACCATATGTAGATATTGTTAATGTCTTTGCGTATATTGATGGCTGATTAATCAGAGTACCAGGTTTCCATGAATTCTCTAGAACTTTTGGACTTGGTTTGGTCTAGTATGGTCACGATTTTCCAGATGAAACTATGGTTAATCATGTTGTGAAATTAAAGAGTCAGCTCACTGCTAGTTGATGTTAATGGACCTGCTCAGCTAGTCTTCTACCAGTTTGTCATATGTAGTAGTCTTTACATTGTATGTTGTAGATGACTCCTGGTCTTTTTTTTTCTGTAGTAGTCGATATTTTGATTTACTTTAGATATTTTGGAGGACTTTAGTTGATTTGTGTGTTACATGAAGTTGTAACAGTCTATTGGTGGTTTCTGAGATATTTTTTATGGGGCAGTATTATTTTTTTATGGTTTAGGTTGGTTGTAGTCAGGCACTTTTTGATGAAGTTGCATGGAAATCCATTTCATTGAAAGATATTGTATAGATAATCTGTTTTCTCAACAAGTTTAAGTCTACAAGACCAGTCCCATAGTTTGCAGGTGAAGATTTGAAAGAAACTAAAAAAAGCTTGAAAGAAAAGCTCTGGGAATATAAGGCAAATGAGGTACCAACTTTCTTCCTTTACAAGGGTCCTGCAAGCAACAGTTACACAGTAAAAGAAATATAATCCTGTTTCATATGCAACAGAAACTAATGGAGGAGAAAGTCATTCCATCAGAATATTTTATGGTCACTTGAACTGAAAAGCTGCCTAAAATAGAAAGAATGTGAATGCTGAAATCTGTATTTTTCAGAATTCTGTGATCTGCAATTTGTTAAAAATAAAAAATGCATATTTTTATGGAAAGCAAAAGTCTGAGGAAAAAGGCTTATATTACAGAAAAGTATATCCAAAGCAAGATGCATTCCTCTATTGAAAAACAAGCTGCACATTTGAAACAAGTACTTAGGGGAAGATGTGCATAAAAGTACAAATATTTAGGTGAAATGTTTCATAAAGGCCCAGTCCCACTGGCCAATGGACGCAAAACATATGCATAAAGGACACAGTGGATGAGCAAAATTTCGGGGGTGGCTCCATCCGTTGTCATCCGCTCCAAAAAGTGGTGAAAATTTGCATAAACAGAATGGAAAAGAATGGAAAAGAACGGACGTGGGTAGTATGTAGCAGAGATGTTAAATGGATGTTTATCGGAAGCCTAGCAGATGAAAGCGGATGGAAGCGGAAGACACCTCCGAAGGGGTTCCGGGGGAGAATTTCAAAGCAGACACATAGCGGAAGGGGTGGATGCATAGTGGATGAAGGGGATGCATCATGGACGTCAATAGGAAACAAAGGGGATATTGCGTGGATGTATATTGGATGCAAAGCATTCATTGCGCATGCGGGGAGTATGAATTCCGTCAGCTCCATGGATATAAAAAGATGCAGCACGCACGCAGTCAGCATACAAGGGAAAGACGTGCTGTCACATACATCTTGCAGGAACACCATGGTTCGTCAGTCAGGCAAGAAGAGGAAGCCCGTGCCTACTTGTTCAAGCCCTGGCAAGGTGAAGAAGGCCAGAACCAGCATCCCATTTGGCACTGACTCTGAAGCTGCTGCTGCTGCTGCTGCTGCTGTGGTGGACCAGCCCCAAGGCCCTCAAAGCCCTGCTGCTGAAGGCCCTGCTGCTCAAGCCCCTGAAGGCCCTGCTCAAGCCCCTGCCAGAGGGAGGAAGAGGCAAGGGAAGGAGAAGGGAGAGAGGAAACAGTACACCGTTTCCGAGGAGCATGAGGATGAGGTGCTGGAATAGCTGAGGGACAACGAGTACCTCTGGAGAAAGGGCCACAGACTGTATCAGGACACCAAGAAGAAGCAGGCAGCTTGGAGAGACATGGCAGAGAGCCTGGGATTCACTGCAGAAGGGCTCCTTGGATGGTGGAAGCACATGCACACCTGGTATGGCAAGCTATACCTCAAGAAACCTGGGCAGGCCGCTGTCAAGCTCACTGACCGGGATGTATGTCATGGTCAAGTGTAGTTTCCTGGAGAGTGAGATCCACTACTGAGGAGCAGCTCCTCTGAGACCCCTCTCCCTCAGACAGCCCACATACAGCCAGTCCTCTTCCAGCCAGGAGCCAGCTACCCTGTCCAGGCAGGTGTCTTCAGAGGGCCCCACAGCAGAGACCCCCCTGACAGCTGCAGTCCCCATGCCGGCAGACTTGGAGGATCCCATAGAGGATTATGCCCTGCTATCAGAAATGGAGGAAGAAGCAGCAGCCACCAGAGGCCAACCCACCCACCCCCACCCCCACCCCCAGCTCCAGAGGACGCAGGCAGAGAGGCAGAGTGGAGGTCCAGGACCACAATGTGCTGTTGGAGATCAGGAACACAATGAAGACCAGCACAAAACTTCTCTCTCAGCTGATCCACTTGGACAGAGTATCCTCAGGCCGGAAGCCCTTCATCACCTACGTGAGCCAGACCCTGAGGAACCTGCCCGAGGCCCAGTAGCAGGTGATGAAGCAGAAGATCATAGCACTTCTGCACAACCCTCAAGGCCCAGATGAAGCTGCTCCTACCCAGTCCACGTCTGCTCCTCCACCATAGGCGATGTCACAGCCCTTCCATAGGCGATGTCACAGCCCTTTAAACAGCCCCTCACCTACCAAGGCTACGACAACCAGGACTTCCCACAGCACAAGCAGAACTTCCCAGTCCAGGCCCAGGTTCATCACACACCAAAGATGCCAGTCCTCACCCAGCTGCAGACCAGACAGCCCCACTACATTCCTCCCAACCCTTCCTCCACCTCACAGCTAAGCCTGTCAATGGACAATCTGTCATCAGTATTGGGCCTGACTTCTCAAGTCCTTGATGAAGGGCCTCTCAACCTCACAGGACTGAGTCAGCTCTTCGATAGCTTCCTGAACACACCACCATCTGTTGTACCCTCGGGGCCAAGCACCCCAATGGTGCCTCAGACCAGCACTCAAGCCACAGCCACCTCCACAGTCCCTGCCCGCTTAACAGCTGAGACTATGGACATGACTCAGAGTGACTGAAAATAGTGTCAGAGACTAAGTTGTTTACTTTTTAAGTTTATCTTTGCTTAAGACACTTTACTTGGTTCATTTTGCTTATTTAATACAGTCATAAAGTTTACCAAAGAAATTTTATCTTTGCTTAAGACACTTAATACAGTTTACTTGGTTCTTTTTGCTTATTTAATAAAGTCATAAAGTTTATCTAAGAAAGTTAATAAAGGTTATCCTTGCTTAAGACACTTAGATTACTTGGTTCATTTTGTTAACTTAATAAAGTAAATTAAGTAAATTTTTTCAAAGTGAAATTTTTTTTCATTGAAAAAATGGTGAAGCCTTTGCATGCTTGTGGGATATATAAGGATAGTAGTGGGAAAGATGAACCTCCAGTGCAAGCATAGTGGGACTGTATGGTCCACCATCCCAGCGATCCAGATGATTTTCTCCCCCTTTTTATCGAAAATATCGGTTGTCCACTATGGAGCCTTCTACATCCTCTAGACATACTCCAGACATCCTAAATATACGAGATACATCCCAGATACAAATGTTTTGTCCGTTTTGAACACTTTATATATGAGATGCATACGCTTACATCCTTTCTATTTCTGTGCTACTAACACTGTGTAGACGTTTCATGTACCTTTTGTTTCCTCCCTCTTTCTGTTTTTAGCTGCAGCGGATGTGAGTTGAGGGGATGGCCAGAGGATGCAGAGAGGATACAGCGGATGTTTAACAGATGATAACGGACATAGAACATTTGTTGCCCATATATGTCGTGGATGTACATCGTACATGGCGGAAAATTCATCCATTCACAAAGTTTTGTACAGCTCAAAACTTCTTGCACAGATGAAATCGTAGTGGATGGATGCTCAACGGATAGAGCATATGAAACATGTATGCAGTGAGTACACAACAGATGCATAGCGTTTTCCAAAGGATGGCAAGCTTTTTTAAATGTTTCACATCCTCTTTGCATCCGTAAGTGCAGTGGGACCGGGCCTTAAGCATCAGGAGAAAAGTACTTTGGTTGGTAAGATGTGAAATTTAGCAAAAAAAAAAAAAAAAAAATGGTGCAAAGAATAGTCACTTGCAAATGACTTCTTCTGAATTTGATTAACCTTCTATTTTTCTCAAATATAAAGAGTATATTAAATGAGATGTGCAATGAATTCTCTTCTTTCTTCTTTTTAAAATAAATTCCAGCTATTGCTCCCATAGTGTCTTTTAATTTAATCCTGCATGAAAAAAGGGGAAGGGGGAAAAGCCTATGCATATTATTTTGAAATCTTGAGAATTCTCCATACTTCCATTTCATATTTATTTTGCTCTAGTTCTGATGACTATGTTCTTTCATTCCTTATTAAAGATAAAAATCTACAACTGCCTTTGCTTGTGGATTGAGCTACATATGACAGTTTTGCAAGTAGTCATTAGGTATGGCTTGATGGTTGTATGTGTGTGGGCATATTGATGACAGACAATTTCAAGGAGGAATTATACTGGAAAAGATGGCTACGTTGTCACAGGTTCCATATGCTTATATGGGCTTGGGAACAAGACACTACAAATTGCAACACATTGTTGCAAAACTATTTGCTTTTATTGTTCCTAATTCCTGTCACATCACTGAAAGACTAGAATTGATCTTAAGAATACAATACAGTACAGGAGATGGTAAGATAAATATGGTGGAGTAAATAGAACAGCAACTATGGGATAGGCACTTATTTCCTACTGTCACTTGGGTAAACTATATTCTTGCATTATATCTGGGACCAGATATAGTTAACTAAGACTTGCTTACTACGTAAAATGAAACAAACAAAATGTTAAAAAATTTAAGTTGCCTTAATATCTTTCAAAATGTATTCACATTAACAACGCATTAAAAAAAAACCCAATTCTAGAAAAAATCAGGATCTCGTCGAATAAAGATCTTATTTTTCATAGGACCTCAATTGATGCCTGCATACAAGGAAAGCTTACACATGGAGAGTTTGCACTAAATACTGTCAGCATCAAAGTATATGAAAATGAGAATAGCAGAACATAAGAACTGAAACTATAAAGAAACCCCACTTTTTTCCTAAGTCCAATTTAAATGAAACATGGGGGCTCTGCAGTGTGTGTGTTCCCATCTACATTGTTCAACTACCTGACGATAGAAAATGGAATTTGTTTCCACCAAAAGTGTTTCTTAAAACACAAACAACACAAACTCCACCCCCCCCCCCAAAAAAAACACTTTTGCGAAATGCAAGTGAAGGAAAAGGGATATGGGCCTTTTTTTCTTTCTTTTTTACTCATTAAATCTAAGACATTGTCTTTGTGCTAATTGCCCTTGACTTAACAGGTCTTTTCAGTTTGACAAATTGAATTTAAATATTCAACATGATAAATTTCATTATTTCTGTGCCACAATCCAAGGCAGCACAATTCCTCTACTTTCATTAGTGTGGGGACAATTTAGTATGCTGCTCTTTATAAAGAAAAGATTGGGGAAAACCTGTGTACATTAAGAATACCTTTTAAATGTTTGGCTAAATGTAAAAGGGAAGAAGAGCAAAGCACTGAGATAGATGACAAAAGAAAATTGAACAAGAATTTTTCACTTAAAGCCCCTGTCACACTGCACCAAAGGATGCAAAGAGGATGTAAAACGGACAAAAAAGCTTGCCATCCGTTGGTTAATGCGATGTATCCGTTCTGTACTCACTGCCTCCGTTTTGCTTCCTCTCTATCCGTCCAGCATCCGTTTATGGATGTTTCATCCACTCAGAAAGTTTTGAGCTGCTCAAAACTTTTGCGTGGAAAATGTATCCAATTCGTCCATTCTGCATCTGCTACGCATCCGCTAGCCATCCGTTCTGCATCCGTTACGCATCTGCTATATCTGCTAGGCATCCGTTTCGCATCCGCTCAGACGCAGGGAGGAAGTGGAACGCACGCGGAATGGATGCAGAACGGATGCCTAGCGAATGCAACACGGAAACAAAGCATTTAAAACGGAAAAAATGTTCGCAGAGGGGACCTATCTCGGATATTAAGGATGTCTAGAGGATGCCAAGACGATGCAAAGGGACGCCTATACTGCCTATAAAAAGGGGGAGCAACTCACCTGCATCTCACTTTCAGACCAGCAGCCCAGCTGTGCAGACCTCTGCAACCTTCATCTGACTCTTGCTCTTCCACAGCATCCAGTCATGTCCACTGTGGATCGTAACACAGTCCTTTTGGCAGCCACCATCCTTCTGCAACAGTGCGAAGCCATCTACAGGCTCTGTGAACTCTACTACGGGAAGAAAAGGAGGTACCCAAAAAAAGTCTGGGTCCAAAGATGGTTTGCCAGAAGAGCAGAGGACGGACTGTACAACAAGCTGATGGTGGAGCTCAGGAACGAAGACACTCGGGCATTCCAGAACTTCATGAGGATGCCTCCAGCCATGTTTGACGAACTTGTGCAGCGGCTGACACCCAGGTTGACCAAGGCAAACACCAACTTCTGGCCCAGCCTGGAACCTGGGCTGAAGGTGGCACTGACTCAGCGCCACCTGGCCTCAGGGACCACCTACAGGAGCATGCAGTACGGCTGGAGAGTGCCACACAACGCCATCAGCATTGTGGTCAGAGAAGTGGTGCAGGCCATCATCGAAGAATACCTGGAGGAGCTCCTCCAGTGCCCCTCCACTGAAGAAGGATGGAAGAAAGTAGCAGAGCAGTGGTATCAGAGGTGGAACTTCTCACACCACGTTGGAGCCATCGATGGCAAGCACGTGGCCTGCAAAGCATCACCCAAGTCGGGTTCCACTTAATTCAACTCCAAGGGCTTCTTCAGCATCGTCCTCTTTGCCATGGTTGATGCTGACTACAAGTTCATGTACATCGATGCTTCAGGCAACGGCTCATATTCAGATGCCCAGGTATACAACGCCATTGACCTCAAGGAGGGGCTGGAAGGCAACCTCATCATGGGCTTCCCAGATCCAGACCCCCTACCCAATGACACACAAGATGTGCCCTACTTCATCGTGGGGGATGACGCCTTCTCCCTCAGAACCTACCTCATGAAGCCATACACTTCCAGACTCCTCACCCGTGAAGAGAGGATCTTCAACTACAGGCTGTCCAGGGCAAGGCGGGTGGTGGAGAACGCCTTTGGCATCCTGGCCAACAGGTTCCAGGTATTTCTCACCACCATGAAGCATTGCCCAGAGACCGTGAGGAGGATCGTGGAAGCTTGCTGCATCCTGCACAATCTCATGCGCACCCGCTACCCAGTCTTGCAGAAAAGGCTCGTGGACCTCCAGCAAGGCAAGGGGGACATGGAGCCTGGGGAATGGAGGCAAGGGCGAAACCTGATAGACACTGAGGATGTGCAAGGCCCCAGCAGAGCTTCACGTGAAGGGAAGAAGCAGCGCAACCTCCTGAGACACTGATGCAACTCCCCAGCTGGAGCAGTGGAGTGGCAAGACAGGTTGATAGATGATTAATGGATGCTTCCTTGAGGCTTTCTCATCACACTGATGAGATTGGGCCATGTATGTTGGGTGGGCCTACAATGAACAGGGCATTTTATAAAGAGTTGTGTTTGTGTTGACATGTGTGGATCAATGATTACATTGTTATTGATAAGAAAGGGCCATAGGTTGGCACCCGGGAGGGTGGACCATACAGTCCCACTATGCTTACACTGGAGGTTTATCTATCCCGACAGCTATTACCCATCCCAAAGGTATCCCTCCCTACCCCACTGCTACCTTAACCCATCCCACAAGCATGCAAAGGCTTAAACCAATTCTGAAAGTTTCCACCAAGACTTTATTAAAAAAAAGAAATGAAGCAAGTGTGTGAATCAAAGATAAATTTTATTGAACAACAAGCTGTAAAACAAAAATGACCCTAGTCAAGTGTCCAAATAAAGTCCACAACCAGTCTCTGGCAGTCTTCACGGTCACTCGGAGGTGTGCCCAGTCTCAGGGGTGAAGGGTCCAGGTGCTGTGGAGGTGGTTGCTGCTGCAGTGCTGGTCTGAAGCACCCCTGGGGTGCCTGGCCCCAAGAGGACAACAGGTGACAGTGTTGAGAAAGCTCTCGGACAGCTGGCTTAGACCCGTGATGCTGAGAGGTCCTTCCTCCATGCCATGGGGTGCCAGCCCCAGTACTCATGACAGATGTACTGGGGCCGGGCCTGGCTGTGGGGTGGAGGAAGGAGTAGTGTAGTGGGGCTGTCTGGTCTGCAGCTGGGTGAGGACAGGCGTGGGTGGCATCGCTGTCGTCAGTGGCATCATTGTCGTGGGTGGCATCAGTGGCATCAGTGGAACCGGTGGCAACGGTGTCACCCGATGACTCTGTGCCTGGACTGGGAGGGCCTGCTGCCTGTGCTTCTGGACCTCCTGGTAACTGTAGCCCTGGTAGAGGAGGGGCTGTGGGAAGCCTTGGAATGCGAGGGACATCACCTGCGGTGGAGGAGCAGACCTGGACTGGGTGGGAGCAGGTTCCTCTGGATCTGGAGGGTTGTGAAGCAGCTCGGTGATCCGGTCCTTCACCACCTGGTACTGGGGTTCCTCCATGTTCCTGAGGGTCTGGTTGACATAGCTGAGGAAGGGCTTGCGGTTGGAGGATGAGGAGTCGGTGTTGACCAGCTGAGAGAGGAGATCTATGCTGGTGCGGATGGTGTCCCTGATCTCCAGCAGGACAGTGTGGCTCTGCCCCTCCTGCTGTCTGGCTCTCTGCCTTTCTGTGGAGGTGGAGCTTGGGGGGGTGGATACGGCTACGGCTGTGGTGGACGTGATGTCTCCTTTCTCCCACCACACCAGGGAGTCCTCCACGTGCTCCACCATGGTTACAACACCTGTCCGCGGGTTCTCCACCATGGCACGCTCCACAGAAACCTGCCTGGAGACAGGGACTGACTCTCGGCCAGAAGAGGACTGGGTCTCAGCAGGCTGCTGGAGAGAGAGGGTTGTGAGAGGGGCTGCTGGTGCTCCTCGGTGGCGGATCTCACCCTCCAGGAAGTTGCACCTGGCCATGACGTAGGTCTCTATGTCCGTCAGCTTAACCGTGGCCTGACCAGATTTCTTCAGGTGCAGCTTCCTGTACCAGGTGTGCATGTGCTTCCACCAGCCAAGGAGCACCTCCGAAGTGGAACCCATACTCTCCACCCTCTCTCTCCAAGCAGCCTGCTTCCTTTTGGTGTCCTTGTACAGCTGGTATCGTTTCCGCCACAGATAGTCATTCTCTCTTAGCCACTCCAGCACCTCATCCTTGTGTTCCTCCTCAATATAGTGTTGCCTCCTCTCCCATTGTCGCATACGCCTCTTCCTCCCCTTGGCAGGACCACATGGGCCCTCATCAGAGGGGCTCCCAGGTAGTAGGGGCTGCTCCTCCACACCACCACCACCACCAGCAGCAGGATCATCATCATCATCATCATCATCATCACCAGCAGGATCGTAATCATCATCATCATCAGCAGCAGCAGGATCATCATCATCAGCAGCAGCACCACCACCACCAGCAGGATCATCATCATCATCATCATCAGCAGCAGCAGCAGCAGCAGCAGCATGAGCAGGACGAGCAGGACGAGCAGGACGAGCAAGTCCAGGAGCATGAGCAGTATGAGCAGTACGAGCAAGTCCAGGAGCACGAGCAGGACGAAGAGGACCAGCAGGACCAGGAGCAGCTTCAGCAGAGTAAGCACCAGCAGAAGTACCACCGCCAGGAGCAGCTTCAGCAGAGTAAGCACCAGCAGAAGCACCACCACCAGGAGCAGCTACAGCAGAAGCTCCAGCACCAGAAGAGCGAGCCCGAGCAACAGAAGCCCCAGCAGAAGCAGAGTCAGGGACAGGGGGCGGGAGGGTGGCCCCGTCCCTCTTTCCAGGGATAGCGGCAGGTTGCTGAGACGTTCGCTTCTTCCCCATGGTTGTGGGGTTGCTGGCTGGCAGGGAGTCTTGCAGGCACCAGTGCTGGCAGGAAGCCTGGCTGGTAGGCTGGCAGGAAGGCTGGCAGGAAGCCTGGCAGGAAGCCTGGCAGTAAGGCAGGCAGGCAAGCAGGCACCAAGGCTGGCAGGCAGACTGGCTTGCAGGGAGGCTTGCAGGCACCAAGGCTGGCAGGAACACTGGCACCAAGGCTGGCAGGAAGCCTGGCCGGCAGGCAGGCTCCAGGGCTAGAAGGAAGCCTGGCAGGAAGCCTGGCAGGAAAACAGGCTGGCAGGTAGGCACCAAGAATGGCAAGCAGACTGGCTGGCAGAGAGGCTGGAAGGCAGGCTGGCAGCAAGGCTGGCAGGCAGGCAGAGAGCAAGGCTGGCAGTGAGGCTGGCAGGAAGGCTGGCAGCAAGGCTTGCAAGCAGGCAGGAAGGCAGGGCAGGCAAGGACTCGATGCGTCCAGCAGCAGGTCTTTCCTCCGAATGCTGGCCACGTGCGAGCTGCTTCCCTTTATATCCGGGGGGCTTACGCAATGCATCCCCCCCCACATGCGCAATTAATGCTCGGCATCCGTTCGGCTTCCGCTGTGCATCCACTAGGCTTCCGCTGTGCCTCCGCTTCATTCCCTGTGCATCCGCTCTGCATCTGCTGTATCCGTTCCACGTCCGCTTTGCTGAGGTCCCCCGGAAGCCTAGCGGATGTGCCATCTGCTCCCTTCCACTTCCATCCACTGTGCTTCCATTCCGCATCTGCTTTCCATCCGCTCTGCGTCCTCCCCGCATCCGTTCCTTTCCGTGTTATCCGCTCCAGTTATGCAAATTTTTGCCCCTTTTGAGAGCGGATAACAACGGATGGAACATTTTGCTCGTCCATTGTGTCCTTTTTACATACGTTTTGCATCCGTTGGGCAGTGTGACAGGGCCTTAACATGATGATTGAATGAATCTTATTTCCAGTTGAGGGAAACAACTACTACTCTGCCACTGTCATTTTAGTGCCACATATTGGATTTCCATCCCAAATGAACAGCCAAGCTTAGAACAGAGGGTCAAATATTTTCAGATTAGATTCAGGCAGAGGGCCAAAATGATTTGATGAGATTAACTTATTCTCTTGATAATGCCAACAGGCATATCTCTTTGATTTCTCAGTGCCACTGAACAAGCTATACCTGCACATAGAAATTAGCACTTTCAGATTGTTTTGAAACTCTGTAGGCATCCAGGGGGAAGTATGTATTGATATTGATATGAGAAATGTGCATAATAATATATTTACAAATATTGTTAAAATGCAAAATGATCTAGAGATGGATTAAAATAATTTATTTGGAAAGAAAATGAAAATCTGAATTTACAAAAATCCCTATACCATGGTATGAGATTCTATAGTATTGTAAAATCAGAATATTAAAAGCATGTAGAGATTTTAATTAATTTTAGTTTTATCACCTATAAGACATTCAGACAATTGAAAAATAAAAAATCAGCTATTAAGGGGAAAATAGTCTAGTCTAATCTGTGTTATAATCTGCCATTCATGTTTATTTCCTGGGCTGAAAAAAATCAGAAACTTTTAACAGTTTCATGTACTATTTCTATACATATAACTGAATATAAATGTGATTCTATGCATTTCCAAGTATTTACTAATTCATATCAATTCATTTTTTTAAAGGACAGTTACTAATTTGTTTTAAAAATGAATATATTTTCCTTTATCTAATGGCCAATAAGATTCCTTCCACCCACCTCTTTGATGCTAATCTGGAACTGGTATGTATATTTAAGAAATTGGAATCATCATAGTTTCTATACCTCTACATTTCTGCTCTTGAAATCAATGTATTTTATCATTATTCCAGTGTGTGGATATGTTTAAGTGAATGACTTTTGTTCCTTTATTGTGAAAACAGAATGCACTTATGCTGTGTTGCAAACAAGACACTGGCTACATGTTAATTTCTGTTGTTCCCATTCTTCATCTGAATGGCTATCAGTGTAGAGGAACCAGTGATAAGAACATTTATGGGGCAGAACAAAACATTTTTCTCTGGATCTGGCAAGTACACAGGGTAGCTGTGTGAAAGTGGTCTGAATGAACAAGGCTAGTGACATACAAGATAATAAACAAACAGAACTATATGATCAATTACAAGCATAACTTTGTCTTTTGTGGCAGCATTTAAATAAGTTTATGTTCTGGTTTTCAAAATCAGAAGGAGAGGAGAGGAGCCATATTATCATACAGATTGTCCCAAAGGTGCTTTTTTCAAGAGGCAGCTGAACTTTCTGGTTTTTCTTTGAAGATGTTTCGCTTCTCATCCAAGAAACTTTTTCAGCTCTGACTAGATGGTGTGGAATAGAAGTATTTATAGTGCTTGCAGACAGCGGGATATTTGCATTCTTTTAGTGGGTTAAGGTCACCTGGAAGTTTATCTGTGTCATCAGAGTCACCTGAGTGGTGTAAATTGGTGTGGAGTCTTCTTGGAACTGTTGAAAGAATTGTGTTGTAGATTGGAGATAGATGATATCATATCCTTCCTCCTCTGCTGAGAGAGGGCTGTTCAGTTTTGACTAGATGGCCCCTTTAACCTCTCTTTCAAACCAGTGGTTCTTTCTGTCCAAAATATGGACTTAATTATCTTCAAAAGAATGGCCTTTGCCTTTTAAATGCAGATGGACTGCTGAATCTAGTCCTGATGTGTTTCTTCTCCTACTTTGTGCCTTGTGTTTATGAAGTAGTTGTTTTGTTTCCTCAATGTACAGATCTGCATATGGCTCACTGCGCTGTACTGCATATATTACTCTTGGAAAAAAAGTAGCTTTGGGACAACCATGACCGGGATGACTCAGAATTTCCATAGATACCATACAGATTGTTCTGCATTAAAAATGATGCCATATTGAGAATATAGAATAAATTTTAGCTGTGTTCGAAAATACCCTTATGGCTATCATCACAAGAAGCATATTAAAGAAGAGAAATGATAGCTAAACTTAATGGTTAACTTATGGTGACATACTAGAATTTTCCAGAGAGATTTCAAAATGAAATTAAAAAAAAAATCTGACTTCAAAAAGATATACAGTACATGTCGACACTTTTCTGATACACAAGAATTTGAAACAGAATGATGTACAAAAATGATGAACGTATTATTGCTAAAATGTATAAACTTATTAAAATTTAAAATGCAAAAAACTTTCAAAAGAGAGAAAAGGACATGGAGAGATGAGAGACCTGTCTCAAAGCCATTTAGCTCATTGGAAGCCTTTTATGTACCAGCCATCAAATGTTGAAGTCACCATGAAATGTGTGTATGGGAGGGTGTATTTCCAAGAAGACTTATGTTACCTGTAAAAGAATCTCTCTCACAGCAGGTTCTGATAATTAAGTGATATGAAAGGGCTGTATATGAAGACCTCCCCAGCTGGGGATAGCTGGCTGCAAAACTGAAGATAAAATGTGTTTGTAGGCTGTGACCACCTGAGAGATGTACTATATATTCCAATTTGAAAGTAAGTAACATTCACTGTTGTTAAATCCTTTCACCTATAATTATTAGAACTTAAAAGTCAAGACTGAAAGATGGCGGCAACATACTTAGATCTGATGTACAAATAAAATATGGCTAAAATATTGTTGGGAAATGCATGGCAGTACACTTTTTGTTTACCACAAAAGCCCTATTGAAATATTAATACAATATGTTGCAATTTATGTTTTAAATTCTAGAAAAAAAAACATGAGTTACATTGATTTTCTATCAGAAGATCACTTGAAAATGGGAAAGAAACAGTGGCTAAATGGATTCATTTCAATTTTCTCTCCTCTCCTTTTCCAAATTTCCAGATAAAAGCGATATCAACAGTCTTTACCTGGAATGGTTGTTAGTATAATTATTTGAATTAGTTCTATCCCCAAGAATCCCTAGGAATTCTTGGGGAAAGCTCTCTCAGCTGTTCAGCCAAAGTCCAGAAAGAAAGGGAAAGTCCAAAGTCCAGAAAGAAAGCTCCACAGCAAGTTGAAAAGTCTTTATTCATCCATATATTATTCTGAGTTTGGGTAACAACAAGCATCAAAAATGACAGTAAAGTCAGCTCTGGCAGGCCTCGCAGCCACAGCTGTATTTGTACACCAGATAATAAAGTAATTGGTTTATCCACCATCTGGTGACTGCTACTGCTTAATTTCCGGTCACTATGTAACCCTCTATACCATGAATTCTTCTGTTACTTATCCACCCTCCTTTACCATTCCCTTGCCACAGCAAATTTTCCATATTCCACCAACTCCCCTGTGCCCTCCTGGTGTATATTCCCCCCTGAGGTCATTGTTTTAAGTCAGCATGTTCATCACTGCCAATAGCTGCCCACAACTTGTGATAGTTCAGCATCTGATATCATTGGGGCTCGTCATCCATCTCCATCGGCAATTCTGACCCGGTGTTGGTCGGCTGGCAGGTGCTTCCTACCATGGTAGAATACTCAGACACAGCAGAACGCTCAGTGTCGTGGCTCCAGCATGCCATGGGGACCTGACAGCTCTTTAAATTTGGCACCCATCTTTACAGAAGTGAGTTTGTACGCAAATGGGAAATCCTTGTGTGCTTTTTATTGGCTCATGTTTCACATAAACTCATAACAATACAGAAATTGTATTATATCTGTGAAAAACCCACAGAATTATTAAGACTCCTCCCATCCAGCCCATAAACTGTTTACCCTTCTTCCATCTGGGAAGAGGTTCAGGTGCCTGCAGTCCAAGACCAGCAGGCTAAGGAATAGCTTCTACCACACAGTGGTCTCCTTACTGAACCAAGACTGAAAAGGTTGAGATGCTTCTCCTTATTGAACTCCTCAACTCATCTACCTCCACCCCCACACACTGATATTTCCCCTGATAATATATAATATATCTTGTATAAACTCTCTTTGCATTATACTTATATTCAATATATTCACACACTCCGAACAGTCGTATATATTCCTTCCATAGATATATATTCTGTATATTCATAGATATTCTGTATATCCACATATAGCTATATATTTTGTATATCTGTATATATATATGTGTGTGTGTGTGTGTGTGTGTGTGTGTGTGTGCTGTTCAGCTTCCTTCAGGTATTATCCCACGTCATTGTAGTGCTTTCAAAGTTGTAGCAACGTTTCAGCAGAATCTCATCTGCCATCATGAGACTTCTGTATGGATGTGGGTCTCACAGCTTTTGGTTTCAAATTCGAGGCTGGCCTATTCTGATTGGCTGGGAGTTTTGGTCTGTGTTCACTGGACTTGGAGTTTGATTGATTGGTGTTTCTGGTTTCTCGTGTCTGTTTTGTGGCTTTGATTGCCTGGCAACACTCTGTTCCTGTGTTGGAGGCTTTCAGTGCAGCTTGGCTTCGTGTGAAAGGACGGCTGCTATCCATAAGAAGGCCAGGTTTCACCTGGGTGCCTGGTGGGGGGGTTTTCGAGTTGGAGGCATCAGAGGGAGTCTGTTTGTGCTCAGGTGTTTGCCTGGTTTGTGGTGTGGAGATCTTTCTATTTGAGAGTGCAGGCTTCCAAATGATTGACAGTCTTCTGGAATCATCTCTTCTATTCATGTTTTCAGGTCTTTTTTCAATCTCTATGGCTTCTCTGATGATTCTGTGGCTGGGGTTTTCTATAGTGGC
>BLBF01000005.1:65086074-65121936 GCA_015471245.1 Laticauda colubrina | reverse complement strand
AACGGGAGAGACAACAAAGGACTGATTTGTAAGTGAACTGACATAGGATATTCTACATGGACTTTGCTAACTGAATATCCCTGAATGGACTGACTACATGATAAATGACTATTGGACTGTTATTTGACTATGCCATAAACTTATACTGGAATAAACTATATTCTTGATAGCACAAGCGTATCTGTTATTTTTACTGTATGTTAATAAACATACAAGCTTAGCTCACTCATTTATCTGTGTGCCTATCTGACTAACGCTGCACATTCTGTTTAGCTTGTCTACCTATCCCTGGTTGGGGAACCCAGGCTTAACAACCACTTTTAAAGCTCTTCATGACTTGGGAGTTATCTGATAGATTGTATTTTCCCAGCTTTTTCTACTCCTCCAATCTGGTCCAGCTAAAAGGACCAGATGCTCTGGGTCTTGTAAGTCAGGGAACACAGTTGGTGTCATCCAGAAGTTATGCATTTTCTGCTGCAGCATCACCCTATGAAATATTCTTCTGGGGCCCCAAGTATGTGAAGGCCTCATTTCCTGGCTCTGTTAACAAACATAGATTGTAATATTCTTCTTGTCTATTGTGCATATGTTAAGTATTGTACTATGGTGGAAATTTGTTTTAAATTTATTTTATTGTTTACCACACAGAGTCACTTGATGAGAAAGACGAATATATTAATTATCTTTCTGACTGAATGAATAAATGAAATGGATGACCAGCAATGGTTGATGCACTGTTGGAAGAGAAAGATCAACTACAGGATCATATTGGGGAGAGATCATGATAGAAAAAAAGCTATATAATCAATAAGGGATAACATTGATTTGATAGCATATAATCAATCAATCAGTCAGTCAGTCAGTCAGTCAAATGTTCTGTCTGTTACTTATTGATGGGAAAATTGAAGTAGGAAATACTGTCTCATTTGAGACTCCTTGTTATTTTTCTTGTTTAAGCTTATCATTATAACCATAATTTATAAAACAGAAGCCAATGAATCTGTTCATTACCCATTCTCTCACCTGATCTAAAAAGGGTGTGTTTTTTTGGAAAATGCCTAGAAGCATGGATTTAGATTAGTTTATTAACAAGATTGCTAATCAGCTGTAGTTTCAGGACAGATATAGTTTAAAGCTATAGTTTTTAGTTGATCAACAATTCTTTCATTTTAAATTAAGGATATTTTAAAAAGACAGTGACCTGAACTTCAAACAAAAGTGAATTTTTGTTAGTCAAATATTTAGTCATAGAAGGTACTTCATGGTTAGTTGATGGTTTTGCAGCTTTATGAATATTATAAGATAAAGCTGATAATAACTCTAATATTTATGCTGTTTGCTATAGAATTTTATATTAATTTTTAAAGGCTATGTTTTCAAATACATTGCATCATATGGAATATCAAATACTAAAGAACGTTGAGCTCAATTTGTAATTTCTAAACATTAAGATATATAATTGACTTTAGTAGCCTTGGCTAAAGAAATAAAACAATATCAAAATAATTAAATTACATTTTGGATTATTGGCTTTTTAAAGTAGATTCTGAAACTAGGATAAATACTAGTTTTAAAAAAAGGAAGAAAGAGAGAGAGAAAAACTATTACCATGACAACAATCTAAAGGTTATATTATTTATTACAGAATGACTTCAACTATCAATTTACTGCAGCATTTTATGTATATAAATATCAAAAAATATGTTGTACCCATAAGAGTAGTACAAATGAACAGATGTTATTTACCAGAGTAACATCTAGCTTATCAAAATTATTTTAAATAATCAAAATGACAATGACATTTGTGAAAAAATACAAATATTATTGCATTGGTTTTGTTTTGTGTTTTAGGCAAAAGAGCCCAGTTATAACTTCTTCTCTGAAAATGTAGGAAAGGAGAACATTTCTGCAGTGTTTACATTTCATTTCTTTGTCATGAAAATATGAGGGGAGGCCCCTGTAAACATTGATTTGGAATTATGGCCCTTATAAACCACTTCCAGCATGACTAATGATACAGAATTATACAAAAAATACAGCAGGGCAGTAAATGTAATGCAATCCATGCAAAGAGTGCAGAAAAATGTTGTAGATAGGACTATACAGAGCTTGGTGCCTAGATTTAAAAGGAGAAGAAAGGGCCAGAGACATTTTTTGTTCCTAAAGGCCGATCCCACTGGCCGACGGACGCAAAACGTATGCATAAAGGACACAGCGGACGAGCAAAATTTCGGGGGTGGCTCCATCCGTTGTCATCTGCTCCAAAAAGTGGTGAAAATTTGCATAAACAGAACAGAAAAGAACGGAAAAGAATGGACGTGGGTAGTATGTAGCGGGGATGTTAAACGGATGTTCATAGGAAGCCTAGCGGATGAAAGCAGATGGAAGCAGATGACACCTCCGAAGGGGTTCCAGGGGAGAATTTTGAAGCGGATGCATGACGGAAGGGGCGGATGCATAGCGGATGAAGGGGATGCATCAAGGGCGCCTATAGGAAACAAAGGGGATATTGCATGGATGTATATCGGATACAAAGCGTTCATTGCGCATGCGGGGAGTATGAATTCCGTCAGCTCCGTGGATATAAAAAGATGCAGCACGCACGCAGTCAGCATACAAGGGAAAGATGTGCTGCCAGATACATCTTGCAGGAACATCATGGTTCGTCAGTCAGGCAAGAAGAGGAAGTCCGTGCCTACTCGTTCAAGCCCTGGCAAGGTGAAGAAGGGCAGAACCAGCATCCCACCCCCTAGCACTGACTCTGAAGCTGCTGCTGCTGCTGCTGTGGTGGACCAGCCCCAAGGCCCTCAAGCCCCTCAAAGCCCTGCTGCTGAAGACCCTGCTGCTCAAGCCCCTGAAGCCCCTGAACAATCTCCAGGAGGCCCTGATGCTGAAGCCCCTAAAGGCCCTGCTCAAGCCCCTTCCAGAGGGAGGAAGAGGCAAGGGAAGGAGAAGGGAGAGAGGAAACAGTACATCATTTCCGAGGAGCATGAGGATGAGGTGCTGGAATGGCTGAGGGAGAATGAGTACTTCTGGAGAAAGGGCCATAGACTGTATCGGGACACCAAGAAGAAGCAGGCAGCTTGGAGAGAAAAGGCAGAGAGCCTGGGGTACACTGCAGAAGTACTCCTTGGATGGTGGAAGCACATGCACACCTGGTATGGCAAGCTACACCTCAAGAAATCCGGGTAGGCCTCTGTCAAGCTCACTGACTGGGATTTACGTCATGGCCGAGTGCAGTTTCCTGGAGAGTGAGATCCACCACCGAGGAGCAGCTCCTCTGAGACCCCTCTCCCTCAGACAGCCCACAGACAGCCAGTCCTATTCCAGCCAGGAGCCAGCTACCCTGTCCAGGCAGGTGTCTTCAGAGGGCTTCACAGCAGAGACCCCTCCAACAGCTGCAGTCCCCATGCCGGTGGACTTGGAGGATCCCGTGGAGGATGACGCCATGCTGTCACAAATGGAGGAAGAAGCAGCAGCCATCAGAGGCCAACCCAAACCCAACCCCAGCTCTAGAGGATGCAGGCAGAGAGGCAGACTGGAGGGCCAGGACCACAGTGTGCTGTTGGAGATCAGGGACACAATGAAGACCAGCACAGAACTTCTCTCTCAGCTGGTCTACTGCAACATACCATCCTCAGACCGGAAACCCTTCATCACCTACATGAGCCAGACCCTGAGGGACCTGCCCAAGGCCCAGTAGCAGGTGATGAAGCAGAAAATCACAGCACTTCTGCAGAACCCTCAAGGCCCAGATGAAGCTGCTCCTACCCAGTCCATGTCTGCTCCTCCACCCCAGGTGGAGATCTTCCCAGTCCAGGCCCAGGTTCATCGGATGCCATAGACGCCAGTCCTCACCCAGCTGCAGACCAGACAGCCCCACTACACTCCTCCCAACCCTTCCTCCACCCCACAGCCAAGCCCATCAACGGACAATCTGTCATCAGTATTGGGCCTGACATCTCAAGTCCTTGATGAAGGGCCTCTCAACCTCACGGGACTGAGTCAGCTCTCGGATAGCTTCCTGAACCCACCACCACCTGTTGTAATTTCAGGGCCAAGCACCCCAATGGTACCTCAGATCAGAACTCAAGCCACAGCCACCTTCACAGTCCCTGCCCGCTTAACAGCTGAGACCATGGACATGACTCAGAGTGACTGAAAATAGTGTCAGAGACTGAGTTGTTTTCTTGTTAAGTTTATCTTTGCTTAAGACACTTTACTTGGTTCATTTTGGTTATTTAATAAAGTCATAAAGTCATAAAGTTTACCTAAGAAAGTTCATAAATATTATCTTTGCTTGAGACACTAAGTTTACTTGGTTCATTTTGTTTACTTCATAAAGTGTTGGTGAAAACTTTGAAAAAATGTTTAAGCCTTTGCATGCTTGTGGGATAGATAGGGATAGTTGTGGGATAGATAAACCTCCAGTGCAAGCATAGTGGGACTGTATGGTCCACTACCCCAGTGATCCAGATGATTTTCTCCCCCTTTTTATAGGAAATATCGGTTGTCCGCTAGGTGTCCTTCTCCATACTCTAGACATACTCCAGATATCCTAAATATACGAGATACATCCCCGATACAAACGTTTTGTCCATTTTGAATACTTTATATACGAGATGCATACGCTTACATCCTTTCTATTTCTGTGCTACTAACACTATGTAGACGTTCCGTGTACCTTTCGTTTCCTCCCTCTTTCTGTTTTCATCTGCAGCGGATGTGAGTTGAGGGGATGGCCAGAGGATGCAGAAAGTATACAGTGGATGTTTAACGAATGGTAACGGACATAGAACGTTTGTTGCCCATATATGTCGCGGATGTACATCGTACACGGTGGAAAGTTCATCCGGTCACAAAGTTTTGTGCAGCTCAAAACTTCTTGCATGGATGAAATCTCAGTGGATGGATGCTCGATGGATAGAGCGTATGAAACATGTAAGCAGAGAGTACACAATGGATGCATAACGTTTTCCAACGGATGGCAAGCTTTTTTTAACGTTTAACATTCTCTTTGCATCCGTAAGTGCAGTGGGCCTGGGCCTTAAGCCATATGGTAGACAAATGCCTTAATGGCCTTCTAATAGGGAGCCACATGAAACACAATAGCATG
Source organism: Laticauda colubrina (assembly GCA_015471245.1). Lineage (NCBI taxonomy): Eukaryota > Metazoa > Chordata > Lepidosauria > Squamata > Elapidae > Laticauda > Laticauda colubrina. Next base: position 65,116,820 of record BLBF01000005.1, on the reverse strand, counting down.
GAACAGAATCACTCCTCCATGTTAATTACTTGTTCATTGCAGTTATGCATGAACCATGATACAAATTTTAAAAAAATATGTCCAGACTCTCCTCTTCTCTCCTTTGCTCTCCTGTTCGGTCCTGTCCCATCCTGTTATTTCTTCTTCTTCCCTCCCCTCCCCTCCTTATTCTTCTCTCTTTACTCTTCTCTCATCTCAATAATGATATGCTTATACAAATAGATCTCAATGTGCTTGATGTGCTTTTTTGACACTTAGGCAAAAAAAAAAAAAAAGAAAGAAAAAGAAAAGAAAAGAAAAATGTACCATACAGAATTACAAAGCTCAGAATAGTGTAAAAATTGTATCACACGGTTTCCTCTAATATTAGCTGACAAGAAGGATCATTAGTCTTGATGAGAATTTCAATAACATCTTCATTAGAGTAGAAAATTATGTGCCAAGGTCTGGTTAATTAGTGTATTGGTTCCTTTCCCTTCTACTTAAAATAGTTTATTAACAAATGACACCAGAAAGCACAAAATGAGAAGGAGCAACATTAGTTCTAGGTTGAAGAAGAACAGGTTTTGTAAAATTATAATAGTTGTCACTAGGACCAAACAATAATGAAACTGTATAAATCTGTTTCAGGACTATTTGGTAAATAAAATACCACTTGTTGTTTAGAAGATGTCTCAGTCTGTAGTCTGATTTGCTCTTTAATTAGCTGACTTTGCAAAGTTATATTTTTATTCAAATCATGCTATGCAGAATTTTTCAATAATTAAGTCATTTTTATTACAGAGTAACAATATTTTTAAAATGCATAATACCAGTGGTGGGATTCAATTTTTTTTACTACTGGTTCTGTGGCCGTGGCTTAATTTGTGGCATGGCTTGGTGGTCATATGACTTGGTGGGCGTGGCTTGGTCATGTGACTGGATGGGTGTGGCTTTGTGTTCACATGACCAGATGGGCATGACTTTGTGGCCATGTGACTAGGTGGGTGTGGCCAGGTGGTCATATGACTGGCAAACCAAATACAAGTTGTTCTTGTTTAATGGCCAGTTGCTTAGCAAGTGTTCTAATTTATGACTGATCTTCCCAGAGCAACTTGACCTGTTTTTGGAGTTTTGACAGGCACACACACACACACACACACACACACACACATACTTCTAACCCTGCTATTCTAAAGCCCCTGTCACACTGCACCAATGGATGGAAAGAGGATGTAAAATGGAGAAAAACACTTACCATCCGTTGGTTAACGCGATGCTTCCGTTTTGTACTCACTGCCTCCGTTTTGCTTCCTCTCTATCCGTCCAGCATCCATCTATTTTTTTTTTATTTTATACTGACTTTCTTAAGCAAACAAAGAAAGTTAAATGAAATGATACAGATGACAGTGAAATGCCTTAATATAGGCCAAAGCAAAATCCAACCGCAGGAGAAAAATATGGAACGCTTCACGAATTTGCGTGTCATCCTTGCGCAGGATTAACGTTTATTACATCTATTAACGTTTCATCCGCTCAGAGGGTTTTGAGCTGCTCAAAACTTTTGCGCGGAAAATGTATCCAATGCGTCCATTCTGCATCTGCTAGGCATCCGCTAGGCATCTGTTACGCATCCGCTATATCCACTAGGCATCCGTTCTGCATCCACGCAACTCGATCCACTCCAGCGGTAAATGGACGCAGGGAGGAAGCCGAACGGACACGGAACAGATGTAGAACAGAAGCAGAATGGATGGAGAAAGGATGAAAGCGGATGCAGCTCACAAAGAAAGCATTTAAAACAGAAAAAACGTTCACAGAGGGGACCTATCTCGGATATTAAGGATGTCTAGAGGATGCCTAGAGGATGCAAAGGGACACATAGTGGAAAACCTATACTGCCTATAAAAAGGGAGAGCAACTCATCTGGATTTCACTTTCAGACCAGCAGCCCTGCTGTGCAGACCTCTGCAGCCTTCATCTGACTCTTGCTCTTCCACATCATCCAGTCATGTCCACCATGGATCATAACAAAGTCCTTTTGGCAGCCACCATCGTTCTGCAACAGTGTGAAGCCATCTACAGGCTCTGTGAACTCTACTACGGGAAGAAAAAGAGGTGGCCAAGAAGCGTCTGGGTCCGAAGATGGATCAGGAAAAGAGCAGAGTACAGAATGTATAACAAGCTGATGGTGGAGCTCAGGAACGAGGACACTCGTGCATTCCAGAACTTCATGAGGATGCCTCCAGCCATGTTTGATGAAGTTGTGCAGCGGCTGACACCCAGGTTGACCAAGGCAAACACCAACTTCCGGCCCAGCCTGGAACCTGGGCTCAACGTGGCACTGACTCTGCGCCACCTGGCCTCAGGGACCACCTACAGCAGCATGCAGTATGGCTGGAGGGTGCCACACAACACCATCAGCATTGTGGTCAGAGAAGTGGTGCAGGCCATCTTCGAAGAATACATGGAGGAGCTCCTCCAGTGCCCCACCACTGAACAAGGCTGGAAGAAAGTTGCAGAGCAGTGGTATCAGAGATGGAACTTCCCACACACCATTGGAGCGATAGATGGCAAGCACGTGGCCTGCAAAGCACCACCCAAGTCGGGGTCCACTTAATTCAACTACAAGGGCTTATTCAGCATGGTCCTCTTCACCATGATCGATGCTGACTACAAGTTCATGTACATCGATGCTTCAGGCAACGGGTCAGCTTCAGATGCCCAGGTATACAATGCCAGTGATCTCAAGGAGGGGCTGGAATGCAACCTCATGGTGGGCTTCCCAGATCCAGACTCCCTGCCCAACGACACACAAGATGTGCCCTACTTCATCATGGGGGATGACGCCTTCTCCCTCAGAACCTACCTCATAAAGCCCTACACTTCCAGACTCCTCACCCATGAAGAGAGGATCTTCAACTACAGGCTGTCCAGGGCAAGGCGGGTGGTGGAGAATGCCTTTGGCATCCTGGCCAACAGGTTCCAGGTACTTCTCACCACCATGCAGCATCGCCAACAGACCATGAGGAGGATCGTGGAAGCTTGCTGCATCCTGCACAATCTCATGTGCACCCGCTACCCAGTATTGCAGAACTGGCTCGTGGACCTCCAACAAGGCAATGGGGACATGGAGCCTGGGGAATGGAGGCAAGGGCAAAACCTGATAGACACTCAGCATGTGCAAGGCCCCAACAGAGCCTCACGTGAAGGGAAGAAGCAGCTAAACCTCCTGAAACAGTGGTGCAACTCCCCAGCTGGAGCGGTGGAGTGGCAAGACAGGATGACAGATGCTTAATAGATGCTTCCTTCAGCCTGTCTCATCACACTGATGAGATTGGGCCTTGTATGTTGGATGGGCCTACAATGAACAGGGCGTTTAATAAAGAGTTGTGTTTATGTTGACATGTGTGGATAAATGATTAAATTTTTATTGATAAAAAAGGGCCACAGGTGTGGCACCTGGGAGGGTGGACCATACAGTCTCACTATGCTTGCACTCGAGGTTTATCTATCCCACAGCTATTACCCATCCCAAAGGTATCCCTGCCCATCTGACAGGTATTACCCATCCCAAAGGTATCCCTGCCCACCCCACTGCTATCTTAACCCATCCCACAAGCATGCAAAGGCTTAAACCATTTCTAAAAGTTTCCACCAAGACTTTATTAAAAAAAAGAAATGAAGCAAGTGTGTGAATCAAAGATAGACTTTATTAACAACAAGCTGTAAGAGGAAAATGACCCAAGTCAAGTGTCCAAATAAAGTCCACATGTAGCCAGCCAGCCAGTCTCTGGCACTCCTCTTGGTCATTCGGAGGTGTGCCCAGTCTCAGGGGTGAAGGGTCCAGGTGCTGTGGAGGTGGCTGGTGCTGGAGTGCTTGTCTGAAGCGCCATTGGGGTGCCTGGCCCCAAGAGGACAACAGGTGACGGTGTGTTGAGAAAGCTCTCGGACAGCTGGCTCAGACCCGTGATGTTGAGAGCTCCTTCCTCCATGCCATGGGGTGTCAGCCCCAGTACCGACGACAGATGTACTGAGGCCGGGCTTGGCTGTGGGGTGGAGGAAGGAGCAGTGTAGTGGGGCTGTCTGGTCTGAAGCTGGGTGAGGACTGGCGTGGGTGGCATCGGTGGCGTGGGTGGCATCAGTGTTGTGGGTGGCATTGGTGGCGTCGGTAGCATCAGTGGAACCGGTGGCAACGGTGTCGTCCGATGACTCTGTGCCTGGACTGGGAAGGGCTGCTGCCTGTGCTGCTGGACCTCCTGGTATCCGTAGCCCTGGTAGCTGAGGGCCTGTGGAAAGCCTTGGAATGGGAGGGACATCACCTGGGGTGGAGGAGCAGACCTGGACTGGGTGGGAGCAGTTTCCTCTGTATCTGGAGGGTTGTGAAAAAGCTTGGTGATCCGGTCCTTCACCACCTGGTACTGGGGTTCCGCCATGTCTGTGAGGGTCTGGTTCACATAGGTGAGGAAGGGCTTGCGGTTGGAGGATGAGGCGTCGGTGTGGACCAGCTGAGAGAGGAGATCTATGCTGCTCCAGATTGTGTCCCTGATCTCCAGCAGGGCAGTGTGGCTCTGCCCCTCCGGTCTGCCTCTTTGCCTTTCTGTGGAGGTGGAGCTGGGGGTGGATGCGGGTAGGGCTGTGGTGGACGTGCTGTCTCCTTTCTCCCACCGCACCAGGGAGTCCTCCACGTGCTCCACCATGGTTAAAACACCTGTCTGTGGGTTCTCCGCCATGGCACGCTCCACAGAAACTTGCCTGGAGACAGGAGCTGACTCTCCGCCGGAAGAGGACTGGCTCTCAGCAGGCTGCCAGAGAGAGAGGGTAGTGAGAGGTGCTGCTTCTGCTGCTGCTGCTCCTCGGCGGATCTCACCCTACAGGAAGCTGCACCTGGCCATGACATAGGTCTCTCTGTCCGTCAGCTTAACCGTGGCCTGGCCAAATTTCTTGAGGTGCAGCTTCCCGTACCAAGTGTGCATGTGCTTCCACCAGCCGAGGAGCACCTCCGAAGTGTAGCCCAGACTCTCTGCCTTCTCTCTCCAAGCAGCATGCTTCCGCTTGGTGTCCCTATAGAGATGGTGTAACTTCCACCACAGATAGTCATTCTCTCTCAGCCACTCAAGCACCTCATCCTCATGTTCCTCCTCAATGGAGTATTGCCTCCTCTCCCATCCCCGCATATGCCTCTTCCTCCCTTTGGCAGGACCAGATGGGCCCACATCAGAGGGGCTCCCAGGTAGTAGGGGCTGCTCCTCCACACCACCAGCAGCAGCAGCACCAGCAGGATCATCATCATCATCATCATCATCATCATCATCATCATCATCATCACTAGTAGGATCATAATCATCATCAGCAGCAGCAGCAGCAGCACCAGCAGGATCATCATCATCATCATCATCATCATCATCAGCAGCAGCAGCAGGACCAGCAGGACCAGGATCAGCAGCAGCAGAGTCAGCACCAGCAGGGCTAGCAAGACCAGGAGCACGAGCAGGACCAGGAGCACGAGCAGGACGAGCAGGATGAGCAAGTCCAGGAGTACGAGCAGGATGAGCAGGACCAGCAGGACGAGGAGCAGCTTCACCAGGGTATGCACCAGCAGAAGCATCACCGCCAGGAGCAGCATCAGCAGAGTAAGCACGAGCAGAAGTACCACCACCAGGAACAGCATCAGCAGAGTAAGCACGAGCAGAAGCACCACCACCAGTAGCAACATCATTAGCTCCTCCAGAAGCAGAAGTAGAAGCAGCAGAAGCCCCAGCAGAAGCCCCAGCAGAAGCAGAGTCAGGGACAGGAGGTGGGAGGGTGACCCTGTCCCTCTTGCCAGGGATGGCGGCAGGTTGCTGAGGCTTTCTCTTGTTCCCCATGGTTGTGGGGTTGCTGGCTGGCAGGGAGGCTGGCAGGGAGGCTGGCAGGGAGGCTGGCAGGCACCAAGGCTGGCAGGCAGGCTGGCAGGAAGGCTTGCAGGCAGCCAGGCACGAAGGCTGGCAGGAAGGCTTGCAGGCAGGCAGGCACCAAGGCTTGTAGGCAGGCATGCACCAAGGCTGGCAGGCAGGCATGCACCCAGGCTGGCAGGCAGACTGGCTGGCAGCAAGGCTGGAAGGCAGGCTGGCAGCAAGGCTGGAAGGCAGGCTGGCAGCAAGGCTGGCAGGCAGGCAGACAGCAAAGCTTGCAGGGAGTCTAGCCAGGAGGCTGGGAGGCAGGCTGGGAGGCAGGCTGGCATCAAGGCTTGCAGGCAGGCATGCAGGCAGGGCAGGCAAGGCAGTCAATGCATCCGGCAGCAGGTCTTTCCTCCGAATGGTGACCTGCTTCCGAGCTGCTTCCCTTTATATCCACGGGGCTTACACAATGTATCCCCTCCGCATGTGTAATTAATGCTCAGCATCCGTTAGGCTTCCACTGTGCATACGCTAGGCTTCTGCTCTTCATCCGCTTCATCTGCTGTGCATCCGCTGTGCATCTGCTGTGCATCCGCTGTGCATCTGCTTCATCCGTTCCGCGTCCACTCTGTATCCGCTTCATCTGTTCTGCATCCTCTTTGCTGTGGTTCCCTGGAAGCCTTGCGGATGTGCCATCCGCTCTCATCCACTTCCATCCACTAGGCTTCCGTTCCACATCCGCTTTCCATCCGCTCTGCGTCCTCCCCGCGTCCGTTCCTTTCCGTGTTATCTGCTCTGGTTATGCAAATTTTTGCCCCTTTTGAGAGCGGATAACAACGGATGGAACATTTTTCTCATCCGTTGTGTCCTTTTTACTAACGTTTTGCATCCGTTGGGCAGTGTGACAGGGCCTTAAGATTCTGTAAGAATGTCCTGCTGGAGCAGGGGGTTGGACTAGAAGATAACCTCCAAGATCATTACAGGCCAGCCCTAGATTGCTGTGCCACTTCAAAGAGTCTTCCGAAGCCAGGGTTTGTGTCCTTCCTTCCTATCCTTTTTTTCTCTCTCCCTCCCTCTCTCTTTCCATGTATTTATCTATCCATCCATATATCTCATTCACTTTCTCCTCTCTCTCTTTCTCTCTTTCTCTCTTTCTCTCTCTCTCTCTCTCTCCCTTCCTTTCTTGCTTGCTTTCTTTCTCTTTTTCTTCCTCTCTTTCTTTTTCTCCCTTCTTCTTTCTTTCTTGCTCTTTCCCTCTCTCTTTCTCTCTCCCTTCCTCTCTCCCTCTCTCTTTCTGTCCCTTCCCTTCCTCCTTCCCTCTCTCCTTCTAAAGCTAGGAGACCCAAATGAAACACCCACACACACACACCCACACACCCACACACACACACTTCTAACCCTGCTATTCTATGATTCTACTATTGATACTATTCTATCCATCCATATATCTCATTCACTTTCTCCTCCCTCCCTCCTGGCTCTCCTGTATTGGCCACTGCAGGACCCTCCACCTCCTTTCCCAACATCACCCTCAACTTCAAAATGATGATGCCTGGTGCTGACATGGGTGCGACTGGGTAGGCATGGCAGGGCCAATCAGGGGCAATTTTTCTGGGTCCAACAAAGGCTGGAGAGGGAAAGGGTGGCAGACAAAAGGGCCATGCAGGTGGCATGCTCCCTGGTTGCCCCACCACCACCTGCAGTCCAGACGCCACACCGAAAAAAGCACACAGCAGCTGCAGGCATCTCATGACAAGGGGGGCAAGAAGCCCCAGGACATCTGCCTCCCCCACCTGCTGGCTGGCCAGGCCAGGCCAGGCCAGGATGGGCTGGAAGAGGCATGTCTGCCAGGAGAAGGAAGAAAATGTGTGTGGGAGGGCAGGCAGGCAGGCAGGCAGATGTCCCGGGGCTGCTGCAGATGCAGTGCAAATGTGCAGCAGCCATGGGACATCCGCCTGAACTGTGGCATGGCTGCCACATTGTAAGGAAAACTAGGAGAGTGACCGGGACAAGTGGGCAACTGGCAACTGGGTCAGGGGCATGGTCAGCCAGGGGTCATCACCGGTTCAGTGATCCATGCCAAATCACTCCTACTGGTTTGCCCAAGTCGGTGCAAACCTGTTGAATACCACCTCTGCATTATACATAACTGGGATGTCTGCAAGAGGGACTAAAAAGATCAAAACTTTGGTGCAATGGAGTGACTGAAGCCCTATCACATTTTACGTTTATCATGTATGTGATGTTCTTGGTGCTGTCTGAGTTTGACTGTTTTCTTGCACACATTTCATTCCCAATTAAGTAAGATCTTCAGAACTACAAGAGAATGGGTAGAAAGCAAACTTTACTCCCTTCTAGCACTGATCATGTTATAGAGTGAGGTAAGGAAATGTTTGAAAAAAAACAATCAAGCTTTGAGGGCATCAGGGACTTCACGGTTCATTTCTGATCCACAGAAATTCTCTATTGAGGCAAAGATATCAAGGATGGGGCTTCCATCTTTACATTTTGGACCTCCCTCTGTGAATGCCTCTCACTGGACCTTTCCCCTGTTTCTTTCTTGCTCAGAGAAGATTTAGTTTTTTTGTGTGTGTGTTTTTGCTGTGTAATGTAATAATGTGTCTCCAAAAATACAACCCAAAAGTAAGTCCAAGCTTGATTTTTACAAGTGTGCCCAATATAAGCCTTAACACCCCCCCCCCAGTTAAGACCCCACCTACTCCAGGGTGCGTGGATAAACTTGGGTGGGGATGGGGGTTAATCTGCCCTACTATTTACCAGGCCTTGCACATCCCAACATCTACTGTATCATGCTAGCTGCAGAAGAAATGGGCTGGCAAGTCTGGCAAGGCTTTCCTGAAGGCCTCTGCAGGTGATAACAGAGCTCCGGATTGATCTGGAACTCTGCTATTGACTGCAGAGGCCTTCAGGAAAGCCTTACTGGCCTTGCTGGCCACAGGAAAAGTTCCAGCATACAAGTGAGGTGAGTCAGTGGATAACATCTCCCCAAAACAAGACCTGGTGCCTTTTTTGGTGTCAAAAAAAAAAAAAAAAATTAAGACAGGATACATGCCAAGCCAGAGTTAATATCATGCTCTTAAAGATACTGGTTCAGCAAGTGGCTATTGGTATCAATGACTTTGTCAAAAGACAATAAAGCAGAATGAAATGAAAGTTCCAGTAATTTAAATGACATTCTAAGACACGCTGCTCTAGTTTTTGCCTGAACATTCAATCACTTCCATTTAGCTGCTGGAAATCTAAAGCTCTGTAAAACTGCTTTCAGGGAGGAAAAAAATATGATGTTTGCTTAGCGATAAACAATTTTTCACTGAGAGCAGGGTGATGAGCCATGTGAATATTGGAAATTAAAAGTACAGGCAGCATGTTGATTTAAGAAATATTTTTGTTCAATAAAACAATAGCTTTAAGTCCAAGAAACAATCGTATTTTTCAGCTTTCAATTACAAATGATCCAATGTAAAATGTTACTGGCGGTGCTAATGCTGGTGCATTTCAAATGAACGTGTTTATTTTAAATGTTTCAAATGTTCCCATCATTTTCACTTTTATCTCTTTTGTCATTTATCCATGTATAGATTATTAAGCAGATAGTCAAATCAATTTTGTTCTTTATAATGTTATCAGAATGATCTCCTTTTTATTTATTTATTTTGCCATAATTGTCAAATAATATTTATTTGTCTAACAAGTGACTCTGGGTGGCATACAATAAAGCTAAAAATTAATATATACAAGCAAGCATTAATGTTATTATTACTAAAACTTTAAAATTATAAAGGGATAAAACAAAGATACTAGGCAAAAGGCTTACTGATTTCCTCTCTTACTGACCTTAATAAAGCCAGAACCTGGGGGAGGGGAATGTTGAACACACTGTAGCTAATAGATATTTCCATCTATAATAAATGCATAGTTCTTTTGTCACAGAATTAACAGTAATATTTACAATTACTTTCCATCAAGACTTACAAAAATTGCACATTTCCAACAAGCATAGAATTAAACTTCATCAAAAACCAGTTTCGGACCAAAACTCAGAAAGGGTATGTAAACTCATGTTTGAATGGCAATCTTTCTAGCTAGCCAAGAAGAAATATTTGCAGAGGGCTATTTCCTTCCAAAAGCAATGTAAAAAGTTTAAAACAATCCTTCCCCTTTAAAAAAAAAAAAAAAACTTCCTTCAGAGACAGTAAGTCTAGGCATACTGCCAATAATGTAATAAAGGTGGAAAAAAACAAAAGAGATTTCTTCAAACTACCAGTTCTCCGAATTGCTTAGAAAGTTAACAAGGGATTCTGTAGAACAGATCAGATTCATTAGGCCCCTGCTGGGAGCCCTGTTGAACCAAGCACTCCATTCTTTCCTGAAAGGGTTCTACTTATTTACATGAGGTTTCATGATCTAAATGCCATGAACCTATTCACAGAAAATCTAAATAAATAAATATCTGTTTTAATATTGGAAGCCACAGAATAAAATAGCTAACGGTTTTTGGTCTTGATTTTTCTGTACCCCTTTAAGTCAGCATAATAGTAATGCTCTTTAATCCTCTTTTTTCTTCTTTAAACCTTATTCCTTGAAAACTGAAGGAGCACCCTAGAAAGCTTTCGCCTTGCAATGGAATAAAGGTCTGTATGACACAAAGTATTCCTTCTACTGTTAAAGACTTAGACTTGGGAAGCAAATGAAGATGGGAATGGGACAACTTGCTACAGCCAATTTATTGTGGCCAACTCACTATGAGCAACTCAACATGGCTAACTTGCCACAGCCAACTCATCATGGTCAACTTGCTGTGGCACAACTTGCCATGGTCAATTCACCACAGGACAATTTAACAATTCTATTTAATTATTTACAATAAATAAAATTATTTTAATTTGGTGTAGGGTCTCCTGCTTGAGCAGGGGGTTGGACTAGATTACCTACAAGGTCCCTTCCAACTCTGATTATCTGTTATCTGTTAATTTTTGCCATTCACTTTTCATTCTGTCCCTCCTTTTATATCCTTTTTTTTAATGATACTGTTCCACCATTTCTTTAATATTAGTGTAATTCTTGTTCCGCAATGTGTTGTCCTGTGATGAGATAGCCATGGCAAGTTGTCCTCCAGTGAGCTGGCTGTGGAGAGTTGGCTGTGGAAAGTTAGCCATGGTGAATTGGCCATGGTAAGTTTGTCATGGCAACCAACCAAGGATTGTTGAGATTGTTTTTTGTTCAGTATTTTAACAGTACAAAATATTATGTAATTATTCAGCTTCCAGGCATTAAGAGAGATGACCTTAAAAGAGATATGCAGAAGCTGTTGTATAGACAAAATGGGATGAAATATTTTTAAATCCAGAAAGTTTAGATAACATTCAGAAATAGCTCTGAGAGATGTCTCCCTAAATCACTGAATTATATGATGGAGAAAATACCACACAATCAAAACATAATCATTGCAAGGTTGCTTTAGAATAGAATAGAATAGAATAGAATAGAATAGAATAGAATAGAATAGAATAGAATAGAATTCTTTATTGGCCAAGTGTGATTGGACGCACAAGGAATTTGTCTTGGTGCAAATGTTCTCAGTGTACATAAAAGAAAAAAAATACATTCATCAAGAGTCAAGAATCATAAGATACAACACTTAATAATAGTCATAGATTGCAATAAGCAATCAAATCATACTAGGAAACAGTCAATATAAATTGTAAGAATACAAGCGATAAAGTTACTGTCATACAGTCACAAGTGGGAGAAGGTGGGTGATAAGGAGTGATGAGAAGTTTAATAGTAATAGTAGTGCAGACTTTATAAATAGTTGGACAGTGTTAAGAGAATTATTAGTTTAGCAGATTGATGGCATTCTGGAAAAAACTGTCCTTGTGTCCAGTTGTTCTGGTGTTCAATGCTCTCTAGCATTATTTTGAGGCTAGGAGTTAAAACAGTTTATGTCTGGGATGTGAGGGGTCTGTAAATATTTTCACAGCCCTCTTTTTGCAGTATACAGGTCTTTGAAGGCAGGTTGGTAGTAATTGTTTTTTTTCTGCAGTCCTAATTACCCTCTGGAGTGTGTGTCTGTCTTGTAGTCCAACACACATACCCGCTCAAACAGGAGACCCTACATCATTTCTGACAAATGGCAGTCCAATCTCTTTTTGAAATCCTCATGTGATGAAGCTGCCATTGACAAGTTATTGGCAGTTACATTTTATTTTTTAAGTTAAGAAGTAAGCAAAATTTTAATGGATGATCTTCTGATTTGCCAACAACATGTCCATATAATTTTTAAAAGACTCTCATTTTGAGTTTGGCTCAGTTACCATCTGATGCTCCATAGTTATGAATGATACAGTAACTTTGTACGGCTCTGCATAAAATATGATATCAAAAACTCATGCCACAATTAAGAATATGTCAACATCTTATTTTTATTTTTAAAAGCAAACAAGCTGGGGTGTTATAAGTTCATTACAGTTTTAACCAGCATAATTCCATAATAGACAACTTCAATATATGTATTGAATTTACATAACATACATCTTAAACAAAAAAACTTAATAACATGGTTGAATTGATTTTATAGTACTAAATTAATACTCTTAATGCATGGATATTGGTAGATGCCTAGGAAGGAAGGTTAAGTACGTTCCTTCTATGATATATTTAAATATGAGAGTTGATGTTAATTTTTCCCCCACCCCAAAAAATAATCTATGAAATCCTAAGGGAGAGGGCACAATTACTTTGAAAATTGATTTTCAACTTCCAATATAATATATTTTGCTGAAAATGGCTTTCTCTTCATTTTATTGTGTTTTTTAACATTTCTGTGCTATTTATGTTTCTCAGAAGGTGAAGATATGTAAATGCTAAAGCACTATTTGTTCCTGGGCACAATCATATGCAGAGAAATTCTGAAATATCATAAGATATTCTTTCTCATATTGTCAAGACAAAAAGATAAGTAGGCAAGTCTCTCCCCCCAAAAAAAATTTTTTTACAAATTGTATGAATTTGACAGTTCATGACTGACAAGATATCTCATCTGTGTTTTAAAAAAGAAAGGCCTTAGGGGGAAAAAAGAATGTTTTTTTTTTCTTATTGTACACAAATTCAATTATCTCTAGGTCTAAAATAATAGAGGAAGGGCATTTCATGATACACTTGAATTGAGTGTCTCAAATTGCTGCATGAAATTTTGAGAATTCATGTTTTCTCAGATGCTTTAAAAAGTTCACAGAATTAGAATTGTATGTGCATGCAAAAATAAAAATAAAGGATCCACACAGTAATAATACTTGCATATAGACTATTCTGTAGCTATAATCCTGGTGTAGAAGAACAAATTGTCCTGTTTGTTTTTTTACATCAGGATATATATTTTAAGTATTTTTATAATAAATTAATAAACAGTTTATAAATTAACAATCACAAATTGCTATAAAAAAGAAAAGAACAGAAAGCTTGATGTTTGTAGGAGAGAAAAAAATCCAAATTAACTTACCCCTCACAAGGTTAGCTCTGTATTCTCAGATAACTCTATATGCTATATATAAAGTTCAGCATTTTTTTTCTGTTTATCATATGTAACATTTCTTTGTCTTTTCTGATGCACCAATGAAAAATATTAATTAGTCAAATCAATAACAAAAGCAATGTGAGAAAAACGAACAAGTTTGTCTAACTAGTAGTGTTGTGCATCTTCTCAATATATTTCTTGGATGCTAGTAGAAGATTGCTATCTATTTTGTTTTTTTTATGTCAAGAATTGGACATTAGAAACAGATCAAAACTAAATTAAGCTGTTCATTTATTAACAACTATGTACCAAAAGGAAGGAAGAAAGTGAAAAGAAAGGAAAGAAGGAAAAGAAAAAATGGCAGCCAAAGACAATTTGTGAAATAATACCTATTAGATTTACCAAATACTTTTATTTTATATTATCTTACATATAATTTAAAACCTTTGAAGAGTAGACTATAGTGGAGTATATTGCTTATTTGATTATTTATGATATGGAATGGATCTTCCTCCCTACTGAGGAATAGACATGCAATTTATTCTACTATGGGTTACAGAAGAACTGTCATGTCCTAATGTGCACATTAATTTTGAATGAAAAAAATTAACCCCCTTTTATTATGAACACAGGTTGTTGGAACCAGTATTAACTCATTCTTTAGTAATAGAGGAAAATTGACTGAGATGGATATTTATTTTATTTGTTAAATTTATTTGCTATCTGTTTCTCTGTAGGGCTACTCTAGGGCTTAAATAATAAAAAGGAAGGAAAGGAAAGGAAAGGAAAGAGAACAGAAGTGAAATAATAGAAAAATAAAATAAACAGTGCACACAACAAGAATACATCAATATGATAACCAAAAAGATGGATGGATGGAGAGCAGAGACCAAGACCATGGATGAGGGAGGTAGAGTCTGACAACAACCTAGCAGCCATCTCCAGTGTGATCCCCAAACTAAATAATATCAGATATCAGAGTTTGAGCCTTTCTCATTTTCTCTCATTTTCCATTTCACTTAATGTCTCATATACTGGTTTTTTTGTTTTTGTTTTGGTTCTGAATGACTTCCCTAGTGTACATTTCATACAAGATATTCCAGAATAGAAATGAATATATTTTTCCTTAAAGTATAAAATATACTTTTCCTTCCTTGGAGCCCTAGTGGCTCAATGATTAGAATGTTGCAGTGTTTAGAACATTAGAGTGTTGCAGGCTAACTCTGCCCACAGCATGGAGCTTAATCCTGACAAGCTCAAGGTTGATTCAGCTTCCCATCCTTCTCAGGTTAGTAAAATGAGGACTCAGACTGTTGGGGGCAATGTGCTGACTCTGTAAACACCCCCCCTCTGAGAGTGCTATAAAATATTATGGGGTGGTATAAAAGTCTAAGTACTATTTCTATTGCTATTCTTACAACATCAAACAATTGATTGCCAGTGCTCTGAATAGCATGGAAAGTGCCATTATGAGGTAAGATTATCATGAAGAGAATGCCTGTTGTTGTTTTTTTAAACTGTAATCTCTTCTGAAGCTGATTTGTTGTCACATCTACCAGATTATAATAAATACAACACTGATTTTTCAAACTCTGTTCTTAAGAATTCTTAACTTTTATCAGACGCAGATCAGTAATTCCTCAATGAGAACCCAACGAAACACCTAAATGAGGAGGCCCCAACCTCTGGACCATTGCCACTAATGGGCTGTGAGCTGTTTGCAACCGGGCTATGGAAATGACAGGCGAGCAGGTGTGCACACACTCACATCACCACTTACATGTGCTTCATTTGTGTGCATTCACACCACAGGCACAAATGAAGCTGTGTGCACATGCATGCTTGCCAGCCACACATATGGAACTATCCCCTCTCCCACCCCTTGCCAGTCCACAAAGCCAGAAAGGTTGAAGAACTATGATCTAAACCACACTTTCTCCTGAAGCCCTTCTTATAAAGTATAGGATGATACTACAAACCAATTTTTCCATTCCTTATGGAATGTGTTTATGTAGGCATTCTTTGAAGGGCGAGTCAGTGAAATATTCATGATATTTAAATCTAAAACCATCTAAATCTAAATCAAGATCCATCTCTATCTATTGGACCAGACGGAATATGTGCCTACTTCTTAAAAAAGCTATCCACTGCCATAGCAGAACCTCTAAGCATAATCTTTGAAAAATCTTTCAGGACCAGCTCCTTGCCAAACCTAAAAGGTAACAAGCCACGGTCATCCCCATCTTCCAAAAGGGAGACCCCAGCCTAGTTGAAAATTACAGATCAATCTCTTTATGCTGTGTCACCTGTAAAGTTATGGAATCAATTATTAACCAATCCATTATCCTCCACTTAGAGACAAACAACCTACTCTCCAATAAACAATTTGATTTCAGAAAAAAAACTATCCTGTAATCTGCAACTCTTACAATGCAAAAACATATGGACTACACAACTTGATCAGGGCAAAACAATAGACGCAATCTACATAGACTTCTGTAAAGCCTTTGATTCAGTAGTACACGACAAACTATTCCTAAAACTAAAATCTTATGGTATCTCTGGACACCTGCATAACTGGATAGAAGCATTCCTATCAAACAGACAACAAATGGTCAAAATTGGGAGCATCCTATCAAATGCTGTACCTGTCAACAGTGGTGTCCCCCAAGACAGTGTTATAGGACCAACTTTTTTCATACTCTACATAAATGACGTCTGTGATCATATTAAGAGCAACTGTGTTCTCTTCGCTGATGATGTAAAGCTATTCAACACCACAGACAATACTGTTACCCTTCAAAAAGACCTTGACTATGTATCAGAATGGTCAAACAAATGCCAACTTCAAATCTCAACAAATAAATGTTCTATCCTACATATTGGCAAAAAAAAATAGAAAATAAAATACAGACTGAATAGTCAAGACCTTGCTGACGATCCAAACTCTGTCAAGGATCTTGAAGTACTCATCTCTAATGACCTAAGTGCTAGACTCCACTGTAACAACACAGCCAAAAAGGCATTAAGAGATATTAACCTAATCTTACGTAGCTTTTTCTCTGGTAATATTACACTAATAACTAGAGTATACAAAACATTTGCTAGACCAATACTCAAATACAGTTCATCAGTTTGGAACCCACATTATGTATCTGATACTTACACAGTTGAGAAAGTCCAGAAATATTTCACAAGAAGAGTTCTCCATTCCTCTACTTGTTGCAGAATACCTTATGCTACCACACTTGAAATTCTAGACCTAGAAAACATAGAACTACACTGCTTTCGGTCCAATCTAAGTATAGGACATAAAATCATACATTGCAATGTCCTACCTGTCAATGAATACTTCAGCTTCAACCATAACAACACAAGAGCAAACAATAGATACAAAATCAAGATTAATCGCACCAAACATGATTGCCGGAAATACGATTTTAACAACAGAGAGATCAATGTCTGGAATACTCTACCTGACTTTGTGGTTTCTTCCCCAAACCCCAAAAACTTTAACCTTAAGACTCTCTACTATTGACCTCACCCCTTTCCTAAGAGGTCTGTAGGGATCTTGCATAAGCGCACCAATGTGCCTACAATCCCTCTCCTATTGTTTCTTTTATTTTTTTTATTTTTCTTATCTGTATCCATGTATTCATAACTATGTTTTAACTTATACTTATTGTCTTGTAAGCAATTGACAAAAATAAATAAATAAAATAAATAAATATTTCTGTATGGTTATTGCATACATTGCAACAGACTTTTGCAATTTTATTTTAGCTGAATACCACTGTTTTAAAACCAGTGGAAGTCAAAGAGTGGAATCCACATCTGAGACTTGGGGGAGAAGGGGAAGCCCTTGTTTTCCTCTCTTCCTACACCACTACTGTTAGCATCTTTGATTTCAAATTAGCTATTTAAAAAATTTTAATTGTCTGTGTTGATATTTTCTCACAAAAGAAATTTCTCCCAAGTTGCCATTTATCTCTAAATGTACCTAGCAGCAACCAGCATTTTCAGAAACAATCACAGCTTTGAGGAATCCCGGTGTTTAGCAGAAAATGAAAATTGAAGGTTAAATTCCCCATTTCTTTGGATATCCAGTACACAGAGACAGGCACACACGTGCAAACTCTAGTGCTTTGAATCTCATGTGATATGTAATCTGGGTTTTAGCAAGCAGAACTTCATTGACTATTTGGACTGCTTTTCAGTGAGCAATCAGAATAGCGTGAGTCAATCGTAAGTTTTAATTAGGATGAAGAAAATGTTTTTCCCAGGTGCTTTATGCTAAATGAAGCAGGCGTCAGAATGTATTTCTTGCAGATGCTTACAACTTACTATTCTCAGAGGTGTATATCTGAGATTTTGTTATATTGTCATAATTTCCTGCGTAGCATATGGCTAGGGACACAAAAAGGAATAAAAAAATAGAGAGCTTAATGACCTCATGGCAGGTGGTTTGAAACAAATATGTAAGATTCCCCAAAGATCTGATTATATCTGACACTAAATAATAGAGGCTCAGTGGAGAACAGGGTCAGTGTATAGGCAAAATCAAATTAAGGAATGGATCAGACTGAGCACTGTCAATTTGAACTTGGCATCCATATTCCTTTTGGATTTACAGTGAGAAAATTGCTTTGCTACAAAAGGAAAGAAGATCTTACTACTGGAAAATCACAGTGGATAATTTCTAGTTTAGTTTGCATTAGCACATCCCAGTCAATCCCTATGCCCAGATTAGAGCAAGCACAGAAGCCGCTCAGTTCAGCTTGCAAAAATAAAATATACCTCAATGTCTATTTAGTACATCAGCAAAGATTTAAAAACAAATAGTTAACTGGCAAAACAGGATGAAAAGCAGGCGAACAGAGCGGAGAAGGAGAAAGATATAAACAACAGTCAGCAATTACCTACATAGTACAACAGGTAAAGAAATTTTCAGAGCCACTGGAAACAAAACGGTGTGTAATTAGCATGGGCACTCATATGTGACCTTTTGATTATACCTGCTTTAGTGTATACAGCACAGTAGTGGGATTCAAATTTTTTTTTCTACCAGTTCTGTGAACATGGCTTGGTGGGCAGGGCAGGGGAAGGATACTGCAAAATCTTCATTACCTCCCCACTCCTGGGGGCAGAATACTGCAAAATCCCCATTCCCTCCCCACCCAACTAACCTGCTTTCCAGCTCCGTTCTCCTGTGCAGGGCAATGAAAGAAGACCCAGCCAATCATCTGGGACTCGGGAGGCAGAGAATAGATGGGGGGCAGGGCCAGTCAGAGGTTGTATTCTGAACTACTCAAAATTTCCACTACCAGTTCTCCAGAACTGGTCAGAACCTGTTGAATACCACCTCTGACACAGCAGTAGCTTTTATGATCATAGCAATAGAAGAAGAGATATGGAGAGCATTTATACCATGTGATTATTTTACATTATTAAAGGAAATAATGGTGGATGGAGCTGGCATATCTAATGTTGCCATCTTTATATTAATATATTTCAAGTCCTCATCTCTATCTACATTGGTCCTGTACTGTGAAGCCTAGTGAGCTGAGGTTTGGAGGAAGTGATTTACGACATTTACAGCATTTGGTGAGTTAGTTATCCAGTTTATTTGGCTGCTCATCTTTCCAAGAACTCTGGACTTGGTAGAGACAAAGAATGCCATTAGACCAAAAGAACAAATAAAACCATGTTGAGGGCCAATAAAACCACAAAACCACAAACACATCAATGCCAGAACCTCCATAATAATATTTCAAATCCAATGCCTCAGTATTAAACAGTTTCAAGTTTTAATATGTCGATTTAATCAGGCTATTGATTTGGTATACCTAGACTGGAAGAAATATTTACAAGTTTTCTATGAGATTTCAGCTAAACACTGTTCTTCCTGATTCAGGATTTTTTTACTCTCTAGTACCATATAGAATAATAGAGTTGGAAGGGACCTTGGAGGTCTTCTGGTCCACCCCATTGCTCAGGCAAGAAACTCTATATTTTTTCAGACAAATGGTTGTCCAAACTCTTCTTAAAAACTTCCAGTGTTGGAACATTTACAACTTCTGGAGGCATGTTGTTCCACTGATTAATTGTTCAAACTGTCAGGAAATTTCTCCTTAGTTCTTAGTTGCTTCTCTCCTTGATTAGTTTCCACACACTGCTTTCTGTCCTCCCCTCAGGTGGTTTGGAGAATAGCTTGACTCCCTCTTCTTTGTGATAGCCTCTGAGATATTGGAACATTATCTGAAATAATGTCACCCCTAGTCCTTCTTTTCATCAGACTAGACATACCCAGTTCCAGCAACTATTCTTTATAATACATTCATGTATTTTTTTCAGTACCAGTTATGATTTGATGTGAAACCTGGATGCAGTGACTAAGAAGGCAATTGTAAAATAATAATATATAGTCTTCTGTCATTCATTTATTGTTGTTCTAAATTAAATGATGCAGGAATAGAAGGAAATTATAGCTATAAAGTAGCGCAAAAACAATTGTTCCCTGATTTGAATTTGCAGTTTTTTGCTTAAATGTCTTTCTCCAGATGTACAGAATATTGATCTGGAATTTCTTCATCATATACCCCAAAATAACTATCAGATGGATATATTTATGAAATATAGACTCTCATCAAAATATTAGTTGGTATGATAGTAAACATCAGAATTAGCTGATTGCTTCTTCTGTCCTAAAATCTTAGGAATTACCCTTGAGTTTTCTATGATGGGTTATTGACATATAGCAAAACATTCCCATATTTTATGATTATGAGGTTATATGTTTGTGCCGAAGGGAGAAAGAAAATATTTCCCATTGGAATAGAAACTGGTAATTAGATCAGTTCTTCATTTTATTTTATTTTTATCTTTGAGCTGTCAGATATCTTTATTATTCAACAACAAAGGGAAGTGTCAGATCGGTAAGTAAGTAAAAATAACTCAATTTGTATGTCATTGTTCCAAATAATAATTCCATTGAAAGACATTGGAGCCAAAGGAAAACAAGACTGATAGTTGCTATAAGCTGCATAAAAGCTATTATAAAAGTATTTGTGTATACATACATGTGTCAACATGTACGTTTACACATTACACATGTACACATGTACAAAGACGGAAGAGGAGAGATCAAGTTTCTAACTACAAAAGAGATGTAAAAAGATTGAACTTTTTAAGGGGATTAAATACATAGCAAATATTACTGTTCAATTAATCTGAATGATAAATTATCACATGTTGACACAATAATGATTTAGTTTCCTGTCCCTACTCTTCCTAGAGGAATCTTTGGTACAGGTCAATGGCTGGGTAGAACAGTTAAACAGCTAATGTCTTCTGATGTTCTTTTTGACTAAAGTGATAGAGAAGAAATTTTGGAAAATCCACTGCCTGGAAGCCTTAAGTAAAGATGTTATGTCACACAAAATGCAAAAGGAAGCTAGAGGATTGTACCCAATAGATTTTACAGGACATGCCTGCAACATTTTGTGTATCTTGGAAACAATATTTTTACAAGCACAAATGAGTGAACTTTTTAGGATTGTATTACAAGCGCAAGATGCCAGAGTAAAGTATACCTGAAGTTATTCAAGGAGATTTAATTACTTGTGTTTTTGCTTAGATTGTTCTAAAACAAACCTCCCCCTTTGAGGCTCAGCAGGATAGAAAAAAAGGCTTTTCAGCAATGGTAATATGGCCATTTATGTTCACAGCAAACAGCTTCAATTTATTTACTGCTGTTTTAATTTCATTAACACACTTGATAAGAGGAATTGAGCTCAACATTTTTCCATTTATGAACAAATAACCCCCTGGGTAACAAACGATATAAAACCCAATTAAAGTACACAGGAAAACGACACCACAAATAACAATTAAAAAGAAGCCCTTACTGATTGATGTTTGAAGAAGATCTGATAATAAAAAAAAATGCCTCTCATGCAGAATCAGCAATCACCACCTAGGCTTTGCTTAGAGTCACTGAATTCAAATAATCATTATGATCAGCAGAATTTACTTGTCTTGGATGTTCAGGCTCTGCTCTGTTTGGGGTTTTGATTGGTTCCACTTCATGGAGATGGAAACTGAGTGCTCGAAGAGGAAATCACTTTGACAAAACTGGGCTGTCAACCAGATCTTCAAAGGGTTAGCTGTTCAGCATCTCTAAAACGGCAGAGGCATTTCTTGCTGAGTTCATATCACTGGAACACACTGATGCAGATTTAATTTCAGAAAAGCTGGTTTGGCTGCCTCTCTGGAAATGTAAAGAGCTGGTTGATCCTACTAAGCTTTTGCAATGAAACAATGGAATGGAAATTTAAAGGCAAGTGTGTTGCACCATATGCATTTTGCTGAGTTGAAGCTTTCTTTCTTTCTTTTTTTTTTTGAGTTGATTATTGTCCTTGTAAGCAAAAATCTTCTAGATTTCAAATATTGTTTATGGTTTTCCAGAATTAATTGCTACTTAAAGTTATGACACAGTAATTGTAGTGATTGGCATAGATGAGTTTTATAATATATGAATAGTGACGATTCAGAAGTAAGAGCAATACAACAACTATAACAAAAGAAGCAAAGTGATTGCAATAGGCACTTTGGATAAAATTCCAAGACAACTGGAACACTTTCAGAACACCTTCAACATTGACAAAATCACTATTAGTTAATTGAAAAAGACAGCTATACTTGAAATAGGTTACATCCTATGACAAAACCTTTAGCACCATCAAACAGCATCTGCCTATCCTAGGTCCTTGGGAAGGATTTGATAGGTGGACAAAAAGATGAAATCAAGGCTAAACATCTGGCTTTGGATGCTTCTGAATGGAAAGTGTTAGCCAGCTATAAACTGTTGTCAGGAGGATGCCCGAATGTGTTAACATACATTCTTTGGAGAGGCTTCTCCTATGTACCTCTGAATAGAACCAATATGAAAGCTGAGAAATATGGAAATCATTGAATAGGCTGCACACAGGTACAAGATCCAGAGATACTCTGAATAAATGGAGCTATCCAGTTGCTTCTGCTCTTTGCTATTGTAGTGACATGCAGGCAACACATACTGTATGTATACCTGTCCTTTGTGTCCTGACCAGTGTACTCTTGAGGATCTCATGTCAGTGAGACAAAATGCAATTAATGTTGCTAGTTTCTGGGCAAATTTTACATATTTTAATCTTGTATTTTGTATTTTAAACGGTACATCATATAGTATGCCTTATTTAAGTTGTAATGCTTCTGTGACATGAATAAACAAACAAACACCTGGCTGATTGTGTGATAAATCATAACTTATTTATCTTGCATCTACATGGCACTTTCATCATCTTTACATTTTTTCAGATGTAATAGACCTGAAGTGTTATAACTTTTAAGATCATAGCCACTGGTTATGTTGGGCTGGGATTGTAGGAATTAAAAGCCATCATGTACGGGGGGTAACAGAAGAAAGATTTCCATTTCCTATGTTTGGTATCTCAATATGAATGCAATTTCGCTTAGACATCCATCAGAATGCTATAATATCTCAAAGTTTACATTTATCTGCAGGCTATTTCTAGAAGGGAAACATTTCTTATGAAGACTGGATCTCATCAACATAACACAAAATATTTTATATTCATTTATATCCTGTCTATTTAGGCAGTCACCAACAATAAGAAATTATAAAATACTAATGTACAAGATGCAAAGCTATTTGTCTTAACTGTTCCTACAAAGTTGGAAGATGATGAGACAGTTTTCAAGGTAATGTATTCCATAATCTGAGAGTGCAACAGAAGAAACTTTCTTTACATGGATTCTACTGAGTTCATCTAAAGCCCCTGTCACACTGCACCAACAGATGCAAAGAGGATGTAAAAGGGACAAAAAAGCTTGCCATCCATTGGAA
Source organism: Laticauda colubrina (assembly GCA_015471245.1). Lineage (NCBI taxonomy): Eukaryota > Metazoa > Chordata > Lepidosauria > Squamata > Elapidae > Laticauda > Laticauda colubrina. The sequence continues at coordinate 65,093,521 of BLBF01000005.1, read as the reverse complement.
AACGTGATGTACTCACTGCCTCCATTTTGCTTCCTCTCTATCCATCCAGCATCTGTTTATTGACGTTTCATCCGCTCAGAAAGTTTTGAGCTGCTCAAAACTTTTGCGCTGAAAATGTATCCAATTCATCCATTCTGCATCCGCTACGCATCCGCTACGCATCCATTCTGCATCCGTTACGCATCCGCTATATCCGCTAGGCATCCGTTCCGCATCCGCGCAACTCGCATCCACTCAGACGCAGGTAGGAAGCAGAACGGACACGGAACAGATGCAGAACGGTTGCCTAGTGGATGCAGCACGGAAACAAAGCGTTTAAAATGGAAAAAACGTTCGCAGAGGGGACCTATCTTGGATATTAAGAATACCTAGAGGATGCCTAGAGAATGCCTACAGGATGCAAAGGGACACCTATACTGCCTATAAAAAGGGGGAGCAACTCACCTGCATCTCACTTTCAGACCAGCAGCCCACCTGTGCAGACCTCTGCAGCCTTCATCTGACTCTTGCTCTTCCACAGCATCCAGTCATGTCCACCGTGGATCGTAACACAGTCCTTTTGGCAGCCACCATCATTCTGAAACAGTGCGAAGCCATCTACAGGCTCTGTGAAATCTACTACAGGAAGAAAAAGAGGTGGTGAAGAAGCGTCTGGGGATGAAGATGGATCGGGAGAAGAGCAGAGTACGGACTGTACAACAAGCTGATGGTGGAGCTCAGGAACGAAGACACTCGGGCGTTCCAGAACTTCATGAGGATGCCTCCAGCCATGTTTGACGAACTTGTGCAGCGGCTGACGCCTAGGTTGACCAAGACAAACACCAACTTCTGGCCCAGCCTGGAACCTGGGCTCAAGGTGGCACTCACTCTGTGCCACCTGGCCTCCGGGACCACCTACAGGAGCATGCAGTACGGCTGGAGGGTGCCACACAACACCATCAGCATTGTGGTCAGAGAAGTGGTGCAGGCCATCATCGAAGAATACCTAGAGGAGCTCCTCCAGTGCCCCTCCACTGAAGAAGGATGGAAGAAAGTAGCAGAGCAGTGGTATCAGAGGTGGAACTTTCCACACACCGTTGGAGCCATAGATGGCAAGCACGTGGCCTGCAAAGCACCACCCAAGTCGGGCTCCACTTATTTCAACTACAAGGGCTTCTTCAGCATCGTCCTCTTTGCCATGGTTGATGCTGACTATAAGTTCATGTACATCGATGCTTCAGGCAGCGGCTCATGTTCAGATGCCCAGGTATACAACACCAGTGACCTCAAGGAGGGGCTGGAACGTAACCTCATCATGGGCTTTCTAGATCCAGACCCCCTGCCCAACAACACACAAGATGTGCCCTACTTCATCGTGGGAGATGATGCCTTCTCCCTCAGAACCTACCTCATGAAGCCCTACACTTCCAGATGCCTCACCCGTGAAGAGAGGATCTTCAACTACAGGCTGTCCAGGGCAAGGCGGGTGGTGGAGAACACCTTTGACATCCTGGCCAACAGGTTCCAGGTACTTCTCACCACCATGCAGCATCGCCAACAGACCATGAGGAGGATCGTGGAAGCTTGCTGCATCCTGCACAATCTCATGTGCACCTGCTACCCGGTCTTGCAGAACAGGCTCGTGGACCTCCAACAAGGCAATGGGGACATGGAGCCTGGGGAATGGAGGCAAGGGCGAAACCTGATAGACACTGAGGATGTACAAGGCCCCAACAGAGTCTCACATGAAGGGAAGAAGCAGCGAAACCTCCTGAGACACTGGTTCAACTCTCCAACTGGAGCAGTGGAGTGGCAAGACAGGATGATAGATGATTAATGGGTGCTTCCTTCAGCCTGTCTCATCACACGGATGAGATTGGGCCATGTATGTTGGGTGGGCCTACAATGAACAGGGCATTTAATAAAGAGTTGTGTTTATGTTCAAATGTGTGGATCAATGCTTACTAATGAAGGGCCAAAGGTGTGGCACCTGGGAGGGTGGACCATACAGTCCCACTATGCTTGCACTCGAGGTTTATCTATCCCACAGCTCTCTTAACCCATCCCAAAGGTATCCCTGCCCACCCCACAAGAAATGAAGCAAGTGTGTGAATCAAAGATAAACTTTATTGAACAACAAGCTGTAAAACAAAAATGACCCAAGTCAAGTGTCCAAATGAAGTCCACATGTAGCCAGCCAGCCAGTCTCTGGCACTCCTCTTTATTCACTCGGAGGTGTGCCCAGTCTCAGGGGTGAAGGGTCCAGGTGCTGTGGAGGTGGCTGGTGCTGGAGTGCTTGTCTGAAGTGCCATTGGGGTGCCTGGCCCTGAGAGGACAACAGGGGACAGTGTGTTGAGGAAGCACTCAGACAGCTGGCTCAGACCCGCGATGCTGAGAGGTCCTTCCTCCATGCCATGGGGTGTCAGCTCCAGTACTGATGAGAGATGTACTGAGGCCAGGCTTGGCTGTGGGGTGGAGGAAGGAGTAGTGTAGTGGGGCTGTCTGATCTGCAGCTGGGTGAGGACTGGCATGGGTGGCATCGGTGTTGTCGGTGGCATCATTGTCATGGGTGGCATCGGTGGCATCAGTGGAACCAGTGGCAACGGTGTCATTCGATAACTCTGTGCCTGGACTGGGAAGGGCTGCTGCCTGTGGTGCTGGACCTCCTGGTAGCCATAGCCCTGGTAGGTGAGGGGCTGTGGGAAGCCTTGGTATGGGAGGGACATCACCTGGGGTGGAGGAGCAGACCTGGACTGGGTGGGAGCAGGTTCCTCTGGATCTGGAGGGTTGTGCAGCAGCTCGGTGATCCAGTCCTTCACCACCTGGTACTGGGGTTCCTCCATGTTCTTGAGGATCTGGTTGACATAGGTGAGGAAGGGCTTGCGGTTGGAGAATGAGGAGTCGGTGCTCACCAGTTGAGAGAGGAGATCTATACTGGTGTGGATGGTGTCCCTGATCTCCAGTAGGACAGCGTGGCTCTGCCCCTCCTGCTGTCTGGCTCTCTGCCTTTCTGTGGAGGCTGAGCTGGCGGGGTGGATGTGGCTACGACTGTGGTGGACTCAATGTCTCCTTTCTCCCACCGCACCAGGGAGTCCTCCACACGCTCCACCATGGTTAAAACACCTGTCCGCGGGTTCTCTGCCATAGCACGCACCACAGAAACCTGCCTGGAGACAGGGCCTGACTCTCGGCCGGAAGAGGACTGGGTCTCAGCAGGCTGCCGGAGAGAGAAGGTAGACAGAGGGGCTCCTTGTGCTCCTCGGTGGTGGATCCCACCCTCCAGGAAGCTGCACCTGGCCATGACGTAGGTCTCTCTGTCCGTCAGCTTAACCGTGGCCTGGCCAGATTTCTTGAGGTGCAGCTTCCCGTACCATGTGTGCATGTGCTTCCACCAGCCGAGGAGCACCTCCGAAGTGTAACCCATACTCTCCGCCCTCTCTCTCCAAGCAGCCTGCTTCCGCTTGGTGTCCCTGTAGAGCTGGTGTCCCTTCCGCCACAGATAGTCATTCTCTCTCAGCCACTCCAGCACCTCATCCTCGTGTTCCTTCTCGATGAAGTATTGCCTCCTCTCCCGTCCCCACATATGCCTCTTCCTCCCTTTGGCAGGACCAGGTGGGCCCTCATCAGAAGGGCTCCCAGGTGGTAGGGGCTTCTCCTCCACACCACCAGCAGCAGCAGCACCAGCAGGATCATCATCATCATCATCATCATCACCAGCAGGATCATAATCATCATCATCATCATCATCATCAGCAGCAGCAGCAGCAGCAGGATCAGCAGGACCAGGATCAGCAGCAGCAAAGTAAGCACCAGGATCCCCAGCACCATCAGCACCAGCACCAGCAGCAGCAGGACCAGGAGCACGAGCAGGACCAGGAGCACGAGCAGGATGAGCAGAATGAGCAAGACCAGGAGCACGAGCAGTACGAGCAGTACTAGCAAGTCCAGGAGCACAAGCAGGACCAGCAGGACCAGCAGGACCAGCAAAACGAGCAGGACCAGCAGGACCAGGAGCAGCTTCAGCAGAGTACGCAGCAGCAGAAGCACCACCACCAGGAGCAGCTTCAGCAGAAACTCCAGCACCAGAAGAGCGAGCCCGAGCAGCAGAAGCCCCAGCAGAAGCAGAGTAAGGGACAGGGGGAGGGAGGGTGGCCCTGTCCCTCTTGGCAGGGATGGCAGCAGGTTGCTAAGACTTTCTCTTCTTCCCCATGGTTGTGGGGTTGCTGGCAGGGAGGCTGGCAGGCACCAAGGCTGGCAGAAAGGCTGGAAGGCAGGCTGGCAGCATGGCTGGCAGACAGGCAGAGAGCAAGGCTGGCAGGGAGGCTGGCCAGGAGGTTTGGAGGCAGGCTGGCAAGAAGGCTGGCAGCAAGGCTTGCAGGCAGGCATGCAGGCAGGGCAGGCAAGGACTCAATGTATCCTGCAGCAGGTCTTTCCTCCGAATGCTGGCCATGTGCGAGCTGCTTCCCTTTATATCTGCGTGGCTTACGCAATGCATCCCCCCCGCATGCGCAATTAACGCCAGGCATCTGTTAGGCTTCTGCTGTGCATCTGCTAGGCTTCCGCTCTGCATCCGTTTCATCCTCTGTGCATCCGCTGTGCATCCGCTCTTTCCATTCTGCGTCCGCTTTACTGAGGCCCCCCGGAAGCCTTGCGGATGTGCCATCCGCTCCCATCCACTTCCATCCGCTGGGCTTTCATTCTGCATCCGCTTTCCATCCACTCTGCATTCTTCCCACTTCCGTGTTATCCGCTCCGGTTATGCAAATTTTTGCCCCTTTTGAGAGCGGTTAACAACGGATGGAACATTTTGCTCGTCTGTTGTGTTCGTTTTGCATCCGTTGGGCAGTGTGACAGGGCCTTAACTAATAGCTTTAAGGTCAACATTCATTGCAAAGATGCATTAAAATCCCATCAAATGAGCAAAAGCTGAACTCTAATTTCAATGGCTTAATAGAAGAAAAAATGTAATAATAATAAAGGAAATAAAGGCTAAATGGAATTCATGCTTGCTCCTAGAAAAAAGAGATAATTTTAGAAACACATATATTGCCCACAAATAAATACATCTGTCCCTTTTTAAAGATTTATTAACCCTGAGGTCATGGGAAAAAAATAGTCAGTAATGTTGTTGAAATACAAGCTGATGACACAACAAAAAGTGAAATGTTGCTCAGGAAAATTTACAAATGAATAAATAAAACTCAAAGGTCATCATTTTCAAAGCATGCAACCTTTCAGGAAATGGTAAAAAATTGGCTTTGAAAATTAGAAAAATGAACAAGTGTAGAAAAGTATAAAATAAAAGCAATGGCCTAACTATAGATAAACTATGAGATGAGGATCAGTACTGCTTTTATCCTGATAAAATGATGTATAGTGTAACATATTAGCAATAGCAATAGAACTTAGACATATGTTCCGCTTCACAGTGCCTTTACAGCCCTCTCCAACAGTCTGGGTCCTCATTTTACCCACATCAGAAGGATGGAAAGCTGAGTGAACCTTGAGCCTGGTGAGATTCGATCGGACAAATTGCAGGCATACTGCAGTCAACAGAAGTAGCCTGCAGTCTGCATACTAACCACTGTGCCACCGCAGTTCTAGTAAAGATAAGATCAAAATAATCATTAATATATCTAGATGATGGTAGAAGGAGTTTATAAGCAGCGCTTCTGTCTTTCCTCAGGAGCCCCACTGATTAATGCTCCAAGAGGGCTAGTGAGTTTCAGGCAGCAAATTTGTGGAATTTCCCGTGTCCAACCCTCATAGGAGCAGGTTTATTCCATCCCTCTTCTACCATATTCATTGAAGGCTTCTTTCTTTAATTATGTGAACTGTACTAATGGTAGCATATTTAGGAATGGGGACAAAAAGAAACAGAATACTGTTGTAATGTAAAAATGCAAAATTGGCAGTGCAATTTTTAAAAAAAATAATGTTGAAGTTAGGATGTGGATCAACACAATGCATACTGAATTGCCCATAAAAACAGAAATATTGACTCCAATTCATGTACTAATTGACAGATAATTTTATCTTTTGCTGTAGGCCAGTTGAAAACATTATCGTATTGTGGTATATAATATTGGGTGAGCTCTTCAGAGGAAATCTGAGAGGGGCTTTAAAGTGTACAAAAACGACTTCATTAAAAGACTTTTGTCAAAGTCAAGTGCTCCTCTGAAGCTTTGCAAATATCTGATGTCTACTGCTTCTGTACAAGGGAAAAAATTAGCAAGGAGAAGGTTAGATATTGGTTTACACCATTATTCACCATCATTCCTATCCTGTATGAAATTTCTTTATCCTTTTATTCAGATTACCACACTGAATTAATTTTACCACATGGGCAATAATATTTAATTTTGAGGCACTCTCATACAGATTTATAAAGTTGTCCAGCACTGTGCAAATAAATAATTTTTAAACTTATTTATGAATAGTGATACATCTCAAACCATAAATATATTTATATACAGTATGTTCTGATTTTTAAATTCTGAAATCCACAAGTGTTCCTTATAGCTCAGTCATTTATAAATAGTTAGATATAAATGGTATACACTACATCATGTAAGCTACCTGATTTTAGATATAGTTGTTATATGTGAAATAATGTTGATATATCTGCTTTCAAACAATATCACAGGTTAACTCTGCCCACAGCTTTCAGTTTGTCCCCGATGGGGCTCAAGGCTGACTCAGCCTTCCTGTCAGTCTTCAAGATCTTCTGCTATTGCTTTGCATCTTTTCGACTGCCATAAGTAACGGGGGGTGGAAAAGGGAGTTAGGAATAGTTGGGGAAGTGAGCTGGAGGTGTTACATTCGTCTGATGTATAAATTGAAGGGGGGAGCATAAAATAGAGTTAGGTTTCTATTTCTCACTTAGCTTTCTTCTCTCTGCGCAACTGCAACCCGTTATCAAACTATGCCAAGGTCAACGGACAGAGGCCTCATCATCACCTGAAGATGCCCACATGATCATATCCACAACTTCTAATTGGAAGTGTCATTTGAACTATTGGGGGTGGGAACATTTCCATCACTTTCTATATGTGAATTGCGCACCTAAATTCTCAGATTCAGAATTCTTTGGTTGCTACCACTTCACTTTCAGTAAAAGATATCTTTTCTCTAAACTAAAGAGTCTAAGTATTTCTTTCCTGGATTTTGAATGGAGCTCCGCTTGACATTATTCTGAATCTCACCCCACCTGCCCACCTGGAGAGAATACCCAATTTTCTTCTGAGGGGGCCTGGACATCATGTCATCTTCAAATAGTGACTAGGAGGATCTGGGAGCCATTGGAGGCCAAGATTCTTTGCTGGTGCAGGAAGCCCAATCGCTAGCAGAGCTCAGTCTGGAAGAGGATCCAGCTGTGAAGCCTAGATGGTCAGTGGGAGTTGGTTGGAAAGATGCGGAGAAGGACCCCCCCCCCCAGGGTCACAACTACCCGCCGGCGTGGAAAAGA
>BLBF01000005.1:65050225-65085974 GCA_015471245.1 Laticauda colubrina | reverse complement strand
GGGAGTTGGTTGGAAAGATGCGGAGAAGGACCCCCCCCCCCCAGGGTCACAACTACCCGCCGGCGTGGAAAAGAGGAGCCTTGGCAAGAGAAGGAAAAGAGGGAACTCTTGCTGGATCAAGCCATGACACTCCTGAATGAAGCCTTTGAACAACCTCAAGCTCCACAAAGGTATGAAGGGGGAGGGGAAGCAGCCCCAGCCAGAAGAAGCAGAGCAACTCCCTCTCCCATAAATCAACCTGATCCAGCAGCAGCCCCGGGGCCTTCGGCGGGAGGTGTGATTCCTAGAAGGCGTAGAGCTCCTAGGCTGCCTCCGTTAGAAGTAAAATACGGAGGGGATCCCAAAGCCTTGGGATTTTTCTTAGCTCAAGTATGGAGCCATATGGAGGAGTATGGGGAGGATTTTCCCTCAGAAGCAGCCAAAGTGAGGTGTGTTACCAGGGCTCTGGAGGGAATAGCGGCAGAGTGGATGGTGACTTTGCATAATGATAATGCTCCTCAGTTGCTGAATTATAACCTATTTATGGCTGCACTGCGGGCTAGGTTTGAGGACCCACTGGCAGAGCGCAAGGCCCGAATTAGGATGAAAACCATAAAACAAGGGCGGAGGTCTGTGGCTGATTACACTCAAGAATTTAGGCAGTTAGCAGGCTATTTCCGAGGCTGGCCCCAAGAAGCCCTGATAGAACTGTTTAAAGATGGTTTAAATGAAGATGTGTACCAGAGATGCACTGCTAGAAGAGACCCCAATGACTTGCAGATGTGGTACCTGTTGGCAGAAGAAGTGGAAATTGATTTAATCCGAAGTAAACGGCGGGGAGGTTATGGGTGGAGCAAGTTTTCCCCCTCGCGCTCTCAAGACGCTCCTAAATCTCAGAAGGGAGGAGTGGCGGCAAGACCCAACCCCTTGGCCTGCTTTCGATGCGGGAAAGAAGGTCACCGGGCTGTGAACTGCAGAGTCAAGTTGGAGCCAAAGGGGGCGCCAAAGGAAGGAAAGAAACCTGAAAAGTCCCCAGCGAAGCCTCGCGAAACAGCACTAAAGTCGAAAGAGACAACAGAGGTCGCCCGTCCCGCAGGAGAGGAATCAGAAGCCCCAGTGACTCCTGAGGAGGAGGATTCTGACTCGGAAGACGACTTCCTGGTAAGTCCAAGTGTGGGCCCTATTACCATTCCGGTGAAGTTGAGGGTACCCAATTCAGGGGTCGAAGGGGAAATGCTAGCCCTGTTAGATTCTGGGTGCACCAGGTGTATAATAAACACGGAAGTAGTGAAGAGAATGGGCCTAAAGTTAAAACCTTTGAAGATGCCCATTTCCTTTTGCCAACTAGATGGATCAGTGGCTGGAGGTTGCCCTGCACGTTTTGTCACGGAACCTATAGAAATGGTCATGGGAGAGCATGATGAAACCCTGCGTTTTATTGTGGTCCCTGGGATGGAGCAACCATTAATACTGGGATTGCCCTAGCTCCGGAAATGGAACCCCCAGGTTAACTGGAGAAAGGGGTTGTTGCGCATACGCACAAAGCAGCGACCGGGAGGAGGGACCAGATCCAGCCGAAGCCTGGGGCCTTGAAATAGCTTCCACAAGTACTGAGCCCGTAAAAGATGAGGAGAAAATTCCTAAAGAGTATTGGGATTTAAAAGAAGTGTTCAGTGAGAAGGCCTCGGATGAGCTTCCGCCTCACCGACCAACAGACTGTGCTATTGAGATTTTGCCTGGGGTGAAGCTCCTGAAACCAAAGTTGTACTCAATGACCCCACGGGAATTGGAAGAGCTCAGATTGTTTATTGATAAAAATTTGGAACATGGTTTCATTCAACCTGCTAGACCCCGGGTAGCGGCTCCAGTGTTGTTCCCTGAAAAGAAAGATGGTTCCAAATGCTTGGTGGTGGATTACAGAAATTTGAACGCTATTTCTGTGGAAAACGTGTACCCCCTTCCTTTGATGAAGGACATGTTGGCCCATTTAGCGAAGGGAAAGATCTTCACGAAGTTGGATTTGAGAGAAGCATACTACCAGATTCGAATTAAGGAAGGGGATGAGTGGAAGACCGCTTTTAACTGCCCGATGGGATGTTTCCAATTCAACGTTCTTCCTTTTGGTTTACAAGGGGCCCCAGCTGTATTCATGCAAATGATCAATCAAGTGTTACATGAACATTTATACAGGGGGGTTTTGGTTTATCTTGATGATATCTTTATCTACACAGAGACCCTGGATGAACATGTGAAGTTAGTGCGGTCGGTTTTACAGAAACTGTGTGCCGCTATGTTGTATGCTAAATTGTCAAAGTGTGAATTCCACCAAGACAAAATTGACTATTTGGGATATCGCATTTCATCCGAAGGCATAGAGATGGATCCAGAGAAGGTGCGTGCCATTCTGGAGTGGGCTCCACCATGCACCAGAAAACAACTTCAAAGTTTTTTGGGATTTGCAAATTTTTATCGGCAATTCATCCCGACGTTTGCTAAGATAGCAATGCCCATCACAAATCTCTTAAAAACAAAAGGGGATGTGAAGCCGAGGCCAGGAAAGCCGCTGGAGTGGTCCATGGAATGCCAAGCCACTTTTGAAAAGCTAAAACGACTGTTTGCTGCAGAACCAGTGCTGAAACACCCGGATATGGACACTCCTTTTGTGATTCAAGCTGATGCAAGTGATGTAGCTATTGGAGCGGTATTACTTCAAATCAAAGAGAAAGGGACATTACAGCCTTGTGCGTATACCTCCCGTAAACTGTCTGAAACAGAGAGAAGATGGGCCGTCTGGGAGAAAGAAGCTTTTGCAGTTCGTTGGGCCTTGCTGACCTGTAGACATTTCCTGGAAGGAGCAAAACACCCGTTTGAGGTATGGACTGATCATAAGAATCTGGAAGCCTTAAAAACACCCCGGAAACTGTCTCCTAAACAAGTTTGCTGGGCCCAGTACTTCAAGCGATTCAATTTCTCATTGAAGTACATTCCAGGCGGGAAGAACTTCATGGCGGATGCTCTCTCTAGACTACCTCAATATAATAGTATGTGTCAGGAGGTGATAAGCCCAATTGTCTCAGCCAAACATCTAGCTGCCCCAGTGGTCACCAGAACCCAAAGGAAGAACCAAGAAGTGGTTTTATCGAATGACCTTACCGAACAATTAAAAGAAGCTTTAAAACTGGACGAATGGTTCCTGGCTCATTCAAGTGACTATACATTTAGAGATGGTTTGGCTTGGGTGGGGGCCAAGTTGTATGTGCCACAGGTACTGAGGAGCCAAATACTACAACAGCCTCATGATTCTAAAGCAGCTGGCCATTTCAGATTTGTGAAGACCTTACACTTGGTTAAGCAGCAATTCTGGTGGCCTACTTTAAAGAAGGACATTGAAGCTTATGTAGCTAGCTGTCCAATTTGTGCTTCCGCAAAGAGACCTCCTGGTAAGCCAGAAGGATTGTTACAAAATGTAGCTAGACCAAAGACTCCTTGGAAGGAAATCTCTATGGACTTTATAGTAGAATTACCTGAAAGCGGTGGAAACACGGTCATCTGGGTAGTGACTGATTTGTTTTCCAAACAAGTACATTGCATACCTTGTTCCAAGATTCCCTCTGCTAAGACGCTGGCTAAACTATTTATATCACATATCTATAGGTTACACGGCGTCCCGGAACGCATAATCTCTGACAGAGGGGTCCAATTTACCTCAAAGTTTTGGAAAGAGTTCCTGAAGTTAATAGGCTCCTCCCAGGGGCTAAGCTCCGCCCACCACCCCCAAACCAATGGGGCCTGTGAGAGAACTAACTCAGTGTTAGAACAATATCTCAGATGTTACATAAATTATCAACAAGATAACTGGTCCGAATTACTACCATTTGCTGAAGTGGCATACAACAACTCCATACACAGCAGTACTGGATTTACTCCATTTAAAGTGGCTTTGGGACAAGATTTCGTTCCCATACTTGAACTTCCTCGTGAAAAGCCCAAAATCCATTCGTTGGATGAATGGATAACTCAACTCCAACTTAACTGGCCAGTAACACGCAAAGCATTAGATGAGGCCCATCAAGCTCATAAGAAAATTGCAGACAAGAAAAGATCCCCACAGAAAGAATATAAAGTGGGCGACAAGTTTTTCCTGTCCACCAGATACCTGCAGACCACCCAAAAGTCAAAGAAGCTTGGTCCTAAATACGTTGGTCCATTCACAATTGAACGGATTATAAATCCTGTAACGGTCCAGCTGAACTTACCCAAAACTCTTCGACGAATTCATCCAGTTTTCCATGTTAGTTTGCTAAAACCTGAGCGTACTTCTGACCTAAGGCCCATCCAGACTGACTCTCCCATACCAATATTGATTGAAGGCGAACAACATTTTGAAGTTAAAGAAATTCTGGATTCTCGCAAATGGAGGGGTCGACTCCAGTATCTTGTAGCCTGGAAACATTTCCCTTCTTCACAAGCTGAATGGGTTAATGAAACCTATGTTAAAGCCCCTAAGTTGATCAAAGCATTTCGTTCCAATTATCCTGATAAGCCTTAGGAGTGTATTGTTTTGGAATTGTTTAATGATTAATAATTGTCTTTATATTCTCTCCTCTCTCTCTTCTAGGACTTCTAGGACTGATGATTTCCCTTTTTCTAGGAGGGCCGAATGTCAGTCTTCAAGATCTTCTGCTATTGCTTTGCATCTTTTCGACTGCCATAAGTAACGGGGGGTGGAAAAGGGAGTTAGGAATAGTTGAGGAAGTGAGCTGGAGGTGTTACATTCGTCTGATGTATAAATGGAAGGGGGGAGCATAAAATAGAGTTAGGTTTCTATTTCTCGCTTAGCTTTCTTCTCTCTGCGCAACTGCAACCCGTTATCAAACTATGCCAAGGTCAACGGACAGAGGCCTCATCATCACCTGAAGATGTCCACATGATCATATCCACAACTTCTAATTGGAAGTGTCATTTGAACTATTGGGGGTGGGAACATTTCCATCACTTTCTATATGTGAATTGCGCGCCTAAATTCTCAGATTCAGAATTCTTTGGTTGCTACCACTTCACTTTCAGTAAAAGATATCTTTTCTCTAAACTAAAGAGTCTAAGTATTTCTTTCCTGGATTTTGAATGGAGCTCCGCCTGACACTTCCATTCTTCCAAAGTCTGTAAAATGAGAACTCAGTTGTTGGAAGTAATATGCTGACTCTGTAAACTGCTTAGAGAGAGCTGTAAAGCACTATGAAGTAATATATAAATCTATATGCTATTGCTATTGTTGAAAGGCTGAAAATACCTTTCTCTGAGGGTTCAAATTTTCCCGCTGGGAGAGCTCTGGTGCAAGGATACAGACAACTGCTCGAAAGCCGGAATCTTTTATTCTCAGGAAGGCTAGAAGCATGACTGCATTCCCGGAGCTAGCTGGCTTTTGAATGATAAGTTCCCAATTTCATACCTTTTTTCCTCCCTTTGTGTATAAGGTTTTGACACTAACATCCTGTCAGTTTGTTTTTCTTTCTGCCAAAAGGCAACCATAAGGAGGTGTGAAAGGGGCAGCTTCCTGTATTACCGTTTGTTTTTTTCTCTGATCTCTTTTAGTTTTTTATGGCTTTTTGTAATCTTCTATCTGTAGTTCCTGCCTTTTGGCTGGTTTAGTATGTTGTGGCTTTTGTCTTGGGCCGTGTTTATTCGATTTCTTTTCTTATGCAAGCCTGTTCCATGGCTGGCCTGATGTTCCCTTTCTACAATCCCTGATTTTTTTTTTCCCCCTAAGGTCTGATATCAGATTGAATGTCTTGGTATACTTGGTATTCTTGATCAATCTGGATCATCATCATAGCTGCCTGTCCCTTTTTAATTTTCTCTTTTTAGAGGGAATACAGGCCTTCAAGCAGCTGAGGTAGGGTGGAATGCACTTACAGAGGCAACACATGAGGGCCCCAAAGACACAAATGTTGACTGTGGTTGTTATGAGGATTTTTAGCCAATGGAAATCTGGCATCCATGAGAAGAGCCATGAAAAGTCCAGGAATGATTGCTCCTGACCAATATTTTGAGCTAGCTCTTTCAGGTGGTGGATGTCCCTCCCTATGAGTTCTGAGGTTTCATTCAGATTGAAGCAACACATCCTTTTGAATGTTTCGCAGCCATAGTTATCCTTCAAGAGAAGGAAGTCTATTGCTGCCCTATTCTCCAGAGTGGCTTCTCTGACCTCCCTCAGTTCTCTGTTCAGGGCATCCAAGGCATGGGAGGTCGAATTCAAACTTTTTGCCAGGGTACATGCTAGTTCATTAAAATTTTTAGAATTTCGCACTGCCAATCCAGGTACCCCTACCAGGGATATTGCCAATGAGGTGTATTCTGTTTTGGTGGGAAGGGAGACTTTGAAGTCACAGTCTAAGTCTAGGGTTTGGAAGGCTCTCCTGTGTCGTCTCTGTAAGGATGGCATAAGCATGGTTAATCTTCCTAAGGTGCAGGGGCCATTTTTGGCATTTGCAGGAAGGTATGAGTAGGCTTTTAAGCCACATAGGAAAAACCATCCAGGTGGGAGCTTAAGATAACTATATGAAAATGATATGTTTTCTGTGTAGTTGCATTTTAGGTCTGTGTTGCTAAGACCAGTGCATTTTGTTACCCTAGGTGAGCTGCACCCAGTGACATCAAAGCATTTCTCAGAGGTGGTTACTGCAGCAATGTGTAAAGCCCATGTCACACTGCACCAACGGATGAAAAGAGGATGTAAAACGGACAAAAAAGCTTGCCATCTGTTGGTTAACGCGATGTACTCACTGCCTCCGTTTTGCTTCCTCTCTATCCGTCCAGCATCCGTTTATTGACATTTCATCTGCTCAGAAAGTTTTGAGCTGCCCAAAACTTTTGAGTGGAAAATAAATCCAATGCATCCATTCTGCATCCTCTAGGCATACGGGGGACATCTGTTCTGCATCCATTACGCATCTGCTATATCTGCTAGGCATCCGCTGTGCATATGCACAACTCAAATCCGTTCCAGCGGTAAACGGACGCAGGGAGGAAGCAGAACGGACACGCAGATATTAGTAGCACGGATGGAGAAAGGATGAAAGCGGATGCAGCTCATTCACTCTGCATCCGCTCTGCATCCGCTCTGCATCCTCTACGCATCCTCTACGCATCCGCTCTGCATCCACTCTGCATCCTCTACGCATCCGCTCTGCATCCTCTACGTATCCTCTACACATGGTGTTGTACTTAAGGCCATGTCACACTGCCCAATGGATGCAAAGAGGACACAACGGACGAGCAAAATGTTCCATTCGTTGTTATCCGCTCTCAAAAGGAGCAAAAATTTGCATAAGTAGAGCGGATAACACGGAAAGGAATGGACGTGGGGAGGACGCAGAGCGGATGTATAGAGGATGCGTAGAGGATACGTAGAGGATGCGTAGAGGATGTGTGTCGAGGATGCGTAGAGGATGTAGAGCGGATGCGTAGAGGATGCAGAACAGATGCAGAGCAGATGAGCTGCATCCGCTTTCATCCTTTCTCCATCCGTGCTACTAATGCTGCGCATCCGTTCTGCTTCCTCCCTGCGTCCGTTTACCGCTGGAACGGATTTGAGTTGTGCAGATGCACAGCGGATGCCTAGCAGATATAGCAGATGCGTAATGGATGCAGAACGGATGTCCCCCGTATGCCTAGAGGATGCAGAACGGATGCATTGGATACATTTTCCGCTCAAAAGTTTTGGGCAGCTCAAAACTTTCTGAGCTGATGAAACGTCAATAAACGGATGCTGGATGGATAGAGAGGAAGCAAAACGGAGGCAGTGAGTACATCGCGTTAACCAGTAGATGGCAAGCTTTTTTGTCTGTTTTACATCCTCTTTGCATCCGTTGGTGCAGTGTGACATGGGCTTTAGTTTCTGTAGAGTGGCCCCAGCTAAAAATGCTTTCGTAGGAGTCAGGAAGGTTTCTAAATGTGGTGTAGTTAATAATGTTATGTGGCATAGTTGCTACTCCCATTTGGCATGTGGTTAAGATATCCTTGACTGATTTCCCCCCTGCTAGGCAAAAGTTAGTAGTGTTGAGTATTTCTTTTGCTAAATATTCCCATATGTTTCCTTTCTCTGGGATAAGCTTTGGTTCCAGGAAGGCAGTTGCTTGTGTTACAAGTATTACAATTGTTACAGAAAATAATTATACACAGTATATATTACATTTCATGTTTCCCATTGCTAGATTCTTTTCTTCCCTCTCCCCTCTTTTTTTTTATTCATACAATGTGAAAAATGTAAAAGTATCAAAAATTATAAAAATCTCTCCTTTAAAAAACATACAAAAAAAAAAGAAGAAATGCAGAAGAAAAATAATAATAAAAAATATATACGCACAAAAAAATAATAATAGAGTGTTATAACTTAGCACCTGGGAGTCCAGTTTTATGTAATTCAGTGTTTGCCCTTGGTTCCTCAGAGTTGTTTGGTTCAGTGGTGTTGAAAAATGCTGCAAGCATCCATTGATCTGTGTCTGGATTTTTCTTGAGTTTGATTGTGGTGGAGTTTGGCTGTGGTCTATGACTGCTGGCTTTGCATGTGTCCAATGTATCCAAGAGTCTCATTCTGCGATCTTAATGGCAGTGTGAGTAGTCAGTAAAACTTGATAGGGTCCTTTCAACCTGGGTTATAAAGGTGAGGTTCTGGTGAAGAACTTGATCCACACCCAATCTCCCGGTTCATATGGATGCAGGGCTTCTTCCAAGGGTAAGGTCTGCGTCAGTGCACTCTGAGTCTAGAGGGTCTGTAGTCGCTTTTGCATGGCTGCAAGATAAGAAGAGACAACCTTATCCCCCCCATCTAGGCAGAGGGAATGAGGATCGAGACATTGTAAGGTATCAGGAGGCTGACCAAAAAGGGTTGTTGTCAAGGTTGGTGTAATGATGGTATGAGGTAGAGGTTTGGTGGCCACCCATTTGGCTGTTGCATCTGCATATTGATTTCCTTTCATTATTGTAGAGTCATCTGTTTAATGGGCTTTACAATGGATGACTGCAAGTGCTTGTGGTCATTGGATGGCCTCTAAAAGTTTGGCTACTAATGATGCATGTACTATTTGTTGTCCTGCTGAAGTTAAAAAACCCCGTTGTTTCCATAGGGCTCCTGTTGCATGGCAGACTCCAAAAGCATATTTGGAGTCTGTATAGATATTGGTAGATTGGTTCCTAGCAGTTTCTCAGGCTTTTGTTAAGGCTATAAGCTCAGCTGCTTGGGCGCTATGGGAAGGAGGGAGGGGGGGAAGCCCAAATAATTTCTTGTAGAGAGACTACAGCTGCTCCTATTACTCTTCTGTTCTGATGCATGTAGGAGGAACCTAAAAACTTCCAGGTCAGGGTTTTGCAGCTTGGTATCTGTTAGATTGGAGCGGGGTAGTTCAGCATCATGCACTAAA
Organism: Laticauda colubrina; assembly: GCA_015471245.1. Classification (NCBI taxonomy): domain Eukaryota; kingdom Metazoa; phylum Chordata; class Lepidosauria; order Squamata; family Elapidae; genus Laticauda; species Laticauda colubrina. Next base: position 65,076,576 of record BLBF01000005.1, on the reverse strand, counting down.
TGGAGGCAATCATGGAGATTGCCTTCTTCCTGTTCTGTGGGGAGCAGAGTATTACATCTTTCAAATGTAAAGTGATCAGAGGTAAAAAGTTCAGCTTCAGATTGAGCCAAATGCTGCTGAGTAAAGGCTTGTGTCTGGCTCTTTAAGAGAATTGCAAAAACTTCATGGGAAACTTTTAGCAGTCCAGGATGTCCTAGTACCAAATCTTTAGATCGTTTCACCAGTTCCACTGTAGCTGCCACAGCTCATAAGCAGGGGATAGTGCCCTGAGCTACTGGATCTAGGGTTACAGAATAATAAGCAACTGGCCGGTGTGTGTGTCCCTAAGGCTGAGTTAGAATGCTAAAGGCAACACCTAATTTCTCATGGATGAATAAGGTAAAAGGTTTCCTATGGTCAGGTAGCCCAAGTGCTGGGGCTGATGCTAGGGTTTGTTTGATGGTCTGAAGTGTTTTGTCCAGAGATTTGGACCATTCAATGGGGTCAGGCATGTTTTTGCCTGTCAATTGAATGAGTGGTCGGGCTATTTCACCAAATGAGGGGATCCATGGGCAGCAGAAGCCCAGTACTCCCAGTAAAGCTCTTACTTGACATTTTGTTTGGGGTGGTTTCATGGCTAAAATAGTTTCTACTCGATTAGGGGCCAATTTTCTAATTCCTGGTGCGATAATATAGCCCAGATATGTTATTTCTTGTTTTAAATATTGCAATTTGGAGGGAGAGGCTTTGTGACCTCTTTCTTCCAGGGCTTTGAGTAAATACATGGTATCTGTTTTACATGCTAGCTCAGTTTGAGATGCTAACCATAAATCATCAACATACTGGATTAAGGAAGACTGATATGGTAGGGAGATGGAGGAGAGGTTTGCCTTTAATATTTGTGAAAATAGGGTGGGGGACTCAGTATAACCTTGTGGCAATCGAGTCCAAGTATATCGCTGATCTTGCCAGGTAAAGGCAAACAGATATTGGGATGCTGGATCCACAGGAATGCTAAAGAAGGCAGAGCACAAATCAATGACAGAAAAGTAAGTGGCTGAGGCTGTTTAAATCCTCATGAAGCCCTGTGTTGTTAGTTATCAGCATGATTGTTTTGTGCTTTCCTTTTCCTGAGATTTCTAATTGCAGCCCCTGTTTTCCACATGTTATGGTAGCTCCCATTTTACAAAGGAGATCCCTCCCTAATCGGGATAGTCGTGACTGGGGGCAAATAGTGAATGCATGGTCTATTGTGAAAGGTCCTAGTTCTACTGGTATGTTGTGGGTAAATTCTACAGGGATTATTTTCCCTCCCACTCCCATTATGTTATCTTGAGCCCCTTCAGCCACTGCAGCTTTATATGGTGCTTCAGTAATTAATGAGGAGGTGGCTCCAGTATCAACTAAGCAATTGTATTTCTTTCCTCCGATAAGAACAGTAACAATGGGTTCTCCTTCTGGGCCATTTCTTAAGGGGATAGCTAGTCCGTTAAAGGTAGCTAGGAATTCAGTACTTTCATTGCCATTTTCTAGTCAAGAAGGGGTTAACTCATGGTCTCTCCTTTTCTCCCACTGATGTGTATTGTTAGTGTTTATTGGAGGAAAGGGAGCGCTGGGTGGTGTCTGGTGACTGAAACTTTGTTGCTCAGTGTAATGGATTGGATTATTGCCTGGCTTCATGTTTCTAGGTGATGGGTGATACCGGTTGTGGGGGTGGTGGTGGTGGTATTGCTTACATTGCCTGCTAAAATGCCCTTCCTGTCCACACCTATAGCATGCTGGCATCTGCCTTGCGACCACCCTACTTTATCGCAATGCCAGCATTTCTTTGAATTGTAAGAAGTTCTACCAGGCATTTGTCTGGCATTATGTTGCACTACAGCAAACATTTTCAGGTCTTCTTGTCTTTCTATTCGTCTTTTTCTCTCTTTTTCTTCCTCCTTCAACTTGTCTCTTTGGTCATAGACAAAGTTAGCGATCCTGCGCAACTCTGCTATGTCTAAAGTTGCCCAGTTAGAAATGAACTGATGGAAATGTTGTTTAATATCTAAGGTGGATTGATCCACGAAGGCTGAGGCTAAAATCCTCTGGTCCTTGAGGCAGCTAAGGTCTAGATGGGCATATGCAATAGCTGCCTCTGTTAGGTGGACCCAAAGCAGCAGGGTTTTCTTTTTCCCTTTGTGTGGTTCTTTGGAATTCAGACCAATTTAGAGGCTTTTTTCCAATTTCCTCTAAATCTTCTAATAAGTTATTTTTTGCTCTTGTGTATTCATCCCAATGATTGGTATCATTGTAGTCCCAGTTAGGGCGATGTACTGGCCATGCAATGTGGGTTGGGGCTGCCTGTCCAGGGATGGTAGATAGTTTAGCTATTTGTTCAGTTTTCTCAAATAGTTTTAATATCTCATCTTTCGTTAGAAAGATTTGTAGCAGCTGGGTCATGTCACCCCAAGATGGATTGTGGCTGTCTATGATTGACTTCATGGTTTGAATTACTGTTTGGGGATCAGCCCTGAAGGCTGGGGTATCTTTTTTCAAATGACTAGGTCAGAGGCAGAAAAGGGAGTGTGGGTATAAACGTATTTTAATTGTCCCCTATCTTGCACAGGTCTGTTTAAAAGAGGAGCCATGAATTGTGCCTCAGTTTGTCCATCCAAGGAATGGATTTCAGGTTTTTCCTGATCTTTACCCTCAATCAAGTTTTTTGTCCTAGCCATTTCAGCCCAGCAGTACCAATAGGGTATTTGGCTGGGATTAATGCATGTTCTAAGTGCTTTTAGGGTTTTATGATCTAAAGTACCGCTATCAGGCCAAATTTGTCTTCCTGTGTCATCTCGCAATAAAGCCCACTTTTTGCAAATTCTTTTTGCGTCTCTTTTATTCATTCCAGGGGTCTTCCATTGCCCTCGAGCTACAACTTCCCATATTCCCTTCCTGATGTGGGGATTATTTTGGTTTAGCCGGGCTACCGCCTGTCAGTTTTCAGACAAAAAATGTCTGGAAAGGACTCTGGTTTCCCTACACACGGAGTACGGGCCCCTTTCTCTTAGGGAAACTCCACCTGTCAGTTTGAAGACCCCCCTAAAAAACGGGATCTTGGAGGACCGTCTGCCCCCTAGCAGCACCGGTACGGGCCCCTCCTCACACACCGCCATCAGTTTTCAGATCTCCCTTAAAGGTGAGGATCTGGAAGGACCTGCTCTGCTTTTGAAGGCAAACTACTTCCAATTTTGTTTGCCAGAAGCCGGTACAGGCCCCTTCTAACTGCCTAGGGCTTTGCTTGCAGGATGCACCAGGACTATTTTCCTGCTTTCTATTTATTTCCCAACACCAGTTCTTTTCTCAGCCCGCTTGGTTTTTCATGCATCCTTCAGAAGGACTCACACTCCGTGATCACCCCTTGCGTTCCCAAATCCAGCCAGTCACGGCTTGTTGGAGCTAGCAGCTGGTTGGGGTGCAGCTGGCATCATGGAGGAGGTGAGGTTCTTCCATTTCTGCAGAGAAAACCCACAGTCACACACCTGAATCACTCACGCTTCCACTCTCTTTCATAGTAAGGTTAGAAATTTAAAGCAGTACTCACCTGCTTTCAAGCAGCTGTTGAGCAGAAAGGCTCATGAACTCCCTTTACTACCCTTATGCCTGCCGGGCTGGGTCCGTGGATGTTGTCCCTGGACAAAGAAGGTCCATGCCGGCTGGGAATTGATCTGCGGGCCCGGTCCGGTAGCAGGGTTGGCTGGAAAATCTTCGTGGTCGCCAATTGTTTAAAGGCTGAAAATACCTTTCTCTGAGGGTTCAAATTTTCCCGCTGGGAGTGCTCTGGTGCAAGGATACAGACAACTGCTCGAAAGCTGGAATCTTTTATTCTCAGGAAGGCTAGAAGCATGACTGCATTCCCGGAGCTAGCTGGCTTTTGAATGATAAGTTCCCAATTTTATACCTTTTTTCATCCCTTTGAGTATAAGATTTTGACACTAACATCCTGTCAGTTTGTTTTTCTTTCTGCCAAAAGGCAACCATAAGGAGGTGCGAAAGGGGCAGCTTTCTGTATTACCGGTTTTTTTTTCTCTGATCTCTTTTAGTTTTTTATGGCTTTTTGTAATCTTCTATCTGTAGTTCCTGCCTTTTGGCTGGTTTAGTATGTTGTGGCTTTTGTCTTGGGCCGTGTTTATTAGATTTCTTTTCCTATGCAAGCCTGTTCCATGGCTGCCCTGATGTTCCCTTTCTATACTATAACACTAGAACTAGAGACAACACAAATGCATTTAAGGTTTTTTCCTTTTTAAAAATAGGTTGTAGATTTTCTGATATGTATATTTTTATACAATTTGGCAATATTATGACTAATTTCTGGGATACTATGGATTATTTTCCTTTCATCATGTTGTTTGATGATATTTTTTTTTGTTTTACGGCTTTGTAAAATTATATCATGTATTTTGGGTGGGTTCTGTGGAAACACATTTCAAAGCTTTCTGAAGCTCTCTCCTTTCCAGTCAGGCAAACTTACCCTCAGTTGCTGAGGTCTGTCCTCTCTGACTGTGTCATTAACAACACACACACACACACACACACACACTTTCAGAGTTCTCAAATCTTCCTCCAAAAAAGTGGTCATAGCCAATCTGCAGTGTTGAAGCCAACTCCCTTTTTTTATCTTCATCTTGCTGAATAGCTGCTTGCTTAAAATTCTCTAGGAAAAGTCTGCCTTGGGTTGTAGAGGCTGCTTCTTTTATATGGTTGTATAAGGCCCATTCTAAATTTCTTGAGGAAGGAAAAATTCAAGTTGTTTGCAGAACCCTGCCTGCAGCAGGATGAAAGAACAAGCCTGGCACAACATCATGCTATCTTGAGATGATATTTGATCATAATAACCCTTTCTAGAACATTTCAGAACATTACTTTTCCAGTAATCTTTTGAGAACACAGCTGAACTGAGATCCATTCCCTGTTCAGATATTTATTCATCTCTCTTGGGACCTACTGTTATTATAAATATGGAGAAAATTCTGTCTCTATCTTCTATTTGAATTGGAGCTTCAGCTCTGGGTTTCTACCGAATGAGAAGGGATAGTAAATTTTTTACTGAAAGCCATTTTCTCCAGTTTTGCAATTGCTTCTTCTGAAGGTGGAGATAGAGTAGAGTATGTAAGATTAACGGGCCACTGGAGAAGGAAAAATCTATTTCTTGTGTTTATATACATTTTATCTCTCTCCCACATCCATCCACCCCACCAACTACAACAGAGGAATATAATCATTCTATTTACTCATTTTCTTCATCTTTCTAAATCTCAAGGAGGAAGAGGGGGGAAAACACCAAAAGATGGCACAGCACATTTCCATCTTGCCAAAAATTTCTCCTGATGAATAGCTTGTTAATATCAATTATTTCTAAAGGATCTTAGCAGTTCTTGCTTTTTTTGGTTTTGATTTGGTAAGAAAAGTATGAAACAATCAATGGAAAGAGGTGAGGAAATTACCACTGTATGTCAATTTTGAATAAACAAGACAAAACATGCCTATTTTTTATGAATATGATTCAGTTATCTGAGGAACTTTGTAGTTGTTTTTAAGAAAGATTCATACTAAAAAGGAGGAACATTACTACATTATCATTCTCAAAGTGTTGACATTTTTCTCAAACTTTCACAAACAAACTGACAATTTAATTATACTGTAAAGCTCAGTTTGTGCTATTAGGTATGGTGACATAAACATTGATAATGGAAATAACTCAGATGGAATTGATGTCTTTGCTGGAAGGAAGGCATCTGAACATCTAAATTTTATACATTTTGAAATTTCACCAAGCAGCAATTTCTAATTTAAAAATAAAGAATTCACTTATAAAGATCTAATTCCTAGCTCTAGAGTTGATCCTTGAATTATTTATGGCTCCTGATAAAATCTCAGAATACATCAAATGTTGGAATTTATATGTACATTTGTCCACTGTTTTGCTTTCCTACTCTTTGTAAGATCTGGTATTAGCAAAGAACTTCTTTTACTGCTTTTTCACTTCGTAAGCCTTCCATTTTCTTGTCCATTGGCATTTTCATGTAGATATCTTGTTCCATTCTGTCTGCTTATATGTTGTGCTTATTGTTTGAAAATTATTGCCTTTGAAGATGACTGCAGTTATGATAGCATGTAAAACAGAATATCCATAATTTGATGTTCCTGAAGGAGAGCTCCAGCTTCAGTTTTTTTTCTTGAAATAAGCTAAATATAAAATATAACCTTTAACATTATAACATGATGTTAATGTCAGTCCTTTCAGTCACATATTTTTCTATTGTTCATCTGTATATTGCAGCAAAAAATAGCTTACCATACATTTTTTATCATACATTTTTTCCTTGTTCTTCAGTTACAAATTTCAATAAAAATGTATACACTTTAGCAATTACATATTCATCATTTGAATACACTTGTATTTCCAACTCAGTCTTCTTCAAAGTCATGAATTATTTTGTCTACTTTAATTTTTTTCTAGTGATTGAAAATAAGAAAACCATTGGCAACTATATCCCTCTGCCACCAGTTCTCATTATTTAATTTTAAATTCTCTTTGACAAAATTCTACATCTCGCAATTAGCCATTTAATTATTACATCTTGTGCTAAGATTCACAAAAGAATATAAAAACCTCACTTCCTGCAGCCTACTCATGAGGATCAATTTTTTGGAATCTATGTCTTTTTCCAGAAAAAACTTTGTCAAGTATCAATTCATTGTCTGGCCACTGATCTTCACTGGTATGCTGTCTCCACTCTTTCAGAGATGTCTAATACTCCATGAATCTTCACCGGAAGCTAAAAGGATATATATAATCAGTGACTTTGACTTTTTAGATGACTCTTCTTTTCTCTGCTTCAGTAAAATTGACAATTGGCATGAGGATAAATGGCATACAGTGCATGGAATTCAATTTTAAATGAACATTTTAATGCTCTTGCAACAGATTTCATACAAACTGGTTCCTCTCTTACACATTCCCCAGGTTAAAGTGGCATGGCTCACATATTCATTTCCTGAAAATGAACAATAGTTCTTTTAATTAGATTAAGAAAGAAAATCCCTTTGGCATACAAATATTGTTGTCACCACCTTGGTCCAGAAGTCACCAGCAGATTTATTCTATTTTCATTTTTCAATTACCAAAGTAAAAAAGATCATCCTTTTCATCTACCCAATTTCTGCATGTTTTGAAGAGCTCTGAATTGATCTCTTGGTGAAAACAATCTATTGTCTATCAAATAAGTTATCCAAATTTATCCAATATAGCTGTCTTTTCAGTTGGCTACAGCACTGGTTGCCTATTCTTTTATCTCTATTTTGCTTTTGAGGGAATACATTAATGGCCCTTTTGTGTCCCAGGCATACTGTATTCGTTCTGTCTCTGTCATGATTGTTGTAACTTGCCAATTCTTCTTTTCTCAATATTATTAGATTGTCCACTTTAGATGTAGGATGCATCTTTCTGACTTCCACAAACTGCCCTGTTAATGGGACCTCCATTATCCATTCTTAGTGTGACCCAAAAGCTCCAGAGTCTTTTCTTTCTGTCAAAGGACATTGACTGTGCAAGACCTTAAGTATATATTATCATTCAACTGAGCTTACATTTACAGACCTAAGTTATTTGTACACCATAGGGCACAAATAGTACACTACTAATGAACATTACTAATATTTTCTAAGCAACTTGAAATAATTAATTTGAGATAGGTGACTACTAGGAAAAAAGACTATTGGCAATATCATCCCAGTTATTGAAAGGCCTCCTCATAACTTTATCATCTGTATTATTTTCCATTGCCAGGAAATACCAAGTAATAATTTAGATTTCTCAGTTTCAAACCTGTATATTACAATGTATACACAAAAATATGAAAATGTGAAATCACACTGGCAGTTCTTTACTTTCTTTTGGCCTTCCTATGATGGTTGCAATGATGTTGCAATGCATTTCTTGTAGTGTATGTGCAGATCCAACCAATGGGGCTTTTTGCAATTGACAGATGGAAATGTTTCCAATGCAAAAAATTTTTAAATGCACACAGTTACGCTGACAACCATTAGGACCATCATGACCAGTTTATGAATCCTAATTTTGTTGTCATTTCAATTTATAATAACAGGGCCTAATGGTGTGGTTTTAAAAAACAGTACAGTTTTGTCTTCTCTATAGTTTTTGGTCTTTTGATAATCTTATGGGGCTGAGTCCTGGTTGCCCAGCTATAGTTCTGAGCCTTTTTTTTTTTTTTAACTTGTTAACAGATGCCTAGGAACTTTAGCATCTGACAAGGTCCTTGTCCCAGGTGATGATAAATATTAAATGAGTTGGTGGATTCACTTAATCTGGAAGAGCCATCTTAAATGTATCCACCAACCCATTTACTACGACAAGAAAACAGAAAAAAATCCTAACTGGAATATGGTACTTCCTGAATAGAATACATTAGAAACTCCCAGCATAGTTTTCCACCTCATCGTGCAAACCCCCCCCCCCCCCCCATGAAAAGAGGATATCCATGGAAGGGGATATTATTAAAGTTAATTGCATAATCAGCCAGATGTTTAGAGTGGACTGGGCATTTTTATCCATCTACTGAGTCCTTTCCAAGAACCTAGAATAGACAGATGTTGCTGTAGGATGTTGTTAAAATTATTGTTGCAGGATGTAAGCTACTCCAAGTAAAGCTGCCTTTAGCAATTGACATTAGTGATTTTGTAAGTGATGATAGTATTCAAATGGAGCCCCAGATGGTTCACTCCTTTTATCCAATTTGTATTCTTGTTGTGCTTCTTTGGCTTACCCCATACATATGTTCAGAACTGCACTGTTTCTTCTGTTATTATTATTTCAACTTTATTATCTTCAGAGTTTAATTTTAGTGAACCAAAATAACTTATTTAAAAGAGCATCTATATATATATTTTTTAAACATATTTAAATACAATATGTATAGGCCCTGAAAAAGATAATTCCACTTTGCATTTTCTGCTAAAGAACCACAAAAATATCATGAAGGAAATGTATGGAAAGTGTCCTTGAAAATGCTCAGGAGAATAGTTTCATGGAAGTCATATTCTTAGCTATCCCAGACTTCTGTCCACAGAAGGATTAGTTGACCTCATGTCACCAAAGCAGAGCTGGAGAGGTGAGACAAGGAACCCAATTTATAAGGAAGGATAATAAAGATTTCAAGTGCTGTTTATCTTGAGCTTTTGGAAGTAGTCTGCAAATTTTCACAGAGTGCTGAACTCTGAACTGCCTTTGAATGTCTGCACTCTATTTTGGGAAGTAATTTTGCTTCCAAAATGTCAGTCTCTTCATCTTCCTTGAAAAGTCTCTGAGCCATATTTTCCAAAATTATTTATTTTGAAACTCTCCAGATATAAAATGTCTTCAGCCACATTTTCTCTCACTATTTCTCTATAATTTTGTTCCTGCCTCTTAAATTTGAAATCGTTTACCTTATCAACAATCACATTTGCACTTTTTTCTTCATTTACTACACTGCCTTTTCATATATTTACGTTATCATTGAGTCACTTATAATTACAATTCTAACATCATGCAAATTCATAGCCTCCAGTGTTTCACAGATTAAAACTGAGAGATATTGGGTGCAATAGAAAAGTTATTCTGTTATTCATCACTATTGCAAAATTATACTATTATTCAGAATTCTAAGGAATGCTTTTGCTATGATTCTTATTTGTATATGCTTATACAAATTTGACTTGGAAGCTTGCTCTAGAATGGCAAATGAATGAATCTGCTGCAAATCTGATAAATATTTTCATGAAAAATAAAGACATTAATTAGGGCGTCAGGATTCTGATTGTACATCTCTGTAACTGAAAAGAGTTAGAACCAGAGCAAATCATAAAAAAACTAAGAGTACAGGTTGCCCTTGACTTTTTATTTCTCACTCAGCAACCATTCAAAATTCACATAGACCCCCCTCCCCAATGTCATTATTACCTGGATTCAAAGTTCCAGTTGCTTCCTATCCTCCCTGTAGTCATATGATTGTGACATTTGGATGGTTGGCAACTGGCATTCATTTACAGTCTTTTGCTATCATAGGTTACATGATCCTGTTTTGTGACTTTTTTTTTTTTTTGCTAGAAACCAATGGTTTATTCCAGTTTCCAGTAAAAAAAAATGCATTGTCTACAATGGGTTCATTTAATGACTGCTGCATTTGCTTAATAACTGTCACAAAAATATGTAACATTTGTGGGAATAAAACTTTGACTTCAGTATTGGGTAATGATTAGTCTAAGACCTTATACATACATGTCTGCCTAAGGGTCACTGAGATAAGCAAGGAAATTAAAAACAAAACACCAGAAACAATTAAGCAGCTCAGACAATTGTAAACAGTTTCGTGTACTATATCTAATTATTGTAATCCACAATGTGTATGCTTACTATGTACGAATTTCTCAATAAAAGGGGGCACTAGAATTTGCTCTAGACTTCCATCCCGAGTAAACCAGCCTCTGTGTCTCATTCTTTCCATGGGAGTCCACCACAAGTGGTGACCCCGACGTGATCCACTGCAGGTGGTACGTGTCCGGACCTCCGTGTTTCCTCGCCTGGAATAGGTAAAGTACGTACTTAACTATTGCTGGACAATAGGATTATTCAGGGAGCATGGGGGGAAAACTCTCTCAACCACAGGAACGGCATGTTAGTGAGTTGCAGAAGTTAGCAAGGACAAACAACTTTATCTTTAAACCCTCTGGGGGGGAGCAAATAGTTCTTTCAAAAGATAATGTGAGAGAGCTGCTGCAAGAGATCTGGCGGCAATGTCCCTGGTATCCAGAGAAAGGCTCTTTAAAGTTAGACACATGAAGGAGAATTGGAAATATCCTTCATGAAGAGCCACGGGCAACAGCTGAAATTTTGATATTTTGGAAAATTGTTATGACTGCTTTAGAGACCCAGCAACAACCTCTTTTAAAAACTTTAGTAGAACCTCTTCCTAATAAAGGAATTGTATTGCACCCTCCTTCTCCTAAACTGGAGTGTGCTTTATCATTTCCAACAGCACCTATTCCTGTGAATGATAAAATCCAATCAAAAATGGGAAAGGTTCAAGCCATGATGCATCAGGCTTTCAATGAGGGGAAGTTAGAGTCTGATGAGATTACCCAGATGAATTTGTTTCCAGACAATAGGCAAGTGGATGCTCAAGGCAATCTGCAGACTGAATGGGTTCCGATTCCTTTAGCAATTCTTAGGGAAATTAAAAAAGCAGTAAAAAAATATGGTATTCAAAGTCCTTTTACAAAGGGGCTTCTGACAAGTTTGGCTACCTCACGCATGATTCCTAGTGACTGGAAAGATTTAATGAGAATGATATTGAGCTCTATTCAGTATGTGGTCTTTGACTCAGAATACCAAAGGGAGGCTGTCACTAGGGGAAGGAATTCGGGGGGGCTGTATACACCAGATCAAATCTATGGGGCAGGCTTATTTGAATCCACTGCAGATCAAGCTGCTAATTTTCCTGATCACGTATTTCCGGTGGTTATGGCAGCTGTCCTTGGAGCATTGTCCCGCATTCAGGACGTGGGAACCCCAGCACGGTCTTTTTCTCAAATTAAGCAAACAGCATCTGAGTCTTATAATGATTTTGTGGAAAGGCTACAATTGGCTATTACCAGACAAATCTCTAATGAGGAAGCTGCAAAAGAACTTTTGCTGAAATTGGCAGTTGAAAATGCAAACATTGACTGCAAGCGTATCTTGCAGCCCTTGGTGGCTGGAGGTGAGGTTACTCTGGCTGATCTGTTAAAAGCATGTGCAGTGGTGGGTTCTCAGGCTTACAACATGGAGACTTTGGCTATGGCATTGCAAAAAGGGATGAAACCTACAGGGAATTGTTTTAATTGTGGAAAGCCTGGCCATTTTAAAGCCCAGTGCCGTGCCCCTGGGGGGGGAATGGCATTTAACAAAAACAAAATTAAGGATGTCCATCCAAAATCAGTCTGTCCAAAATGCAAAAAAGGATTTCATTGGGCAAATCAATGTCGCTCTAATCAGAACCAAAATCTGGGAAACTAAATTTGGGGCGTGCAGCTAGCCCCGCTCCCAAGGCTGTCACAAAAGCATCGCCTGCAATTACTGGGAGTGCAGGTTTGGGTTTAAAAATGTTGAACTCAATTAATGTGACCTTTCCTAATCAAGTGTATATTGAGGACACTCATTTGCATGGGCCACTGCCAGAAAAAACAGTGGGATTAGTACTTCCCATGTCTTCTGCATCAGAAAAAGGGTTTTTTGTTATTCCAGGAGTTATTGATCAAGATTATAAAGGAGTTATTAAGATACAATTGTACACTGATATTCCTGCATCATTAATGGCCGGTGACTCTATTGCCCAGTTATTATTGCTTCCATACATCCCTATAAATCCTTTAATTGGGATCCCACAAACTGGTGGTTTTGGGTCCACTGAAATGGCAAGTTCTCCAGTTGCTGCAGAATTGCTAGCGCTGACAAAAAATTTGACTACAGATCAACCAAAAATGACAATTGAAATTCAGGGAAAATCATTTTCTGGCCTTATAGATTCCAGAGCAGATGTCTCTGTGATACGCCAAAAGGAATGGCCAAATGAATGGGCGCTCGAGGACTCTCCGGCTGTTCGTGGAGTGGGTGGTATGCAGTTTGCAAGAAGTAGTGTACATTGGTTGAAGGCATTGCATAGAGAAACTGGTGAGACTGCAAGGATTCAACCTCTTGTGTTGCCCCTACATATAAACTTGTGGGGTAGAGATTTGCTGTCACAATTTCGCACAAAAATTGTTATTGGATAATGGAAAAATTACAATTGTTAACCTCTCAGCCAGTCTGGATTGACCAATGGCCACTTCCAAAAGAAAAGCTTACAGCTTTACATCAATTGGTAGCTGAGCAGCTACAATTAGGACACATTGAGCCTACTTCTAGTCCATATAACACTCCTGTATTTGTTATTAAAAAGAAAAATGGAAAATGGAGATTTTTGCATGATCTGAGGACCATTAACTCCATCCTTCAACCAATGGGAGTGTTACAATGGGAGTGTTAACCCTAACCTGATTCCACGTAATTGGGATCTAGTTGTAGTAGATTTACGGGATTGCTTCTTTTCTATCCCTTTGCATGCAGATGACAAAAAATTATTTGCCTTTACCGTACCTGAGTTGAATAACAATGCACCTACCTTTCGTTACCAATGGAAGGTTTTGCCACAGGGAATGCTAAACAGTCCAACGATGTGCCAGTCATATGTTCAAATGGCTCTGGCTCCATTCAGAACCTCTCATCCTGGGTGGAAGGTTTACCACTACATGGATGATATTTTAATAGCAGCTCCCAGCCCACCGGGAACAGTTAAGGCAGCGTTACCTTGCCTTAAAGAGGTATTATTACAATTTGGACTTCATATTGCCCCAGAAAAAATTCAAAGTCAAACGCCATATGCCTACTTAGGGCATAAGGTCCTTGCAACCTATGCTCATCCGGTCATTCCGGAAATCAAAATTGAGGAAAAGATTTCTCTAGTAAAATTACAACAAATACTAGGAACAATTAACTGGGTTAGACCCTACCTGGGGTTAAACACAGCAGTACTCCAGCCCTTGTTCTTGGCCCTAAAGGGATCTGCGAGACCGGATTCTGCTATAACCTTAACAGCAGAACAAAGGAAGGTACTGACACATGTTAATGCATCTTTAATGCAGCATTGGGTTGATCGATGCATTCCTGATACTCCGTTTGTTTTGGCAATTTTACAAACTCCAGCCTTGCCTACTGCAGCTTTATTTCAATTACATGAAGCTCAGGTTTATATCATTGAATGGTTGCATTTGCAGAATACTCCCAGAAAAACAGTTTCTACTATGGCTATGCTTTATAGTGAGTTAATCATCAAAGGCCGAAATCGCAGTATGCATTTATATGACATAGATCTAGTTCAGTTATTTTTACCTATCTCCCTCACTCTGTGGGAAACTTGGTATAGTCAATCCATTGAATTGCAAATTGCTCTTGAAAATTGGCCAGGGAAGATTTCTTGCCACACCCCCAGTGACCCTCGTTTCCAGTTGCTTCAAAACGTATCTGTAAATTTTAATTCAGTTATTGCTAAGCAGCCAGTTGAAGGAGTGACCATTTATGCGGACGGTGGTAAGACCTACGGCGCTTGTGCATGGAGACAGGAAGGGGTATGGAAAACAAAAATTACCCCTCCTCAGCAATCAGCACAAAGGGCTGAATTAGCTGCTGCTATTTTGGCCTTGCAGGAATTTGCACAAGAACCACTAAATCTTATTGTGGACTCTCTTTATGTTTATCAATTGATACTTAACATTGAATTTGCTTATCTTTCTCCATCTGTTGATGCTAATCTTATGAGTTTGTTTCTAGCTCTGCAAAACTGTCTTCATTCTCGCACACATTCTCTACATATTGCACACATTCGCAGCCACCAGCCACTTCCCGGGGAGCTGCAGGAAGGGAATGACATGGCTGATGCAGCGGCCTCAGCCATGTCCTGTCTCTCGCTTTCTCCTGTTACTCCATGGGACTCACATAGCTATTTTCATCAAAATGCCAAAGCTCTTTGTAAACAATTTGGTCTCACTGCTGCAGAAGCTGCAGCTATTATTCAACAATGTCCTAGTTGCAGTGCTCAATCCACTGCTCTTCCTCAAGGAGTAAATCCTCGGGGGACATCTGCTTGTCAACTACGGCAGATGGATGTCACACAACACCCTCCCTTCAAACCATGGCACCATCTGCATGTCACCGTTGATACCAATTCAGGATTTATTATGGCAACACCTCAATGAGGAGAGGCTACAAAACATGTAGTCAACCATTGCCTCGGTACCTTCACACATGTGGGGCCACCAATGGAGATAAAAACCGATAATGGCCCTGCTTACATTAGCACCGCCTTTGTGGAATTTTGTCATTGATGGTCAATTATACATAAATTTGGCATTCCCTACAATTCCACTGGTCAGGCCATTGTGGAACGAGCTCATCAGACACTAAAACAAGCACTCCTTCACACAAAAACAAAAACGGGGGAAGTGGATGATTATGGCTTGCCTTACATACAAAACATTCTTAATATTACCTTATACACTTTAAATTTTTTAAACATGACAGGATCTCCCGCTGCTACGGCAGCCAGTAGGCATTTTGCTTCCTCCCCTTCTGCAGGTACGCCAAGACCAAAATTTCAGTATAAGAGACTACCAGATCCAACGTGGAAAGGACCTGTCCCTCTGATAACTTGGGGGCGAGGATACGCTGCTGTTGAAGATGAGGGGACAGTTGTTTGGGTTCCTGCTCGCTGTGTGCGTCCTTATCCTCAGCCAAAGGGGCAAGGGGATGGATTTGGGGGAATGGAAAAGAAACACATTGATCCAGGACATGGGGAAGCTAGCAAACCTTCATAATAAAACTGATTGTTGGGTATGTATGCACATGCCAACTCACAAAACATCAGGGCTTCCAATGGTTGCAGTACCTTTGGCCGAAGGTGACTGGTATAAGGGACAATGCTATGGTTGTTCAGGGATGTGGTCTAACAGTTGGACTAAAAGTAACATAAATACATTGCATCTTGGAAGCCGAATCCAAGAGGTGGCGGGTATCTGCTGGACTCACAATGAGACAGTAGAGAATATGACTTACTTGGGAACATATCCATTTTGTAACAAAACAATTGTTATTAGCAATGGAAGTCGGGTTTATCCGGATTACATGAAAACTAAAAATCTCACTTACTTTGTACATAATATTTCTAAATTTGATATCATATCTTTGATCAATGAAAATGGGTGTCCAATTATTCCTGCCACATGTTGTCCCATCATGATAGAAAACCAGCTGCCCAAATGTGCAAATGGGAAATACGCACCACCGCCCACTTATTTGGCTATGTTAATGGAATCTTTTGTACAATTAATCTATGCTGAACCAAATATGGTTGGTCATCTCCTGGGAGCAAATCTATGGTTGCTGTGTGGACGGATGGCCTATGATCGCATGCCAGCACAATGGAAAGGAGTCTGCACCTTTGGGAAAGTGATCCCATCTCATGTCATTTTAAAATCTTTGGGGACTGCTCATATCTGCAATGCGCGTTCCACAACGGAAGTAAACTCTGTTTTGAATCATGACTACTGGACACAGATATCAAGGGGAGTTATTCCTCCTTTAGGAGTCATGATGAACTATAGAGAATTGCATCGTTTAAACAATTGGACAGTTACTATGTTTAAAGACACCATTAAAACGCTAAAGCTGCTTGAAGAAGAACAAGGAAAAATCCTTGACTTTGTCCTGCAAACCAGATATGCGGTGGACACTATTTTGGCTGCGCAAGGGGGAGTTTGCGCTGTGATTCATACACATTGTTGCATGTATATTTCTGATTATTCTCCAAACATTACAGCTACTATACAGCATATGGAACAAACCCTGAGTGAGAATCCATTACAATCGGAGGACGAGGGACTGGACGTGTGGTCTGCACTTTGGTCCTGGTTGCCAGATGGTTCATGGATTCGTCACCTAATTGTTGGAGTGATATTGCTTTTTATACTTTCTCTTTGTGTATGCTGTTGTATCCAATGTCTCCCTGGACTTTTAGTAATGTGTCGGATAAAGCCTACGGAAGGAGAACTGTTGTTGCAGATGGCGAAAAGCTACCGAGGCATCCGCGATCATCAAAAAACTAAAACAGGGGAGATGTGGGAATAAAACTTTGACTTCAGTATTGGGTAATGATTAGTCTAAGACCTTATACATACATGTCTGCCTAAGGGTCACTGAGATAAGCAAGGAAATTAAAAACAAAACACCAGAAACAATTAAGCAGCTCAGACAATTGTAAACAGTTTTGTGTGCTATATCTAATTATTGTAATCCATAATGTGTATGCTTACTATGTACGAATTTCTCAATAAAAGGGGGCACTAGAATTTGCTCTAGACTCCCATCCCGAGTACACCAGCCTCTGTGTCTCATTCTTTCCATGGGAGTCCACCACAAACATTGTGTTGGTCATGTGGGTGCCTCTGGTGGAATTTGCACCTAAAGTAGGGGGAGGAGTTAAGAGACTGGATAGCCTAAGAATCCCTGAAAGGGAAGAAGTAATACAGAACTGATCCTCCCAAGGCACTTATCTGATTGTTCAAGAAAAGTGCAGTTAGTATGATGATATTGTTGTAAATAGTGAGTAGCAGTAAATTGCTGTGATGAAGTATCAGTGTCATTCTAGCATCTGGCAGTGCCTCAGTCTAAGGTTATCATTGTGTACAATGGAAATCCTAGGCCCCATTACAGTTATGAGAGCCATGGTGGTAAAGTGGTTAGAATGCAGTACTGCAGGCTAACTTACTGCTCACTCCAGGAGTTCAATCACACACTCACATCAGACCAGTGGTAGGATTCAATTTTTTTTTACTCCCGGTTCTGTGGGCGTGGCTTGGTGGGTGTGACAGGGGAAGGATACTGTAAAATCTCCAGTCATAGGTGGTACTTGCTGGTTCTCCAAACTACTCAAAATTTCTGCTACCGGTTCTCCAGAACTGATCAGAACCTGCTGAATACCACCTCTGCATCAGACACACATATAACATACACGCACACTTTTGCCCTAAGACTTTGCTTATTAGAAAATTATTTTTTGGCAAGAGAAAATGAAGTTATTAGACAACATTGACTGCATCCAGTATTAATTGTTTTGATTTTATTGCAATGTTAATAAAGCTCTTCTCTCCATAAACTTGTCTTAATTAACTAGAATAGTTCACCCTGGAATAGCAATATCCATAACATTGGGTTCGTTGTGTCTGACAATTTATTTCATTTATAAACAAACATATGCCTTCAGTCTTTTGAAGGATCACTCTTTTGAATGGCTATCATCATATTTCCTTCCAGATTGCAGGTGTATGAGCGTATCTGAACAGCAAAACAATCAAATCTCAAATATTGAAAAGGTTAAAGCCACACAGCAATCTGCTGTGTTTCCAGACAGTCTTTGGTATTAACATTCAGATACCTCATTCCTCTGACAAAGATAATAAAGGAACAGATAAGGATACAGCTTGAATTTATTTTTGCAAAATGGCAATCAGGTAAACAGCAAATGGTGGGAACCCTGGACATTTTCATGACACTGTTCAGATTTCTCATTGTTGATGTGCTACTTCCTGCTGAAAGCCTAATAAAGGATACAATTTTTGCTAATTTGATGAATCTACTCAATAGCCCTTAACAATATGTCCTTTTCTGGGTATTGGCTGAAAATGTCAGAACTTGGGAAATTGCATTCTTTGAATTGATTGCTATTTGGAGGTACCAAGGGAGAAGGGACCCTAATTTGTTAAAAGAGTAGAATGTTAATTTCCAGATTGATCTTTCTTTTCTTTTTATGTTCCTTATCATTTTCCTTGTCAGCCTTCAAGATCTTCTACTATCGCTTTGCATCTTTCGGCTGTCATAAGAAACGGGGGGGAGAGGAGGTAGGGATAAGTCTGGGAAGTGAGCTGGAGGTGTTACATTCTTCTGTTGTGTAAAAGAGGGGGGGAGCATACAATAGAGTTAGGTTTCTATTTCTCGCTTAGCTTTCTTTTCTCTGCGCAACTGCAACCCGTTATCAAAGTATGCCAAGGTCAACAGACAGAGGCTTCATCATCACCTGAAGATGCCCACATGATCATATTCACAACTTCTAATTGGAATTTTCATCAGAACTATTGGGGGTGGGAACACTTCCATCACTTTGTATATGTGAATTGCGCGCCTAATTTCTCAGATTCAGAATTCTTTGGTTGCTACCACTTAACTTTCAGTAAAAGATATATTTTCTCTAAATTAAAGAGTCTAAGTATTTCTTTCCTGGATTTTGAATGGAGCTCCGCCTGACATTATTCTGAATCTCAGCTACCAGCCCACCTGGAGAGAACACCCAATTTTCTTCCGAGGGGGCCTGGACATCATGTCATCTTCAACTAGTGATCAGGAAGACCTGGGAGCCATTGAAGGGCAAGATTCTTTGCTGGTACAGGAAGCCCAATCACTAGCAGAGCTCAGTCTGGAAGAGGATCCAGCTGTGAAGCCCAGATGGTAGGTGGGGGTTGGTTGGAAAGATCTGGAGAAGGACCCCTCCCCCCCCGGGATCACAACTACCCACCGGCATGGAAAAGAGGAGCCATGGCAAGAGAAAGAAAAGAAAGAACTCTCACTGAATCAAGCCAGGAGACTGCTTGATGAAGCCTTTGAACAACTCCAAGCTGCACAAAGGTATGAAGGGGGAGGAGAGGTAGCCCCAGCCAGAAGAAGCAGAGCAGCCCCCTCTCCCATAAATCAACCCGATCCAGCAGCAGCCCCGGGGCCCTCAGCGGGAAGTGTAATTCCTAGAAGGCGTAGAGCTCCTAGGCTGCCTCCATTAGAATTAAGATACAGGGGAGATCCCAAAACCTTGGGATTTTTCCTAGCCCAAGTTTGGAGCTATATGGAAGAAGACGGGGAGGATTTTCCCTCAGAAGCAGCCAAAGTGAGGTGTGTTACCAGGGCTCTGGAGGGAACAGCTGCAGAGTGGATGGTGACCTTGCATAATGATAATGCTCCCCAGTTGCTGAACTATAACCTGTTCATGTCTTCGCTGTGGGCTAGGTTTGAGGACTCACTGGCAGAGCGCAAGGCCCAGATTAAGATGAAGACCATAAATCAGGGGTGGAGGTCAGTGGCTGATTACACCCAAGAATTTAGACAGTTAACTGGTCATTTCTGAGGCTGGTCCCAGGAAGCCCTGATAGAAGCATTTAAAGATGATTTAAATGAAGATGTGTACCAGAGATGCAATGCTAGAAGAGACCCCAATGACTTGCAGATGTGGTACTTGCTGGCAGAAGAAGTGGAGATTGATTTAACCTGAAGCAGATGGCGGGGAGGTTCTGGGTGGAGCAAGCCTTCCACCCACGTCCTCAAGAGTTTCCCAAACCTCAGAGGGGAGTGGCGGCAAGACCCAAACCCTCGGCCTGCTTTCGATGTGGGAAGGAAAGTCACCGGGCTGTGAACTGCAGAGTCAAGCTGGAACCAAAGGGAGCCCCAAAAGAAGGGAAGAAACCTGAAAAGTCCCCAGTGAAGCCTCGCGAAGCAGCACTAAAGTCGAAAGAGATGGCAGAGGTCACCCCTCCCACAGGAGAGGAATCAGAAACCCCAGTGACCCCTGAGGACGATGATTTTGACTCAGAAGATGACTTCCTGGTAAGTCCAAGCATGGGCCCTATGACCATTCCGATGAAGTTGAGATTACCCAATTCAGGGGTCGAAGGGGAAATGCTAGCCCTGTTAGATTCTGGGTGCACAAGGTGTATAATCAACATGGAAGTAGTGAAGAAAATGGGCCTAAAACTAAAACCTTTGAAGATGCCCATTTCCCTTTGCCAACTCGATGGATCAGTGGCTGGAGGTTGCCCTGCACGTTTTGTCATGGAACCTATAGAAATGATCATGGGAGAGCATGATGAGACTCTGCATTTTATTGTGGTCCCTGGGATGGAGCAACCATTAATATTGGGATTGCCCTGGCTCTGGAAATGGAACCCCCAGGTTAACTGGAAAAAGGGGTTGTTGCGCATACGCACCAAGCAGCGACTTGGAAAAGAGGGCAGATACCAGCCAAAGCTTCAGGACCCGATTGAAATAGCTTTCACAGGTACTGAGCCCATGAAAGGGGAGGAGAAAATTCCCAAAGAGTATTGGGATTTAAAAGAAGTGTTCAGTGAGAAGGCCTCGGATGAGCTTCTGCCTCACCGGTCAACAGACTGTGCTATTGAGATTTTGCCTGGGGTGAAGCTCCCGAAACCGAAGTTGTACTCAATGACACCACGGGAATTGGAGGAGCAAAGACTGTTTATAGATAAAAATCTGGAACGTGGTTTCATTCAACCTGCTAGGCCCCGGGTAGCGGCCCCAGTGTTGTTCCATGAAAAGAAAGATGGTTCCAAACGCTTGGTGGTGGACTACAGAAATTTGAACGCCATTTCCATGGAAAACGTGTACCCCCTTCCTTTGATGAAGGACATGTTGGCCCATCTAGCGAAGGGGAAGATTTTCATGAAGTTGGATTTGAGAGAAGCATACTACCGAATTCAAATTAAGGAAGGGGATCAGTGGAAGACCACTTTTAACTGCCCGATGGGTTGCTTCCAATTCAATGTTCTTCCTTTTAGTTTACAAGGCGCCCCAGCTGTATTCATGCAGATGATCAATCAGGTGTTACATGAACATTTATACAGGGGGTTCTGGTTTATCTTGATGATATCCTTATCTACAGGAAACTCTGGATGAACATGTGAAACTGGTGTGGTCGGTTCTACAGAAACTGAGTGCCGCTAAGTTGTAGGCTAAATTGTCAAAGTGTGAATTCCATCAAGAGAAAATTGACTATTTGGATATCGTATTTCATCTGAAGGCATAGAAATAGATCCAGAGAAAGTGCGTGCCGTTTTGGAATGGGCTCCACCACGCACCAGAAAACAACTTCAAAGCTTCTTGGAATTTGCAAATATTTCCCGGCAATTTATCCCGACGTTTGCTAAGATAGCAATGCCCATCACAAATCTCTTAAAAACAAAAGAAGAGGTGAATCCAAGGCCGGGCAAACCATTGGAGTGGTCCATGGAGTGCCAAGCAGCTTTTGAAAAGCTAAAACGACTGTTTGCTGCAGAACCAGTGCTAAAGCACCTGGATATAGAAACTCCTTTCTTGATTCAAGCCGATGCAAGTGAAGTGGCTGTTGGAGCGGTGTTACTTCAAATCAACAAGAAAGGGACCTTACAGCCTTGTGTGTATATCTCCCGTAAGCTGTCTGAAACAGAGAGAAGGTGGGCCGTCTGGGAGAAAGAAGCTTTTTCAGTTCGTTGGGCCTTACTGACCTGGAGACATTTCCTGGAAGGAGCAAAACATCCATTTGAGGTATGGACTGATCATAAAAATTTGGAAGCCTAAAGAACGCTTCGGAAGCTGTCCCCTCAACACGTTCACTGGGCCCAGTATTTCAAGTGGTTCAATTTTTCACTGAAGTACATTCCAGGAGGGAAGAACTTCATGGTGGATGCTCTCTCTAGACTATCCCAATATAATAGTATGCGCCAGGAGGTGATAAGCCCAATTGTCTCAACCAAACATCTAGCCGCCCCAGTGATCACCAGAGTCCAAAAGAAGAAACAAGAAGTGGATTTATCGAATGACCTAACCGAACGACTAAAGGAAGCTTTAAAACTGGACGAATGGTTCCTGGCTCATTCAAGTGACTATACAGTTAAATATGATTTGGCTTGGATGGGGACCAAGTTGTATGTGCCACAAGTGCTGAGGGGCCAAATACTACAAGCTCATGATTCTAAAGCAGCTGGTCACTTTGGATTTGTGAAGAACTTACACCTGGTTAAGCGGCAATTCTGGTGACCTACTTTAAAGAAGGACATTGAAGCTTATGTAGCTAGCTGTCCAATTTGTGCTTCAGCAAAGAGACCTCCTGGTAAGCCAGTAGGGTTGTTACAAAATGTAGCTAGAACAACGGCCCCCTGGAAGGAAATCTCTATGGACTTTATAGTAGAATTACCTGAAAGCGGTGGAAACACGGTCATCTGGGTAGTAACCAATTTGTTTTCCAAACAAGTACATTGCATATCTTGTTCCAAGATTCCATCTGCTAAGACGCTGGCTACAATGTTTATTTCACATATCTATAGGTTACATGGCATTCCGGAATGCATAATCTCTGACAGAGGGGCCCAGTTTACCTCAAATTTTTGGAAACAGTTCCTGAAGTTGATAGGCTCCACCCAGGGCTTAAGCTCCACCCATCACCCTCAAACCAATGGGGACTGTGAGAGAATTAATGCAGTGTTAGAACAGTATCTTTGATATTACATAAATTATCAACAAGATAACTGGTCCGACTTACTACCATTTACTGAAGTGGCATATAACAACTCCTTACACAGTAGTACTGGATTCACTCCATTTAAAGTAGCTTCGGGACAAGATTTTGTACCCGTACCTGAACTTCCTCGTGAAAAGCCTAACATCCATTCATTGGATGAATGGATAACTCAACTCCAACTTAACTGGCCAGTGACACACAAAGCATTAGAGGAGGCCCATCAAGCTCATAAGAAGTTTGCAGACAAGAAAAGATCTCCACAGAAATTATATAAAGTTGGCGACAAAGTTTTCCTGTCCACCAGATACCTGCAAACCACTCAAAAGTCCAAGAAGCTTAGTCCTAAGTATGTTGGTCCTTTCAAGATTGAACGGATTATAAATCCTGTAACAGTCCAGCTGAACTTACCGAAAACTCTTCGACGAATTCATCCGGTTTTCCATGTTAGTTTGCTAAAACCTGAACATACTTCTGACTTAAGACCCATCCAGGCTGACCCTCCCATACCAATACCGATTGATGGTGAACAACATTTTGGAGTTAAAGAAATTCTGGACTCTCGCAAATGGAGGGGTCGACTCCAGTATCTTGTAGCCTGGAAACATTTCCCTTCTTCACAAGCCGAATGGGTTAACGAAACTGACGTTAAAGCCCCTAAGTTGATCAAGGCATTTCGTTCCAAGTATCCTGATAAGCCTTAGGATTGTATTCTTTTGTAATTGTTTAATAATTAATAATTGTCTTTATATTTTCTCCTCTCTCTCTTTTAGGACTGATGGTTTTCCATTTTCTAGGAGTGCCGAATGTCAGCCTTCAAGATCTTCTACTATCGCTTTGCATTTTTGGCTGTCATAAGAAATGGGGGAGGGGAGGTTGGGATAAGTCTGGGAAGTGAGCTGGAGGTGTTACATTCTTCTGTTGTGTAAATGAGGGGGGGGAGCAAACAATAGAGTTAGGTTTCTATTTCTCACTTAGCTTTCTTTTCTCTGCGCAACTGCAACCCGTTATCAAAGTATGCCAAGGTCAACGGACAGAGGCCTCATCACCACCTGAAGATGCCCACATGATCATATTCACAATTTCTAATTGGAGGTTTCATCTGAACTATTGGGGGTGGGAACACTTCCATCACTTTGTATATGTGAATTGCACGCCTAATTTCTCAGATTCAAAATTCTTTGGTTGCTACCACTTCACTTTCAGTGAAAGATATCTTTTCTCTAAACTAAAGAGTCTAAGTATTTCTTTCCTGGATTTTGAATGGAGCTCTGCCTGACAGGTAGGGGGGTTAGCTGTGTTCTGATTGGCTGGGGGTGTGTTCTGTTCAGGTGGGGGCTTGGTTTTGGTCAGGTTAGTCTTCGTTGCTGGGGGATTTGAGCTGGTGAGCTGTGATCCTGTTGTTTGGCTTCATGTTCATGGTCTTGCCACATCTTCATGGTGGGTGTCAGTTCGCTTCTTGTATGGGTCATAGGGGTTTGAAGCGGGTAGTGGTGCAGCTGCGGTACAGCTTCTGGTCTGTGGTCGTGTCTCATCTTCTATGTGAGTGTGAGTCTTTTTTCTACGTGGAAGTGTGGTGGTAGCATCTTGTGTGGCACTCGTGGGTGTAGGTCTGGTGTCATTCTTCATGTTAGGTACTCATTTATTAATGAGGGCAGGTTTCCAAATGGTTGGTAGGCGGGAGGTATCATCTCATTTATTCATGCTATGTGGGCATTTTTCTATCTCTGTGGCTTCTCTGATTATTCTGTTGTTGAAGTGTTCAGTTTTGGCAATAGTTCTCGTATTTTTAAAGTCAATTTCATATCCTGTGGCTCTGAGGTGTTGGACCAGGGAAGAGGTCAGTTCTTTTTTTTTTATTGAGTTCTTGGATTCTTCAATGCGTGCACTTATTCTTCTGTTAGTTTGTCCGATGTATGTGGTGGGAAAGGCAGTGCAAGGGATTTCATATACTCCTTGGTTTTCTAACTCAATTTTGTCTTTAGGGTTGCTTAGGATGGTGGATATTTTTCTGTTTGTGCAGAATGCTGTTTTAATGTTGTGTTTTTGGAGGATCTATATATATATATAGATGTTGCTACAACTTTAAAAGCACATGACGTGGTGTAATACCCGAAGGAAGCTGAACAGCACACATGTAAGTTCCCACGAAAACTTTAAAAAACAAATATGAGACCTCTACGGGGAGGAAATAAATAGCCAGTCCAAAACCTATAAGAAGCTGGAAGTTAAAAGATCAGGAATATAATGTGACCTGAAATTCCTATGCAGCTGCAGAGACAACAATGCAACACCAACCTGCTTCAAATTAACAATTCATCATAGCACAGAAGCTACTAAACATATTCTGAAAAGAACTGATATGGCTCTACTCAGAACGAGCTCCACAGTAAGAGATTCCAATTAGATCACTTAAACAAAGATTTGCTTGCACTACACCTGGAATTGAGCAGAAAAATCCACCCTCTACTTTGGGATGAGATAAAACAACTTACAACTTGGAAAGCTGAAACTGAAACTACTTACAAAAATGAAAAACTCTTGAAGAAACTAATGAAATTAGAACATGACAACAAAGCCCCCAACAACTCACAACAACACCTGAAACAATTAGTATGTAACGTTTCCAACAGAGAACTCACCAAAACAAACCAGATGTCCTAACCAAAGGATTCAGTTATGCCATAGCACCCCAAAAAATCCCCACAGAATCCATTATATGTGAAGTAGAATGCAGCCTAACCAAATTAAATACAGATGAAGCTGACAGAATAAGACACCAGATTACCAATATCCTATGCACAAGTAAACCACCCAAAAGCAAATTGCACAAAGATGAATTCAAAGCACTACAAATCCTGAAAAATGATAACCCGAAGGAAGCTGAACAGCACATATGTAAGTACCCGCAAAAACTTAAAAAAACAAATATATATATATATATATATATATATGTGTGTGTGTGTGTGTGTGTGTGTGTGTGTGTGTGTGTCTGTGTGTCTGTGTGTCTGTGTGTCTGTGTGTCTGTGTGTCTGTGTGTCTGTGTGTCTGTCTGTGTGTGTGTGTGCTGTTCAGCTTCCTTCAGGTATTATCCCATGTCATTGTAGTGCTTTTAAAGTTGTAGTAACGTTTCTGCAGAATCTCATCTGCCATCATCAGGCTTCTATATTGAGTCTGTATGTGGGTCAGGGTCTCAAAACCAGGGCTGTGAGACCCTGACCACATACAGACTCAATACAGAAGCCTGATGATGGCAGATGAGATTCTGCTGAAACGTTGCTACAACTTTAAAAGCACTACAATGACGTGGGATAATACCCGAAGGAAGATAAACAGCACACATGTAAGTACCCACGAAAGCTTTATATATATATATAT